>AP025051.1:33132262-33180578 GCA_036186865.1 Eustoma russellianum
GGGGGGGGGGGGTGAATAGAGTGTTTGGCTCTTTTTGCGGAATTTTCTTTTTTGTCTCAACTCAAAAAGGATATTCAAAATCAGAGCAAGAATTGGAGATGAGAGATAATGAATGAGTACACCGGATATATAGTGGTTCGAATCGTAAATGATTCTACTCCACTACCACTTTGTTTCCAAAGTGGATTTTCAACAACTACTCTTCTTATTATGAACAATAAGAACAACCACAGCAACCCTTACACTAACACTTTAGTGTAAGCAACAACAACAGCAACTTCTTGCACAAAACACACTTGTGCAACTACAGCAACTACAGCTCTTAGCAAGAACAACTTCTTGCTTCCTCACTACTTCAACAAAAGTTCCCTCAAGAACTTCTCACAGTGGGTTGAAGAAATATAGTAAGGTTCACACTTTCTCACAAGTCTAAGCACAAGCAAGAGATCAAATATTTATGGTTCCTCTTGTGCTTGACTCTCTTTCTCTCAATATACAACAATGAAGATCAAAGAAAAGCTAGACAAGCTTTAAACAAATTTACAAGTATGAGAGAAATATACAACAATGGAAAATGAAGCTAGATGATGTTTGAAAGTGTGTAATTGCTTCATTCAAGCCTCTTCTATTTATAAATAAAGTTGACCACGTTTTTGAGGCTCTCCACCAAGTCTTCATCTTCAAAAATGTCAAGATAGTGCCTAAATAGTCTTTAGCCACCCTATGGAGTGATTTGATCTTGGATAGCCACCCTAGAGAATCTTAGACATGTTTAAAATAGTCAAGGAAGCATGCAGTATGTTGGGTTAAAGTCCACAAAAAATTTGAGCAAGATTGGAGAGAGAAAATATCATAGATCTCCCTTGGATTTTGTTCCAACGTTTGAAAATTTTTGAATCCTGGAGACGTCGATCGATCTACGTGCCTGAGCTGAGAGATCGACGTCTCTCAGTCAGACGTCGATCGATCGACGTCAGCCTGGCTGAGAGATCGACGTCTCTCAGATGTATGTCGATCGATCGACATACCTGAAGCTGAGAGATCGACGTCTCTCAGTTATACGTCGATCGATCGACGTATGCTTAACTGAGAGATCGACGTCTCTCAGATATACGTCAATCGATCTACGTCTCTTGGCTGAGAGTATGACGTGGATCTGAGTGCTTAAATTTTTACCAAGCTTCACATGGATCTCTTGAAGGGCTGATGTAACCTTCATCCGATTCATGAGAGATTTTTCGTCTCGCACATGTTTACATCAATTTTGCTTTGAACTAAAGATATGAAATTTCATCTTAGTCCTTTTAAAACATCTTTTTGTATCATCAAAACATTTTATAAACTAACACTTCCTCGGTTATCACTAAACACAAAAACACCTTACCACAAAGGTGACTGGAGTTAAACACTAAATCCATTCTTTTGCAACCAAAACAACCAAACAAACCAATCACGAACACCACCACCGATCGAATGAAGGTTTGATCACCCTTGATCAACCTTTTACAAGCAATGAATATGTATATGTGGTATAATCAAAGCCTACATAATATGTGGAATATATGAATGATGGTGTTGAGACAAAGAAGAAGAGAAAGAAAGGAAGAAGAAGAGAGTAGTCTTGCTTTTTGCACTTGTAAGAATATGAATTTTTCCATCGCCTTGTCTTGCATCATCTTGCCTTTTTATCACATTTTGGCCGCCCATAGGGTTTCTATTCCTCCTTGAGAATTGTCTTTAATGTCCTTGGAAGATTGCCTTGTGTAAAAGATGACACAATCTTACTTACTTGGTGCAATATGATTGGAGGGATGACTTGTCTTTACCTAATTGTCACTTGTTGATTGACCAATATTAGTCCACCTTGGCACCCTTTAAATGAGCTGTAAATTTTTCAACAAATCTGAAAACATGTGCTCAAAATCAAGTTAAATAAATATCGTAGCATCACAATTCAATCCCTTAAATTTAATTGAAGACAAAACATGGCAAAAAAATCGGCCGACAAGCTTTTCCATGTGCTGAAATGTTTAGCATGTGGTTCTTTTGAATTCTTTCCATATGTGTTGCCCTCTTCAATGTCACCAATCTTGTGTGGCATGTCCTCCACCAATTGAAGTGTCAAATAAGCTCCACCTTGGATCCAACATGGCTGAAATGGCATGTAAAGAAGATTGCACATGTGCTGAAATTTTCTTTTGACAAGCTTTGTCAAATAATGCACAATATTCACACATATATGGTAAATTATAATCAGCCTTATTTTGAATTTTCTAGAACACTTTAATATGTCTTGAAGGTGTAAAAAGTGTCTAGGTACATGTTACATCTATCCCAAAAACGTTCCATGTGTGTACGTTCATAGAAAACCGAATTTTCGACTTTCCTCGATTACGCGATTTTTCTCCGACTAATTTCAAACTTCTTACACATGTAATATATATCATGTCACACATAATATACATAAAATGAAGTGTATATTCAGCTATAATGGTTGATGAAAAATGTCTCATGTGTAAAAATAAAATTGAGTTTGAATTCTCCACAAATCTCTGCTAAATTGTGGATGATTTGTGTGTGCCAACATGGTATGATTTTGTGGCTGATTGTAACATGTGGACCCCAAAAGTTCAATGTATTTTTGATGTATATAGGATGTCCATCTTTATATGGCAGGTACAGGACATGTTGGTGAAGTTTCGGTAGTCACCCGATACGACAATTTTTGATTTATGACCTTGTAACATGTAGTTATAATTTTGATGACACCATGACTTATACCATATTATATAAGACCTGAATATACTCATCAATATAAGGTGTATATAGTGGTGTGACGTGGACGTACGTTTATAATATATGTGACGTGTCGGTGGTACATCGGAATATAAGTATAAAGTGCCTGGAAAATGGCGTGTCATTTAATGGGATGAGGAGACCTTCCATTTTCAATTTGTTGCCATATAGCTCTCTCCAAATATGTCTTCACTTAATGAACTAGTTCGTTCAGTAACTTAAGCACTTCACTTTATGAATTAGTTTAGTTCATTAATCATGGCACCTGAAAATAGTACAAAGACAACAAATGTTTGCCATGTGATGTAAGCTTTAACGCTTCATGGCTTGTTAGTATGACAACAATATATATAGGCATGTAATGCATGTTTATCACATAAGCGTGCCAAGTAATAATTTATTCATGCATTTCGTAAGCACGTAGTATTTAAATCATGCATTTGTAAATCACTCAAACCCTTTTTCTCAACAGTCTCTCCCTTTTGATGATTTTCAAAATAACATTGGTTCATGATTGAAATGTGATCGCTCCCCCTATAATTATGCACAAATTTAAAATTTGAATTTCATGTCGTGCTCTCCCTTAAATCATGCTTCTCTCTCTTCCTCAAATCATGCTTTTCTCTCCCCTTTTACTTTGTAAATGTCATCAAAAGTACAAGTAAGAATCAAAAGAGATAGCAGTTTATAACATATCAACCGAAATTGTGCCTAATTTTGAGAATAAATATTCATACGTGGCTTGGTTAAGTGCTTTAGTGAATATATCGGCTACTTGTACTTCAATACGGACGTGTTTTATAACGATATCACCACTGTTTACATGATCACAAAGAAAGTGATATCGTACCTCTATGTGTTTTGCCTTAGAATGTAATACGGGGTTCTTAGACTAATTGATAGCACTCATGCTACCACAATATATAGGGATGCGATTTACAGTTATTCCAAAATCAGATAGTTTCTATTTTAGCCATAAAAGTTGTGTGCAACAAAGACTAAGTGCCATGTATTCCGCTTCAGTGGTAGATAATGCTACACTTGCTTGCTTTTTCGAAAACCAAGATATCAATGAATTTCCAATGAATTGGCATGTACCACTTGTGTTTTTTCTATCTATTTTACATCTGCCATAATCTGCATCAGTATAAGCATGCAAGTCAAATTCACAATTTTTATCATACCAAATTCGTAAAGTGTGAGAATGCTTAATGTCTCGAAATATCCTTTTTACAGCATTATAGTGTGACACTTTAGAGTTGCTTTGAAAACGAGCACACATACAAACACTAAACATAATATCGGGTCTACTTGCAGTAAGATAAAGCAAAGAGCCAATCATAGACCTATACAAACCATTATCAAAATCTTTTTCATTCTCATATTTATCGAGTTTAGTGGTTACACTCATAGGAATGGGAGACGGTTTCAACTTTTCAAAGTTAAACTTTTTAATCATGTCATTCACGTATTTAAGTTGACTTATATGTATGCCTTTACTAGTTTGTTTAATTTGCAAGCCACGAAAATAATTTTATTCACCGACCATAGACATCTCAAATTCGGATTTTATGCATGTTTCAAATTCTTCAACTAGCTTGTGAGATGTATATCATCAACATAAATTTGAAAAATCAGTAAATCCGATTTTTCTTATCTCAAGAATAAAATACTATCTACGATTCCTCTTTTAAATTAATTTTCTAAAAGAAAGGTAGCAAAACGATCATACCAAGCCTTAGGTGCTTGTTTTAAATCATATAGTTCCTTCCTTAACTTATACACATGATTAGGATATTTTAAATCATCAAAACCGGTGGTTGTTTTACATATATTTCTTCCTATATAAAACCGTTTAAGAATGCACTTTTTACGTCAATTTGATAAAGTTAAAATCCTTCATGTAAGCAATAGCAAGTAATAATCGCATGGCTTCCAAGCAAGCTACGGGTGCAAGCGTTTCTTCGTAATCTATTCACTCTTCTTGATTATAGCCTTGTGCTACAAGCCCCGCTTTGTTTCTAACGACTTTACCATCTTCATTTATTTTGTTTCAAAGACCCACATTGTGCCTATTATTGTTTTATCTTTTGGTCGTGGCACTAAATCTCATACATCATTTCTTGTGAATTGATTTAATTCATCATGCATAATGCCAATCCAAGAAGAATCATTCAAAGCAACAAACACATTCTTGGGTTTAATTTCAGATATCATAGCATGGAATTGATTTATTTCATCTGGATCTATTCTTCTACGTGGTCGTACACCTTGTGTTATGTCGCCTATGATAAGGTCGTGTGGGTGATCCTTGTGCCATCTTGGTTGATTATTTTCTAAGTCATCATGTATTTCTAAGTGATTATGCATTTCTAGTATGTCGTGTTCATCATTTACTATAGTATCTTCTATGTCATCTAACACGGGCTTTAGTTCAAAATCATTGTCATATTCTTTATTTATTTCATATTCACCAAATTCATTAAATTTCACATGAATAGATTCTTAAATCTGTCTAGTGATAGGATCGCAAAATCTATATGCCTTAGAATCCACAGAATATCCAACAAAAATGCATTCAATGGATTTAGACTCAAATTTATCTAGATTATCTTTTGTATTCAAAACAAATCATTTACAACCAAAAACATGAAAATAATCAATCTTAGGCATGCGATCATTCAAAATTTCATAAGGATCTTTGTTTATTTTTTTCTAATCGATAACGGTTAATTATATAGCATGCACAATTTACGGCTTCCATCCGCAAAAATCTAGGCAACTTATTTCACATAGCATGATCCTAGAAATTTCTTATAGTGTCATATTCTTTCTTTCTACTACTCCATTTAGTTGTGGTTTTCTAGGTGGTGAAAACTCGTGTTTGATACCTTTTTATTCGCCAAATGATATAATGTCCTTGTTTTTAAATTCGCCGCCTCTATCGCTTCTAATCTTTTTCACATTTAAATCATACTCATTTTCAAGTTGTTTTATTAATTTTGCAATCTCAACGGCATTATAATCTTTATTTGCAAGAAATAAAGTGCATGTATAGCAAGAAATATCGTCAACGATGACATATGCATAATGTCGCCCACCAAGACTTCTAGTATGACTAGGACCAAACAAGTCAATGTGTAATAATTCTAAGACTCTAGACGTGCTAATTTCGTTTTTAGATTTAAGTGACTTGTGTGTTTTTTTGCCTTTAATACAAGATTCACGCAACTTAAAGTTGTCTAAATCGAATTTAGGCAATCTTCGTACTAGATTCTTTCGTTGAAGTTTCTCAAGAGTTGAGATGCCAATATGTCCTAACCGCCTATGCCACACATTCACGTTAGGTTCATTTGACATAAAACATTTTACTTTAGTGTCTAACATGTCATCCATAGAAAGTGTAAAAATATTTCCTTCTCTTTTTTCTTTTAATACCGTTTCTCCGTTTTTATTTACAATTTTGCAATATGGATGAGTGAAGCACACATCAAAACCATTGTCAAGAAATTGTGAGATGCTAAGCAAGTTATAGGATAGATTACTTACCAAAAAGACGTTTGAGATTTGAAGAGTGCTTAGATTTCCAATTGTGTGTTTTCCAATGATTCTTCCTTCGTTGTTGTCTCCAAAGGTCATCGATCCACCTTTTGTAACCTTCTTCAATTTTAAAACAAGTTCCGATCACCCGTCATGTGCCTCGAGCAATCACTGTCAAAACACCACTTGATTGATCTATTATTAGATGTATGTGTTTCCCACAACGTGTAACAACGATTTAGGTACCATGTTATTTTGGGTCCTTAAGAGTTAGTTATTCTCCCCTTTGTAAGAGTACCTTTTAGTACCCAAGTGACCTTCCTCGGTCTTACAAATGGTGAGAAAAGAGATGAAGAAGCAATATAATAGATGTTAGGTACAAATCCGTTTGGCCTATGGCCGAGAATGCCATCATGCTCATGATAAGATTTTCGTTTTTGATATGCCTTTGTGTTAATGTGCATGGTGCGTGATCTAGATGCATTTGTGTTGTATGAATGTCATGTATGCATCAATGGTTTCCTTTCATATTTATAAGGCACATAATTATATTTCGTATGAGATGGAAAAGAAGAAGCACGATGAGATGAGATGAGCGGTGATCTAGGCGTCCTTTTAGGTTGAATATGTCTTGAATGCATGCGGTTTCTTAGATGTGGATAAAATGAATTTGGTTGAATTATTTTGTTTTCATTTTTCTCAACGTATCCTAGTCTAGTTTTGTCACTTTCATGCTTTTGTGAGGAAATGAGGCGATCTAGCATTTTGGTACCCGTATCGAACTGTTTTACCATTCTTTCTAAATCCTCATTTCTTGATTTCAAATTTGAAATCTCGGATTTTATTTTATTATTTTCTGACGTTAATGACGAGACCTCTGATTTTAATACATTAATTGTGCAAGACGACTCTTCTTTTGAATCGTTTAATCGAGATACAAGGTTCGTGTTAGATGATTCTAACAACTTATTGTCTTCAATTAACCGTTTCTTTTCTTTCGAAAGAGTCTTTGTAAATTTATGCTGTTCAAGATATTGACGAAATAAATCATCATCAGAGGGTTCGGAATCAAAATCAGAGTCAGAAGATACCTCGTTTGATGCTTTGGATGCAAGCATACATGTGCCGTCTCTTCTTCAGTTTCATCAGTCTCAGAGTCAGATGAGTCACTCCAAATGGAGTCCTTGAGGGCTCTTCTTGTATTCCTTTGTTTGGGTTCTGAGACCGGTCTATTTTTGTTCTAATCCTTGTCACGGTTCTTGTTTGTTTGTTTGTCCTTGTTCGGACATGCATATGATAATTGTCCAAGTTTTTCACATTCATAGAACATTGTATCTATATCTTTATTTTTGTTTTTATTTCTCTTAGTTGGAACAGCCTTAGGTTTATTCTTTAATGAATTTCTCATAAATTTTCTCAAACCTTTATCCAATAATATTAGATCTTCGTTGTCCGATTCAGTGTCACTATCATCTACGTGATCGGAAGAAGTAGAGACGTATTCATTTGATTTAAAAGCAATAGTCTTACCTTGTTTTGACATTGATTCTGATTTTCTTAATGTGAGTTTGTTTTCGTATACCTTTAGCGATTCGATTAGTTCCTCCATTTTTGCTGATCTTATTTCTTTACTTTCCTCAATCGCTGTGACTTTGGGGTCCCATACGGATGTGAGGCTTCTTAGCACTTTGTGTACATATTCTTGTGTAGAGAAAGCTTTTCCAAGAGACTCAAGAGAGTTATAAATGTTTGTCAAGCGTAAGTCCATATCAACAATAGATTCGTTTGGTAATAACTTGAAAGACTCAAGAGTACACATAAGCATGTTTATTTTGGACTCTTTAACTTGACTAGTGCCTTCGTGTTTCATTTCAAGAATTCTCCACATTCCTTGGACACTAGAGCAATTTGACACATAACTCGATTCACTTTTACTCAAATCGTTTAAAATAAGTTGCATGGGTCTAGCATTCATACTTAATTTCTTTTTGTCTTCACTAGTATATTCTTGTTTTGGTTTTACAACTTCTAATGTGACACCATCAACCATGGATAACTTAGAAGGGATAAAAGGACCATCTAATGGACCACAAGTCTATATCAATAGCCATAAGAAAGAGTTTCATTCTAAGTTTCCATTCTCTAAAGGACTCACTGTCAAAAAGAGGAGACCTTTGACTCGACATACCTTCTTGTTCAGTCTTGTGACTAGTGGATGTCATCTCCCAAAGATCGTTGGATCCTTTTGTAGTGAGTGTGCCCGCTCTCTGATACCACTCGTAGAACCTGTATAGCACCACTAGAAAAAGGAGGTTGAATAGTGAGTGCGGAAAATTTGGTTTTAGAACTTTTTGAACCAAATTACTCACTACTGAAAACAGTTTCTGTTTTCAGATCCTAATTTAATTTATTTAAATGATCTAGTTGTAGACCTCCAAAAATTATGAAATTTGGTGAAGTTGACTCTCAAATGTTATGATTAACTCACAAAAATTTCAAATTAAAATTCCAAACCTAACCCCTTGAGAATACATTTTGGTCAGATTATATAAATATGCCAGAAACTGTACTCAGAATTGAAAAATTTATTCCTATTAATTGGAAACTCTAAATGATCTGAAAATTTTATGGCTTGACTCTCAAGATGTTTCTTTTAATGGGTTGAAACAGTTTTTGAAAATTTCTTTACAAAGTATGTCAACCACATTGATGTTCTCAACCTTTGCAAATCTGAGAATCAGATTGCACTAGTCTCAGAACTATTAACGTTGGATTGACTTATACTTATCCAAATGAGATGAAACTTGTGCCAAATAAAAACTAGGACGTGTTGCTACGGTTTTGCAAAAATTTAATGGTTTTTGAAAATTGTTTGGTATTTTTACCGTTGTAATGAAATCGATGCAGAAAACTGGAAACTAAAAGTAAAGTGTTGAAAAGTAAGAACACCAAGAATTTTATACTGGTTCGGTTAAAACAACCTACTCCAGTCTTCGAGGACACCTTCCTCGGTTATCAATAAACACAAAAACATCTTACCATAAGGGTGATTGGAGTTAAACACTAACTCTACCCTTTTACAATCAAAACAACTAAACAAACCAATCACGAACACCACCACCGATCGAATGAAGATTTGATCACACCTTGATCAACCCTTTATAAGCAATGAATGTGTATAAGTGATATAATAAAAGCCTATATAATATGTGGAATATATGAATTGTAGGCTTGAGACAAAGAAAAATAGAAAGAAAGGAAGAAGAAGAGAGTAGTCTTGCTTTTTGCACTTGTAAGAATATGAATTGTTACATAGCCTTGTCTAGCATCATCTTACCTTTTTATCACATTTTGGCCACCCACTAGCGTTCCTCTCCTCCTTGAGAATCGTCTTTAATGTCCTTGGAAAATTGCCTTGTGTAAAAGATGACACAATGTTGCTTACTTGGTGCAATATGATTAGAGGGATGACTTGTCCTTACCTAGTTGTCACTTGTTGATTCGCCAACATTAGTCCTTGCCTAGTTGTCACTTGTTGATTGGCCAACATTAGTCCACATTGGCACCCTTTAAATGAGTTGTAAATTTTTTCAAAAAATCTGAAAACATGTGCTAAAAATCAAGTTAAATAATTACCATATCATCACAATTCAATCCCTTAAATTTTGGAAGTTGAAGACAAAACATGGCAAAAAATCGGCCAACTAGCTTTTCCATTTGCTGAAATTTTTAGCATGTGGTTCTTTTGAATTCTTTCCATATATGTTGTCCTCTTCAATGTCACCAATCTTGTGTGGCATGTACTCCTCCAATTGAAGTGTCAAATAAGCTCCACCTTGGATGAAATGGCGTGTAAAGAAGACTACACAGGTGCTGAAATTTTCTTTGGACAAACTTTGTCAACTAATGCACAATATTCACACATATATTGTAAATTATAATCAGACTTATTTTAAATTTTCTAGAACGCTTTAACATTTCTTGAATGTGTAAAAAGTGTCTAGGTACATGTTACATCTATCCCAAAAACGTTCCATGTGTGTACGTTAGTAGAAAACCGAATTTTCGACTTTCCTGGATTACACGATTTTTTTCCGGCTAATTTCAAACTTCTTACACATGTAATATATATCATGTCACACATAATATACATAAAATGAAGTGTATATTCAGCTATAATGGCTGATGAAATACGTCCCATGTGTAAAAATAAAATTGAGTTTAAATTCTTCACAAATCTCAGCTAAATTGTGGATGATTTGTGTGTGTCAACATGGTATGACTTTGTGGCTGATTGTAACATGTGGACCACAAAACTTTGATGTATTTTTCATGTATATAGGCTGTTCATATTTATATGGAAAGTACGTGACATGCTGGTGAAGTTTCGGTAGTCACCCGATACGACAATTTTCGATTTATGACCTTGTAACATGTAGTTATAATTTTGACGTCACCATGACTTATACCATATGATATAAGACCTGAATATGCTCATCAATATAAGGTGTATATAGTGGTGTGACATGGACGTACGTTTATGATATATGTGACGTGTCGGTGGTACGTCGGAATATAAGTATATAGTACCTTTTTAAAAAAATATGGATATATATAATATATAAGAAAATGGCGTGTGAATTAATGGGATGAGGAGACCTTCCATTTTCAATTTTTTGCCATATAGCTCTCTCCAAATATGTCTTCACTTAATGAACTAGCTTGTTCAGTAACTTAAACACTTCACTTCATGAACTAGTTTAGTTCATTAATCATGGCACCTGAATATAGTACAAAGACAACAAATGTTTGCCATATGATGTAAGCTTTAACGCTTCATGGCTTGTTAGTATGGCAACAATATATATAAGCATGTAAAGCATGTTTATCACATAAGCGTGTCAAGTAAAAAAATTTATTCATGCATTTCGTAAGCACGTAGCATTTAACTCATGCATTTGTAAATCACTCATACCTTTTTTCTCAACAGAACCTTCTCCCAACAAAACCAAACAATGTCAGGAACCGAGAGAACTCAAAGATCTACAAATTTGACGATGCTAATAGTCAACTTGGTGAGAAATATTCTCAGCACACGACCAACGAAGTTAAATTATGAGAATTTATCATTCGGATTTAAACTCAATGGTGATAATCATCAGCTATAGGCAACATTTATACGAAAAGCAATCAGAGACACGGGTCGGAGTCAACATCTCATAGGTATACCCCTACCTCCTGTAACCACAGAGCCGAGTTATCCACAATAGAAATAGAACGACCACTTGTGTGTTCACCTGGCCAATTCAGATTATCGAATCAAGTTTGGTGAATAATGTATTGTAATATCCAACCGCAAAACACTCTGGATAGACTTTCAGTTACCTACAGATCTAGTGCAAACTCTTTACAAGCTTTTGAGCTTCACAAGGGAGCAAACTCTATCAAACAGAATGAAGGCAGACTTGAAGATTGTTGAAAGAAATTTCAAAGCGTATGGATTACCATAGACGGAAGCAGCTATGTGGTTGTCTGAATAGAGGAATCCCAAATAGCAATAATGAAAGTGGTCCTCTCAGCCAAACTTGATACATCACAGGGGATAGGCCTCGAATTGAAACTCCAAGGTAAGGCCAAAAGGAACTAGATGGTGACAGGTCCATCTCGCTCACAACCATCACGACAATATGGAAAAAAAAGAAGACAAATCAAAGCTTCATTGCACCGACTACAGAATGAAAAAGCACACATAAGATACGTGATTTCAATTGACAGGATTTCTTGAATGGTGAGAGGATAACCACCAAGTTCCAAAGAACAAGATAGAAAATCAGATGGCACCAGCGTGGGGCACCACCACTATGGGCGCCATTTCTGATAAGAGCACGAGCAATGGTGGCCTGAGAAAGAATGGGGACAACAGCGAGACGGGAAGCATGACTCACTGTCATAAAGAAGAAGGGCAAAATTTTAAGAAGGAATCAGGAAAGGCAACGAATAATGAACGTATCTGGTAAATGTGTCCACAGAGCATATGGTAGAATGTGCAAAGGTGCTGATGGCTTCTCTTGTTCTGAGTACATCCCACGAATAGTTACAAAAGCAAGTGAAAGAGCAGAATGACGGGAGGCGATGGAATTAGAAATGATAGCCTTGAAAAAAATGAACCTAGAAGAAATAAGTGGTATCAAAAGAAAAGGATCCAATGGAGTGTCGATGGGCTTTCACAGTTCAATATAATGCAGATTGAACTGTTGAATGACATAAGGCAAGGCTAGAAACTAAGGGATACACACAAATATGATTGATTACTCAAAGACATTTTTGGCAGTCACAAAAGTTGATACGATTAGAGTTCTGTTATCTGTAACAACAAACAAGGATCGACCTCTCCGTTAGTTCGATGTCAAAAACACCTTCATAAATAGGGAAATAAAAGAGAAGGTGTATATGGAAGTCCCACAATGTTTTTCAATTGAATTTCGAAGACACGAGGTCTGTAGACTAAAAATGGATCTATATAGATTAAAACAGTCTCTGGAGATATGATTCGGGAGGTTATAGTGGTTATGGGCCAGAATGGATACAAAAAGAGGAACACTAACCATATTTTAATTTATAAGAAGAGGAGAGACTTGATCACGTGCGTAATTATATATGTTGATGATACGAACATCACATGGAGTAACAAGGAAGAAACTCCATAGCTTCTAAAATGATACACGAAGTTTGAGATAAAAGACTTAGTTGGATTGAAATATTTTCTAGGGATTGAAGTTCTCCGATCAAATAAGGAAACCTTCATATCCCAACAGAAATATATTCTTGACTTTTTGGCTGAAGTTAGGATAATTGATTGTAAGCCAAATGATACTCTGATGGTTGTTAATCATAAGTTAAAAATTGATAGAGTGAGCTCCAACGGTAAAGCGTGAATAGTATCAGAGGTTGGTTGGGAAGCTGATCTACCTTTCACATACAATACCTGAAATTGCCTATGCACTTTGAGTAATGTGTCGGTTTATGAACCAGCTTCAGAAAGAGCACATGGAACAATCATGAAGATAGTAAGGTACTTGAAAGGTACCTGGACGAGGTATATTGTTCAACAAATACGGACACTTATATGTAGAGGTTTACACTAATGTAGATTGGGCAGCTAATCCGAACGATAGGTGGTTCACATCAGAGTAATTTGCATTAGCCTAGTCACATGGAGGAGAAAGAAATAGAAAGTTATAGCATTGTTCAGTGAAGATGTAAAATTTAGGGAGTTCACAAAAGATATAATGGGGATACTATGACTAAAGAAATTGATGCATGAGATGTGATTTCTCTTGAGGCTCATGTCTCAATTGATGTGTGATAATAAGAGGGCGATTAATATTTCCAAGAATCTGGTAGGGGACGATTGAACCAAACATGTTAAAGTAGATAGATATTTCATTAAGGAGAAATCTAAATGATTCGTTGAACTTCCGTTCATCACATCCAAGGATCAACAAGTAGACATTCTCATAAAGATAGTCACATGACGAATATTCGACCAAGTATTGGCCAAGTTGGGTATTAAAGATCCGACTACTCAACTTGAGGGAAGTGCTAATTGATATAATTCGTGTAACTACCTTAGATTAGGAGATATGGTTTGGAAATGAAAACCCAACTGAATCAAAGGATACGTGATTATCCTATCATTTATTATAGAGATTGTACGTGATGTCATATAAGTAGGTCATTGTACATTATAAAAAAATGAAATGAAAACACATTTTCATTGAACAAACATGTGTGTGTTTGTCTACATATATATATATACATATATATATACACATATATATATACATATATATATATATACATATATATATGTGTGTGTGTGTGTGTGTGTGGATCTTTGTTTGTAAATATTCTAATAAACAGTTCTACATTTTCAAAAGCCAGGAAAATATATAAATGTACCCCAGTGGCAGTTAGTGTTGAGAATCGGGATGATAATCCTCCTGTAGAGGAGGAACAGAGAAAGGGAGTGAAGAAACATGCTAAGTGAGTAAAGGTGCAGAAATGAAGTGAGGAAGAAGAAGGCTGGAGGCGCTGGTGGGAAGATTTAAAGGCTGTGAAATTACAATTTTGTCATCGGCAGTTAAATCAGTTGTATTAGAAAATTAAGGTCTTTCTTGTCATTTCAGTTCTATATCATTTGTTCCTCCGATTGCACTGTACAAAACGATCATCCACTTGTACAAAGCGGTTACCAATTCAGAAGTGCAGAATTTTTCCTCCTCCAATTTTTTCGATGCTCCCTTCGTTTGTTCTGCAATTATGCATTTCAATTGATTACTGTTGTTGCTACTTTGAATTCTATGTTTGTTTATCAATTTCTTGACATGGTATCAGAGCTTGAGATGCGTTTGGTGCTTTCTCACATCTGAATTGTTCCATTCTTCTTGAAACGTTCAAAGTTTCTTTGATTGTTGTTGAGTCGTGTTTTTCTTCGATCGTTATTGAGTTGTGTATAATCCTTGGTTGTTTTAGTTGTATAATGGCATATCTTGGAAGTTCTAGCTCTGGATTCAAAGCTGATCAAAATCAAGCAGATGTGAGTCCTGTGCAGAATGTAGTATTTGGTTCGAGAGGAAATCAGGTTCATCAAGTTGAGAATAGAGGAAATCAGGTTCATAAGGTTGAAAATACTCTCCACAATCCGTTTTATTTACATCCTAATGACAGTTCAGCGATTTGTTTGGCACAACCACCTCTTAATGCGCACAACTATCGTACATGGAACAGGACATTTGAGATGGCACTGGTTGTAAAGAATAACGTAGGCTTCATTGATGGAAGCATAAGGAAGCCTGCAACCAATGATCCTCAGTTCGCAGTATGGAGACAGGTAAACACTATGGTACAATCATGGATCATGAACTCTGTTTGTCAATCTATTTCTCAAAGCATATGTGGTTTGATAGTGCTTCGAACATGTGGAATGATTTGAAATTGAGATATGGTAGCACAGATCCTTTTAGACTGTCTGATCTTCTTGAAACATTTTATTCTGTTAAGCAAGATGGAGGTAGTGTGAATGAATATTTTACCAGACTGAAAGTGATATGGGAGGAGTTGATGGCAGTGAGACCAGTGCCAAGCTGTGTATGAGGAGGATGTAGGTGTGAACTGGCTGGAAAAATGGAAAAATTTGTTGAAAGTGATTACGTGATTAAGTTCGTTAAAAGATTAAATGACATCTTTGATCCTGTTAAGTCACAGGTGTTTGTCATGTCTCCATTACCAGATATCAATACCACCTTCTCAATGGCTCTAAAGTATGAAAGAAAAGTAATGGCAGATGTAGGAATATATGGAACAGAGAATGGAAATGTTGTCTTGATGGCAGATGGCCAAGCTTCTGATTATGTGGTGGCTAAAACATTTTAAAATAGATAGTCATATGGGGGATATAAGAAGAATAGTGGAAAGAATCAGATGGATGGAGGAAAGCGTTTCCAGTGTACTCATTGTGGGATGCAAGGGCACACAATTGATAGGTGCTATAAGCTGCATGGTTATCCCCCAGGTTTCAAATCAAAGAGCCAAGTCCATTTGACAGAAGCTGTGGAGGTGCAGTCAGACAAGGGTTCAATGAATCAAGTAAGCAGAAGCTTGTAGTCTTTGGTTCTGACTCCTCAACATAATCAGAAACTGATGAGTTGGCTCAACAAAGATGATGAGAGTCAGGAATTCCAACCAGGGAATTCTTCTCAAAATGTTGTCTTGTCAGCCAAGGTGGATAAGTTGGCAGGTAACTCTATAACTAATGATTTAAATACATGGATTCTTGATTCAGGAGCTATTAATCACATTGTGTCACACTTATTCTTATTTCTGTCATGTAAACCTATTAGCCATATCACTATAAGAATGCCTAATGATGTATCTGTGCCAGCCACACATCTTGGATCAGTAAGAATCAATCCCTTACTGACTGTTAACAATGTCTTGTATGTTCCCTCCTTCAAGTATAACCTACTCTCTCTCAGTGAACTTCTTGTTGATCTCACACTAAACATTCAATTCCATGGTTCTGTTTGTATCATCCAGGATCAATTGTCCAAGAGGATGATTTGTTCAGCTAATCTTTCAGGGGGCCTTTACTATTTGCAAGGTGATATACCTTTAACTCAGCCTACTGTTTGTTTGAATTCATCAATGCATTTGCATCCATCTCTGCTCTGGCATTACAGGCTGGGGCATGCTTTAGCTCCCAGAGTCCAAGAAGTACAGAAACTTGACTCATCTGTGCAAGGTGGACATCTTCAAGTACCATGTCATATATGCCCTCTAGCTAGGCTGAATAAACTTCTTTTTTCCCCTTCATCTTCTGTTTCCAAATTTCCTTTTGACCTTGTACATGTTGATATTTGGGGACCAAATAGACATTGTACAATGTATGCTTAGAAATATTTCCTCACTATTGCTGATGACTGTAGTAGGTTCACATGGGTGTATTAGAAATATTTCCTTACTATTGTTGATGACTGTAGTAGGTACACATGGGTGTATTTGATGAAATCCAAAACTGAAGTGAGACAAATTCTACAGAATTTTTGCCAATTTGTGCACACACAATTTGAAAGACACATCAAGGTGCTTAGAACTGACAATGGTCAGGAATTTTTCATGACTGATTATTACTCTAAACATGGCATTATGCATCAAACTTCTTGCATATATACACCCCAGCAGAACGGACTTGTAGAAAGAAAACACCAACACATTCTCATAGTGGCAAGATCACTACTTTTTCATGCCCACTTACCACTGTCTTACTGGGGTTTTTCAGTCTCTCATGCAGTGTGTTTGATAAATTTGATCCTTACTCCTATCCTCAAACAAAAGACTCCATATGAAATTCTTTTCAAGACTAAGCCAGTATACAAGCATTTGAAGGTATTTGGGTGTCTGGCTTATGCTCGCAACACAGACACTACCAAACATAAATTTTCACCAGAGGTATTCCATGTGTGTTCCTGGGGCTGTCCTCTACCTCAAAGGGTTACATACTTCAGACCATAAAGCACAAGCAAATTATAATGTCAAGAGATGTGCAATTCTCTGAATCACAATTTCCTTATGCTGATTCTAATCCATTACCTTGTTCTGCCTCTTTTGATATAGATAACATAACACCACCATCTTCCTCCGTTAGCCCAAATATCCTCAACTACTCTGACTGTTTGCCCCAAAACATCCTGCCAACACAGCCTACTCCAGCAACAGACAACTTGGGCCAACTCTCTTCACCTTCCAGCACCTCTACATTTGCGTCAAATGAAACATCTACTCAGCCTCAATCATTACCAACTCCTTCAACTTCGCCAATCATCCCAGATCACAATTTTCCAATCCATACTCTTGACATTTTATTAGTCATTGATCCAGCAGACAGTGATCTCATTCATACTCTCCCAAATGTTCAAAATACTTCCCCTTCATCTGAAACTTGCTCTCTTGAACGCACACCAGACCTCATAGGCAAATCAAACCTCCTCGTTTCCTCAAGGATTACTACTGTAGTCAGTCTGTCTCTGAGCGTATCCCACCTTCTTCTGCTCTCTATCCTCTTCAAACTCATCACACATTAGATCACTTAGCTCCTCAATACAAGAAATATGTACTTAACGTTAGCTTGCAGCAAGAGCCTACTTCTTATCACCAGGCTGTCAAATCCACAGACTGGAAGCATGCCATGGATCTGAAATTAGCAGCCTTGGACGCTAATCATAAATGGGACATTGTATCTCTGCCTTCAGGAAAGAAGCCCATTGGATGCAAATGGGTATATAAAATCAAACGCAAGGCAGATGGGAGCATTAAGCGCTACAAGGCTAGGTTAGTTGCAAAGGGCTACATACAACGACCACGTATTTATTATGGAGACACTTCTCTCCCGTAGCAAAGATGACAACAGTAAGGATACTCTTGGCCTTAGCTTCTCTGAAGGGATGGCATTTACACCAACTTGATGTGAATAATGCATTTTTGTTTGGAGATCTTAGTGAAGACATATACATGACTCTGCCAGATGGAGTGTTCACTCCAATTTTAAGTGGTGTGTGTAAACTAAACAAGTCACTCTATGGCCTTAAACAAGCCAGTAGACAATGGAATAAAAAACTTACTGATTTTCTGGTCTTAAATGGCTACCAGTAGTCCAAGCACGATTATACCTTATTCACAAAGTCCCATCAGAGGTCCTTTCTAGCACTACTAGTTTATGTTGATAACATAGTGCTAGCCAGTGATTCCTTATTGCTCATTGCTGAACTCAAAAATCATTTACATCAGGCATTTAAGATCAAGGATCTGGGCACCCTTAGATATTTCCTTGTCTTAGAGGTGGCTAGGTCTCAGGAGGGGGTGTTCATATGTCAAAGGAAATACACACTTGAACTTCTGGAAGAAACTGGATACCTGGCCTTTAAGCCAGCCAAGAGTCTAATGGAACAGAACCTCAAGCTAGCTCATGGCGATTCTAAGTTGATTGAGGATGTATCTGTATATAGACGATTGATAGGTAAACTGCTGTATCTTACTATAACTAGGCCAGACATTACTTACACAGTACAACAGTTAAGTCAGTTCTTAGACACTCCCACAGAGTCTCACTTGAATGCTGCATAGAGACTATTAAGGTATTTGAAAGGTTGTCCAGGGAAAGGACTGATGTTTCCTAGCAAGGGAGAGGTTAAAATGAAATCCTTCTCTGATTCAGACTGGGGTGTGTGTAGAGAGTAGAATGTCTGTAACTGGATACTATATGATGTTGGTGATGCACTTGTGTCCTGGAAGACTTAGAAGTAGACCACAGTGTCTAGATCATCCTCAGAAGTAGAGTATAGTGCTCTTGCCTCAGCTACCTGTGAGGTGCAATGCATTGTCTATCTTCTTAAGGATCTCCAAGTGGAATTTTGTGAACCAATTGAGCTGTTTTGTGATAATAAGAGTGTTGTATACATCGTGGAAGTATTCCACGAGAAGACAAAGCATATTGAAATTGATTGTCATATTGTGAGAGATAAGTTTCAGCAAGGAATAATAAAGCCAATGACTATTAGAACTGAGTTGCAATTGGCGGACATTTTTACTAAGGCTTTGGACTCAAGAAGAATTACAATCCTGTCTAGTGCACTAGGTATGTGGAACATATATGGGCATTCAGGATTGAGAGGGTGTTGAGAATCGGGATGATAATCCTCCTGTAGAGGAGGAACGGAGAAAGGGAGTGAAGAAACATGCTAAGTGAGTAAAGGTGCAGAAATGAAGTGAGGAAGAAGAAGGCTGGAGGCGCTGGCGGGAAGATTTAAAGGCTGTGAAATTACAATTTTGTCATCGGCAGTTAAATCAGTTGTATTAGAAAATTAAGGTCTTTCTTGTCATTTCAGTTCTATATCATTTGTTCCTCCGATTGCACTGTACAAAACGATTATCCGCTTGTACAAAGCGGTTACCAATTTAGAAGTGCATAATTTTTCCTCCTCCAATTTTCTTTCGATGCTCCCTTCGTTTGTTCCGCAATTATGCATTTCAATTGATTACTGTTGTTGCTACTTTGAATTCTATGTTTGTTTATCAATTTCTTGGCAGTTAGACATAGAATCTAAGCCTATATTAGCCAACAAATGAGCGACTCGATTTGCCGATCGGGTGCATGAATGTGAGCTTCCCAAACTTGGACCGGTCCTCCACATAGCCCTTGGCACTATTAATCAGCGCTATGCAATCACATTCGATAACGACACTCCATTACTCACCTTCCCAATCTCTCACATGCATGAATGAACCCGAGAAACTGAATCGAATACAGCTATTATCATCTTTACCAACTATTCCCAGCCCAGCCTTTGAATTAGAGTCGTATTTGCACGTCAAACGTATCAAATAATAAACTCAAATAACAAATCCAGCTTCTTTGGAATTCTATCAGAAATTATGAAAATAAGTAATTTTGTTAATATATACATGTGGTTTGGTTTTTTCCATGACTTTTGTGCATTTAGCATGTTGAAGAATGAACTTGCAGAGCTAAGGAATTGAGAGAAAGTCAAGTGCAGTAATTTCGTCGAACATGTTGGTGAACTGATCAAACACTACCTTGAAGGGAGTTGGACTGAAAGGAGTGATGGAAGCATGGAAAGAGGAAGGTAATTCAGTTGAACCGCCTGATGAAGGAGGAAATTGGAATGTGGAATGGACGGTTGCGTGCAAATATGGTGCAGTGCTGTTGGAGCAATACATGTGAGATGCGGGTGAAGAAGACGGGGCAGTGCATCACGCGGGAACAAATTAAAAAGTGTGAAATGACGAAATTATCCCTGAACTAAAATAGTAGAGTAAAACAGTTAGAGGGCAATCTTGTAACTTCGGGTCCATCTAAACTGATTTCGTCTTGTACATAAACAGAAGGAACGATTTTCTTCTTTCTGTAATTTTTGGCAGTTGCAATTCTTAATGATCAATTGATTCTCTCTCCTTTCTTTGCATTTCGTTCTTCTTTTCTGTGCGTTGCTTGTTGCGTTGAATTCATTAGGATTTTGACATGGTATCAGAGAGATGATCGCAGCGTGTGTGGTGTTGTGTGATCGATATTGTTCTTGGTGAATTTGTTTTTCAATCGAGGTTCTTAGAGTCATGGCGTCAACCTCTACTAGTACTGGTCCAGTGGATCCATTTGAAGATCCGTTATATGTTCACCCAAGCGATAGTCCTTCGCTAGTAATTGCGCAGCCACTTCTTGATTCGCACAATTACCATGGATGGAGCAGAACCATCCGAAGATCGTTGGATTCGAAGAACAAGTTAGGTTTCGTGGATGGGACCGTAAAGAAGCCAGATGAGAGGGATCGCAAATTCCCTGCCTGGACGAAGGCTAACAACATGGTGGTTTCTTGGATCATCAACTCAGTAACACCTTCAATCGCGAAGAGCGTCATGTGGATTGATGATGCTGTGGACATCTGGAAAGATCTTAAACTAAGGTATGGGAACATTGATGCTTTCAGGTTATCAGATCTGCAGGAAGAGTTTTATGGTGTTAAACAGAATAGTATGTCCGTTACTGATTATTACACAAAGTTGAAAATAGTTTGGGAAGAATTGACCGTGTTGAAGTCTGTCCCTATATGCAACTGTGGAAGGTGTGTGTGCAATGTCACTGCACAAATTGCAAAATTCGTTGAGGATGACTTTGTCATCAAGTTCTTGAAAGGATTATCTGAAGAATATGAGGCCGTGAAATCTCAGATATTACTTATGACTCCATTGCCAGATGTGAATACAGCCTTTGCAATGGCGGTGAAATTCGAGAGAAAGGTTGCGTATACGGGTGGCCAGCAAGGAATTATCAACAATCCATCAGCAGTTCTCAGTGTAGGAGCAATGCCATATGGTGCAGGAAGGCAGGGATCCTCAGGCTTTAGGCCTCAGAAGGAGAATGACAATGGGAGACCCCGTGGAGGATTCAATAATTTCAAGAAAGGGGCAGTCAATGCTCAAAGATATGGAACAGATAATAGTAGACGTCCTATTTGCACGCATTGTGGATTTGCTGGTCACACCATTGATAGATGTTACAAACTGCATGGGTATCCGCCTGGGTTTAAACCCAGAGGTCAAGTTAATTGTGTTGGGTATGGAGATGACACAGATGAACAGCCTGTGGCAGAGTATCAAGGAAATGATGTCGAATACTCTGCTCAATCAAAGGAGTTGCAGTTGCCGTACAATGATCAGGCAGGACCCATGCTTACGCAGGACCAATATGTACAGCTGATGCATATGCTTCAGGAGCATCAGTTGAAGGAGACAAGGGAGAAGTCTCATCCTGCAGACAATGGTGAGAAGTTACATGCCGTAATGTCTGCCCAGCAGCAGGTTGCCAAAGGTAAGAAAGCAGGTAATGTACCAAACAAGTTTGTTAATATATGGGTTTTGGATTCAGGTGCAACAGACCATATAGCTTGTTCCCTAAACTGTTTTGATTCATATAAGCCCGCATCTAACCTTAAAGTAAAACTTCCTAATGGTAGTCTTGTGGCTGTCACACACGTTGGCTCAGTTACGGTCACACCACACCTTATCCTTCTGAATGTATTTTACATACCATCATTTTCCTTCAACTTGATATCCCTGAGTAAATTGACCACTGTTAACAAGATCAGTGTAGTGTTTCATGATGATGCTTGTGTTCTGTATGAACAGAAAAATATGATGATGATTGGTTCAGCTAAGACCAATCAAGGACTGTATCAGTTGAGCGTTACAAGTCAACCACACCTGAGGTCTGATCTCAACCCCATTCCACTCATATCCAATACAGCCCTATCAAACAATACCAGTGATCAGACTTGAAGTACTCCTTGTGGCACTCAAGATTGGGCCATATGTCCCAAACAAGAATCAGAGATGTACAACAAATTGATCCCGTCGTTTATTGTTCAAAGAACCCCATTCCTTGTAAAATCTGCCCACTAGCCAAACAAAGGAGAAATCCTTTTCCAATTTCTACATCTGTAACAGTTTCACCGTTTTCTATAGTTCATGTAGACATTTGGGGACCATATAAGGACCCAACCTTGTTCAATGAACGTTACTTCCTTACCGTGGTTGATGACTATAGTCGTTTTTGCTGGCTATATTTGATGAAATGTAAATCTGAAACCAGAAACATTCTGCAAAACTTCTGTACTTTTGTGAATACTCAGTTTGACACCAATGTTAAAACAATAAGGTCTGACAACGGGCTAGAATTCAACATGCCTTCATTCTATTTGTCCAAAGGCATAGTGCACCAGACATCATGTGTGCACACACCGCAACAAAATGGGCTTGTGGAGAGAAAACATCAACATATACTTAACGTGGCTAGAGCACTCAAAATACACGCTTCTTTGCCTGCCCAATACTGGGGATTCTGTGTCCAGCATGCCATATATCTGATAAACCGTAGCCCTTCACCGACCATAGCCAACAAAACTCCATTCCAAATGCTATATGACAAAACTCCATCATATTCCCACCTAAAAGTGTTCGGGTGCTTAGCCTTTGCCGTTGACACAAGCCCACACAAGCAGAAGTTTGCTCAGAGATCTAAGAGGTGTGTTTTTCTGGGCATATCTCAGACATCTAAAGGATATATATTACAAGACTTGGAAAGTAATGGATTGATCATTTCTAGAGACGTGGAATTCCATGAATGTGATTTTCCATTCGAAACTCTGTCTACATCCGTTCCTCCACCATCTCAACCAACACCATCCCAACCAACATCATATACCTACAACTCCGGCATGCCTAACCTTGATCCACCTACTTCCCCTCAGCCATTTGACATGCCTAACCTTGATCCGCCTACTTCCCTTCAGCCATCTGATCGTCAACCCAATCCTCCCACTCACTTCCAATCCCCACAACTTCAACATGAATCCCATCACTCAGAGTCTGCTGAAACACCCTTAAACCCATCACCATCACCCTCACCACCATCAAATTCATCATCTTCATCATCACCCTTGGCTCAGCCAATTTCTGCCATTGACATATGTTTGCCTATCTCCACTCCTACCCGACCTGTCCGTGCCAAACATGTCCCAGCATATCTCAAAGACTACTACTGCAATTCATCTCAAATCTGCAAGCCTTCCTACACCAGCCCACATCCTCTAACCAAATACTACACCCTTGACTCCCTGACACCTGAATACAAATCTTATATATTAAATACTAGTTTGATTGCAGAACCTACTTCTTATTCCGAAGCAGCATGCTCTGCAGCATGGCAGGAGGCTATGCACACTGAGATTGCAGCATTAGAGGCAAACCACACTTGGGAGCTTGTGTGCTTGCCAACGGGGAAAACACCTATAGGGTGTAAATGGGTGTATAAGGTGAAGTATAATCCAAATGGCAGTGTAGAAAGGTACAAAGCCCGCTTGGTTGCCAAGGGGTATACTCAACAATATGGGGTGGACTATCAAGACACCTTTTCCCCCGTAGCGAAGATGTCCACTGTGAGAGTCATTCTGGCACTAGCTGCAAGCAAAGGTTGGTTCCTGCACCAGCTCGATGTAAACAACGCCTTTCTTCATGGAGATCTCCATGAAGAAATCTATATGACACCCCCACCTGGCCTGCCACTGCCTGATTCAAGCCTGGTGTGCAAGTTACAAAAATCTTTATACGGACTCAAGCAAGCTAGTCGAGAATGGAATGCAAAGTTGACTCAATTTCTCTTGCAAGCTGGTTTTACTCAGTCCCGGAATGATTACACGCTATTCATTAAGACCACCACTACGTACATGCTCTTGC
Organism: Eustoma russellianum; assembly: GCA_036186865.1. Taxonomy (NCBI): domain Eukaryota; kingdom Viridiplantae; phylum Streptophyta; class Magnoliopsida; order Gentianales; family Gentianaceae; genus Eustoma; species Eustoma russellianum. The sequence goes on from AP025051.1 coordinate 33,156,962, forward strand.
TTTTAGTCTATGTCGATGACATCATACTGGCCTGTTCAGAACTTCAGCCTATCCAACAGATCAAGTCTCAGTTACATGCTAAGTTCAAGATAAAAGACTTAGGTGACCTTAGATACTTCTTAGGGATAGAAGTAGCTAGGTCACAGGGGGGCCTCATCATCAATCAACGAAAGTATACCCTTGAACTACTTGAACACACAGGGTACACGAATTCAAAAGCAGCTAAGAGTCCGATGGAAACCAATTTGAAGCTGACTCATGGAGATTCAGAGTTATTTCCAGAAGTATCCAGCTATAGGAGCCTAATTGGAAAGCTTATATATTTGACTATAACCAGACCAGACATCTCATTCACAGTCCAACAACTAAGCCAGTTTCTTGATTTCCCAACTGTTAATCACTGGAAGGCTGCACACAGATTATTGAGATATTTAAAGGGGACCATAGGACAAGGATTAATGTTTCCATCAGGGACAAATTTGAAGCTCAAAGCATTTGTAGACTCGGATTGGGGAGGGTGCTCAGAGACTAGGAGGTCAGTGACTGGTTTTTGCGTGTTCCTTGGTGATGCTCTGATTTCTTGGAAAGCAAAGAAGCAAACTACAGTATCTAAGTCCTCTGTAGAGGCAGAGTACAGAGCCATAGCTAGCTTGACATGTGAGGTCCAATGGCTCCTGTACTTGGCAGCTGATCTGGGGTTGAGTGATCAAATGCCAGTGGAGGTTTTCTGTGATAGCAAAAGTGCTATACACATAGCTGAAAACCCTGTCTTTCATGAACGGACGAAGCACATAGAGATAGACTGTCACATTGTTAGGGATAAGGTGCAGGAGGGAAGGATTAAACTGATGCCTATCAGGACTAATTTGCAACTGGCCGATGTCTTTACAAAAGCTTTGGATTCTAAGAGATTGATACAGTTGATCAAAGCATTTGGAGTTTGCAACATCTACTCCAAGCAAGGCTTGAGGGGGGGTGTTGAAGAATGAACTTGCAGAGCTAAGGAATTGAGAGAAAGTCAAGTGCAGTAATTTCGTCGAACATGTTGGTGAACTGATCAAACACTACCTTGAAGGGAGTTGGACTGAAAGGAGTGATGGAAGCATGGAAAGAGGAAGGTAATTCAGTTGAACCGCCTGATGAAGGAGGAAATTGGAATGTGGAATGGACGGTTGCGTGCAAATATGGTGCAGTGCTGTTGGAGCAATACATGTGAGATGCGGGTGAAGAAGACGGGGCAGTGCATCACGCGGGAACAAATTAAAAAGTGTGAAATGACGAAATTATCCCTGAACTAAAATAGTAGAGTAAAACAGTTATAGGGCAATCTTGTAACTTCGGGTCCATCTAAACTGATTTCATCTTGTACATAAACAGAAGGAACGGTTTTCTTCTTTCTGTAATTTTTGGCAGTTGCAATTCTTAATGATCAATTGATTCTCTCTCCTTTCTTTGCATTTCGTTCTTCTTTTCTGTGCGTTGCTTGTTGCGTTGAATTCATTAGGATTTTGACATAGCAAGATTTCGTGTTATAAGATTCTATCGGAATTATGTTAGACGACAGCTAGGAAAATCTTTTGGACGTTAATATATCAATACTTTTTTATAGCTTGAATTCTCTGAGAAGATAATGGCAACTAGAAATACCACAGTTTCACAACAAAAATGTTTCATCAAGAGAAGGAACTAAAAATAGCTTAACTCCTCCCGTTATTGATGAAATAGACGTTAGAAATGCCACAGTTTCACAACAAAATGTTTCATCAAATGAAGGGATGAAAAATAATTTTTTCGCTCCGGTAATTGATGAAATGTCTATTTGTTTGAACGTTATAGATGGCGTATCAAATTCGAACTCTTCCTCGTATATATGTAGAAGAATGCAGAATGAGCAATAAATATAAAAAGATGATGAAAACAGAAACTCGAATAAAAAAATGGAGCAGAACAAAAGACGAAAAAGTAGATGGCATGACAACCATTGCATCTGCAAGTTGAAGAAAAAAGTGAGACTAGGGACAATGATGCTAGTGATGAACATGATATAGATAAGTAGGATGTCTTCTATTGATATAAGTCTTGGCATTTTAGAGTATTAGTTTGATTGTATTAAGCATTTATTTTCAGCTTAATTATAATTAGTTTTCATTAATGACAAGTAGAAACTAATGAATCTTTAATTATCTATGTAACGATTCGATTATTTTAGGATTTGGAATCACTCAATTACGATATCGGGTGAATGAGAAATTAATGCTCAAAATAAGAGTAAAATAAGTAGAAATCGGCTCGGCTTGGCTTTGGACGGGGCTCAGGATCGGGCTCGGGTTGTGGGTTGCGGGTCGGTTCTTATCTCTTTGGAGAAAGTTTATTTAAATTTAAATTTCTCACAGGTGGTTAAGGCTACAATTTGAAATATGGTTAAGCTTAACCGAACTGAATTTGCAATATGGTTAAGCTTTAAAGCAACTGATGGGCAGACCTGATCATCATCGGCTGCAGTTTAAACTGGCAGCGGTTTTTTGATCTAACAATGGCATCTCAAACCATCTGATCTGATGACTGTGGTTGAACTGGCAATTAACCACCCGACCTCAGTTTTCCCTATAAATAACAGGCCGAGCAGACATTTGTGGTCACCAGTTTTCTCCCCTTCTCCTCTGCATACAATCCTCTTGTTCGCATTCAATTTTACTACATTTTTTCCAGTTGTTCGAGAAATCAGAACGCTCTACAGGTTTGTTGAGTTCATTCGTTGTAGTGCTGCTTGTATAACTGTTATTCGTTGTATCCTGGGAGACGATTGTTACCTCTGGTTGGACACAGTATACCTGAGCAATTTGTCTTAAGGACAGAGTCCTGGACTCACCTCGGTTTGTCTGCTCGGGTGAACTGCTGAGCTGCTGTTAGCACAGCACTGCTGACTTGTAGTGCTCATGTGTTGAGCTCGGCTGGTCAGCTGAGCTGCTGTGAGCGCAGCACTGCTGATCTGCGATGCTGCTATGCTAAGCTCGGTTGGTCGGCTGTTCAAAGTTGTTAGTGTAGCACTCTGTTCTGTAGTGTTGTTGTGCTGAGCTCGTCTGATTGGCTGACGCCTTGAACTGACTTGTGCTGCTTTGACCGGTCTGACTTGAAGGACCGGCCTGACCTGGACAGAGCTCAGCAGATCGGTTGTCGTTTTATTTCACGCGAACACATATAGTACAGAAATTTGAATCGATTTTGGCTAACAAGTTTGAGACATGTTGTTAGATTCTGTATTGTCTTTTCTTCTACTCCTTCTGTTTTATTATTCGAAACATTCGATTTTCAGTTGCTTGTTTCTATGCTCAAGAGGAACTGCACTGAAATGGAGAACGAAAGCTTGAGCTCGTTCAACAGGGTGAATGGTGCACGTCTTGGTGCCGACAGATATAACACTGATGTTCATGTGGCACCTAATACTGGGGTGCCTTTGAATGCTCCTGCACCAGTTACTGTTGTGGCCCAAGTAGAGAAGCAAAAAAAAATTGCCGGCGGTTTCTTTAAGCAGTGGTAGCAGACGGTGTTGTTTTTCCTGACCATGTTGGGATTGGCCAAATTGTTGACCGAGGACCCTCCTGCGGTGGGTCCTGTTGAGGACCAAAACCTAAATATGCAGAACAACTTGGCGGCTGAAGCTTGGTCTTGCAATGATTATGTTCTTGTTTGAGTCATGTTCTGAGTTGTTTAGACAATTTTCTTTATGAATTGTACTGTACTTATCGAATGTGAAGCTCACATTCATGCTCCCGATCGGCAAATCAAGTCGCCCATTTGTTGCTAAGATAGGCTTAGATTCTATGTCTAACTCCCGCTGGGTTACATCTATATATTTTCCTGGCTTTTGAAAATGTAGAACTGTTTATCAGAATATTTACAAACAAAGATGCATACACAAACACACACACACACACACATATATATATATATATAGTTTAACCCCTCTCGTAATTGATAAAATAAACGTTAGAAATGCCACGGTTTCACAACAAAATGTTTCATCTAATGGAGGGATAAAAAATAAATTTACCGCTCCTGTAACTAATGAAATGTCTATTTGTTTGGACGTAATAGATGAAGTGAAGAAAGGAAGGACCATCTACAGTTGGGAAGTTCGGTTGTAAAATCAAATTCGAACTCTTCCTCACGTATATATGGAAGAATGCAGAATAAGCAATAAATATCTGAAAAGATGATGAAAACGAACACTCGAATAAAATACTGGAGCAGAAGAAAAGATGAAAAAGTAGATGGCATGACTATCATTGCATCTGCAAGTTGAAGAACAAAGTGAGACTAGGGACAATGATGCTAGTGATGAACATGATATAGATAAGTAGGATGTGTTCTATTGATATAAGTTTTGGCATTTTAGAGTATTAGTTTGATTCTATTAAGCATTAGTTTCAAACAATAGGATACTTGATTTATTATCTTGTGGAACATTTAGATGTCTGTTTTGGTATTTAAACTTATATAGTAATTCTCTGTGACATTAGGAATGAGTTTATGATGTATTTTTTGCTTTGAATATTAGTGTAATTTGTATGCTTAGAATGTTAGTGTTATTTATGTCGGAGAAAATTGAAGAAATTGAATATGCCCAAGTTGCATACCTTAGTTAGCAACATATATTGAGCTTAATTATAATTAATTTTCATTAATGACAAGTAAAAAATAATGAATCTTTAATTATCTACGTAACGAGTAGATAATTTTAGGCTTTGGAATCACTCAATTACGACACCGGGCGAATAAGAAATTAATGTTTAAAGTAGGAGTAAAATTAGTAGAAATCGGTTCGGTTCGGCTCGTGTTCAGGTTCAGGCTCAAGCTCAGGCTTGGGTTACGGGTTGCCTATAGGTTCATATCTTTTTGGAGAAAGTTTATTTAAATTTAAGTTTCTCCCAGGTGGTTAAGGCTGCAATTTGAAATATGGTTAAGCTTAATTGAACTGAATTTGAAATATGGTTAAGATTTAAAGCAACTGATGGGTAGACCTGATCGTGACCGGTTGTAGTTTAAACTGGCAGCGGTTTTTTGATCTAACAATGGCAATCTCAAACCATATGATCCGACGGCTATGGTTGAACTCGCTATTAACCCCTGACCTCGGTTTTCTCTATTAATTCCATGCCGTGTAGAGCTCTATGGTCATCAGTTTTCTCCCCTTCTCCTCTGCATACCATCCTCTTCTCTGCATTCAATCTTTCTATATTTTTTACAGTTGTTCCAGAAATCAGAACGCTCTACAGTTTTGTTGGATTCATATGCTGTAGGACCGTTCGTCTGAACTGTTATCCGTTGTATCCTGAGAGACGGTTGCTACCTCTGGTTGGATAGAGTATACTAGAGCAATACGTCTTAAAGACAGAGTCCTGGACTCACCTAGGTTTGTCTGTTCAGCAGAACTTCTGAGCTGCTGTTAGCACATCATTGCTTACCTGTAGTGTTCCTATGCTGAGCTTGGTTGGTCTGATGAGCTGCTGTGAGCGCAGCACTGCTTATCTGAAGTGATGTTGTGCTGAGCTCGACTGGTCGGCTGTTCAAAGTTGTTAGCGCATGACTGGTGTTTTGTAGCGGTGCTGAGTTGAGCTCGTCTGGTCGGCTAATGCCTTGAACTGACTCGCGCTGCTTTGACTAATCTGGCCTGAAGGACCAACCCGACCTGCCCTGAGCTCGGCAGGTCAGCTGTTGTTTTATTTCACACGAACACACTGTACAGAAAGTTGAATCGATTTTGGCTAACAAGCTTAAGACGTGTTGTTAGATCATGTACTGTCTTTTCTTCTACTCCTTCTGATTTTATTATTCGAAACATTCGGTTCTTAGTTATTTGTTTCTGCGCTCTGCAGGAATTGAACCGATATGGATAACAAAAGTTGGAGCTCGTTCAACACGGTGAATGGTGCGCATTTTAACTCCGACGGACAGAACAATGATGTTTTTGTGGCACCTAATGCTGAGGTGCCTCTGAATTCTCCTGCACCGGGTCCTGCTTTTGCCCAAATGGAGAAGCCAGAAAAATTTGCTAGCAGTTTCTTCAAGCGATGGCAACAGAAGATGTTGTTTTTCCTAACCACATTGGGACTGGCCAAATTGTTGACCGAGGACCCTTATGTGGTGGTTCTTGTTGAGGACCAAAATATGAATATGCAGAACAACTTGGCGGCTAAAGCTTGGTCTTACAACATATTATGTTTGTTTGAGTAATTCTGAGTTGTTTAGACAATTCTCTTTATGGATTGTAATGTACTTATAAAACTGTAAAGTCATTGTGGCAGGGTTTAGATAAGAAATATCGCACGGAAGATGCCGGCGCAAAGAAGTTTATTGTCGGCAAATTACATGATTTTAAAATGTCAGATTCTCGAACTGTTGTTTCTCATATTGAGGAACTACAGATGTTGGTAGCATAAATGGAAGAGGAGAACATTTCGATCAGTGAATCTTTCCTAGTGGCAATAGTGATTGCAAAGCTACCTCTTTCGTGGAGGGAATTCAGAAGCTATCTCAAGCACAAACGAAAAGAAATGACATTAGAAGATCTGATTGTCCGACTCCGCATAGAGGATGATAATCGATAATCTGAGAGAAAGCTACATCTGAGTTCTGGTCATGCCAAAGCCCATGTCATAGAGACAAAGAAGAAAAAGGACAACCCATTCAGAGTGAACAACAAAGGCAAAGAAATCGCAAAGAACTTTAGGGGGAAACGTTACAACGGTGGCATTGAGGGGCATGTTAGTAATGAAAGCCGCAAGCCCAAGAAGAAGCAAACTAGGGCAAAAGCGAATCTCATTGATGCCGTGGACAATCTGAATCTGTGTGCTATGGTTTTAGAGTTCAATTCCATGGGGAACATGCGGGAATGATGGTTGGATACTGGAGCCACAATACATGTCTGATCTTATAGGGCAATGTTCTCAGAATACAAGCCCGAGAACAAAGAACAACTCTACATGGGAAACTCTGTCTCGTCAAAGACTGGCCTCAGGAATCCTTCGAAGACGCGTCGGAGTTCACCTTTATATATCCCAATTGGAGTCGTATTTGCACGTCAAACGTATCAAATAATAAACTCAAATAACACATCCACCTTCTTTGGAATTTTATCAGAAATTATGAAAATAAATAATTTTGTTAATATTTACATGTGGTTTTGTTTTTTCCATGTCTTTTGAGCATTTAGCAAGGTTTCGTGTTATAAGATCCTATCGGAATTGTGTTAGACGATAGCTAGCTTTGTAGAAAATGTGTTGGACGTTAATAAACTACAAGAAGAAACATATTCAGTATATTCCAACAATACCAATAGCTCCTGCTGTTGGACGTTAATATATCAATCTTTTTTAAAGCTTGAATTCTTTGAGAAGTTAATAGCAGCTACAAATGCCATTGTTTCACAACGAAATCTTTCATCAAGAGAAGGGACCAAAAATAGTTTAACCCCTCCCATAATTGATGAAATAAGTGTTAGAAATGCCACAGTTTCACAACAAAATGTTTCATCAAATGAAGGGATCAAAAATAATTTTATCGCTCCTATAATTGATGAAATGTCTATTTATATGGACGTTATAGATGGAGTGAAGAAAGCAAGGACCATCTATAGTTGGGAAGTTCGGTTAGAAAATGAAATTCGAACTCTTTGTCAAAAACAACACAAGCAATCGAAACTGTAGAAATTCAATCGAAGAAAGAAAGAAAATAGAGAGAGAATAAGCAACGCAAAGGGGGAGAATTCTTGATTGAAAAAACGACCGTCACAACTAGGTATTACAGAAACCCGACTTTATATAACTGCAAAAACAGAATTTCTAATATGAAATTGCAATACTACCCCTTATTAAAATAATGGCACATCCTATCAATCAGGGGTCAAAAAGTCTTTTTACCCCTGTTTAAAAATCCTGCGCTATGACTCCTTCTTCAACCTTCTTCTTCTTCTTTACCTCATCATCCGCACTTCCACCATCTCCAACCAGACCAACTAACTAATTCATCATCTTCAACTCCACTCAATTTTACACAAAATATCTTAAGCTATTTCTCATGAATTGTGCCAAGTTGCTTCTTCTCTTTGCTTACATCTGCAGCATCTTCATATTGACGAATACCTCCTTCAACACCCCCCTCAATCCTGACTAAGCAAATAGATTACAGACTCACAAAGCCTCAGTTAGGATGCTTAATTTGTGTGAATCTAGTGCCTCAGTGAAAATGTAAGACAGCTGCAAACGTGTGTTAATAAGTATAGGCCTGATGATCCCTTCCTGATACTTATCCCTCACAATCTGGCAATCAATCTCTATATGTTTGGTTTTCTCATGAAACACTGAATTTTCCACCATGTAGATAGCACTTCTATTATCACAGAACACATCAATTGGTTCCTTTTGTTCAATCTTTAAGCCCTTAAGCAAATAAAGTATCTATTCACCTCACACGTTGTTGAGGCAAGAGCTCTATATTCAGCCTTAGATGAAGACCTAGAAACTGTGGTCTGCTTCTTAGCTTTTCAGGAGATCAATGAATTTCCAATCAACACACAATATCCTGTGACTGATTTCCTTCTTTCAGAACATCTCCCCAATCTGAATCTGAAAAATCCTTCATCCTAAAATCACCAGTACTGGGATAAAAAAGTCCTTGTCCTGGTGTGTTTTTCAAATACCTCAATACCCTCTGGGCTACCTTAAGGTGTGAACTAGACAGGACATCCAGGAACTGACTGAATTGTTGCACATCATATGTGATATCTTGTTTGGTAATAGTCAAATACAACAATTTCCCAATCATTCTTCTATAGCCAGACACGTCTTCTATCCACTCTGATTCTTTGTGAGCCAATTTCAAGTTCTGTTCCATGGGGTTGTTGGCAGGCTTAAAGGCCAGGGTTCCAGTTTCCTGTAGCAATTCCAAAGTATACTTCATTTGACATAAGATGATCCCCCTAAGACCTGGCTATCTCTAAGCCTAGGAAATACTTAAGAGAACCCAGGTCTTAGATGTGAAAGATCTGTGTAAGGAAGTTTTCAAGGTCTAAATCTCAGATAAGGAATCACTGGCCACTAAAATGTCATCCACATGAACTAAAAGAACAAGAAAAGTGTCTGAGGTCTCTCTAGTGAACACAGTGTAATCATGCTTGGACTGTTTATACCCATTGGATAGAAGAAACTAAGTGAGTTTTTCATTCCATTGCCTACTAGCTTGCTTTAAACCATACAATGATTTAGTGAGTTTACAAACAGTGCCAGGGGCAGGAGAATGTACACCTTCAGGCAGAGTCATGTAAATTTCTTGATGCAAATCCTTATGAAGAAAGGCATTGTTGACATCAAATTGATGAAGATGCCAGTTTCTAAGAGATGCCATTGCAATTAAGAGCCTAATTGTGGTCATTTTTGCTACTGGAGGGAATATGTCACCATGATCAATGCAGTCTGCTGAGTGTATCATTTTACAACCGACCTTGCTTTATAGCGTTCAATGATCCCATCAGCCTGCCTTTTATTCTTATACACCCACTTGCATCCAATGGGCTTCTTGCCCGCAGGTGAATGGACCAACTGCCAAGTTTCATTGGCCTCCAAAGTTGCCAGTTCAGCTTGCATAGCCTGTTGCCAGTGAGCTGAGTATGTCGCGTGGTGATAACTTGTAAGTTCTTGCTGCAAAATAATGTCAAGCACATAGTTTTTGTGATTTGGTGCCAACTGATGCAGTGAGCAATGAGACTGGAGAGGATACTTGGGAACAGATGCTCTATGCTAGTTGCAATGATGGTCATGAAGTTATGCAGGTGGTTTTATATGTCTAACTGGCCTTGAAGAAGTTTCTGGTTCTGTGAAATTAGGAATACTAGGATCAGACATTAATAGTTGATCATTTGGATTAATGATAAGAGGAATGTCCAATGTGAAGGCAGGGCTAGTTGGTGCAATTGCATTGGGAGAAGATGGAGATGATGTAGAAGGTGATGATTGATCAGGAGAAATAGGTGAAGAACATTCAACGGAGGTTTGATGTGTAGCAGTATGACTGGGTGGAATACAGGACGAAGAGAATGAACAATCAGTTAAAGGATTTTGAGAACTTAGCTGTGTATGAGTAGGTGGATCAGTGTGTATGGAGTTTTGGTCGGTATCAAAAGGAAATTGATGTTCATTGAACTGAACATCTCTAGATACAAAAATTTCCTTAGCTTCAAAGTTTTGCAAGATGTAACCTTTGATTGTAGAAGGAATACCAAGGAACAAACATCTAATGGCCCTAGGAGTGAATTTATGCTTCCCAGACAGTTGATTGTATGCATATGTTGTTAGGTGCAGCAATTGTCCCGTGGCGTAGGCCAGTGGGCGTAGGCTGTGTGGGCCAAGTCATAGTCGAATGTTGTGGGTGCTTGTGTGCTGAATGCACTATAAGGCTAGGGTATGCGCATCTCCTGTCACCAATTGGTTTTGGGAGAGATGGTAGCGCCTGAGGTCCTACAATCAAAACAAACTTGGCAACATTTTGAATAAAATACAAATGTTATACATGCTGAAATTTCAACATGTGAAGGAAGTAAATGGCCGATTTTGTCATGGTGATTTGGAGAAAATTGTCTTGCTAATTATGTGGGTTGATTATATGATTTATGGAAATAATTTTGTGGCTAATTGGCACATGCTTTTTGAGGTTTAATTTCAGATTTATCTAGTCATCAAGTGATGACAACATCCATCCAATCAATGAGTGCCAAGTAAGCAAGAGCTTAATGATCATCTAATGAGGAGTTGCCAAGTGAGCAAAGATATGTCACCATGATGCAATATACTCTTCCAAGGACTTAGAAGATAATTTTCAAGAGGAAGAGGAAGGCAAGAGGGGGCGGCCAACTTGAATAAAAAGGAAAGAAGTGAGCAAACAAAATGCAAGAACAAGTCTTGCAAATTCAAAGGCCAAAAATGTTTTCCATCTCCTCTTCTATACTCTCTTTCTTTCTTCTCTTTAAAAGCCTATTGTAATCATATTAATACATTTGAATAGGCTTCATATAGACCACCACATACTCTTTTTATTGTTGTAAAATATTGATCAAGGTGTGATCAATCTTGCACTTGCAAGGTGGTGGTGTTCGTGATCGTTGTATTCTCATACAAGGTTTGTAACGGGTTGGAGTTGGTGTGTAACTCCATCAACCCTGTGGTAAGGTGCTATTTTGTGTTTTGTGATTAGTGCTAATCGAGGAAGGTGTCTTTGAAGACTGGAGTAGGCTGTTTTAACCGAACCAGTATAAAGTTCCTGGTGTTATTTACTTTCAGCACTTACTTTCAGTTTCAGCACTGTTTATCGTTTTTAATCACGTGGGTAAAAATAGTAAACGAATTTCAAAAATCATGAAACTTTCCAGAATCATAGACACACGTCTCAAGGTTATTTTGGCGCAATTTTTAAGCCTTTTGGACAAGTATAAGTCATTCAAACGTCCAAAGTTCTGAGACTAGTGTAGTCTGATTTTCAGGCTTGCAAAGGTTGAGAATTTGATCGTATTTGACTAACTTCCCAAAAGAATTTTTGAAGACCTGCAACCTAGTTTTCAAAACGTTTTAAAACTGGTCCTGAAAACAGAAACTGTTTTCAGAAGTTGGGTTTTTGGTTTAAAACAATTTTAAAAAACCACATTTTTCGCAACCACTATTCGACCCCCCTTCTAGTGGTGCCTTGCAGATCCTACATATATCAGGCAGCCAAATACACTAAGATGTTGATAAACAGGTTTACTTTGATACAGTAATTCAAAAGGAGTTTTATGATGGAGAATATGAGTTGGTATGAGATTAATAAGATGCACAACATGTAAAATAGCAAAGCCCAGTAAGGCATGGGCAAATGTGATTGGAATTTTAGGGACCTAGCAACTGTAAGTATATGTTGGTGCTTCCGTTCCACCAAATCATTTTGTTGAGGTGTGTACACACAGCTTTTTTGATGAATCATACCATGCTTCAAATAGAACTCACGCATGTTAAACTCCTGGCCGTTATCTGCCTTAAGAATTTTTATGGTTTTGTCAAACTGAGTAGCTATGTACAGGCAAAAGTTCTGTAATAAGTTTTTAACTTCAGACTTTGATTTCAACAAGTAGACCCAAGTATATCTACGATAGTCATCAACTACAGTAAGGAAGAATCTCTGAGCATACAATGCATGGTGCCTGTTTGGGCCACAAATGTCAACATGAACTAGATCAAATGGATTTTCACAAACTGAAGATGAAATAGGAAAAGGAAGTTTTCTTAGTTTGGCTAAAGGACATACAGAACAAGGATTAGAAAGCTCTTGTGCTGATACTAAAACATCAAGTTTTTGGATCTCTTTTATTCTTGGTAAAGAAGCATCTCCCAATCTGCAATGCCACATCATGCTGACTGTTCAGAAGTTTTTGTAGCAAGGAAAGTTGGTTTGGCAGTCAGGGCAGTAGTCCCTTGCAGATAGTATAGACCATGAAACTGTTTAGCTAAACCAATCATCTTCTTGGATGATTGATCCTGAATCAGCCAAGTATCACAATGAAATTGAATGAGTAATCTAGGATCAGAATTAAGCTTACTAAGAGATAAAAGGTTGAAGGCAAATACTAGAACATATAAGACATTATTAAGAGTTAAAGAGGAATTAACAACTACGGTCCCAAGATGAGTACTGTCAATGTGACTTTGGTGGGTAATTTGATATAGACATGCTCTACTGGTTTGTAAGAGGAAAACAAGGATAGATGTGAAGCAATATGATCAGTTGCACCAGAATCAAAAATCCATGTGTTTAAAGCATTAGAAGGAGTGTTACCTACCAACTTACCAACCTGGGCAGACATGACAACCCCCTAAGTCACAAGACTTATGCCTTCCTCTGAAGTATCCTCATGTTTATTCAACCACTTCAGTAATTTCTGATTTTGCTGAGGTGTTAGCATTAGAGATTGAATGCTCTTCTCAGCATGAGACACTCCAGGATCCACTTCAACAACCTCAGACATATTAACTCAAGACTTGGAACAAGCAAATCAAGGAGGAAATCCATGTTTTTTATAACATCTATCAATGGTATGCCCCATCATACTACAATGAGTACACTGATGACATCTGTTTTCAGATTGAGAGAATTTACAGCTGCCTTTCTTATATCCACCAGTTTGTTGCCTCTTAAAAAATGCATTAGCAACTAGACCTTAAGAATTCTCCACATCACTCATCAAGGCAGTATTACCATCAAAATAATCACAAAGGAATCAGACATTACTTTCCTTTCAAACTTTAAGGCCATTGAAAAAGCAACGTTAATATCAGGTAAAGATGACATAAAAAAAACTTGAGATTTCACTCGATCAAAATTATCATTTAAGTCTTTCACAAACTTAATGACATAATTAATTTCAACGAAATTTCCTCATCTCAACAGTGATATTACATCTACATCCCCTACAATTACAGGTAGGTATGGGCCTCAAAGCCATAAGTTCTTCCCACACAATCTTCATCTTGGTAAAATAGTCAGTTACAGATGATGTATCTTGCTTAATGCAGTAAAAGTTTTCCAACGATTCAGAAAGTCTAAAAGGATCTGTACTACCATACCTTAGAGTCAAGTCATTCCACATATCAACAGCACTATCATACCACATAATACTTTGAGCAATAGGTTGAGAAACAGAGTTCATTACCTAAGATTGCACCATAGAGTCTACCTGCCTCCAAGGCGAACACGAAGCATCCATTTCCGGCGGTTTTAGAATTGTACCATCAATAAAACCTATCTTGTTCTTCACTAACAACGCCGTCCTGAAAGTACGACTCAAAGTGTGAAAATTATGAGCATTCAATGGAGGTTGTGCCAATAGTGTCGGAGGACTGTCTCCAGGATGTAAATAGAATGGACTTTGCAGTGCATTTTCTGGAATATGATTCTGATTAGTTCTTGTTCCAAACACCACATTCTGAGCGTTGCTCTCTATAGGCGTGCTATGATTACTACTCGGCGAAGCCATAACAGGAACAAATCAATCTGCACTGAAACAAAACTCAACTACTTCAAGCATTCAAGACAGATCAACCACAATCATTAACATGTCTCTGATACCATGTAAAAAACAACACAAGCATTTGAAACTGCAGAAATTCAATCGAAGAAAGGAAGAAAATGGAGAGAGAATAAGCACCACAAAGGGGGAGAATTCTTGATTGAAAAAATAACCGTCACAACCTGGTATTACAGACACCTGACTTTATACAACTGCAAAAAAGAATTTCTAATATGAAATTACAATACCACCCCTTATTACAGTAATCGCACAACTTATTAATCAGGGGTAAAAATGTCTTTTTTACCTCTGTTTAAAACTCACATGCTAGGACTCCTTCTTTAACCTTCTTCTTCTTCTTCACCTCATCATCCGCACTTCCACCATCTCCAACTAGCCAACTCTTCTACCTCGCTGACCAACTAACTAATTCATCATCTGCAACTGCACTCAACTGTACACAAAATATCTTAAGCTATTTCTCATGAATTGTGCCGAGTCGCTTCTTCTCTTTGCTTACATCTGCAGCATCTTCATATTAACGAATAGCTCCTTCAACACTCTTCCCCATATATAGGTGGAAGAATGCAGGATGAGCAATAAATATCTGAAAAGATGATGAAAATAGAAACTCGAATAAAAAACGGAAGCAGAACAAAGGAAGAAAAAGTAGATGGCATCACTACCATTGCATCTGCAAGTTGAAGAACAAAGTGAGACTAGAGACAATGATGCCAATGATGAACATGATATAATAAGTAGGATGTCTTCTATTTGTTGAAAAATATGTTTGGATAATTTTCAAAGTCATGATTTTAAGTGGTAAATACTTAAAAATGTCAAACACGGTGTTATATGTGATTAAAGTTGAAAAAGTTGAAAACATTGACATAGATCTCTAGGTTGTTGCACATCGATCGATCTATGCACATAGATCTCTCACATCGATCGATCTATGTAAGGCGGTGAAAGTTCAAGACCTTACGGTGAACATCGATCTCTGAACATGAGACACATCGATCGATCTATGTACATCGAACCCTCACTTCGATCGATCGATGTAGGTCAGAAACAAATTCTGAACCTTACTGTGAGACATCGATCTCTGAAGCTGAGGCACTTCGATCGATCGATGCCTAGGGTTTTTAGAAATATTTTTCTAAAATTTGATAAAATGGTTGTTTTCATTTGTATATGATTTATACATGTTCATTATGTGAATATTATGTGTTTTTGGTGATTTTAAATATATTGTGACTAATGTGCCTTGGAAGTTTCTATAACTTACCAAAAAGGGAAAAATTGGTATTTTGAGTTTTGTAGGAACATGATATGGTGGATATATATCAAGGACTTAATCTCATCTTATTTATCATGACAAAGATGATATTGTATTTATTTCTGACCATCGGGGTCATTTCTAGAGTTTTCACATACCATGGGTATTTTGGTCATTTTATCCCAAGGGTATTTTTGGTATTTTCACTCAAGGAATCTCTTGAACATATTATTATCTTCATTCTGGAGTTGAGTTATCATTATCTTGAATATTATTTGGTGATTCTTTATCTTATTCTCTCAAATGATGATATCATTGACTATAGCGGGATATATGACGATTTGAAATGTCACATTCTATTTCTATCTTGAAGACTCTATTTTATATGTTATTGGAGGTTATTATTCATCATTTTTGAGAGGTTTTCAAGGTGTTAAAGGTGTGGAAATGATGATGACATATAAGAAGAAATATTGGGAATTTTGGTGTTACACGTTGACATAATCTTGTCAACTATTATCTATTGATTTCTTCTTCAAAAATCTGAGTTGCTACACATATATGTATCTTCAAAACGTGTATAAACAGGTGAAGGTGATATATTATTCATTTTATAGCTTGGGGACAAGTGGACCAATCAAAAAGGAGCTAGTTGGCAAAAATTGCCAACTTGGATTTTTCAAATGTAGCCAACGGCCACTTGGTATTCTTGGCAGATTTTGTTAGTCAAATGGCAGCCCTCACATGCCCTATTCTTGTGCTTGGAGTTGAGAGAATTTTGATGGTATTATCCATTCTTATTATCATCATTTTACAAAGGATAATCAAGATTATTTTTTGGAAAATTCAAAGAAGTAGCCAACGGCTACTAAGGCTGTTTTGGAGCTGAATTTGAGTTGTTTTTATCCAAGAAAAGTCAGCCTCACATGTCCTATGTTTATGACAAGAAGTTGAGTTATTATCTTCTCCATATTATCTCCATTTTGCAAAGGAGAAATGAGACACGCCAAGGTGGAAAATTTCGGCCAGCTTTATATCTTCAAGGTGGACCAATTATGTTGTCTTATTTTGCCAAGTGTACAAAGCCAACCAATGATGTGAAGGCACTTGGACTTGATGATGAAGATGGTGACACATGTGCAATCTTATCTCCAAGGCTCAATTCACACTATAAATAGGAGGCAATGGTGAAGAAGATGAAACACACTTGAAGCTCACTTGAAAAGCATTGTTGATTTGTCTAGCTATCATCTTCTTGTTGTTGTTCTTGTTCCATTCTTTGTAGCAAATGTGTTCTTGTTGTATTTGTTGAGCTACAAGACTCTTGAGCTTCATTTATAATATTGATTAGCCATTTCTATAAGGCTACATCAATAGGTGGTAAAGGTGTTGCAACTAAGTGTTGCTTAGAAGGTGTTCATCCAAGTCTTGAATAGGGTTGGTGTATAACCCAAGGATCAAGCTTGATTCTTGTTGTAAGGTGATTCATTTCATAGTGAGATCCAAGAAAAGGTGTTCCTTGTGACTGGAGGAGGTCACATTGACTGAACCAGGATAAATTCTCGGTGTTCTTGTCTTGTTTCTTCATTTCTGCATTCTACCCGTTTTTACTGCAGTTTTCATGCAATTTCTCACGTTTCGAAAAAATAGCTAAACACTTTCAAAATTCGTGATTTTTTGTGGAGTTATACTTCAGACTGTTAGCTTTCATTTTCAACATGAATAACTTGATTTGAGCAAGGGAAGGTTAGTCTTTCAGTCTTTGCAAGATAACTGCTTCAATCTGGCTGCAATCTGACCAAGTTTGAGAAAACTTGAATTCTAGATTAATGAAGAATTGTTTAAGGTCAGGACCTTTTGGAAACATCATCTACACATCCTAAGGAGTGTTTTGATATAAATATCAACCTTTTTGGTTGAGTATTCAAAGAGAAACACGTTTTTCAAAACCAGCAAGATTCTGTCCAATTCTGTCCAGATTGACCATCTGAATCTTTTATTTGTTTGAAGGCTCAAACGATCTTATTTTTGTCTGATTTTTGGACAGAGTCTTGTTAACACATCGAAGTTAAATTCTGGAAAGTTTCATAATTTTGGAGTAGTGTACACTTATTTTTGAATTTTTCAAAATACGGGTTATGAATCTGAGGTGCTCTCAGATTCTGTTTTCAAAGGGGATTTTTAAAAAGGGTAGTAGTGTAATTTCTACTTACCACTATTCACCCCCTCTAGTGGTGTTTATTGCAGGTGCACTGTCCAACACTATTGATATAAGTCTTGGCATTGTAGAGTATTAGTTTGATTCTATTAAGTATTTGTTTCATACAATAGGATACTTGATTTATTATCTTGTGGAACATTTAGATGTCTGTTTTGGTATTTAAACTTATATAGTAATTCTTTATGACATTATGAATGAGTTTATGATGTATTTTTTTCTTTGAATATTAGTGTAATTTGTATGCTTGGAATGTTAGTGTTATTTATGTCGGAGAAAATTGAAGGAATTGAATATGCCCAAGTCGCATATCTTGGTTAGCAACATACTTTGAGCTTAATTATAATTAGTTTTCATTAATGACAAGTGGAAACTAATGAATTCTTAATTATCTACACAACAAGTCATAATTTTAATCTTTGAAATCACTCAATTACGATATCGGGTGAATGAGAAATTAATACTCAAAGTAGGAGTAAAATAAGAAGAAATCGGCTCGGCTCGGCTCGGCTCAGGCTCAAGATCAAGATCGGGTTATGGGTTGTGGGTCGGTTCCTACCTTTTGTAGAAAGTTTATTTAAATTTAAATTTCTCCCAGGTGGTTAAGATTGCAATTTGAAATATGGTTAAGCTTAACCGAAATAAATTTGAAATATGGTTAAGCTTTGAAGCAACTGACGGGCAGACCAATCGTGATTGGCTGCAGTTTAAACTGGTAGCTGTTTTTTGATTTAACAATGGCATCTCAAACCATCTGATCCGACGGCTGTGGTTGAACTGACAATTAACCACCGGACCTCGGTTTTCCCTATAAATAGCGGATCGAGCAGACCTCTGTGGTCATCAGTTTTCTCCCCTTCTCCTCTATATACCATCTTCTTCTCTACATTCAATCTTTCTGCATTTTTTCCAGTTGTTCGAGAAGCCATAACGCTCTACAGGTTTGTTGAGTTCATACGCTACAATGCCGCTTGTCTGAACTGTTATCCGTTGTATCCTGCGAGACGGTTTTTACCTCTAGTTGGACACAGTATACCAGAGAAATATGTCTAAAGGACAGAGTCTTGGACTCACCTTGGTTTGACTGCTCGGCTGAACTGCTTAGCTGGTCTGCTGAGTTGCTGTGAGCGCGACACTGCTGATCTGCAGTGCTGCTGTGCTGAGCTCGAATAGTCGGCTGTTCAAAGTTCTTAGTGCAGCACTGCTATTTTGTAGTGCTGCTGTGCTGAGATCGTCTAGTTGGCTGATGCCTTGAACTGACTTGCGCTGTTTCGACCGACCTGACCTGAAGGACCGGCCCGACCTGTCCTGAGCTCGACATATCGGATGTTGTTTTATTGGCTTTTCTCTACTCCTTTTGGTTTTATTATTTGAACCATTCAGTTCTCAGTTGCTTATTTCTATGCTCTAGAGGAACTGAACTAAAATGGAGAACGAAAGCTTGATACACGGTGAATATTGCACATCTTGGCGCCGATGGACAAAATAGTGATGTTCCTGGGGCATCTAATGCTGGGGTGCCTCTAAATGCTCCTGCAGCAGGTACTGTTTGTTGAGAAATATGTTTGGATAATTTTCAAAGTCATGATTTTAAGTGGTGAATACTTAGAAATGTCACATATGGTGTTATAAGGGGTTAAAGGTTGAAAAAGTGAAGAAAAATGACGTGGATCTTGTAGAGAAAAAGGGGTTTGAGTGATTTTGAAATACATGATTTAAACGTGCACAAAAACGAGCATAAGATAGAAAATGCATGATATATATAAACGTGTACATGTATGCATGATACTTTGCCATTACTTGCCTTATTTAGCTTATATATTATGTTGCCGTACTAACGAGCCATGAAGCGTTAAAACTTACATCATATGGCAAACATTTGTTGTGTTTATACTATTTTCAGGTGCCACCATTAATGAACTAAACTAGTTCATTAAGTGAAGTACATAGTTTAATAAACTAAGTAGTTCATTAAAGGAAGCCACATTTGGAAAAGGCACAAAGGCAACAAGGCTAAGAAAGGAAAGTTTTCTCCTCCTCCCCTCTTTAATGATACACGCCTATATACACATATATTACATATATTTTCAGATTTTCTGAAAAAGGCACATACACATGTATTCCGACGTACTACCGACACGTTATATATTTTATGTGCGTACGTTAACGTCACACCACTATACTTAACTCAAATTTATGAGTATATTCAGGTCTTATATCATATGATATAATGGTGATGACAAATCAAATACGACACAATAAAAGGTTCTAAACCGAAAATTGTCGTATCGGGCAAATACCGAAACTTCGCCAACGTGTCACGTACTTGCCATAAATAAATGGCCAGCCCCTATACTTCAAAAATTGATGAAACTTTCGTGCACATGACAGAAAATTCAGCCAAAAATACTTTCCATGTTGGCACACACAAATTACTCCACATTAAGGCCAAAATGTGAAGATTCCAAGTTTAATTTTTGTCACATGTTAATGGTACCACTTTAGACCAGCCAATTGCTGAGATTTAAAGCATATATTATATATATTATGTATAACATAATATATATAGCATGTGCAAAAGTTGGAATTTAAATTAGAGAAAAATTGGGTAATCGATAAATATCGAAAATTCGGTTTTCTACGCACACAACACATGGAACGTTTTTTGTACATCATGTGACACCTATCTAGACACTTTTTACATATGATATACATCTTAAAGTGTTCTAGAAAATTAAATCAAGGGCTGATTGGAATATTACATGTGTGTATTATTAAATGTGCATTATTTTACAAAGTTAGCAAAAATAAATTTCAGCACATCCACATCCTCATTGAAACGCCACCTACAGCTGAGATGGAGCTTATTTGGAGCCTTGTTGGCATAATTTATTGGTCAATGATCAATCATACAATGTTGGTGAATTGAAGAGAGAAGCTACAAATGGTAAGAATTCAAAATTTGTCTCTCTTATATCACATGCTGAAAATTTCAGCATGCTACAACAAGCTGGCCGATTTCTTGACATTATTGTGACATATTTCATCATCTTTTATTGTGTGATTGATTGGAAGAAGAAATGGAAATGATTTGAATATTATTTAAATTAATAAAGTATGATATTTTATATATCACACATGCTGAAAATTTTTCAGCATGTGTGAAGACATGGTGGCCGAATTTGTGAGCTTGAAAGTGTCCAAGTTCATTTCTTATGTGATAGTAATACTTACCATAAAATTGGTGATTCATTTTATAAAGAAAAATCGAAGTAAATTGGACATTATTTTGAATAAAATTGAATGATGCACATGCTGAATTTTCAGCATGGCAATATCACTATATGGCCGATTTTTGCCTTAAGTTGGGAAGGATTTTTGTCTTGCAATTTATGTGATATATCTTATGATTTATGAAAGTTATTTTGTGATGATTTTTGGCACATGTTTAAGTGAAATTCTCAGATTTTTCCAAGTCATCAATGATGACAACATCCATCCAATAAGAAGGTGCCAAGTAAGCGAAGCTTAAATGATCATCCAATAAGAAGATGCCAAGTTAGCAAGACCTTGTCACAATGATGTCTTACACTCTCTCAAGGACTTAAAAGATAATTTTCAAGAGGGGTAGACACACCAAGGGGGACGGCTGGACCATGTTAAAAGGAAAGAGAAGAGAGCAAACAAAACAAGCAACAAGCATTGCAAATCAAAGTGATCAAAAAGCCTAGCTCTTCTTCTTCTACATCCTTTTGTTTCTCTCTTCTTGTAAGCCTATTGTACTCGTCATACAAGGTTTGTAAAGGATTGGAGTTAGGTGTAACTCTATCAACCCTGCGGTAAGGTGTACTGTGTGTGTGTGATTAGTGTGAACCAAAGAAGGTGTTCCTTGAAGACTGGAGTATGTTGTTTATAACCGAACCAGTATAAAATTCTTGGTGCCATTTACTTTCTGCATTTACTTTTCAGTTACTGCACTGTTTACCCTTCCTGTTTGCATCCGTAAAAATAGTAAACGATTTTCAAAAATCACAAAAATTTCCAGAAATATACCCACACGTTCTAGGGTTAATTTGGCATAAGTTTCAACCCTTTTGGATAAGTATAAGTTGATCAAACATCAAAAGTTCTGAGACTAGTGCAGTCTGATTTTCAGACTTGCAAAGGTTGAGAATTTGATTGTGGTTGACCTACTTCCCAAAAGAATTTTGCAAAACTGTTTCAAACCAATTCAATATAGTCTATAAGGAGTTGGTGGTCAAATTTTCAGAGCATTTGGACATACACACAATTAGGAATAAATTTTTCAAAACCATCTACCGGTTCTGGCAGATTCGTACAATCTAATTACCAACGGTTTTTGAAGGGGTTAAAGGTTGAATTTTAATTTGAAATTTTTAGGGGACCCTCATAACATCTGAGGCTAAGTTCTCTCAAAATTTCAGAATTTTTGGAGACCTCTAACCTGGTTTTAAAAACGTTTTAAAACAGGTCCTGAAAACAGAATCTGTTTTCAGAAGTTGAATTGTTCAAGTTTAAAGAAATTTTAAAAACCACACTTTCCGCACCACCTATTCAACCCCCCCCCTTCTAGTGATGCCTTGCAGATCGTACAATTGGTATCAGAGCGCAGGAACACTCATTCAAAGAATCCAACGATTCCGTGAGATGGCAACCACAACCGTGCAAGAAGGAATGTCAACTGTAAGGTCTCCTCTTTTCGACGGTGAGTCTTTTATTCAATGGAAATTAAGAATGAAACTTTTTCTTATGTCTATTGATATTGATCTATGGTCCATTATAGAAGACGGTCCATTTGTTCCCACTAAGATGTCAATTATTGATGGTGTCACACTAGAGATTACAAAAACAAAACAATAATACACTAGTGATGACAAAAAGAAGTTGAGTATGAATGCTAAAGCCATGCAACTACTATTAAACGGCCTAAGTAAAAGTGAGGCTAGTTACATGTCAAATTGTTCTAGTGCTCAAGAGATGTGGCATATTCTTGAAATGAAACATGAAGGGACTAGCCAAGTAAAGGAGTCCAAAATCAATATGCTTATGTCCACACTTGAGTCCTTTAAATTATTGCCAAATGAGTCTATTGTTGAGATGGATTTACGCTTGACTAACATTTACAATTCTTTTGAGTCTCTTGGCAAAGCCTTCACTATGCAGGAAAAGGTACAAAAGGTTTTGCGAAGCCTTCCATCCGAGTGGGACCCTAAAGTAATGGCCATAGAAGAAAGCAAAGAGACCAAATCAATTAAAATGGAAGAACTAATCGGATCAGTTAAGGTATATGAAAACAAACTTGCTTTAAGACATTCTGAGTCCATTTCTAATAATGATAGGGCTATAGCTTTTAAATCAAATGAATACGTCGTAGATGATAATGACACAGATTCCGATGATGAGGACTTAATCACAATGGATAAAAGATTAAGAAAAATATTGAGATAATCGATTAAACATAAGTCTACCTCATCTAAGGATCATAAAAATAAAAATAAGGAAATAAAGTGCTATGAATGCGGCAAACTTGGACATCTATCATATGACTGCCCTAATAAAGAAAAACAAACAAATAAATACCCTGACAAGGATCGGAACAAGAATAGACTCGTCTCAGAACCTAAGCAAAGGAGAAGAGCATTCAAAGCCTCCACTTGGAGTGACACATCCGACCCTGAGACTAATGATACGGAAGAGCACAAGGCACAAGTATGCTTTACATCTAAAGCATCAAATGAGGTATCTTCCGACTCTGATTCCGATTCTGAATGTTCATATGATGATTTATTTAGTCAATATTTAGAATTGCATAAGTTTTCAAAGACTCTTGCAAAAGAAAAGAAGCGATTAATTGAAGACAAGAAATTGTTAGAATCTTCTAACAAAGATCTTGTGTCTCAATTAAACGATTCAAAAGAAGAGTCGTCATGCATTATAAATTCATTAAAATCTGAAATTTCATCATTGACATCCGAGAACGTTGAATTGAAATCCGAGATTTCAAAATTAAAAT
>AP025051.1:33180588-33377693 GCA_036186865.1 Eustoma russellianum
AGACACTTCAAAGCCCCAAGTGGCGTCAAAGATGACGCAAAAACCGTCACTTCCCTTATCACGTCCCACTACATCTTCATATCACGTGAAATACAACTTTGTACCATATAGACATGAAAAGAAAAGAGTATTGCATACACGACATTCATTCCATCCACGCACTACGTATACAAACACAAGGACATATCAAAAACGTCCTATATATAATGCGTATAAAGGAGTTCTTGGCCAAAGGCCAGATAAAGTTGCACCTAAAGTATATTGTGTTGCGTTCTCATCATCTTTCTCACCTTTTGGAAGACCTAGAAATGTCACCCAAATATGGGTACCAAAAGGGACATTTTTAAAGGGTTGAATAAATAACCCTTACCAACGCACGTATATGAAATGCATGATTTTTTTTTTCTTTACAGGCATCTTTTGATTTGCTTTCCAAAATAAAGGGGGAGAGAAAGCATGATTTAAGGGGGAGAGAGATACTGATTGCATAAATCAAGGGGGAGCGGACTCGAAATTTAAATTTCGAATTTTGAATTTATGCATAATTGAAGGGGGAGCGATAGGATTTAAATCATGTGCATAAGTTATTTTGAAAATCATCAAAAGGGGGAGATTGTAGAGAAAAAGGGATTTGAGTGATTTTCAAATACATGATTTAAATGTGCACAAAAACGAGCATAAGATAAAAAAATGCATGATATATATAAACGTGTACATGTATGCATGATACTTTGCCATTACTTGCCTTATTTAGCTTATATATTATGTTGCCGTACTAACGAGCCATGAAGAATTAAAACTTACATCATATGGCAAATATTTGTTGTGTTTATACTATTTTCAGGTGCCACCATTAATGAACTAAACTAGTTCATTAAGTGAAGTACTTAGTTTAACAAACTAAGTAGTTCATTAAAGGAAGCCACATTTGGAAAAGACACAAAGGCAACAAGGCTAAGGAAGGAAAGTTTTCTCCTCCTCCCCTCTTTAATGATACACGCCTATATACACATATATTACATATATTTTCTGATTTTTTGAAAAAGGCACATACACATGTATTCCAACGTACTACCGACACGTTATATATTTTACGTACGTACGTTAACGTCACACCACTATACTTAACTCATATTTATGACTATATTCAGGTCTTATATCATATGATATAGGATATGGTGATGACAAATCAAATACGACACGATAAAAGGTTCTAAACCGAAAATTGTCGTATCGGGCGAATACTGAAACTTCGCCAACGTGTCACGTACTTGCCATAAATAAATGGCCAGCCCCTATACTTCAAAAATTGATGAAAATTTCGTGCACATGACAGAAAATTCAGCCAAAAATACTTTACATGTTGGCACACACAAATTACTCCACATTAAGGCCAAAATGTCAAGATTCCAAGTTTAATTTTTGTCACATGTTAATGGTACCACTTTAGACCAGCCATTTGCTGAGATTTAAAGTATATATTATATATATTATGTATAACATAATATATATAGCATGTGCAAAAGTTGGAATTTAAATTAGAGAAAAATCGGGTAATCGATAAATATCGAAAATTCGGTTTTCTACGCACACAACACATGGAACGTTTTTGGTACATCATGTGAAACGTATCTAGACACTTTTTACATATGATATACATCTTAAGTTGTTCTAGAAAATTAAATCAAGGGCTGATTGGAATATTACATGTGTGTATTATTAAATGTGCATTATTTTACAAAGTTAGCAAAAATAAATTTCAGCACATCCACATCCTCATTGAAACGCCACCTACAGCTGATATGGAGCTTATTTGGAGACTTGTTGGCATAATTGATTGGTCAAGGATCAATCATACAATGTTTGTGAATTGAAGAGAGAAGCTACAAATGGTAAGAATTCAAAATTTGTCACTCTTATATCACATGCTGAAAATTTCAGCATGCTACAACAAGCTGGCCGATTTCTTGATATTATTGTGACATATTTCATCATCTTTTATTGTGTGATTGATTGGAAGAAGAAATGGAAATGATTTGAATATTATTTAAATTAATAAAGTGTGATATTTTATATATCACACATGTTGAAAATTTTTCAGCATGTGTGAAGACATGGTGGCCGAATTTGTGAGCTTGAAAGTGTCCAAGTTCATTTCTTATGTGATAGTAATACTTACCATAAAATTGGTGATTCATTTTATAAAGAAAAATCAAAGTAAATTGGGCATTATTTTGAATAAAATTGAATGATGCACATGCTGAATTTTCAGCATGGCAATATCACTATATGGCCGATTTTTGCCTTAAGTTGGGAAGGATTTTTGTCTTGCAATTTATGTGATATATCTTATGATTTATGGAAGTTATTTTGTGATGATTTTTGGCACATGTTTAAGTGAAATTCTCAGAATTTTCCAAGTCATCAATGATGACAACATCCATCCAATAAGAAGGTGCCAAGTAAGCGAAGCTTAAATGATCATCCAATAAGAAGATGCCAAGTTAGCAAGACCTTGTCACAATGATGTCTTACATTCTCTCAAGGAATTAAAAGATAATTTTCAAGAGGGGGAGACACACCAAGGGGGATGGCTGGACCATGTTAAAAGGAAAGAGAAGAGAGCAAACAAAACAAGCAACAAGCATTGCAAATCAAAGTGATCAAAAAGCCTAGCTCTTCTTCTTCTACATCCTTTTTTTTCTCTCTTCTTGTAAGCCTATTGTATTCATATCTTTGAATCTTGAATAGGCTTGATATAGACCACCACTCATTATATATCTTTATAAAAGATTGATCAAGGTGTGATCAATCTTCAATCTTGCAAGGTGGTGGTGTTCGTGTGAATTGTACTCGTCATACAAGGTTTATAAAGGGTTGGAGTTAGGTGTAACTCTATCAACTCTGCGGTAAGGTGTACTGCGTGTGTGTGATTAGTGTGAACCAAGGAAGGTGTTCCTTGAAGAGTGGAGTAGGTTGTTTATAACCGAACCAGTATAAAATTTTGGTGCCATTTACTTTCTGCATTTACTTTTCAGTTACTGCACTGTTTACCCTTCTTGTTCGCATCCGTAAAAATAGTAAACGGTTTTCAAAAATCACAAAAATTTCCAGAAATATACCCACACGTTCTAGGGTTAATTTGGCACAAGTTTCAACCCTTTTGGATAAGTAAGTCGATCAAACATCAAAAGTTCTGAGACTAGTGCAACCTGATTTTCAGACTTGCAAAGGTTGAGAATTTGATTGTGGTTGACCTACTTCCCAAACGAATTTTACAAAATTGTTTCAACCCAATTAAATATAGTCTATAAGGAGTTGGTGGTCAAATTTTCAGAGCATTTGGACATACACAAAATTAGGAATAAATTTTTCAAAACCATCTACCGGTTCTGGCAGATTCGCACAATCTGATTACCAAAAGTTTTTGAAGGGTTTAAAGGTTGAATTTTAATTTGAAATTTTTAGGGGACCCTCATAACATCTGAGGCTAAGTTCTCTCAAAATTTCAGAATTTTTGGAGACCTCTAACCTGGTTTTAAAAACATTTTAAAACAGGTCCTGAAAACAGAATCTGTTTTCAGAAGTTGAATTGTTCAAGTTTAAAGAAATTTTAAAAACCACACTTTCCGCACCACCTATTCAACCCCCCCCCCTTCTAGTGGTGCCTTGCAGATCCTACAGATCTCTTATTCAGAGACACACGGATCGATCGACGTACGTTAGCCCCTCATGTGGATCGATCCATGTTGAACTGAGAAGAACCAAACTTTTAGTAAGACGTCGATCTCTCACGTGGATCGATCGACGTACGTCATCCCCTCACGTCGATCGATCGATGTGGTTCTGTGAGACATCGATCTCTGAAGCTGAGGCACTTCGATCGATCGATGTCTAGGGTTTTTAGAAATAATGTTCTAAAATGTGTTAAAATGTTTGTTTTCATATTGTATATGAATTATACATGTTCATTATGTGATTATTATGTGTTTTTGGTGATTATTATTGTCTTGTGACTAACGTGCCTTGGAAGTTTCTACAACTTACCAAAAAGGGCAAAATTGGTATTTTAAGT
This sequence comes from Eustoma russellianum, assembly GCA_036186865.1. Taxonomy (NCBI): domain Eukaryota; kingdom Viridiplantae; phylum Streptophyta; class Magnoliopsida; order Gentianales; family Gentianaceae; genus Eustoma; species Eustoma russellianum. The sequence goes on from AP025051.1 coordinate 33,184,664, forward strand.
TTTGTAGGAACATCATATGGTGAAAAATATTTCAAGGGTGTATTATTATCTTGGTTATCATGACAAAGGTGGAATTGTGATTATTTCTGACCATCGGAAGCATTTCTGAAGTTTTCTCACACCAGGGGTATTTTGGTCATTTCACTCCAAGGGTATTTTTGGTATTTTCACTCAAGGAATCTCTTGAGCATATTATTATCTTCATTTTGGAGATTTGTTATTATTATTTTGAAGATAATATGGTGATCTTATATTTTATTCTCTCAACCGATGATATTATTGACTATAGCTGGATATGTGACGATTTGAGATGTCACATTCTATTTTTTCTTGAAGACCCTCTTATATATGTTATAAGAGAATATTTATCATCATTATCCAGAGATATTAAAGGTGTCAAAGGTGCGGAAATGATCTCAACATATAAGAAGAAATATTGCGGAATTTCGGTGTTACACGTTGACATAATCTTGTCAACTGTTATCTATTTATTTCTTCTTCAAAAATCTGAGTTGCTACACATATATGTATGATCAAAAACGTGAGTTTTCAGTTGAGAATGATACATTATTCATTTTATGAGTTGGAGACTAGTGGATCAACCAAAAAGGAGCTAGTTGGCAAAATTGCCAACTTGGAATTTTCAAAAATATAGCCAACGGCTATATGGTTTCTTGGGTGTTTTTCAGCAGATTTTTTGAAGTCAAATGGAGCTCTCAAATCCCCTATTATTGTGGTTGAAGTTGGGGATAATTTGGTGGTATTATCCTATCTTATTTTATTAAGAAAAAGCAAAATATATTGGTTGGAAAATGCATGGTAACCAACGGCTACATTCAAAATTTGAGCTGAATTTTGTTTGAAAATGTTCAACATTCACATGTCCTATGTTTATGCCAAGAAGTTGAGGCATTATCTTCTCCTTATTATCTATTCTTGCTAAGGATAATTCAAGACAATTCCAAGTCACTTTTTAGTTGAAAGTTTCGGCCAAGATGACATCCAAGGTGGACCAATCATGTTGTCTTATTTTGCCAAGTGTACAAGGCCAACCAATGATGAGAAGACATTTGGAATTGATGATGAAGATGGTAACACATGCGCATTCTTATCTTCAAGGCTCAAATCACACTATAAATAGAGGCAATGGTGAAGAAGATGAAACACACTTGAAGCTCACAAGAATTTGTTGAAATTGTCTAGCTTTCATCTTCATCTTCTTGTTGTTATTGTTTTATTCATTGTAGAAAAGGTGTTCTTGTTGTATTGTGGTGAGCTACAAGCCTCTTGAGCTTCATTTGTAAGATTGATTAGCCATTCTTATAAGGCTATATCAATAGGTGTTAGAGGTGTTGCAACTAAGTGTTGATTAGAAGGTGAATATCCAAGTCTTGAGTAGGGTTGGTGTATAACCCAAGGATCAAGCTTGGCTCTTGTTGTAAGGTGTTCATTTCATAGTAAAATCCAAGGAAAGGTGTTCCTTGGGACTGGAGTAGGTCACATTGACCGAACCAGGATAAATCCTCGGTGTTCGTCACTTGTTTCTTTATTTCTGCTTTCTGCCCGTTTTTGACTGCAGTTTTCACACAACTTCTCACAATTTGAAAAAATAGCTAAACGTTTTCAAAATTTGTGATTTTTGGTGGAGTTATACTTCAGACTGTTAGATTTCATTTGCAATAAGAATCACTTAATTTGAGCAAGGTAAAGTCAGTCTTTTAGTCTTTGCAAGATAACTGCTCTAATCTGCCTGCAATCTGACCAGTTTTTAGACAACTTAAATTCTGTACTTTTCAAGAATTGTTTAAGGTCAAGGCCATTTGAAAACTTCATCTACACATCCTAAGGAGTGTTTTGATATAAAGATCAACCTTTTTGGTTGATTATTCAAAGAGAAACATGTTTTGCAAAATCAACAACATTCTGTCCAATTCTGACCTGATTGACCATCTGAATCTTTTTATTCGTTTGAAGGGTCAAACGATCTTATTTTTTGTCTGACTTTTGGACAAAGTCTTTTTAACTCATTGAAGTTCAATTCTGGAAAGTTTCATAATTTTTTGAGTTGTGTAAAATTATTTGTGAATTTTTCAAAAAGGGGTTCTAAATCTGAGGTGGTCTCAGATTCTGTTTTCAAAGGGGATTTTAACAAAGGGTTGTAGTGTAATTTCCGCTAATCACTATTCACCCCCCCTCTAGTGGTGTTTATTGCAGGTGCACGGTCCAACATTTGGTATCAGAGCTAGGCTAACACCACTCAAAAGAAGCAAGATTCAACATTATACGAACAATACAAGGCCAAGAAACAACAATTAATTATATACTGCTTGTCTCAAATCCAATGTACATACTATGGCTATTGTTTCTCACAAAGGTGAGTTGGAAGGTATGTCTACACAATGCCCTCCTCTTTTTTATGGCAATAATTTTGTTCATTGGAAACTAAGAATGAGGCTATTCTTAATGACTATAGACATCGATTTATGGTCTATAGTTGAAGATGGGCCGTACATTTCAATGAAAGTTATACAAGTTAGTGGAGTAACTCAAGAGGTTGAAAAATATAAAAGTGAATGGTCATCGGATGATAAAAAGAAAATGTCCATGAATGCTAAAGCTATGCAATTACTTTTAAATGGACTTACAAATTTTGAAGCAGGATATGTGTCAATTTGCACAAACGCACACGACATGTGGAAATCACTTGTATTAAAGCACGAAGGTACTAGTGGTGTTAAAGAGTCAAAAATAAATATGCTTATGACTGAATTAGAGACTTTCAAAATGTTGTCAAACGAGTGCATAACATCTGTGGATTTGAGGATTACTAATATTTTCAATGCCCTTGAAGCTTTTGGGAAGTCATTTTCGAACAGGGAAAAGGTTCAAAAGGTGCTACGAAGCCTCCCTGCTGAATGGGATCCAAAGGTGACTGCAATCGAGGAGACAAAGTCAATCACTAAGATGGATGAATTGATTGGGTCTCTTAAAGTCTACGAGGTTAAATTAAACCAACGAAAGTCTGAATCGTCTAAGTCATCCGGTAAGTCAATAGCTTTCAAAACAACCAAAACACATGCTAGTAACGATGATAATAATAGTGATACTGAATTAGACGATGACCTGGTATTGATAGCTAGAAAACATAGAAAGTTTTTCAAACGTCTGAATAGAAATAGACAATGTAATTCTTCTTCTTCTTCTTCTTCTCAACCTAGGAACAATAACACAAATAAATGGTATAATAAAGAATTAAAGTGTTATGCATGCGGTCAAAAAGGACATATTTCATACGATTGTCCCACAAAGAAAAATAATATTAATAACAACAATAATAAACAAGCCAAGGACAAGGAGACACAAATGACAAAGACAAAGGAGTCTAAGGCAAGAAAAGGGAAACGAGCAATGAAGGTGAGCACATGGAGCGACTCATCCGACTTAGAATCCGAAACTGAGGAAGCTCAAGTCTGCTTTGTATCCAACGAGGTATGTTCTTCTTCTGATAGTGATTCTGATAGTGACATGATATTTGATGAAATGTATGAAGAATTCCTAAGAATGCTTGCTCACTATAAGAGGCTCTCTTAAGAAAAGAAGAAACTAGTTGAAGAAAATGACAAGTTGAAGACGTCCAACTTGGAATTTTCCGATCAACTAGAATCTCTTAAACAAGAGTCTATTAATACTCTTGATTCTTTAGAGAATAAAATTGAATCATGTAAGAAAAAATGAACATAAGAAAAAAATTGAAAATAAGATGTTAAAATCCAAGTTAGAAAGTTATGAAAATGAAATAGTGCAACTTAAGTCTTCTAAATTTACCTTAGAAAAAATGATAGAACAATTTAAATCTGGTGCAAATATGTTAGATACACTTATATCATCACAAAAGAATGGAAATGATAAAACTGGATTGGGATATAAAGAAGAAGATGACAAATTAGATAAAAAGACTAAGTTTGTATCATCAACTACGAAACAACCTTATAAAGTTATAAAAACAAATTTGCCTGCTAAATCTTCTTCTACTCCTTTGTCTACTTATTCAAAGATAAAGATGCAGCATGCGCCCATAAAAACACACACGCATAACTATACATCTAGGCCAAACTTTGCATCTAGACAACCTAGAAATTATGCCTACATGTATACAAATGCAACTAGAAAGAATAAAATGCATCCAACTTATTATGAACCTAAGTATAGGCAACAGTCATATAAATCTTATAGAAATGCCTATAAACACACTTATATAGCGCCATATAAGAAACAAATTCACATGCCTTATACACATCATAAATCTCGGCCATCCTATAATGATTATCAACCATGGCACAACATGTATAACAATGCATCTTCACTTATGTGGAATAATCATGTATATGCTAATTCTTCTTATTTTCCAAATTATGACAATGCTAAAAATGTTCCTAGAAGGCATATTCAAGTTTGGATACCTAAGGGTTATCTAAACAAGAATAATGCCCCCAACATTCAAGGACCCAAATAAAGGGTACCTAAAACTTTGTCTCCATTGTAGGATAAACGCAAGGAATGCAAGAAGGAGGCAAAGTCAAAGAATCTAAAATCCAAATGGTTTTTAGATATGGGATTTTCAAGGCATATGACGGGGAACCCCAAACTATTCATCGAATTGGAACATATCAAGAATGGAGGAAAAGTAACATTCAGTGACAACAACAAAGGACAAGTTGTTGGAAAAGGAACGATTGGGGACCCTAACATATTTCAAATACGAAATGTGTTATTAGTAAGCAATCTATCTTATAATTTACTTAGTATTTCTCAACTTATAGATTGTGGTTATAATGTCTCCTTTCTTCCCAATTCTTGTGATATAATAAATGAAAAAGGTGAAACAGTTTTAAAAGGAAATAGAGATGGAAATATTTATACTCTTACCTTAGATAACATGTTAGATGCTAAGGTTAAGTGTCTAATATCACATGACTTAGATGTAAATTTATGGCATAGAAGATTAGGCCATATAGGAATTTCAACCATTAAGAAATTGTCTAAGAAGAATTTAATTAGAGGAATGCCTAAGTTAGACTTAGATAATTTTCAAATGTGTGAAACATGTATTAAGGGAAAACACATTAAAGAAACTTTAAAACGAAACATGAAGTGAGTACTAGTCATGTACTAGAATTGCTTCACTTAGACTTATTTTGTCCAAGTAGGACAAGAAGTCTAGGTGGACACTACTATGTGTGTGTCATAGTAGATGATTACTCACGCTACACATGGACATTGTTCTTACCACACAAAGACGATGCTCCATTAGCAATCGAAATCCTTATTAAGCAACTTGAAAACATATATGAAGAAAATGTTAAAAGGGTTAGTAATGATAGGGGTGGAGAATTTAAAAACAAAGATGTAATCAAATTTTGTGAACTATATGGAATAAAACTTGAATTCTCACCACCTAGAACACCACAACTCAATGGAGTTGTTGAACGTAAAAATAGAACGATTCAAGAAGTTGCTAGGACAATGCTTTGTGAAAATAAATTACCTAAATTTTTATGGGCTGAAGCTGTTAGTTGTGCATGTTATATTATAAATAGGCTTACTATTAGAAAGAAATTAAATAAAATGCCTTATGAATTGCTAAACAATAGACAACCTAAAATAGATTATCTTAAAGTATTTGGATGTAAATGTTTTGTGCTAAACACTAAGGATAATCTAGATAAATTTGAACAAAAGTCTATTGAATGCATATTTGTTGGGTATTCAACTAACTCAAGAGCATATAGGTGTTATAATCCTGCATCTAGAAAAATTATTGAATCCATACATGTTAAATTCAATGAAAATGCATTCTTTGAAGTTAGTGATAAACATCAACATAAAAAAGAAACAAATGTTGAAAATATGTTTGATGATGATATATTACTTGAGCCTGTACTTGATCATCTAGAACCAACTCCCCCTGAACAAGACATGCATGAACCCTTAGATGATATAAATGAAAAAATTTTGCAATTGGAAGATAATGTAACTAATGATCCAATTACATATGATAATGTTCATACTAATGAAACATTTGAACAAGATGAGGGTGAACCTAGTCAATCTAGGAATTGGTGGCATCCTAGAAAATTAATCATTGGAGATCCAATTGTTGGGGTTAGAACACGTGGAAATATAAGTCAACTTGAAGGACATAGCTTAATCTCACAATTAGAACCTAAGAACATAAAGGAAGTCTTAGGTGATATATCTTGGATAGATGCTATGCATGAGGAATTAAATCAATTCACAAGGAACAATATGTGGGACTTAGTACCTAAACCCAAAAACAAATCAATAATAAGAACAAAATGCGTGTTTAGGAATAAGATGGACGAACAAGGAAACATTACAAGAAATAAGCTAGACTAGTCGCACAAGGTTATAATCAACAAGAAGGAATAGATTATGAAGAAACCTTTGCACCCGTTACACGACTAGAAGCAATTAGATTGTTACTTGCGATTGCAAGTCTAAGTAACATTAAACTCTTCCAAATGGATGTCAAGAGTGCATTCTTGAATGGATACATCCAAGAAGAGGTGTTTGTCAAACAACCCCCTGGATTTGAAGATCCAAAGAATCCTAACCATGTGTACAAGCTTAAGAAAGCTTTATATGGTTTAAAACAAGCTCCAAGAGCTTGGTATGATAGATTTGCAAACTTTCTTATTGCAAATAATTATCAAAGGGGAACCATCGACACCACATTATTCCTAAGAAAAAAAGTAATGATTTGTTAATAGTTCAAATATACGTAGATGATATAATCTTTGGTTCAAACAACCCTACTTTAGTAAAAGACTTCGAAGAATTTATGAAGTCAGAGTTTGAAATGTCAATGGTAGGAGAGTTGAACTATTTCTTAGGCCTTCAAATTAAACAAACCCCTCAAGGAATTCATATTAGCCAACTTAAGTATGTCAATGATATGATTAAGAAGTTTGGTTTTGAAGAGTTGAAACGTACAACTACCCCCATGAGTGTTAGTACCAAACTTGATAAGGATGAAAATGGTAAACCTTTTGATGACACACTCTATAGGTCTATGATTGGCTCGTTGTTAGGCTTAACTGCATCAAGACCTGACATCATGTTTAGTGTATGTATGTGTGCTAGGTTTCAATCTTGTCCTAAGGTATCACATTACAATGCAGTGAAAAAGATCTTTAGATATCTTAAGCATACACCTCACTTAGGACTGTGGTAGGATAGAAACGCTAAGTTGGAATTACACGCATATGGTGATGCTGATTATGGTGGTTACAAGTTAGATAGAAAATTCACTAGCGGTACATGTCAATTCATAGGAACCAATTTGATCTCTTGGTTTTCTAAAAAGCAAGCTAGTGTAGCTCTTTCTACTACTGAAGCCGAGTATATTTCTTTGAGTTTATGTACTACCCAAATACTTTGGCTTAAACAGTAACTTAGTGATTTTGGCATTAAAATGAAAAAGATTCCAATTTTCTGCGATAGCACAAATGCAATCAATCTTTCCCGGAATCCGGTGCTTCATTCTAAGGCCAAACACATTGAGGTGCGATACCACTTTCTTCGCGATCATGTTCAAAATGAGGATATAGTGAAAAACCATATAAGAACTGATCACCAAATCACTGTCATCTTCACCAAACCCCTTAATCAAGCCACTTTTGAAAACTTACGAGCTAAATTAGGAATGATGACTTACGATACAATTTCCTAGTTCTATCTTTTGCATGATTTGCAAAATAAAGGGGGAGATAGAATAAGAACATGATTTAGTTGGTAAGTCATGGATTTTAGTTGGTAAGTCATATGCTAAGTTAAATTTTGGAGCATAGGTTAAGGGGGAGAGTATGAGAGAGTATGAGTTGAGGGGGAGCAACATACTATTTAAAAGTTGAAAACATTTGGTTAAATTTTTGGTTATAAGTTGTGACATTAAAATCATGTTAGGTTATTTTGAAAATCATCCAAAAGGGGGAGAATGTTGAGAAATATGTTTGAATAATTTTCAAAGTCATGATTTTAAGTGGTGAATACTTAGAAATGTCACATATAGTGTTATAAGGGGTTAAAGGTTGAAAAATTGAAGAAAAATGACGTGGGTCTCTTATTCAGAGACACATAGATCGATCGACGTATGTCACCCCCTCATGTGGATCGATCCATGTTGAACTGAGAAGAACCAAACTTTTAGTAAGACGTCGATCTCTCACGTGGATCGATCGACGTACATCATCCCCTCACGTCGATCGATCGATGTGGTTCTGTGAGACATCGATCTTTGAAGCTGAGGCACTTCGATCGATCGATGTCTAGGGTTTTTAGAAATAATGTTCTAAAATGTGTTAAAATGTTTTTTTTTCATATTGTATATGAATTATACATGTTCATTATGTGATTATTATGTGTTTTTGGTGATTATTATTGTCTTGTGACTAACGTGCCTTGGAAGTTTCTACAACTTACCAAAAAGGACAAAATTGGTATTTTAAGTTTTGTAGGAACATCATATGGTGAAAAATATTTCAAGGGTGTATTATTATCTTGGTTATCATGACAAAGGTGGAATTGTGATTATTTCTGACCATCGGAAGCATTTCTGAAGTTTTCTCACACCAGGGGTATTTTGGTCATTTCACTCCAAGGGTATTTTTGGTATTTTCACTCAAGGAATCTCTTGAGCATATTATTATCTTCATTTTGGAGATTTGTTATTATTATTTTGAAGATAATATGGTGATCTTATATTTTATTCTCTCAACCGATGATATTATTGACTATAGCTGGATATGTGACGATTTGAGATGTCACATTCTATTTTTTCTTGAAGACCCTCTTATATATGTTATAAGAGAATATTTATCATCATTATCCAGAGATATTAAAGGTGTCAAAAGTGTGGAAATGATCTCAACATATAAGAAGAAATATTGCGGAATTTCGGTGTTACACGTTGACATAATCTTGTCAACTGTTATCTATTTCTTTCTTCTTCAAAAATCTGAGTTGCTACATATATATGTATGATCAAAAACGTGAGTTTGCAGTTGAGAATGATACATTATTCATTTTATGAGTTGGAGACTAGTGGATCAACCAAAAAGGAGCTAGTTGGCAAAATTGCCAACTTGGAATTTTCAAAAATATAGCCAACGGCTATATGGTTTCTTGGGTGTTTTTCAGCAGATTTTTTGAAGTCAAATGGAGCTCTCACATCCCCTATTATTGTGGTTGAAGTTGGGGATAATTTGGTGGTATTATCCTTTCTTATTTTATTAAGAAAAAGCAAAATATATTGGTTGGAAAATGGATGGTAACCAACGGCTACATTCAAAATTTGAGCTGAATTTTGTTTGAAAATGTTCAACATTCACATGTCCTATGTTTATGCCAATAAGTTGAGGCATTATCTTCTCCTTATTATCTATTCTTGCTAAGGATAATTCAAGACAATTCGAAGTCACTTTTTAGTTGAAAGTTTCGGCCAAGATGACATTCAAGGTGGACCAATCATGTTGTCTTATTTTGCCAAGTGTACAAGGCCAACCAATGATGAGAAGACATTTGGAATTGATGATGAAGATGGTAACACATGTGCATTCTTATCTTCAAGGCTCAAATCACACTATAAATAGAGGCAATGGTGAAGAAGATGAAACACACTTGAAGCTCACAAGAATTTGTTGAAATTTTCTAGCTTTCATCTTCATCTTCTTGTTGTTATTGTTTTATTCATTGTAGAAAAGGTGTTCTTGTTGTATTGTGGTGAGCTACAAGCCTCTTGAGCTTCATTTGTAAGATTGATTAGCCATTCTTATAAGGCTATATCAATAGGTGTTAGAGGTGTTGCAACTAAGTGTTGATTAGAAGGTGAATATCCAAGTCTTGAGTAGGGTTGGTGTATAACCCAAGGATCAAGCTTGGCTCTTGTTGTAAGGTGTTCATTTCATAGTAAAATCCAAGGAAAGGTGTTCCTTGGGACTGGAGTAGGTCACATTGACCGAACCAGGATAAATCCTCGGTGTTCTTCACTTGTTTCTTTATTTCTGCTTTCTGCCCGTTTTTGACTGCAGTTTTCACACAACTTCTCACAATTTGAAAAAATAGCTAAACGTTTTCAAAATTCGTGATTTTTGGTGGAGTTATACTTCAGACTGTTAGATTTCATTTGCAACAAGAATCACTTAATTTGAGCAAGGGAAAGTCAGTCTTTTAGTCTTTACAAGATAACTGCTCCAATCTGCCTGCAATCTGACCAGTTTTGAGACAACTTAAATTCTGTATTTTTCAAGAATTGTTTAATGTCAAGGCCATTTGAAAACTTCATCTACACATCCTAAGGAGTGTTTTGATATAAAGATCAACCTTTTTGGTTGATTATTCAAAGAGAAACATGTTTTGCAAAATCAACAACATTCTGTCCAATTCTGACCAGATTAACCATCTGAATCTTTTTATTCGTTTGAAGGGTCAAACGATCTTATTTTTTGTCTGACTTTTGGACAAAGTCTTTTTAACTCATTGAAGTTCAATTCTGGAAAGTTTCATAATTTTTTGAGTTGTGTAAAATTATTTGTGAATTTTTCAAAAAGGGGTTCTAAATCTGAGGTGGTCTCAGATTCTGTTTTCAAAGGGGATTTTAACAAAGGGTTGTAGTGTAATTTCTGCTAACCACTATTCACCCCCCATCTAGTGGTGTTTATTGCAGGTGCACGGTCCAACATTTGGTATCAGAGCTAGGCTAACACCACTCAAAAGAAGCAAGATTCAATATTATACGAACAATACAAGGCCAAGAAACAACAATTAATTATATACTGCTTGTCTCAAATCCAATGTACATACTATGGCTATTGTTTCTCACAAAGGTGAGTTGGAAGGTATGTCTACACAATGCCCTCCTCTTTTTTATGGCAATAATTTTGTTCATTGGAAACTAAGAATGAGGCTATTCTTAATGACTATAGACATCGATTTATGGTCTATAGTTGAAGATGGGCCGTACATTTCAATGAAAGTTATACAAGTTAGTGGAGTAACTCAAGAGGTTGAAAAATATAAAAGTGAATGGTCATCGGATGATAAAAAGAAAATGTCCATGAATGCTAAAGCTATGCAATTACTTTTAAATGGACTTACAACTTTTGAAGCAGGATATGTGTCAATTTGCACAAGCGCACACGACATGTGGAAATCACTTGTATTAAAGCATGAAGGTACTGGTGTTAAAGAGTCAAAAATAAATATGCTTATGACTGAATTAGAGACTTTCAAAATGTTGTCAAACGAGTGCATAACATCTGTGGATTTGAGGATTACTAATATTTTCAAAGCCCTTGAAGCTTTAGGGAAGTCATTTTCGAACAGGGAAAAGGTTCAAAAGGTGCTACGAAGCCTCCCTGCTGAATAGGATCCAAAGGTGACTGCAATCGAGGAGACAAAGTCAATCACTAAGATGGATGAATTGATTGGGTCTCTTAAAGTCTACGAGGTTAAATTAAACCAACGAAAGTCTGAATCGTCTAAGTCATCCGGTAAGTCAATAGCTTTCAAAACAACCGAAACACATGCTAGTAACGATGATAATAATAGTGATACTGAATTAGACGATGATCTGGTATTGATAGCTAGAAAACACAAATAAATTGACAATGTAATTCTTCTTCTTCTTCTTCTTCTCAACCTAGGAAAAATAACACAAATAAATTGTATAATAAAGAATTAAAGTGTTATGAATGCGGTCAAAAAGGACATATTTCATACGATTGTCCCACAAAGAAAAATAATATTAATAACAACAATAATAAACAAGCCAAGGACAAGGACACACAAATGACAAAGACAAAGGAGTCTAAGACAAGAAAAGGGAAACGAGCAATGAAGGTGAGCACATGGAGCGACTCATCCGACATAGAATCCGAAACTGTGGAAACTCAAGTCTGCTTCGTATCCAACGAGGTATGTTCTTCTTCTGATGGTGATTCTGATAGTGACATGATATTTGATGAAATGTATGAAGAATTCCTAAGAATGCTTGCTCACTATAAGAGGCTCTCTAAAGAAAAGAAGAAACTAGTTGAAGAAAATGACAAGTTGAAGACGTCCAACTTGGAATTTTCCGATCAACTAGAATCTCTTAAACAAGAGTCTACTAATACTCTTGATTCTTTAGAGAATAAAATTGAATCATGTAGGAAAGATGAACATAAGAAAAAAATGGAAAATAAGATGTTAAAATCCAAGTTAGAAAGTTATGAAAATGAAATAGTGCAACTTAAGTCTTCTAAATTTACCTTAGAAAAAATGATAGAACAATTTAAATCTAGTGCAAATATGTTAGATACACTTATATCATCACAAAAGAATGGAAATGATAAAACTGGATTGGGATATAAAGAAGAAGATGACAAATTAGATAAAAAGACTAAGTTTGTATCATCAACTACGAAACAACCTTATAAAGTTATAAAAACAAATTTGCCTGCTAAATCTTCTTCTACTCCTTTGTCTACTTATTCAAAGATAAAGATGCAGCATGCGCCCATAAAAACACACACGCATAACTATACATCTAGGCCAAACTTTTCATCTAGACAACCTAGAAATTATGCCTACATGTATACAAATGCAACTAGAAAGAATAAAATGCATCCAACTTATTATGAACCTAAGTATAGGCAACAGTCATGTAAATCCTATAGAAATGCCTATAAACACACTTATATAGCGCCATATAAGAAACAAATTCACATGCCTTATACACATCATAAATCTCGGCCATCCTATAATGATTATCAACCATGGCACAACACGTATAACAATGCATCTTCACTTATGTGGAATAATCATGTATATGCTAATTCTTCTTATTTTCCAAATTATAACAATGCTAAAAATGTTCCTAGAAGGCATATTCAAGTTTGGATACCTAAGGGTTATCTAAACAAGAATAATGCCCCTAACATTCAAGGACCCAAATAAAGGGTATCTAAAACTTTGTCTCCATTGTAGGATAAATGCAAGGAATGCAAGAAGGAGGCAAAGTCAAAGAATCTAAAAACCAAATGGTTTTTAGATAGTGGATTTTCGAGGCATATGACGGGGAACCCCAAACTATTCATCGAATTGGAACATATCAAGAGTGGAGGAAAAGTAACATTCGGTGACAACAACAAAGGACAAGTTGTTGGAAAAGGAACGATTGGGGACCCTAACATATTTCAAATACGAAATGTGTTATTAGTAAGCAATCTATCTTATAATTTACTTAGTATTTCTCAACTTATAGATTGTGGTTATAATGTCTCCTTTCTTCCCAATTCTTGTGATATAATAAATGAAAAAGGTGAAACGGTTTTAAAAGGAAATAGAGATGGAAATATTTATACTCTTACCTTAGATAACATGTTAGATGCTAAGGTTAAGTGTCTAATATCACATGACTTAGATGTAAATTTATGGCATAGAAGATTAGGCCATATAGGAATTTCAACCATTAAGAAATTGTCTAAGAAGAATTTAATTAGAGGAATGCCTAAGTTAGACTTAGATAAATTTCAAATGTGTGAAACATGTATTAAGGGAAAACACATTAAAGAAACTTTAAAACGAAACATGAAGTGAGTACTAGTCATGTACTAGAATTGCTTCACTTAGACTTATTTTCTCCAAGTAGGACAAGAAGTCTAGGTGGACACTACTATGTGTGTGTCATAGTAGATGATTACTCACGCTACACATGGACATTGTTCTTAACAAACAAAGACGATGCTCCATTAGCAATCGAAACCCTTATTAAGCAAGTTGAAAACATTTATGAAGAAAATGTTAAAAGGGTTAGTAATGATAGGGGTGGAGAATTTAAAAACAAAGATGTAATCAAATTTTGAGAACTATATGGAATAAAACTTGAATTCTCACCACCTAGAACACCACAACTCAATGGAGTTGTTGAACGTAAAACTAGAACGATTCAAGAAGTTGCTAGGACAATGCTTTGTGAAAATAAATTACCTATATTTTTATGGGCTGAAGCTGTTAGTTGTGCATGTTATATTATAAATAGGCTTACTATTAGAAAGAAATTAAATAAAATGCCTTATGAATTGCTAAACAATAGACAACCTAAAATAGATTATCTTAAAGTATTTGGATGTAAATGTTTTGTGCTAAACACTAAGGATAATCTAGATAAATTTGAACAAAAGTCTATTGAATGCATATTTGTTGGGTATTCAACTAACTCAAGAGCATATAGGTGTTATAATCCTGCATCTAGAAAAATTATTGAATCCATACATGTTAAATTCAATGAAAATGCATTCTTTGAAGTTAGTGATAAACATCAACATAAAAAAGAAACAAATGTTGAAAATATGTTTGATGATGATATATTACTTGAGCCTGTACTTGATCATCTAGAACCAACTCCCCCTGAAGAAGATATGCATGAACCCTTAGATGATATAAATGAAAAAACTTTGCAATTGGAAGGTAATGTAACTAATGATCCAATTACATATGATAATGTTCATACTAATGAAATATTTGAACAAGATGAGGGTGAACCTAGTCAATCTAGGAATTGGTGGCATCCCAGAAAACTAATCATTGGAGATCCAAGTGTTGGGGTTAGAACACGTAGAAATATAAGTCAACTTGAAGGACATAGCTTAATCTCACAATTAGAACCTAAGAGCATAAATGAAGCCTTAGGTGATATATCTTGGATAGATGCTATGCATGAGGAATTAAATCAATTCACAAGGAACAATATGTGGGACTTAGTACCTAAACCCAAAAACAAGTCAATAATAAGAACAAAATGGGTGTTTAGGAATAAGATGGACGAACAAGGAAACATTACAAGAAATAAGGCTAGACTAGTCGCACAAGGTTATAATCAACAAAAAGGAATAGATTATGAAGAAACCTTTGCACCCGTTACACGACTAGAAGCAATTAGATTGTTACTTGCGATTGCAAGTCTAAGTAACATTAAACTCTTCCAAATGGATGTCAAGAGTGCATTCTTGAATAAATACATCCAAGAAGAGGTGTTTGTCAAACAACCCCCTGGATTTGAAGATCCAAAGAATCCTAACCATGTGTACAAGCTTAAGAAAGCTTTATATGGTTTAAAACAAGCTCCAAGAGCTTGGTATGATAGATTTGCAAACTTTCTTATTGCAAATAATTATCAAAGGGGAACCATCGACACCACATTATTCCTAAGAAAAAAGGTAATGATTTGTTAATAGTTCAAATATACGTAGATGATATAATCTTTGGTTCAACCAACCCTACTTTAGTAAAAGACTTCGAAGAATTTATGAAATCAGATTTTGAAATGTCAATGGTAGGAGAGTTGAATTATTTCTTAGGCCTTCAAATTAAACAAACCCCTCAAAGAATTCATATTAGCCAACTTAAGTATGTCAATGATATGATTAAGAAGTTTGGTTTTGAAGAGTTGAAACCTACAACTACCCCCATGAGTGTTAGTACCAAACTTGATAAGGATGAAAATGGTAAACCTTTTGATGACACACTCTATAGGTCTATGATTGGCTCGTTGTTATGCTTAACTGCATCAAGACCTGACATCATGTTTAGTGTATGTATGTGTGCTAGGTTTCAATCTTGTCCTAAGGTATCACATTACAATTCAGTGAAAAAGATCTTTAGATATCTTAAGCATACACCTCACTTAGGACTGTGGTATGATAGAAACGCTAAGTTGGAATTACACGCATATGGTGATGCTGATTATGGTGGTTACAAGTTAGATAGAAAATCCACTAGCGGTACATGTCAATTCATAGGAACCAATTTGATCTCTTGGTTTTCTAAAAAGCAAGCTAGTGTAGCTCTTTCTACTACTGAAGCCGAGTATATTTCTTTGAGTTTATGTACTACCCAAATACTTTGGCTTAAACAGCAACTTAGTGATTTTGGCATTAAAATGAAAAAGATTCCAATTTTCTGCGATAGCACAAATGCAATCAATCTTTCCCGGAATCCGGTGCTTCATTCTAAGGCCAAACACATTGAGGTGCGATACCACTTTCTTCGCGATCATGTTCAAAATGAGGATATAGTGAAAAACCATATAAGAACTGATCACCAAATCACTGACATCTTCACCAAACCCCTTAATCAAGACACTTTTGAAAACTTACGAGCCAAATTAGGAATGATGACTTACGATACAATTTCCTAGTTCTATCTTTTGCATGATTTGCAAAATAAAGGGGGAGATAGAATAAGAACATGATTTAGTTGGTAAGTCATGGATTTTAGTTGGTAAGTCATATGCTAAGTTAAATTTTGGAGCATAGGTTAAGTGGATCGATCCATGTTGAACTGAGAAGAACCAAACTTTTAGTAAGACGTCAATCTCTCACGTGGATCGATCGACGTACATCATCCCCTCACGTCGATCGATCGATGTGGTTCTGTGAGACATCGATCTCTGAAGCTGAGGCACTTCGATCGATCGATGTCTAAGGTTTTTAGAAATAATGTTCTAAAATGTGTTAAAATGTTTGTTTTCATATTGTATATGAATTATACATGTTCATTATGTGATTATTATGTGTTTTTGGTGATTATTATTGTCTTGTGACTAACGTGCCTTGGAAGTTTCTACAACTTACCAAAAAGGGAAAAATTGGTATTTTAAGTTTTGTAGGAACATCATATGGTGAAAAATATTTCAAGGATGTATTATTATCTTGGTTATCATGACAAAAGTGGAATTGTGATTATTTCTGACCATCGGGAGCATTTCTGAAGTTTTCTCACCAGGGGTATTTTGGTCAATTCACCCTAAGGGTATTTTTAATATTTTCACTCAAGGAATCTCTTGAGCATATTATTATCTTCATTTTGGAGCTTTGTTATTATTATTTTGAAGATAATATGGTGATCTTATATTTTATTTTCTCAACCGATGATATTATTGAGTATAGCTGGATATGTGACGATTTGAGATGTCACATTCTATTTTTTCTTGAAGACCCTCTTATATATGTTATAAGAGAATATTTATCATCATTATTCAGAGATATTAAAGGTGTCAAAGGTGTGGAAATGATCTCAACATATAAGAAGAAAGTTTTTAGAATTTCCGTATTACACGTTGACATAATCTTGTCAACTGTTATCTATTTATTTCTTCTTCAAAAATCTGAGTTGCTACACATATATGTATGATCAAAAACGTGAGTTTGCAGTTGAGAATGATACATTATTTATTTTATGAGTTGGAGACAAGTGGATCAACCAAAAAGGAGCTAGTTGGCAAAATTGCCAACTTGGAATTTTCGAAAATATAGCCAACGGCTATATGGTTTCTTGGGTGTATTTCAGCAGATTTTCTGAAGTCAAATGGAGCTCTCACATGCGCTATTATTGTGCTTGAAGTTGGGGATAATTTGGTGGTATTATCCTTTCTTATTTTATTAAGAAAAAGCAAAATATATTGGTCGGAAAATGCATGGTAGCCAACGGCTACATTCAAAATTTGAGCTGAATTTTGTTTGAAAATGTTCAACATTCACATGTCCTATGTTTATGTCAAGAAGTTGAGGCATTATCTTCTCCTTATTATCTATTCTTGCTAAGGATAATTCAACACAATTCCAAGTCACTTTTTAGTTGAAAGTTTCGGCCAAGATGACATCCAAGGTGGACCAATCATGTTGTCTTATTTTGCCAAGTGTACAAGGCCAACCAATGATGAGAAGACATTTGGAATTGATGATGAAGATGGTGACACATGTGCATGCTTATCTTCAAGGCTCAAATCACACTATAAATAGAGGCAATGGTGAAGAAGATGAAACACACTTGAAGCTCACAAGCATTTGTTGAAATTGTCTAGCTTTCATCTTCATCTTCTTGTTGTTATTGTTTTATTCTTTGTAGCAAAGGCGTTCTTGTTGTATTGTGGTGAGCTATAAGCCTCTTGAGCTTCATTTGTAAGATTGATTAGCCATTATTATATGGCTATATCAATAGGTGTTAGAGGTGTTGCAACTAAGTGTTGATTAGAAGGTGAATATCCAAGTCCTGAGTAGGGTTGGTGTATAACCCAATGATCAAGCTTGGATCTTGTTGTAAGGTGTTCATTTCATAGTAAAATCCAAGGAAAGGTGTTCCTTGGGACTGGAGTAGGTCACATTGACCGAACCAGGATAAATCCTCGGTGTTCTTCTCTTGTTTCTTTATTTCTTCTTTCTGCCCGTTTTTGACTGCAGTTTTCACACAACTTCTCACAATTTGAAAAAATAGCTAAACATTTTCAAAATTCGTGATTTTTGATGGTGTTATACTTCAGACTGTTAGCTTTCATTTTCAACAAGAATCACTTGATTTGAGCAAGGGAAAGTTAGTCTTTCAGTCTTTGCAAGATAACTGCTCCAATCTGGCTGCAATCTGACCAGTTTTGAGACAACTTAAATTCATCTACACATCCTAAGGAGTGTTTTGATATAAAGATCAACCTTTTTGGTTGATTATTCAAAGAGAAACACGTTTTGCAAAATCAGAAACATTCTGTCCAATTCTTACCAGATTGACCATCTGAATCTTTTTACTCTTTGAAGGGTCAAACAATCTTATTTTTGTGTGCTTTTTGGACGCAGTCTTGTTAACTCATTGAAGTTCAATTCTGGAAAGTTTCATAATTTTTGGAGTTGTGTACAATTATTTGTGAATTTTTCAAAAACGGGTTCTGAATCTGAGGTGGTCTGAGATTTTGTTTTCAAAGGGGATTTTAACAAAAGGTTGTAGTGTAATTTCCGCTAACCACTATTCACCCCCTCTCTAGTGGTGTTTATTGCAGGTGCACGGTCCAACATTTGGTATCAGAGCCAGGTTAACACTACTCAAAAGAAGCAAGATTCAACACCATACGAACAATACAAGGCCAAGAAACAACAATTAATTATATACTGCTTGTCTCAAATCCAAGGTACATACTATGGCTATTGTTTCTCACAAAGGTGAGTTTATGTCTACACAACACCCTCCTCTTTTTTATGGCAATAATTTTGTTCATTGGAAACTAAAAATGAGGCTATTCTTAATGGGTATGGACATAGATTTATGGTCTATAGTTGAAGATGGGCCGTACATTCCAATGAAAGTTATACAAGTTAGTGGAGTAACTCAAGAGGTTGAAAAATATAAAAGTGAATGGTCATCGAATGATAAAAAGAAAATGTCCATGAATGCTAAAGCTATGCAATTACTTTTAAATGGACTTACAACTTTTGAAGCAGGATATGTGTCAATTTGCACAAGCGCACACGACATGTGAAAATCACTTGTATTAAAGCATGAAGGTACTAGCGGTGTTAAAGAGTCAAAAATAAACATGCTTATGACTGAATTAGAGACTTTCAAAATGTTGCCAAACGAATCCATAACATCTATGGGTTTGAGGATTACTAATATTTTTAATGCCCTTGAAGCTTTAGGAAAGTCATTTTCGAACAGTGAAAAGGATCAAAAGGTGCTACAAAGCCTCCCTGCTTAATGGGATCCAAAGATGACTGCAATCGAGGAGACAACGTCAATCACTAAGATGGATGAATTGATCGTGTCTCTTAAAGTCTACGAGGTTAAATTAAACCAACGAAAGTCCGAATCGTCTAAGTCATCCGGTAAGTCAATAGCTTTCAAAACAACCGAAACACATGCTAGTAACGATGATAGTAATAGTGATACTGAATTAGACGATGACTTGATATTGATAGCTAGAAAACTTAGAAAGTTTTTCAAACGTCTGAATAGAAATAGACAACGTAATTCTTCTTCTTCTTCTTCTCCTCAACCTAGGAAAAATAACACAAATAATTGGTATAATAAAGAATTAAAGTGTTATGAATGCGGTCAAAAAGGACATATTTCATACGATTGTCCCACAAAGAAATATAATAATAATAACAACAATAATAAACAAGCCAACGACAAGGAGACACAAACGACAAAGACAAAGGAGTCTAAGGCAAGAAAAGGGAAACGAGCAATGAAAGTGAGCACATGGAGCGACTCATCCGACTCAGAATCCGAAACTGAGGAAGCTCAAGTCTGCTGGCACTATAATGTCCATTGCTGCCGCAGCCTTAACTTCCGGAGGGAGTTGAACTGTAGTAAAGATACGTGAGCCAACTGTACTATATCCATGACGAGCTAGTGTATGGGCAGCTGTGTTTGCTTCCCTAGGACAGTATTGAACAATCGCATCATTTAGCTGCAAAAAAGTACGTGCCCACGGTATGTCACAACCAAGTGTTCCTGTATATCTTGTAATATTAGATAACGCCGATAGTAGTCCAATAAAATCTGTTTCAATAATAAGTAGATCATGATAAGTTGCGTAATAGAGTAACGACATAATGAGCATCAACAGCTCAGCCCGCATTGAAGGTGTAGCTGGCATAGAAAAACATATGGCTGAGACAATGACACCACAATCATTTCGAAGAATAGCCCCTCCCGCTAAAAGAAGACGCCCTACAGCCGCATCAATATTCAGTTTTAGTTTTCCAGAAGGTTGCAATTTCCAGCGCACTATTTTAACTTGTTTGGAGTGCAACGGAGGAAAAAATGATGCATCAACCAAGTCTGGAACGTTAGTGCAAATTTCCGTCCATTTATAGCAGAGCACCATGTATAAACAGTTATACGAACTCTACTATATAGATGCTGACAAGAGAAATGTTCTTCACCAAACCTAATAGAAGCATACTCTTTCTAGATTATCCACACCACCACTGACGGCACAACAGCCCGTAATTGTCCCTGCATATTGGCAACCGAAGAGCGCTGCCACCAACGCACAAGATGTCCCTTAATAGTTTGGCTTTGAGGCAATGGGCCAGATAACAGAATAGCAATCTCCCTCCATAAAACATTTATCCTGGGGCAATGCAAAAAGATGTGATCCTGCCTATCCGAATCCTGTTTACAGAATGGACATTGAGATGGAAAAGCCGTCAACCAATGTCGTACATGATCAACTAGCGGCAGAGAGCTGGTCCATAATCTCCACAAGAAAATACACATGCTAGTATGCGTGTTAGGCCACCATACATACTTTGAATAAGGGAACGAATGCTCTGGCTATATAACTTCGAGATATGCTGACTTGATTGAGAATTGTCCATGCGGATCTGGCATCCAGTGTAGTATCGAATGAATTGTTTCTATCTTTGTTTGCATGAATTCATTTACCCGACAAAGACGTTTCCAACCTGCCGAATCATATATATGCGAATATATACTGTGTGTTTTTGTCTATATATACACTTATATATTATTAGATAGCCTCACTTGTGGTGGAGGAAAACCTTATTACAATGAAGTCATCGTAAGAAAATAAATGAAATAATGCGCTAATGATTGCCAACCTCCAATCGCATATAATATGACGCATTAAAACATTGCCAAGTAAAACCACCCTTGTGGATAAAACCTTGGCGAAGGAAAAAAAGTACATATTTATACAATGTGAGTGGTGGCTAAGTACAGAATAATGCTGGAAGCCGTGGCGCAGTAACAATCCGATAGCTGCAGAGATCCGAGTATAAGCCGTATGACACCAGTACAGAAATCGTGTAAACGCAGCGGGCTTGATCCAAAATACCTCAGAATAAAATAGATATGATTGCATCAGCTGAAAATAAATATGATGGAGCAAATATGATAAACAAGGAAAGCACGTACTCATGCCGCCTTGATTCATAGGGAACCAAGGCGACATCTGTATTATAAGACGTTGGATGTTATCGACATCCATCAAAGTATCTAAAGCAATCCTCATGTGTAACCTCCATCGATGACAGCGTAGCATGCTCAGCAGATGAGATAAATGAGACAAAAGCGTTGGAATATCCAGCAAATCAATAATGTGTGTGTCACAATGTGATAAATATAAGCCAAAGCAAAAATAGATACAATTGTGAGGGAAAAGAACCAGTGCTGCCTGTGTCAATAGGAAACACAGGCAACGTAAGGAAATCATCGCCAACACTATGTGAGACAATATCCTCAATGCAAAGCAGGCAACTGAAGATCCATAAGTATCGCACCACGAACCTCGCAGGGTAAATCATGGAGCGTACGATGAAGTTGAAGACCAACCGCTCTATATCCATGTCGGGCGAGCCTATAAGAAGCAGTATTGGCCTCCCTTTGTCAATGCTATATAATTGAGTGATTTAACGATAGAAATATGGATGCACGCTGAAGATCAAACCCCAACAAACCCGTGAGCACCCGCGTGGAGGCCAACATCTCAAGAATTGATTTGCAGTCTCTCTCTATTATAATGTTGTTGTATTCCCTCGCATAATATACCCATGCAAACGTCAGTGTCAGAAGCTCTGCCCTCAGCGGTGTAACCATAGGTAATGCAAAGCATATCACAGAAATCAACTGGCCATGATCTGAATGCAACACCGCTGCTCCAGCCACTTTAAATCTACCCATTGCTGCATCAGCATTTAGCTTCAACTTTTCAGAAGGAGTCAATTCCCATCGGACAATCCTGAGGCGTCTTGTCCGCAAAGGCGGTGAAAAATGAAGAGCTACTAAAAGAGAGATATTTGTTGCAGACTTTTTGCCATTCATTGCCGCACACCATGTATAAATTGTCATTCGTACCTTTTCAAAAAGCCTTGCATGAATAAAGGTTTCGGAACCAAACCTTATTGCCCCATATTCCTTCCAAATAACCCACGTTACGATGGAAGGAGAGATGGCCCGTAGTTGCCCTATCATTGATGTCTGATTAGATGTGCGCCACCATCGGATTAGATGTGCCATAATGGTGTTACTGCTGGGCAGAGGACCAGAAAATAGCTGTCCCATTTCCAGCCATAGCGGCCGAATGACTGGACAGTGGAGAAATACATGATCTTGAGAATCTTGATGTATATTACAGAAAGCACATTGAGATGGAAATATTGTGAGCCAAGCCTGTAAATTATCCACCATTGGTAGTGATCGCGACCATAGCTGCCATAAGAAAAGCCGCTTTATCCGGCTGGGATTATTTCCACCAAACATAGCGGCACTCACTGAACTGGACTCATGCTGCTGTAATTTCAGCTTATGCTGATTTAATAGAAAATTGGCCATTAGCATCCGGTGTCTATTGGAATGTATTGTCCAACCGCTCCATTTTAGACTCCGTAAATTCATTGATTCACATATTCTCTTCTATGTTAGGGTGTCATACGTATGAGAATAGATAGAGTGACGACGTCCATATTTGCGTCTGCTAAACTGAGCCCATAGAGTATCTGAATGACGGTATTTCCACCACAACTGACAATCATAAGCCTGTTGCACCCCCAAAAGACGTCGAACACCCAAACCTCCCTCCTCGATTGGATGGCATATCGAAGACCAAGACTGCCAATGATATCTACCCTTCCAAAGAAAAGCAGCCATTTTACGGTTTAATATGCTCACCATACTTTTCAGTAAACGAGAGCTCGCAATAACATGTGTTGGCATCGTGCTTAATACATGCTTTATCAGCACCAAACGTCCATCCATGGACAACAACTTATTCGACCAAGAATGTAGCTTAGACTCAAAATGATTGATGATAGAAGTACAATACCTGGCTGTATTAATGCCCTTATGAAGATAAGAGCCAAGATACTTTATAGGCAATGATGATAGTCGCATCCCCAACACTGTTGATGCTGCTGAGCCTGAAACTCCTATGCCCAACACTATTTGACTTTTATGATAATTAACCAATTGTCCAGATGCATTTTTGTAAGATATCAAAAAAGAACGAAAACGTTCCAAATTCCGTATAGCCCCATTTAAAAAGATCAAAAAGTCGTCTCCAAATCCTAAATGGGAAACACATTGTACACATCTCACAGCGTATCCCCTTATTTTACCTGCGGACATCAATGCCTTCAGACCGCGAGAGAACCCTTCTAAAGAAAGTATAAACAGTAAAGGCGACAATGGATCTCCCTGCTTGACGCCTCTACCCATAGAAAAGGATACTGATTGTTTTCCGTTTATAAGAATTGAACAGCGTGTAGAGCTTAAGTTATTTAGCAAGATGTGGACCAATCTATGGTTAAAACCCATATGCCTCAACATTAAATCAAGATAGTACCAACTAACCTGATGGAAAGATTTTGCCATATCTAGTTTAATCATTACATGGCCACCCCTTGTGTGATTATCAATAACGTGTACCATTTCTTGAGCTAATAAGACTTGCCCTGTGATTCTTTGTTCTTTCATAAAGCCTGCTTGTACTGAAGAGATGATTTTTGGCAACAATCGGCCCAGATGAGTTGAGAACAACCAGGCAATAACTTGGAAATAAAGTTAGTTAAACAGATAGGTCGAAACTCTGAAAAAGTCTGAGGATTAAGAACCTTTAGGATTAAGATTATAGTGGATGCCGCCATCTGCTTCGGCATATGTATACCCAAATAAATTTCTTGCACCGCCTTAAGAACCTAGGTAGCCATCTGGTCCAGCGGCACTAGTTGGAATTAGATCCCATACAGCTTGTTTAACCTCTTGTAAAGTTGGGATTTCCTGTAACATGGTATTATCCTCTGATGTCAGTAACAATGGTATGTGTCCTAAAATATCATCACAATCCGAAACGGGTTCTTCCACAAAAAGATCGAAAAAATATCGTACCGCCTCCGTTTCAATATCTGTGTTAAGTAAACATTCGCTTCCATCTGGACGCAAGATGCGTTTAATGGATTGTCTGCGTCGTTTATCCTTCACTGAGTTATGATAAAAGGAAGTGTTGGCGTCTCTTTTCTTAATCCATTTGATATTGGCTTTTTGTTTCCAATAAAGAAATGCCCGCTTCTGCGCTAGTTGCAATTCTGCTACACTGCAATTATAACTTGCGCGCGTTATGTCACTTGGATCCGAATCAAATGCTCGCTCGCATGTAATAACACAAGATTCCGCCATAGCCACTTAATTAAAGACATTCCCAAAAACCTCTTTATTCCATTGTTTGAGCTCTTTTTGTAAACGACGTAATTTGTCAAAGAAACCCCATATACCACCCACTGTGGGAAAAGTCTCCCAAGTATGCTGAACAAAACAATCAAAGTCGGGATGCGTTGATCAAACATCCAGATATCGAAAAGCAGTAGGGCCCCGAGGACTGTCTGAGTCACATGTTAAAAAAATGGCGTATGATCCGATGTAGCCCGTGTAAGATGTTGTATCTGTGTAACTGGTAAGATATCTAAAAATTCTGAATTGCACAAGAACCGATCCAGCCGACGCCAAACTCGACCAAGACCCTTTCCACCACACCAAGTAAATAATGAGCCTTGGAAAGAAATTTCCATCAATTCACATGCTTGTATGCAGTCGTTGAATTCTTGAAGTGAGCGCAGAGTGGGCAAAGATCTTCCTCGATGTTCCTCTAGCGTACGGAATGTATTGAAATCACCTACAATCAACCATGGAATACTTAACGAACCATGAAATATTTGCAAATCTGCCCACAATGGGCATCTAGCTGATATAGTATGAAGAGCATAAACCGCCGTGAACCAGAAACGCTCATCCATCGCCAACCACTGATATTTAATGGAATAATTCTGATGTCTGATTCGGACCTCCTCCTGTTTCACTATGGATCCCTTCCAAAAAACCATATTTGATCATTACATACTGATACGGAGTGTGTAAAACCCAATTGTATTTGTTACAATAACAATAACAATGAACGAGCTTTTGGTTCTATGATTATTAGAATATGCAAGTGATGTATGCGAACTAAGGAAAGTAATCTATTAAAGAGGACTTTATACCTCTAGTATTTCAAATAATTATCTTCATTAAGATAAAGGATCAAAAGAATTAGAGAGGTGAGCTGCTCGTAACATGGTTATTCGAAACAAAATAGGGGAATCTTCATGTTCCTGTTCATCTAGGCGAATAACCTCTAAAGGTGGTATCAGTTCGCTATCTGAATGTGATGGAACTGCATGAGGTAGTGCAATAACCCCAACAGGCAATCATCAATCCCTTTCATACATGAGAGATCTTGAACATCTGTAACATCTATCGCTGCAGCCAAGGCTGTTCTGGCTAGAGGCAATAATTGGGTCTGGGGCTGTTTGTTCCCTGTCATAGGTACTGTCAAAGCAGGGGCAGAAGGTGTTTTCTTTGGCGTCCAACGTTGGGTTTTTCCTTTTTTCTGCTGTTTCTCTTTGGGTTCCACTGTCGGGTGGTTGATCCCTTGCAGGCGATCAGAATGTGCGCACACTTACTTGCCGCAATCATCTTTTTACATGTCCTAACCTGCAGCAGTCAGTGCAGTATGATGGCAAATCTTCATACTCAACACTTTAGGCAATGACTCGGGTCAATACCTATATATATACCTTTTGTGGCAACTCTTTTGAAACATCCAATTCAATGCATATACGAGCCACTGAGGGGCAGTTAACAGCAGTAGTAGCTGCATCAAGTTTGAGGGGCGAGCCCAGCATATTTGCGATATTAAAGAGCGCATCTTTACGATGAAAATGAATAGGGAGGCCAGGAAACGATATCCATATCGTGACGATTAGAACTTCAACAGCTGGATCGTAGTCAGGAGTCCATTTAGTGACGCGCATATGTTTCCCTGAAATCATCCAACTACAACGTGAAAAACATCAGAAATAATCTTATTCATGATCAAAATGCAGCAGCACATGCGTAGCGTCCAATAATCCAACCTTAACCAATCCTACAAATCCCACACGATCAATGGTCGATCGGATCGTAGCAATAGGCGAACGACCATACCAAAACATTCCCACTAGAGTACATCTGAATGGCACCGCCAGGGATTGTATTTCCTTATCTGTAAACGTGATCATTGGACCACCCTTAAATTTCTAGACGGGCTTCGATGCCATAATCGCAGGAGCAGATGAAAATAATGATGCATAAGTTTTTGATGGCATCGCAATAGTAGGCGGCTGAGTAGGGTTAATCGTTGATTTTGTCATTGTGATCGTAAAACGGATTATGAATGGAAAATGAAAACAAAGGATGAAGGAAGCAAAGAAAATGCAGAAGAATGCAACAGAAGAAAGAGATGATCAAAGGTGGGCAGCGGCATGGCGCCGCCACCGTCAAGCGCCGAGTCGCCAGAGAGAATACGCCATTTTTTAAAAAAAATTGGGGAGGGAAATCGAACTCGAGACCCATGGATGAGATAAATGCTACTCAACTGCTAGACCTAAAGGTTTTTCGCTACACTTATATATATATACATATACATATATATATATGTTTTAGTTTATAAAAGAGACCATATCTCTGCATTTTATTATGGAAAAAGGCACTCACTTATGGCGGAGGAATACCATAATTACAAATAAAGTCATAGCATAAAAGAACATGTACGAAAAAAGGGCGAAAAGCGTTCAAAAGCAGTATGATATGCCTCATTAAAATCTTGGCAAGCAAAAGCACCCTTGTGGATAAAATCTTACACGAAGGAAAAAGAGTACATATTTACCGCCTTTGAAATCATATAAACATGCCGCAGCCCAGCCAAAATGTGTGTCGCCCAAAAACAAGGTGATGTTATAATGATCCCGTAAAATTTACCGCCTTTGAAATCCCTATAGACGTGCTGAAAGACAAGGTGATGTTGTTGCTTCAAAGAAAGCAACAATCGCAGATTATAATTCCCGCAACAAATGACGATCGTTTGGATGACGTATGTAACTGGGAAAAATCAGACTCTAGAATAATATGGCGATGCAATGGCAGAAAATAAAGCAAACCAAATACTGCAACCTGTATCTCTACTATGAGCAGAGTATTTGGTGGCAAATAAAAAGAAATAGCTCCCATACATGCACCAGAATGATCCCGTAAAAGAGCCCCGCCTGCCGCATACAGTCTACCTATAGCTGCATCAACATTTAGTTTTAAACAACCTGGAGGAGGAGCTAACCATCGCACAATTTGGGGCCACAGAAGACGCATAGACGGCATCAAGTGAAGATGTTGGACCTATGCAAATCCTATAGCAAGCTTTGAACCATCAAGTGTTTTCCCCATAGAAAAATGTCCGTCCGTATCCCAGCCATAAGAGAGGTCGTGAAAAAGCTGTGTCATCCCCATAAACCAGTGATGTGTATTTGCGCCATATATTATAGACAATAATAGATGGAACTACGACTTTCAACACCCCCAATAATGAATTCATTATAGACCGATACCACCAAGACAATAGATACTGCCATAACCTCAAAGTCGTAGGAGGAACACCATGTAACTCGGATGCATAATACTCCCAAACATACCAAATACGATCACAGTAAAAGAAAATATGATCTAGTGTAGCAGATGCCTGCTTGCAAAATGGACATTGTGTAGGCCTAATAATGAAAAACTTTCCTATGTAGTCTTCACATGGCAATGCATGATATATCCTCCACAAGAAATTTTGGATGACAGGAGAATTATACTTACACCAAATAAAATGAGGGGAAATAAGAATGGGCTGCTGTGTACGACAAAGATCATAAGCGGATCGCAAAGTAAACTCACTCGATTCAGTTGCCGCCCAACCAAGATGAGAATCATGTCGATGACTGTTATTCTCACAAAATGCATGAAACCGGCAGATGAGATTCCAAATAGGAGAATCTGGAAGTCGAGGACGAAAATCCCCCGCTGTCCATATTTTGCATGCAGGTAACGACTCTAAAGCATATTGTTTTGCTGATAGGACCACCAAATATGACAAAAATACGCCTCTTGCAATGCTCGTAAATTGCGAATACCTAGACCACCTTCAGAACAACGAGTACTTACAGTTCACCATGGTAACCAATGGCGCTGTTGCCCCGAAAAGAATGCAGCCATTTTGCGTTCCAAAATGTTAATCACAGATAGAGGCAAGCCACCTGCAGCGGTAATATGTAATGGTAGGGTAGATATAACTGAGCGCAGCAGAACAAGCCTACCTGCCGGCGAAAGCAATCGATTGTGCCAACCCTGCAATCGGGAGTCAAGGTGTTCAAGCAGTGTTACACAATATCGAGCTCGTGTAATCTCCCTGTGCAAGAAAGATCCAAGATACCAAAATGACAAACAAGTGGACCGCATATGTATAATTTCCTCAAATCTCCGTCGCTGCTGGACCGATGTAGAAGATGACGAGATGAAACTGCTCTTATGGTAATTAACCTTCTATCCTGAGGCAGTCTCATAAGCTGTCAAAAAGTTTTGAAAGTGATGTAAATTCCGTATTGTGGCACGCAAGAATATGAGAAGATCATCTGCGTATGCCAAGTGCGTGACATGGAAAGGGACCCGGCTTATCCGAAATGGCTCTAATACGCCCATGATCATTAATGCTTTTAAGACCCGACTGAATCCCTCTTATGATAGAATAAACAACAAAGGAGAAAGAGGATCCCCTTGTTTAACACCTGATGCCATTAATCAATATCGTAAATCTTATACCGCGTAAATGATTCAAGGCTATCCGGATGAAGAAATCCGCAAAGCCAAACTTTTGCATCAATAATTCCAAATATTCCCAACTTACTCTGTCAAAAGCCTTCATCATATCAAGTTTTAAACATAACTGAGTGCCGCCTCTGTCAAGCATATGTATCATTTCCTGTGCCAATAGTACCTGTGTAGAAATATCTTGCCCCTTTAAGAAGCCAATCTGCTCCGTAGATATCAGCTTTGGTAGTAACATACCCAATCGACTCGCAATATGCGGGTGCAAACATTGCTCAAAAAGTTAGTCAGACAAATTGGCCGAAAATCACTGAAAGTTCTTGGCGACACTTTCTTTGGAATTAGTGTTATTAAAGCACTAGCCTTGGCGATGGCTGTGGCACTCCTAGAAAAAACTCTTGCATAGCCAATACTACGTCAGTATGAATAATTATGCCAACATGCACGAAAAAATTACCATGGAACCTATCTGGCCCTGCTGCACTATTAGGATCTAAATGCCATACTGCATCCTTTACTTCGGGTTCATGCGGCAGCTTAGTTAATAATGCATTATCCTCCTCCGTAATGAGATGTGGAATATGCTGCAGGATTTCTTCATAATTCCCCGTACCTTCCCTGGCAAAAAAAAAGCTGTGTAAAAAGAAACTACGTCACTCTGAATAGAATCTGGGGTGTTACATAACAAACCAAAGGAAGCCCGAATTTGCTAAAGGCGCAGCTGTGTACGTCGGCCCTTAACCACCCAGTGAGAATATCGTGTCTTATCATCACCCTCCTGTAGCCATTTAACCTATGCTTTTTGCTTCCAGAAATGCAGTTCATATTTAGACGCTCGAATATACTCAGCCTTGGCTTGATGATATAAAGAACGATTCGTCTCAGACTGGTCCGCATCCCATACTATCTCCGTACGATGTACGGCTGCTTCAGCTTAAGATAATTTCGAAAGATATTGCCAAAAACTTCCGTATTCCAACGCTGAATATCCCCCTTCAATCTCAATAATTTGGAATAAAAACCGTATATACCACCAGTTGTTGGATAAAAAATCCAAGCCTTCTTTATGTAATTAGGAAAATCAGGATGTAGCAGCCATGCATCCAAAAAACGAAAAGCACGAGCACTAGTCGAAGAATTCATACGACATACAAACAATAGAGGTGTATGATCTGAAGACACCCTAGGTAAGTGAGTAAGATTCATTTCATCAAAAGCATCATGAAAAGAAGAATTATTAAATAACCAATCTAGCCGGCGTCGAACACGACCAAGGCCCCTGCCATCCGTCCAGGTAAATCGAGAACCATGAAAAGGTGGTGCCATTAATGAACAGTATTCCACACAATCATGAAAATCCTGTAAGACTGTCAAGGATGGTTGTGATCTGCCACTGTGATCATCTAAAGACCGAAAGGAATTAAAATCTCCTCCTACCAACCAAGGGGAGTGAAGATTCTGAGAGTAATCTTGCAGAGACTGCCACAACGGACGACGAAGCACTGGAGAATGCTTTGCATATACAACGGAAAATGTGAACGACAACTGTAACGGAATATAAAAAAGACTAAGGTGAAGAACCTGATCATCATCCTGGGTGGACACCAACCTAAACATTGAATCTCTCCAATAAACCCAGATGTGCTCAGATCGTGACGAACAGGAATTAGAAAAACCAAGGTCCATTCCAAACCTAGCTATACGTACAGAAGAGTGCTTTGGCTCAATAATTGCAATCAGATTCAACTTATGCTCGCGAATCAAATGATGTAATATAGGCAATGAAGCTCTTAGGCCTCGCATATTCCAAATCATGACATTCATTGTGAAAGTGTAATATCACTTCCCTGAGTAGATAGAGTGGCACTGCGGGTAAGAACTGTTGAAGGGGGTAATGGTGGCACATCCTTACACGCTCTCCGTTTTTGACGTGGAACTACAGGCATAAATCCTGCATCCGACGACGACTCCTCCAGGCGCAAAATCAAGACATCTTTAGACAGTGATTGTGGTATTAGATGAATGTTGCGGACTACATCCTTTGGCACTACAGGTAAAGCAAGCTGCTGTTCATCGGGCTGTTGTTCTGTATCAGATAAGTGTCCAACATCACATTGATCAATGGTCTGTTGCTGGGGCAGAAAATCTGCATCCAAACCTAACTTGGATATATCTTGGACATCACTGGGTTCAGGCAGGGCGACCTCATGCGGCTCAGGTGGATGATTATCCAATGGTGGATGAGTAAACAAAAGAACTGAATCTGAGACAACCACATTAGGAACTGCGGCTGGCTTTTTCTTCGGCGTCCACCTAGTTGCTGGCGGCGGGGGTGGTGGAGGCGGAGGAACACTCGATGTCGTGGAGGAAAGACATTAACCCGTTGCATGGCCAAGACGACGACATATTGTGCAAAATAATGGTAAATCTTCATAAACCACCGATTGCAAATTGATCTTTTGCTTAGCGTGCAAATATATTTTCTGTTGCAAATCTTGCGAAACATCTACTTCAACACACACACGTGCAACAGAAGGACGCAAACCATTCGACGTGGCTACATCAAGCTTGATAGGGTTACCGATAGTACGAACGATTTTAAACAGTGTTGAACGATGATGAAGATGAATAGGGAGACCAGGAAAAGCAACCTAAACCGGCACTATTGGAACATCTGTAGAAGGATCAAAATCTACTGTCCATTTGTAATTCTTATAAAACATCTAGAAATATGCCATGACCGACGATAAAAACAACGAAGATAATCAGATTCATTAGAAATTCAAAAGGATATGAGTTTGGTCGATCGATGTAATCTTTAAATCATTCTAAAATCCAATCTTTTCGAAAACTTCACGTATTACCTTCAATGGAGGAAGACCATACCAGAACGTGCCGACCAGAGAAAATTTGAATGGCGTAGCGAGGGCTTCAATCTCTGAATCTGAAAACGATATCATTGGGAATCCCTTGAGCGTGAGGCTGTTTTAGGGGATACTGCAGTTGCTATAGAGGACGCGGTGACGGAAACTACAACTGCAGCTGTGCAGATGTCATCGCACGATTGAGAAGGAAAACCAAGAAAAATTAAATCTTGATCGATAACAGTCGTAAACGGGGGATGAAGAATGGATCAGTGATGAAGCAATGCAGGCAAACAGCAGCTGTAGAGTCAGCAAAGGCGGATGTCGCCGCCGGCTACAGGGTGATCCCCGTGCTATATTAGATGAAAGACGGGCGGTACCGTCTGGTGTTTTATTAATATATTAAAGCTCTCACTTGCGGCAGAGGAATATATATATTTTTTAAATAAATACGGGTATTTATTAAATTATAAATTCCTCACTTGTGGTGATGGCAACCATATTACAAGAATGTATATCATACGAAAAATGAAAGTGTAAACTTGCAATAATGTGTAGCCTCCAATCATATATGGTATGCCGCATTAAAACCTTGCCAAGTAAAACCACCCTTGTGGATAAAACCTTGGCGAAGGAAAAAGCGTACATATTTATATGATTAGAATAAGGCTGGCTAAATGTGAAAGCTAAGTAAAAATAAAAGTAGCTTGTGCAATCTTCATAAGACTTGACTAGAGGGGTGTGATGATATATGTTGTGTTGCCACCACGGTAAACTTGAACGAGTGATATGTTTTGTGAAGTCATTGTAGAAATGTACGAGATGGACAAAGCGGTTCCGCCATGGTTGATCGAGAAGCAGATATAGGTTCCCTCGCAAGAAAACATGATATAGTACGTGAGTTTCATTCAATGTAATGATGATGTTCCAGTTTATCACATAGGGATTAGTGTAACATACCAATGTTGCCATCAGTCCAAAAACTGCGGGCAACAATAGAAGTAATTCCCTATGAAAAGACATATGAAGTAGTGGAAAAGACGTGATCAAACGTACCAGAGTTGCCTGTAGCATGATAGTACAGGCAACTATACAATTTGTGTCCGCGCAATGTGAGGGCCTTGTCTGCTTTAAGGAAGATTGCAACCAATGTAGATTTGTGGACGTATTACAGTGTGATGATACATTTATGCAACTCAAAGTAGAATGCAACCATGGTTGAATGATTAATAGGTATTGGCATCCTCGCAAGAAAGTATGGCAAAGCACATTAATAGCTAACAATGCAATATTGGTGTGCCAAAATACAACATATGGGTCACCGCAACATACCGATGTTGCCCTTGGTCTTAAGACCGCGGGCGACATTTTAAATAAATCTCCATCAAAAAGCACATGTAGCTGTGTAAAAGTAATGGCCAAACGTACCAGAGTTGCCTGTATCATAATAATACAGGCAACGATGCAGACTAATGTGCCATGAGCATTATACCCGCAATGTATGTAGGACCCCATCTGTATAATAAAAACCACGTGCCGTGGGAGGCAGAAGTGTATATGCGAGTTATCGGAGTTGTACGTGCAAATTGACTCAAATGATGAGCAACCATGTTGATCTCTCTAGGGATGAAAGTAATTTGGCTACCCGTTAGCTGAAGAAAAAGCTGTAATTACTGGTATTCTGGCAAATCTGTCAAGCTTGTAGATGGCTGTGTGACTTGGAGGCAGTCTGTTTCAATCGTAAGTTGTTGATGCAATTGGCCAAAAAACATGAGACTATACAATATGTCTTGTGTTTCCGCGCGTAGGGGCGTCATATAAGGCAGCCTAAAGGAAAGAGCCGCAATCATGTGTCCTAAGGAGTTCTGAAGAATTGCACCTGCTGAGGCATATGTTTTTGTTGCTGACGCATCGACGTTGAGTTTTAATTTACCTGATGGCGGAAGGCTCCATTTGAGGGGAATTATCGATTTTGGCCTTAGCTTTGCAGATAAACCAGCTGGTACGAGAGAAAAGTCATATGTCGCAAATTTTTTCCCATGCATGGCTGAAGTCCAGTCGTAGCAAGATTGCCTGGCAAGGCTGTACACTTTTGTGACCGGTATGTCTGCGTCTCGATATATATGATTTGTATAGATTCTCCATATAGACCAACACAACATAATGGGACCAACAACTCGAAGATTGCCTTTGAGCGTTTTAGCCGAAGATGATAACCACCACTGTAACATATGTGACCGAAGTGTAATTGTTAGGTTATATGGTCCGTCAAGTAATATCGATAATTTCTGCCATATTGGTTGGATTGTTGGGCACATAATAAACATGTGCTGAAGAGTAGCTGAAGCTGCATGGCAAAACGGACAAATACTGGGGCAGGCGGTAGTGAATTTTTTCAGATGATCTTCTACAGGAATTGCGCAATTCAATAGTCTCCAGATAAAAATGCTGATAGTCTTTGGTATTCCATGCCACCAAATGAATTTATGTGAGAGAAGTGTTACTCGAGTTGGTCTAACATCGTTATACGCCTGCCGAATTGAGAATAGACCGGTAGATGATGTATTCCACACTGGGTTTGGGATACCAGATGATAGCTGGTTGCATAAGGGGTGTATAGAGCATAGTCTTTTCCATCCTGGAGAATCATAGATGTGTGGCAAATAGTCTTGTCGAGTCCCATAGCGACCGTGCATATAAGTTGACCATAATGTCGTAATATTGTGATAAGACCACCATAGTTTGCAGTCATAAGCAGTTTGAATGTTGATCAAATTGCGAACACCTAATCCTCCCTCTGCTTCTGGGTAACATATGTCCGCAAATGCCATCCAATGATGCTTGTCATTCCATATGGAAGAGGCAATTTTGCGGCAGAGGAATATATATATATATATACATATATATATATATATGTATATATATATGTACATATATATATGCATCTTTGTTTGTGAATATTCTAATAAACAGTTCTACATTTTCAAAAGCCAGGAAAATATATAGATGTACCCCAGTGGCAGTTAGACATAGAATCTAAGCCTATATTAGCCAACAAATGGGCGACTTGATTTTGCCGATGGGGTGCATGAATGTGAGCTTCGCAAACTTGGACCGGTCCTCCACACTATTAATCGGCGCTATGCAATCAGATTCGATAACGACACTCCATTAATCATCTTCCCAATCACTCACATGCATGAATGAACCCGAGAAACTGAATCGAATTTAGTCATTATCATCTTTACCAACTACTCCCAGCCAAGCGTTTGAACCTTTCGGAGACGCGTCGGAGTTCACCTTTATATATCCCAATTGGAGTCGTATTTTCATGTCAAATCGTACCAAATAATAAACTCAAAATAACACGTACAGCTTCTTTGGAATAATATGAGAAATTATTAAAATAAGTAATTTTGTTAATATATACACGTGGTTTGGTTTTTTCCATGTCTTTTGTGCATTTAGCAAGATTTCGTGTTATAAGATTCTATCGGAATTGTGTTAGACGACAGCTAGGAAAATCTGTTGGACGTTAATATATCAATCCTTTTTATAGCTTGAATTCTCTGAGAAGTTAATAGCAACTAGAAATATCACAGTTTCACAACAAAAATGTTTCATCAAGAGAAGGAACTAAAAATAGTTTAACTCCTCCCGTTATTGATGAAAATAGACGTTAGAAATGCCACAGTTTCACAACAAAATGTTTCATCAAATGAAGGGATGAAAAATAATTTTTCCGCTTTTGTAATTGATGAAATGTCTATTTGTTTGGACGCTATATGTGAAAATTATACAACAATTAAACGATCTTAACAACAATGGAGAATTGCTCAAGCAAGATAAGAGAGAAGGAAGAAGGAAGACGAAGAAACCGTCAATTAAGGTGAGAGAATTCTGGATGCCAAAATAACCAGGAATTGATATGCACATTTCCCCTAGCATTTATATGAAGAAGAAAACAGAATTTGTAAAATGACAAGAATGTCTCCTAACTGAATCACTATACAACGTAACTAAAAGGGCAAAATGGTCTTTTCATCCGGTTTAAACTTCCCTAGTGCCAAACCGCTCCTTCTTCTCCATCCAGCACCTCCACGCTACCTCCTCTGCCAAGGTCAAGTTCAGCACGTGCTTCTTTACAATTTTTCCAACCATCAAACAAACACAACTTCCAAACATCCCAATCCTTGATTTACAAAATGATCCAACGGTTACTCAACCTGCTTGACGTGGATCATGAGGCTTTACCTCCTGCTGCTACTTCTTGACTTCCATTGCTACCGTCTTCAACACCCCCCCCCCAAGCTAAACTTGGTATACAGATTATGCAATATAAGTGTGCCTGACATTTGATTAAACCTCCTAATGTCAAGAGCCTTTGTGAATATGTCAGCCACCTGCAACTCAGTTCTAATGGGCATTAGCTTCAACATTCCTTCTTGTACCTTGTCCCTAACAACATGGCAATCAATTTCTATGTGTTTGGTACGCTCATTGAAAACTGGGTTTTCAGCTATATATATAGCACTCTTACAATCACAGAAAACTTCAACTGGGCTCTTCCCTTTCACGTTAAGATGCTTCAGTAATGCTAATAACCATACCACTTCACAAGTCACCATTGTCATGGCCCTGTATTCAGCCTCAGCTGAGGATCTTGAAACCGTAGTTTGCTTCTTAGCTTTCCAAGACACTAAGGCCTCTCATAGGAACACAGCATATCTCGTAATAGACCTTCTAGTATCACTACAACCTCCCCAATCAGCATCTACAAACGCCTTAAGATCAAGTGTTTTACTTTTTGGAAATAGCAGACCCTGTCCAACTGTTCCTTTTACATATCTTAGCACCCTATGAGCAGCCTTTAAGTGATTTTCTGCTGGACAATCAAAGAATTGGCTCAATTGCTGGACAGAGAAGGATATGTCTAGTCTAGTTATGGTGATATAGATAAGCTTCCCAACTAACTTCCTGTATTGTGATGCTTCAGCAATCATAGGTGAGTCATCTTTGGCTAGACTTGCATGAGTTTCCATTGGGCTCTTTGCTGGTTTGGCATCCAAAAAACCCGTCTGTTCAAGAAGTTCAATGGTATACTTCCTCTGATCAAT
Organism: Eustoma russellianum; assembly: GCA_036186865.1. NCBI lineage: Eukaryota > Viridiplantae > Streptophyta > Magnoliopsida > Gentianales > Gentianaceae > Eustoma > Eustoma russellianum. The sequence goes on from AP025051.1 coordinate 33,222,207, forward strand.
GTGTATCCCTTCTTTAGATTGAGCCACTTCAATACCTAGAAAATATCTGAGCATGCACAAATCCTTAATCTGAAACTCATCATGTAGCACATTCTTCACTTCTGTAATGACCCCCTCATTGTCACAAGTGACAATGATGTCATCAATGTAGACCAGCACACATAGAAGAGAACTGCCTACATGCTTCAGAAATAGTGTATAATCAGACTTAGACTGTTGGAAGCCATAAGATATCAAGAACTTTGTGAAGGTTGTATTCCATTCTCTACTAGCCTGCTTAAGCCCATATAAGGATTTCTCGAGTTTACAAACCAGACCAGGTTTAGGTAGAACAATGCCAGGAGGTGGTGTTATGTAAATGTCCTCATGTAAGTCTCCATGGAGAAAAGCATTGTTTATGTCCAACTGGTGAATATGCCAATGCTTCTTAGATGCTAGGGAAAGGATTACTCTAACTGTAGTCATCTTGGTAACAGGAGAAAAGGTCTCTTGATAATCAACACCATATTGCTGAGTGTAACCCTTAGCTACAAGCCTGGCCTTGTACCTGTCTACTTTGCCATCTGGCTTTAGCTTAATTTTATAGACCCATCTGCAACCAATAGGTGTCTTTCCTGGTGGCAATCGCACCAGCTTCCATGTCTGATTAGCATCTAAAGCAGCCAGCTCATAGCTCATAGCCTCCTGCCACTCAGAAGAACCAGCTACTTCTGAATAGTTGTTAGGCTCCCTGTGTGCAACAAGACTTAAAGCATAGGACTTATACTCAAGGGCTAAATAATCATATGACAGAAAATGATGTAGAGAGTGAGGAGAAACACATGCTTGATTGCAATAATAGTCTTGTAAATATGATGGAACAGTCTTGGTGCGTTTTGGCCTGGCCATCATAGGTTCTTCAGATTGTGATGTAACAGCTGGTATGGACAAGTCAATAAACAACTCATAAGGAGGCAAACCATCAGATGGAGCAACAAATGGCATTGGAGAATTTGGAGAATGTGATGTAGATGGATAAGAAGTACTTGAGTCTGATGAAGGAACATGAGTTGGAGTACCAGTATGCGATGAAAAAGGAGAAGACATATCTGGTGTGTCAGGTTCAGCAGGATGCGAGAGACCATTTAAGACAGAAGAAGAAGAAGAAGTTGGTAATGGTGTATCAAAGACGGGAATACTCAGAATAGGAGCAGGGTCGTTACTGACAGGAATGGAGGGTGAAGCAACAGTTTTATCAGATGCATAGGGAAATACTTGTTCATGGAAAACAATATCCCTGGAAATGTACACATCCTTAATTTCAAGATCTTGAAGGATGTAACACTTAGTAGTGTAGGACAATCCCAAGAAAACACTTCTTCTAGCTATAGGAGCAAATTTCTCTTTATGTGATTGGGTGTTGCTCCCAAATGCCAAGCATCCAAAGACTCTGAGGTTATTATAGCAAGGAACTGAATTGTAAAGAATTTGTTGTGGATTGGAATTATTAAGAATTGGTGTTGGAGTGATGTTTATGAGATATGCTGAATACTGTACACAAAACCACCAAAAACTAGAGGGATGACCAGATTGGAACCTAAGGGCTCTAGCAACGCAAAGAAGATGTTGGTGTTTTCTTTCAACCAGTCCATTCTGTTGGGGGGTATTCACACAATTGATTTGATGTATAATGCCATGATTAGAATAGAAGGAAGGCATATTGAATTCCTGGCCATTATCAGTTCTGATGATTTTAATTATAGCATCAAACTGTACAGAAACGTATTGAATAAAGCTTTGCATTACATGCCTTGCTTCTGATTTAGATTTCAACAAATAAAGCCAACAGTATCTTGTGTAATCATCTATAACAGTAAGAAAATATTTCTGACCATACATTGTGGAGTATTTATATAGTCCTCATATGTCCATATGTACAAGAGAGAAAGATGAATGTGTGACTGAAGTAGAAATGGGAAATGGGGTTTATTTCTGTTTAGCAAGAGGACATATCTCACAACTACAATCATCATTAGGGACTACTACTAAGGGTTCCACTTTCTGAACTTCTTTTATTCTTGGTGTTGACGTGTGTCCCAATCTTGAATGCCAAAGGAATGAGTCTGATCACTTTCTGGTTGCACAGAAAGTAGAAGCATGTGATGAGTTAGATGATGCAGATGGCGTGGCTTTGCAAGAACCTTGTAGATGATACAGACCCTGGTTCACCTCAGCTGAACCAATCATCTGCTTGGTCTGTACATCCTGAATGAGGCACAGATTAGAACGAAAGATAATAGTGAAGGAACACTGTCTTGTGAGCTGACTGAGAGAGATCAGATTGAATGCGAACGTGCGCACATGAAGGACATTAGTAAGCACTAGTTGGGGGTTTACTGTGACTGTTCCAACGTGGGTTACTGATGCAAAGTTTTTGTCTGGCAACTTGACACAAAGAGAAGAAGTTGGATAGAATGAATCAAAAAATTCAAGATAGGAACAAACATGGTCACTAGCTCCAGAATCTAAAATCCACGTATTTAAGTTTTGAGCATGCAGTTTACCTGACACCTTACCTTCCACATTGACCTTCTGAGCAGACATTATAGCATGAGTTGTGCCGCTGCTTGTACCACCCTCTGGAACTGATTTGTTGTCTTTTTCTTGTCTCTCCTACAGCAAGCTAACAAGCTGTGCGTACTGTTCCTGGCTGAGTCCCTGTGGCAACTAAGCATCAGGTCCTGAATGCTCCTGCTCATATATATCATAAACTTCATACATTTCACAATCCTCATGATTCCTTGCTTCACAGAACAGTGGCCCTCCATTAATACTGCAAACATCTCCATTCACCATGTTAACTTGTGCTCTGGTTTTGAAACCAGGAGGATAGCCATGTTTCTTATAACATCTATCTACGGTATGCCCTGTCATGTTGCAATAGGTGCAGTATGGCACTCTATTACTTCTTGATCCAAATCTACCACCATCCCTTCTATATCCCCTACAAGAGGACTTCTGAAAATTCACTGATCCTGATGCACTTGGTTTTGACATGGATGAATTAGATCTAGGGCCAGAGTTTACATTCATCACAGATGATGGATTGTTGACAAAATGTCCAGACGCGTCAGTATAAGAAAGTTTCCTTTCAAGCTTTACAACCATTGCAAAGGCTGACTTCAAATCAGGCAAAGGCGTAGTTAACAGAATCTGAGATTTGACAGCCTCAAAATCATCATTTAGTCCTTTTAGAAACTTGATTACACAGTCATTTTCCAAGAACTTGTTAAACTGAACAACCAAATTGCAAATGCATCGTCTACACTCATAGCTAGGTACACATCTCAACACATACAACTCTTCCCATATTGCTTTTATTTTGGTGTAATATCCAATGACAGAATTGTTACCTTGTCTTATTGCGTAGAACTCTTCTTGCAGATCCGATAATCTAAAGGCATCTATACTTCCATACCTAAATTTCAAATCACTCAAAATTTCTGCCGCCACATCTATCCAAGTAACACTTTGCACTATACTAGCTGATAGCGAATTAACCAACCACGAGGCTACCATATTGTTAGCCTTTAGCCAAGCATTGTATCTCCGTGCACCTTCAGCAGGTTTAGGAATGCTTCCATCCACAAAACTAATCTTGTTCTTGGCTTCTAACGCCCGTCTAACCGCTCTACTCCAACTGTGATAGTTACTTCCTTCAAGCAACGGTTGAACCAATACTAGCATGGGACTATTGCTAGGATGTATATAGTATGGATCCTCTGGGGGATCATTGATAACAAGATTCTGATCAAGGAAATTTTAGGTCGAAGGGGAATGATTATTGTTATTCGAAGCCATAAAAGTGCCAAAGTTCATCAATAAGTCTCTGATATTATGTGAAAATTATACAACAATTAAATGATCTTAACAACAATGGAGAATTGCTCAAGCAAGATAAGAGAGAAGGAAGAAGGAAGACGAAGAAACCGTCAATTAAGATGAGAGAATTCTGGATGTCAAAATAACCAGGGATTGATCTGCACATTTCGCCTAGCTGCTATATGAAGAAGAAAACAGAATTTGTAAAATGACAAGAATGTCCCCTAACTGAATCACTATATAACCTAACTAAAAGAGCAAAACGGTCTTTTCATCCGATTTAAACTTCCCTGGCGCCAAACCGCTCCTTCTTCTCCATCCAGCACCTCCATGCTACTTCCTCTGCCAAGCTCAAGTTCAGCACGTGCTTCTTTACAATTTTTCCAACCATCAAACAAACACAACTTCCAAACATCTCAATCGTTGATTTACACAATGATCCAACGGTTACTCAACCTGCTTGACGCGGATCATGAGGCTTTACCTCCTGCTGCTACTTCTTGACTTCCATTGCTACCGTCTCCAACACTATAGATGGCGTGTAGAAAGGAAGGACCATCTATAGTTGGGAAGTTCGGTTGGAAAATCAAATTCGAACTCTTCCTCATATATATGTGGAAGAATGCAGAATGAGCAATAAATATCTAAAAGGATGATGAAAACAGAAACTCGAATAAAAAACTGGAGCAGAACAAAAGACGAAAAAGTATATGGCATGACAACCATTGCATCTGCAAGTTGAAGAAAAAAGTGAGACTAGGGACAATGATGCTAGTGATGAACATGATATAGATAAGTAGGATGTCTTCTATTGATAAGAGTCTTGGCATTTTAGAGTATTAGTTTGATTCTATCAAGCATTTGTTTCATACAATAGGATACTTGATTTATTATCTTGTGGAACATTTAGATGTCTGTTTTGGTATTTAAACTTATATAGTAATTCTCTGTGACATTATGAATGTTTATGATGTATTTTTGCTTCGAGTATTAGTGTAATTTGTATGCTTAGAATGTTAATGTTATTTATGTCAGAGAAAATTGAAGGAATTGAATTTGCCCAAGTTGCACATATATTATTGTTAGCAACATACTTTGAGTTTAATATAATTAGTTTTCATTAATGACAAATAGAAACTAATGAATCTTTAATTATCTACGTAAGAGTAGATAACTTAGGCTTTGGAATCACTCAATTACGATGGGTGAATGTGAAATTAATGTTCAAAATAGAAGTAAAATGAGTAGAAATCGGTTCGGCTCGGCTCGTGCTCGTGCTCGTGCTCGGGCTTAGGTTGCGGGTTGTGGGTAGGCTCCTATCTTTTTGGAGAAAGTTTATTTAAATTTAAATTTCTCTTAGGTGGTTAAGGCTGCAATTTGAAATATCGTTAAGCTTAACCAAACTGAATTCGAAATATGGTTGAGCTTTAAAGCAACTGACGGGTAGACCTGATCGTGATCGGTTGCAGTTTAAACTGTTGGAATTTACATAGTAAATCCGTTACCCGAGGATCACTTAAGAGAACACAAAAGCAAAGTAAATAAATGCGGAAGTGTACCTTGCTCCATTGATAACGCTGAAGTAGTTGCAACAACTGTGTCTTCCAAGAAATGCACGAACCCACAATTGTTGAGTTCACTAATAAAATATCAACAACCACTAATACTATTCTGATGGAAAGAATAGATAGTGTGTTACCCTCTCAAAGTGTTTTATATATATGAAATATATATATGTTATGATTTTGCAAATGAAGGCGTAGCCAGCAAAATGCAATGGAAGCTCTCAGCAAATGCTTTTGGTTTTCTTTTTCTGTCCCACACCAGAAGCTTTCACCACACACATATATATAGGATGGAATACTACAACGTATTCCAACGTTTTAATTGAAATTAATGCAGTCCATTAATTCCAATGCACATCTTAATGTAAACGTTCTGATAAAACGTTTTGCAACAATGAATTTCACATTAATATATATAATAAATTATATATATTAAATAGCAAATACTTCGAAAAGAATACTTGTTGGCTCTTGTCCCTCGGGGACCAGATGTCATTAATAATACGGTCTTGACTTTAGGAGTCCTACCATCAAAGACTGTAACCGTATGACTGTCTACACATTTAGTGATCCATTCAGATTACACTGCGTATCCACTAATATACCGAAGTGATCACTTAACATATGGATACGTAAAAATATTATGTAACATTAGTAACATATAATATATAACATACATAAGTCCACATGTATTTGATATGTAACTTAAGTCACACGTGTCATGCACTACACATATGAGCATATCAAATCCAACAATCTCCCACTTGGACTATGTATGTTTATGTTACTTGTTTGAGCTCCTTTACTGAATGTCCAATAGTGTAATCAACTTAGTCCGGTCCACTCAGTCAATGCCAATAAGAGAAACAAGCAGAACATCGTCACACTTATGGGTGACGGGTCCCGAATCATGAATCATAATACCAACATTAATTGAATGACATAGATGCTAGAATGGATGTTTAGTGTGGAAATTACATGTTATGTGATCATACATGCCAATTTCCAACTTGGTCCTACTTAATGAGATCGACAAAATTCAGAATGAAAGTCGCAAATAATGTACAACTCTAAAACTGCAGTACAACTTAAACTGTAATGTACATTATAATGAATGTCTGAAAAACAATATTCTTTATTGAGCACTACAAAATGAAACCAACAGGCTCCCGCTAAAGCTGAATATCTTTAGCTGCACTAATACCCATACGAGCCACATGTCCGTGAAACACCATAGGTATTACCCCTTTGGTCAAGGGATCGGCCACCATAAGATCTGTGCCTATGTGCTCAATGCTAATCAGACCATTCTGAATTCTCTCTTTAACAACCAGATACTTGATGTCTATGTGTTTCGACTTAGACGAACTCCGGTTGTTATATGAATATAGCACCGCAGAGTTATTGTCACAATACATTTTCAGAGGTCTCTGAATAGCCTCAACAATACGCAGCCCTGTGACAAAATTGCGAAGCCATATCGCTTGACTGGAAGCATGATAGCATGATACATACTCAGCTTCCATGGTAGATGATGCAACCAGCGATTGCTTTGCACTTTTCCATGAGATAGCACCGCCTGCCAGCAAGAAGATGTAGCCGCTGGTGGATTTTATGCTATCTTGGCATCCACCGAAATCAGAATCTGTATACCCAATGATCTCCAACTTTTCAGATTTCCGATACATCAGTATGTAGTGTTTTGTTCTTTGTAGATATCGCAGTACCCTTTTAGCTGCTATCCAGTGATCCATACCTGGACTACTGAGGTACCTGCCCAGCATTCCAGTGATGTATGCAATATCAGGTTGTGTACAAACCTGGGAATACATGATACTCACTATTGCCGAAGCATATGGAATATCCTTCATTTCCGATCGTTCAAGTTCTGTTTTGGGGCATTGTCTTAGACTGAATTTATCTCCTCTTCCCACTGGAGTATCATAAGGTCTGCAGTTTTCCATGCCAAATTTCTTAAGCACCTTATCGATATATGTTTGCTGTGAAAGACCCAAGATACCTTGAGAACGATCTATGTGAATCTTAAGTCCAAACACATATGACGCTTCACCAAGATCTTTCATCTCAAAATGTTTATATAAAAACTTCTTGGTGTCGCGTATCATATTAATATCGTTTGCTGCAAGGAGTATGTCATCAACATACAGAACCAAAAATGCAAACTTACTCCCACTAAACTTGTGGTATACACACTCGTCAACCTGATTTGCCTCGAAACCAAATGAGGTAATGACTTGTGCAAATTTAAAATACCACTGTCGAGATGCCTGTTTGAGTCCATAAATGGATTTTTTAAGTCGACAAACCATGCTTTTAGGATCTCCTACTTCAAAACGAGGTGGTTGAACTATGTATATGGTTTCATCGATGTCACCGTTTAGACAAGCGGTTTTAACATCCATTTGATGTAACTCAAGATCAAAATGTGCCACTAAAGCCATGGTAATCCTAAAAGAATCTTTCGTCGACACCGGCGAAAAGGTTTCTGTATAGTCTATACCTTCTTTCTGGGTAAACCCTTTTGCAACAAGTCTGGCCTTATATCGTTCCATATTACCCTTCGAATCTCGTTTGGTTTTAAAGATCCATTTACAACCAACCGGCTTCGAACCTATGGGTAATGGCACAATATCCCAAACTTTGTTGTTATGCATAGACTTAATTTCCTCATTCATAGCTTCAATCCACCTTTCTGAATTTTGACAATGTATGGCCTGATGAATATTTATTGGATCATCTTCCATCATGCCTATGTCAAATTCGTGTTCCTGAAGATATACCACATAATCATCTGATATAGGGTTTCTCCTTTCACGAGTGGATCGTCTTAGTGGTACATGTTCTTGAGGTATTGATGGTTCCTCAACTGCATCAGTAGTTCCTCGTTCGTCAGAAACAATTTCAACAGGTTCCTGTGAACCAGAACTACAAGGGATTAAATTGTTAGATACATGTGTCTTTAGTGGAATCTCACAAACGATTGGTTCAATTCGCGTATTACACCATCATAACGATCTTCATCTAATTCAGTGATCTGCTGATGCAAACCATTTCCCCCCGGAACCGAAATATCCTCAAAGAACTGTGCTGAATTTGTCTCGAATATAGTTGTGCTAGTGGGATCATAAAATTTGTAACCCCGTGACCTCTCGGCATAACCAAAAAAATAGCAGCTGATCATTTTAGTGTCCAGTTTTCTTTCACTTGGCCTATAAGGCCTAGCTTCAGCAGGACAACCCCATATTCGGAAATGAAGTAGACTAGGCTTTCGTCCTGTCCATAACTCATATGGACTTTTATCAGTTGCTTTAGTTGGTACACGATTGAGGATGTAGGCTGCAGTTTTAAGCGCTTCTCCCTAGAGAGATAATGGCAACGTAGTTTGAATAATCATACTATGAACCATTTCCATTAATGTGCGATTGCACCATTCAGCTACACCATTCATGGAAGGCGTGCCTGGCATGGAGTACTGTGGTATAATTCCGCACTCCTCTAGGAATTTAGCAAAAGTCCCAGGACATTGTTCACCTGAACCGTCATATCGACCATAGTACTCATCTCCACGGTCTGATCTGACGGCCTTAATCTTTACATTGAGTTGTAACTCAACTTCTGCTTTATAGGCTTTGAACATGTCCAAAGCTTGCGCTTTGTCTTTGATCAAGTATATGTAGCCATAACATGAGTAATCGTTGATAAAGCTAATAAAGTATGTATGACCATTACGGGCGGCTGTATGAAATGGTCCACTGATGTCTGTATGAATTAGCTGTAGTACACTCGATGCACGGTTGACTTCATATTTGCGAACTTTGGTTTGTTTTCCTTTAGCACAAAATATACATGATCCGAAATTTGTTGTGTCTAAAGGATCAAGAATTTCGTTTCTGACTAGACGTTCGATTCGATTTTTCGAAATGTGACCTAAACGTCTATGCCATGACGTTCCTGAATTCTCGTGAGTTAACTTTTGCTTTACGTTTCGAGTACTTGTTTGCAAGGTTTCTTGAGTTGAAGCGACATTTATAGAATAAAGTCTATCTATTTCAGACAATTTACCATTACCAACCAATTTAGACGCAAGAAACAATCTGAATGTACCATTCCCAATATCACAAAAATAACCATCTTTGTCTAATCGATAAAAGGAAATTAAGTTGCGTCTGAAAGACGGTACAACACAAGTTTCATACAAATCTAAATAAAAGCCAGTGGTCAGCAATAGTCTGAAGTGCCCAATAGCTTCAACCTTTGCCTTTCCATTTCCTGAGTAGATATATCTCTCAGCTGGATTTGGCTTTCGATGGCTCAGACAACCCTGCAAAGACACAGATAAATGAGTGGTTGCACCCGTATCAATCCACCAGGTGTCTTTTGGTACTGAAACATGATTAATTTCTGAACAAACCAAAGCAAAAGATGTACCTTTCTTAGCAAGCCAAGAACGAAAACCGGTACATTCTTTCTTCACATGTCCCTTCTTTTTACAGAAGAAACAGGCAGGACCTTTATCCGACCCTTTGACAGCAGTCGGTTTTGCCCTTTTGTCCGTCTTCTGAATGCCTTGAACTTTAACTGCATGTACAGCCTTACGTTTCTTTCCACCATTCTTTCTCTTGGTAGTGGTGACGTGCACACTTGCAGTGGTTTCATTCTGAAGCCGTTCCTCTTCTTGAACACAGTGAGCGATTAACTCATTCACTGACCACTTCTCCTTCTGGCAGTTGTAACTTACCAAAAAGTGGTTAAACTTAGGAGGAAGGGAGTTAAGGACCATTACCACCACCATGTCATCAGACACGTCCAGTTTCATGCTCCTCAACTTAGAAACCATATGAGACATCTCCATGATGTACTCCTGAATGCCACCATCACCACGATACTTGTTTGAGCAAAATTTCTTTAAGAGATTACCCATTTCGGTTTTCTCATTCATCATGAATCTTTGCTCAAGCTCAGCCAAAAATTCCTTAGCCATGGTGGATTCTGAAACCGACCCCCTGAATGCCTCAGGAATGGTCTTCTGCATGATCTTCAGACATATACGATTGGAATTTAACCAGCGAGCCATAGTATCATTATGCTCACTAGTGCTATAATCATGTAGCACTGCTGGTCGGTCCATCTAAAGCGCAATGTCCAGATCAGCCAGCCCCAGAAAAATCTCCAATTGACCTTTCCAAGACTTAAAGTTTGAACCGTTCAACATCGGAATATTATTAACACCGGAAAAGATTGCTGAAATAAAAAAAACAAATAACAAAACAACACATAAGTCAATGTCAACTGAAATATATCTTAAATTCAAAACACGTATAGAACATTTCCATCTTCCAAGAATCTTTCAATGTTACGTACTCTTTGGAGTCTCCTTAACATTGTCCAACAATTGGAGTGTAGAAATTGAATGCAATGATACATCATACGTAAAGTAGTCACCTTCCTTTGAGCCGATGAACTAGTCACGTATTTCTTTATTATTGTCATATTTTTCAATTACTACAATGTGATATATGTGACTTCGACAACTACGTCTTCCTTTGGGCCGACTAATAGCTGTGCGAAACACATACACACCTGTCACAAACTTAACAATGGCACATGCGATGATATGATTGCCACACTTTAAGGGGATCATATTAAAGCCATACATTTGCTAAGATGCGTATCCTTAAGATTCTATACACGATTGCAGTTTATCAACTAACATGAAGATTTATGTTTGACTGTAACATATGCATCCAGACAAACGTCTGATTGAACCCTTGCATTTTCTTCAAAATTTGAGATGCCACCGAAATTCTCAAAATCAAGAAAATAGCACCTCATTGATAATTCTGAAGATCAATGAAGCTTTATCAATCAATGCAGCTTGTGACATAACCGAATGATGAAACTTTATGAAAGTCTGAAGTGAACCAATTCCCAGCCCACCGGTAATCTAGACAGCTTGTGACATTACCTAGTAATCTAGACAGTATTGCCATTCCACACAATTCCCAGCCCACCGGTAGAGTCACTAGCCGTAGACGGTCTCGTTTAAGAACTGGTTTTCTAAGACAGAACCATGTGCACGGTGTATTTTTCACAACTTCATTATTCGTCTATCACAATCAAATATATTTGATTGATAATGAATGTCCAAATGGGTTCATGTCGGTCAAACTCATTACACCATATAGTCACACTGGATAGTCAACCCACCCAGTCAATCCTGGTTGGCTTACTATGCCAACCCGGTTAATCCTCTCAATCAACCCGGTCGAACCGGTCAAAATGAATCCGGATCGAATCCAAGCCAGGTTGAGTTCGGATCGTAATGGATTGGGTCATTTAATTTGGGAAATACAGAACTGAAGTGCTTTTCTTCAGTTATTATTTATTTATCTTATGCATAAATGCATAAATGACTAAATGGATAAATAAATAAACAAATAAAGGAAAAGCAATAAACTTGAAAGTAAAACATGTATTTGTATTCTCCATGTTAAATAAACTCAAAAACTGAAATTACTTAAACTGTAGTTGTTGACATCTTAAATGCAAACCACTAAGCAGTGGTGATTCATTTTGTGACGGCGTCCTTGGTGACATTTTTTTTCCCCGGTGCTTAAAGTATGCATATTGCGCATTTACAGATTATCAACCAGGAAGGGAAAAAAACTTCTTACAAAAATTTTCGAAAGTGTTGACCATAATAATTATATCTTTAAAGTCACTAATTCATCAATAACAGAGATGACAAGCACACTCACGTAGTAGGTCACTACAGAAGTCTACCCACTCAAATGGGTGATATGTTATACTTATGGTAGGAAACAAAATGATAGTACTAGCAAACCATTATGCATGCACTTGGTAGTGACATCTTGCTCAATGACCAAGCAAATATTTATTAACACAACAAGTGAGGCCACGTTGTTGAGCTAAGTTCCAAATGAAATTGTCAAAAGAATTACGATTTAATTATGCGAGAATACTGGACTATAGCAACAGTTGATACATACGTTTTAAATGAGTGTAGTAGCGTGATGTATTTATATGCATTTAGCATTGTTTGATGCAGTCTTATGTAAGTTTTACATTCTTTGTTATTTCAAAATGAATGTAAAGCGATGTCTTGTACCAGTACCAGCATCATTCACATAACCGCAACAGCTTGCAGTTTACATAGAATTTGAGTTAAAGATGAAATAAAACAGTGTTCTCACTAAGTTTGCTCTGATACCACTCGTTGGAATTTACATAGTAAATTCGTTACCCGAGGATCACTTAAGAGAACACAAAAGCAAAGTAAATAAATGCGGAAGTGTACCTTGCTCCATTGATAACGCTGAACTAGTTGCAACAACTGTGTCTTCCAAGGAATGCACGAACCCACAATTGTTGAGTTCACTAATAAAATGTCAACAACCACTAATACTATTCTGATGGAAAGAATAGATAGTGTGTTACTCTCTCATAGTGTTTTATATATATATGAAATATATATATGTTATGATTTTGCAAATGAAGACATAGCCAGCAAAATGGAATGGAAGCTCTAAGCAAATGCTTTTGGTTTTCTTTTTCTGTCCCACACCAGAAGCTTTCACCACACACATATATATAGGATGGAATACTACAACGTACTCCAACGTTTTAATTGAAATTAATGCAGTCCATTAATTCAAATGCACATCTTAATGTAAACGTTTTGATAAAACGTTTTGCAACAATGAATTTCACATTAATATATATAATAAATTATATATATTAAATAGCAAATACTTCGAAAAGAATATTTGTTGGCTCTTGTCTATCGGGGACCAGATGTCATTAATAATACGGTCTTGACTTTACGAGTCCTACCATCAAAGACTGTAACCGTATGACTGTCTACACATTTAGTGATCCATTCAGATTACACTACGTATCCACTAATATACCGAAGTGATCACTTAACGTATGGATATGTACAAATATTATGTAACATTAGTAACATATAATATATAACATACATAAGTCCACATGTATTTGATATGTAACTTAAGTCACACATGTCGTGCACTACACATATGTGTATATCAAATCCAACATAAACTGGTAGCAGTTTTTTTGATTTAACAATGGCAATCTCAAAGCATATGATCCGACGGCTGTGGTTGAACTCACAATTAACCATCCAACCTCGGTTTTCCCCTATAAGTTCCAGGCCGAGTAGACATCTGTGGTCATCAGTTTTCTCCCCTTCTAATCTGCATACCATCTCTTCTCTGCATTCAATCTTTCTGTATTTTTTTCAGTTGTTCGAGAAGTTAAAACGCTCTACAGGTTTGTTGAGTTCATACGCTGCAGTGCCGCTCGTCTGAACTGTTATATGTTGCATCTTGTGTAGGACCTGTATAGCACCACTAGAGGGAGGGAGGAGTTGAATTGTGAGTGCGGAAAAATTGGTTTTTAAAAACTTGTGTTACCAATTACCCAATTCTGAGAACATATTCTATTCTCAGATCCTGTTTTAGATTGACTGAATGATCAGGTTATAGACCCCCTAAAATCGTAAAATTTGGTGATAATGTACTCTCAGATGTTATGTATGTGTCATAAAATTTTCAGATTAAAATTCAAAGTGTAACCCATTGAAAAAACGTTTTCACTCAGACTGTGTCAGTCTGCCAGAATTTGTTACTCAAAATGAAAATTTTATTCTTATTTATTGATAACTCTAAATGATCCAAAAAATTTATTTAATGACCCTCAGGATGTATACTTTAATGGGTTGGAACAGTTTTTAAAAATTCATTTGATAAGTATGTCAACTACGTTGATATTCTCAACCTTTGTAGATCTGAGAATCAGATTGCAATAGTATCAGAACTATGAACATTTAAATGATTTATACTCATCCGAATTTGATGAAACTTGTTTCAAATAAAAGCTAAAACCTTTGGCTAAGTTTCTGCAAAGTTTGGTGATTTTTGAAAAACGTTTTCTGTTTTTACCGTGGCTATAAAAACGATACAGAAAAACAGGAACTGAAAGTGAAAGTGCTGCAAAGTAAGAATACCGAGATTTTTATACTGGTTCCGTCAAATCGACCTACTCCAGTCTTCGAGGACACCTTCCTCGGTATTCACTAAATACAAAAACACCTTGACATAAGGGTGGCTGGAGTTATATACCAACTCCTTCAAAATCCATTCTTTCTTAAAATGAACAAACGAACGCAACCAACACAATTACCACCACCGCGCAAATGAAGGTATGATCACACCTTGTACAAGAATGGGATGTATATGGATGGTAAAATCAAAGCCTATACGGAATTTAGAATGTAAGAATGATAGGCTTGAGGCTATCAGCAAGAGAAGAGAGTAAGAGAAGAAGAGAAGAACTTGCTTGAATATGAACTTGTTGGCTTGCATTGTCTTGAACATCTTGCACCTTTTTATAAATGGTGTGGCCAACCATAGGGATGAATTCTTCTTTGAAAATTGTCTTGAATACCCTTGGAAGATGCCTTGTATAGCCTTATGACACACCCTTGCTTATTTGGCGAAATGAGATTGGACAAACAATGTGTCTTCGCCTAGTTGTCACTCCATGATAGGGCTTCCATTTTCCACCTTGGCACAACAATATGACCTTGGAAATTTATCATAAAAATCCGAAACACATGTCAAAAATCGCATAAGTTAATTGCCAATCAATCAAGATGTGATTGTCCCTCATTTTTGGAAGAAATTTAAAGAAAACTAAGACACAAAAATCGGTCATATTCTCTATGTGCTGAAAACTTCAACAATATGTTTGATATTGAATTCCTTCCTTACGTTTCTTGCCTTTTTCAATGTCACTAATCACTTGTGGCTCATCATCCACCAGTCAAAGTGTCAAATAAGCTCCACCTAAACTCCAAATGTGCTGAAAATGGCGTGTACATCTCAGCTTTCATGTGCTGAAATTCTTTTATGAAATTTGTCAAATAATGAAAACCGGAATTTCTTGTTTTCTTTTGATGTATACTGCTTTCCCTCCTTTTCCTCAAATGTCCTCTCATGATAGGCCCAACTGGATCTTAACTTGAATCCCTTAGAGTTGTGTTATAATTTGCATTAGTTCCTGAATTGGATTTCAATAACATCTTTTTCAGTAACTGCTTAAGTATGTCCCTATGTCACTTGGAAGTTATCTGAAGAAGAGGAGGTTCTGCCTCAAAAAATTTCTCAAACCTCAACTGTCATAATCACCGTACAGAACATTAGAAAGTTTTTCCACGCAAATTTATAAGAAAGTCAGAAGCTACGGATATATTAATTCAAGAAACGTTACCTAAGTACCAAGCACATATGAAGAGCACCGAGTTTCAAATAAACATAACTTGCGTTGATGGGCAATAACAGAACCAGCTTTAGCATGAACATCAGAAAATATCTTAGGAATTCAATAAGAAAATGCTCCCAAGAATGCGAGAGAAAATAAAATTGAGAAGAAGCAAGGCTACAAATGATTCTTGATAGATGGAATGAATCAAACTGTCATTCTGTTTAAGAAACTTGCTGTACATTCGTTATATACAATCAAAGAAGAAGAACAAAATAACAAAATTACAAGAATGTCTTTTAACTGCATTCTACTACAACTACAACAAAAAGGACAAACGTCTTTTCACATGTTCAAAATATCTTCGCCCCAGGCCACCTTCTTCCCTTCTGTTCTGCTCCTTGCATGCAGCTCTTCTCTTCTAACCGCGGCTGATGAAGCCGGATCTTCACCAAGGGTCTAGATGACCTCAAATTAGCTCCGTCAGTTAACTTGAAGAGTTGTTAACTGGGTTGAAAGTTGTAGCTGGAATAACCTCTAAAATATCCTGCACAAGAAAGCACAGTTCAGAGGTCCCGGAGGGTTGGCCCGGGAAAAACTCTCCGACGCTCAAGTCAGTTTGGGTCATATCTCACTGAGGTTATAATTTAGATAGTGAGTTTAGAATTTCTCACAGTATGGGCCGAAGAGCCAAATGTATGAATTTGCTTTAGGGTAGGAATGTTTGAATTCCGGATCCTTTTCTTTGTCCCAATTGGTTTGCTTTTATGGACCTTTTACCCGCCTTTGGCTTCTGATGGCATATTTGATGTTTACTTGGGGCAGAAAGCCTAGGACGGCGTAGGTCTGCTGATGTGACTGATAGATAGGCTGATGTGACTAATAGGTCGGCTGTTGTGACCTTGGCATGTTCAGAGAGAATAACCAGCTGTAGTCACTATATTTGAATTGCACCTCTGTTTGAGGGTCCCACGAGGTAATGTCGTGCTTGGTTCCTTTGCTGAAGTGCATAATCAAGCCTTGCCGAAGTACAGAATTGTATCCGAGGTGCAAACCTTGGCATACTGTTTGGTCATATAATGTGTCATGTTGCCCTGCTGAGGTGCAACCAAGGCTGAACAGCCATGCTTGGACGCTGTACTGCTAAACTGCAGTGCTTGAGCGCTGAGCTACTAGAGTTGAACTGTTGACTGTTGTTGACTAACAGATGATTTAATTGTGGTTTATCAGCTGCTGCAGTCAGCTACTTCACGTGGTCTTTGAACTCCATTCTTAACTGCTTTTTGCTGACTCATCTCCCTTGATCATGACCAGCTTGTTTTCATAAGATTTTATTTCCATGTGTTGGGTGTTTGTTGCACTTGTGAAAGTGTTCGACGGAATTCCTTCCTTTTGCTTCATCCTTAAATCCTCTACTTCCCTGTCTATCTTGTTCATCACGTTCATCTGATTCAACACCTCCCCTTAAGCTCAGTTTGGAGTAAATGTTACATACACCAAATTCCTTAATCAGCTCCCCTAATCTTTTAGTGTCCAGAGTCTTTGTAAACACATCCGCCAGCTGCATGTCAGTCCTTATTGGCATAGGCCTGATCCTCCCTTCCTGCACCTTATCCCTCATAATATGGCAATCAATCTCAATGTGCTTCGTCCTCACATGGAATACTAGGTTTTCAGCTATGTGTATAGCACTCTTACTATCACAAAATACTTCTACATGCATCTGATCTCTCAATCCCAAATCTGATGCCAAGTATAGCAACCACTGCACTTCAAATGTAAGACTAGCCAGAGCTTTATACTCCGCTTCAGCTGAAGACTTAGAAATTGTGTTTTAATCTTTTGCCTTCTGTGATATTAATGATCCTCCAAGATATATACAAAAACCAGTTGTGGATCTCCTGGTTTTGGAACACCCTCCCTAATCTAAATCTACAAATTCCTTAAGCCTCAGTTCTTCTCCTCCTGATGGATATAACAAACCTAGTCCTACACTTCCCTTCAAGTATCTCAACATCCTGTGAGCAGCTTTCATATGGTTGAGCGTTGGACAATCAAGAAACTGGCTTTAGTTGCTGCACTGTGAAGGCAATATCAGGCCTAGTTATGGTTAAGTATATCAACTTTCCAATCAAACTTCTGTAACAGAAAACTTCCTGTACCAACGCTGAATCATTATACATCAACTTCAAATTAGTCCCCATGGGGCTTTTGGCTAGTTTGGCATCTAGGAATCCAGTCTGTTCAAGTAATTCAAGGGTATATTTCCTTTGATTGATCAGTAGCCCCCCTGAGACCTAACCACTTCTATCCCTAAGAAGTATCTCAGGTCTCCCAAGTCCTTTATTTTGAATTCTGAATGCAACTGAGGCTTAGCTTGCTGAATGGGCTCAACATTAGAACAGGCCAATGTAATGTCATCAACATACACCAGCAAAACAAGCATATACTCATGGGTAGTTTTAATTAAGAGAGTGTAATCATTCTTTGATTGGACAAAACATGATGCTAACAGAAATTGTGTAAGTTTGAAATTCTGTTCCATACCGGCTTGTTTCAGGCCATAAAAGGACTTCTGTAACTTACACATAAGTTCAGGATTGGAAAGCTGAACTCCTGGAGGTGGCATCATATAAATCTCCTCATACAAATCACCATAGAGAAAAACATTGTTGACATCCAACTGATGTAAAAACCATCCTTTTCCAGATGCCAAAGCCAATATCATCCTTACTGTTGTCATCTTAGCCATCATCATCATCATCATCCGTACCCAGTATATCCCAACGACAGCAGAAGCTATCGCTAGGGTCTGAGGAGGGTAACTGGCAGGCAAACAATACCTCTGTCCCAAAGGATCAAGAGTTTGCTTCCAGTGGACCCTGGCTTTATATGTACCTGCATAAATGAAACAATAATAGAGATATGATGTGCTAGTGTGTTAGTGAGAGAATTCAGAAAATACAAAGAGGAGGCTATCGATATTAAAATACACATAACGTGTATATGTACATATAATGAAAAACAACGAAAACAAACAAGTGAAAAGTCAACCTAAAACGTAGATAGTGCCTACGCCTATCTACGTCCCTAAATATACTCTAAGGTGCCCCTATATATGACCTATACCTCGTTAACCTTAACCTTCTATTGCCATAAACTCCTATCCTGGACCATTTCCTCAGAGAGGTGCAAATCTAGTAAGTCATGCCTAATTTGCTCATCCCAAGTCAGTTTGGTCCTATCTTTACTCCTGTTCCCCTCTACAATGAGGCTTTCAATTGCTCTGACTGACGCCGTTGTCTCTCTCCACTTGACATACCCAAACTATTTTATTATTCCCTCCCTTATCTTATCTGTTATACTAGCCACCCCTAACCTTTCTCGAAACACCTTGTTTCTGAACTGGTCTAGGTTTGTATGCCCACACATCCACCTCAACATCCTCATCTTTGCCACTTCCATCTTCTGCAATTGTGACCTCTTCATGGCCAAGCAGTCTGTCCCATAGAGCATTGCGAGTCGCACTGCCACCCTATTAAATTTTACTTTAAATTTAGTTGAGAAATTCTTGTCACACAGCACCTCTGAGGCTGCCCTCTATCTACACCAGCCTGCTTGAACTCAGTGCGCTACATCACTATCTATGTCCCCATTCTGTTGTATAAATGATCCTAGGTACTTGAACTTACTCATCTGTGGTACCAGTGGAGCATCGATGGTGAGCTGACTATTCTCACTGTCGGCTAGCCGCTGAAGTTGGAGTGCAGATACTCAGTCTTAGAATGGCTAATCCTTAAGCCTTTTCTCTCTAAAACACCTCTCCACCGCTCTAGTCTCACACTCAGGGTATTTCTACTCTCTATGACTAATGTAATATCGTCAGCAAAAAGCATACACCAAGGAACTGCCTCTTGTATCAGCTTTGGCAACTCGTCAAGGACAACTGCAAAAAGAAATGGGCTTAACGCAGACCCTTGATGGAAGATTACCTCCACCAAGATGAAGTTCGTATTCCCCACAGGCGTATGAATGATTGTTTTCTTCCTAGCATACATATCTCTAATTATGTCTATATACTTCATAAGAATCCCTCTAGCATCCAGGTTATCCCAGATCAGGCTACGTGGCACACTATTATACGCTTTTTCAAGATCGATGATGTAGATCACGTTTTTTCTCCCTATACTTCTCCATTAATCTCCTGAGAATGTGTATTGCTTCTGTAGTTGACCTCCTGGCATGAAACCAAATTGGTTCACCGTAACCTGAGCTTCTCTCCTAATTCTTGTGTCGATTACTCTCTCCCATAACTTTATAGTATGACTTAGCAACTTAATCCCTCTGTAGTTTCCACAACACTGCGCGTATCCTTTGTTATTATATAGGAGGACCATGACAGTCTTTCTCCACTCATATGGCATCTTTCCTGTTTTGTAAATAAGGTTGAACAGAGTAGTTAGCCATTGAACCCCTTCCTCTCCCAAATACTTCCACGCCTCAATGGGTATGTTGTTTATGCCAACTGTTTTAGCTCTTCCCATCTTCTTCAGTGCTCTCATCACCTCTCCTTATGTGATGCTCCAACAGTCGGAGTTTTTATGTTGTCGTTGTTGGTTAGTGATGCTTTCTCGTTGTTCGTAGTCGGCAGTACCGCCGTTGATAAGATTGTGAAAGTATGTTTGCTATTTTCACTTGATGTCTTGTGCTTTGACTAACACATGCCCACTCCATATTTCTGAGTGTAAACCTTTGCTACTAGCCTTGCTTTATACCTCTCTATACTCCCATCTGGCTTGTATTTGATCTTATAAACCCACCTACATCCAGTAGGTTTCTCCCAGTTAGAAAAGGAACAACCTTCCATGTTCTGTTGGCTTCTAAAGCTGCAATCTAAGTGTTCATTGCTTCTTGCCATGTTGAAGAGCTGGCTACCTCTGAATAAGTAGAAGGTTTTGTGTGTAATTTAATATTTAACACATAAGCCTTATATGCAGGTGACAATGAATCTAGTGAGTAGCTTTTGGATAAAGAATGAGGATTGATATAGTGAGATGTAGATTTTTGGGACTCAAGATGATTACAATAGTAGTCATGTAAGTATGCGGGTGGATGTCTTATACATGTAGATCTGATAGGTGATGAAGCTGGAAGGGAGATGTCAATGGAAGATACTGGTTGGGAAATAGGTTGAGAGGCAGAAGTTGGTGAGGAGGTTTCGTTTATCTGTTGTGATGTAGAATCTGAGGGCAATTGTGTAAGTTCATTATTAGGAGGTATGGTGTCATGGCGTGGCGTTTCAAGTGAAATTGAATCAAGAAAGTATGTCTAAGGAAACTGATGAGGTAGCATGTTACTATTGCAGATTGTATCTGCATCACTGAATTTATTATTAGGTGAGTCATTTCTCAAGGGAAACAAATGTTCCTGAAACTCAACGTCTCTAGATAAAAGGATCTCCTTGGTTTGTATATCTTGAAGAATATATCCCTTTATGGTATTGGATAAACCAAGGAATACACATTTTCTTGATCTGGGAGAGAATTTGGTTTTATGTGGGGTGGTGTTCAATGCAAAGGCTAGATAGCCAAATACCTTCAGATTGTGGTAGATAGGAGGATTTTAATACAAGATTTCAAATGGGGTCTTGTGGCTCATGACTGGTGATGGGCTAATATTAATCAGATTCACAACATGTTTGACCCAGCACTCCCAATATTTTGTAGGTATATCAGCATGAATCTAAAGAGCTCTACCAACGTATAGAATATGTTGTTGTTTCCTCTCAACGATACCATTCTGTTGTGGTGTGTATACACAAGAGATTTGGTGTATAATCCCCTTAGAAGCATAAAACATAGGCATATTGAACTCTACACCATTGTCGGAACAAATCACTTTAATATTGACATAGTATTGAACTCCAATTGTAAAAGAGATCTAGCCTCAGATTTATATTTCATCACAAACAGAATCTGCTATGATCTACAACTGTAAGAAAAAAGCGTTCATTTAACATAGTGGGGTGTTTATACGGCCCCTAGATATCTACATGAATCAAAGAAAAGGGTGAACTAGTTGTTGACACTAAAATAAGAAAGGGGTTTCTTCTTTGCTTAGCAAGTAGGTATACTGTACATGGAACAAAAATCTTTGAACACACTACTTTAGGACTGGATTTGTGAATTCCTTTGATTATTGAATGAGACATATGTCTTAGTCTAGAATGCCATAAAAAGTAACTTGTTCTTGGAGTAGAACAAGAATCTGAGGTGGCTGAGTTGATGATGCGAAAATTGGAATCTGTTTTGGTCATCAGGATTTGCTTTTCTTCAGTGTTGAGTTGGTATAGTCAATGGTTGATTCTAGCTGAACCAATCATCATCATGGTTTTCTGTTCATATAGCATGCACAGATGATTATAAAAGATCAAATTGACTCTATTTACTTTAGTCAGTTTACTGAGAGATACCAGGTTAAAGGAAAAAGAGGGTATATGAAAAACATTTGTAAGGATAAGGTAAGGGCTGAGTGACACAGTTCCAATATGAGACACATCTACAAGACTGCCATCAGGTAATTTCATTTTTAAGTCTGAAGTAGAATCATATGAATCAAAATGGTTAAGTGAACAGGATATGTGATCAGTGGCACCTGAATCTAAGACCCATATATTAAGATATTTCTTTGTCATATTACCTTGCATCTTACCATTGGTGCCCTGCTATTGAGCAGATATCATCGCATGCACCCTATCACCTTTCACATCAGTGTGATTAATCTCTCCCTTACTCCTGATCTGATGCTCTTGCAACATACACATTAATTGAGTGCACTGATCCTGCGTGAGTGTTGGTGTTGTGCTCTGGCCAGACATGTACTGAGTCTTTCTAAATGGTTCTGAACCACTACCATCACTGTCTTGATTCCCAAAAACAAACTGCTATTCAAGCACACCTTCATTTCCTATAAGATTAACCTACCATCTAGGCTTGTATCCAGGTGGATATCCATGCATCTTATAACATCTTTCAATGGTATGACCAGACATACCACAATGAACACAGACGTTTATTTCCATTTGTGACATACCTCTGAGGGTTGACATGGCACTTTCTGTATCCACCATTTGCACCTCTAGGTTTAAAGTTTCCAAAACCCTGTGCTCCTTTCTGCTGTCCATTTCCTAAAACATTCCGACTCCCAACACCAGGTCGTGATCCTCCCATGTTCAGGACAACAGATGAACTGTTTCCAAAACTTTGCTGAGTACCAGCGTATGTTACTTTTCTCTCAAACTTCACAGCCATGGCAAACGCAGAATTAACGTCCAGTAATGTACTCATAAGAAAATCTAAGACTTAACCGCCTCGTAATCCTCAGATAATCCTTTTAAGAATTTTATCACAAAGTCATTCTCAATAAACTTAGCCACCTGACGTGATATATTATGAACACATCTACCACAATCACAAGTAGAAATTGACTTCAACACCGTCAATTCTTCCCATACAATTTTCAATTTGGTATAGTATTCAGTCACTGACATGTTTTCCTGTTTAGCATTGTAAAATTCGTCATGTAAATCAGATAATCTAAAAGCATTAACGTTGCCATACCTTAGCCTTAAGTCCTTCCAAATGTCTTTTGCATCGTCAATCCACATCACACTCTGAGCAATAGGAGGGGTTACCGAATTTATGATCCATGACACTACCATGTTATTTCCTTTTGTCCAAGCTTAATGCATGCGATCATCTTTTTGAGGCTTAGGCACTATGCCATCAACGAGACCTAGTTTGTTCTTGGATTCCAGAGCACGTCTGATGGTTCTACTCCAAGCATGGTAATTATGTGAGTCCAAGAGAGGTTGTACAATC
The DNA here is from genome assembly GCA_036186865.1 of Eustoma russellianum. Taxonomy (NCBI): domain Eukaryota; kingdom Viridiplantae; phylum Streptophyta; class Magnoliopsida; order Gentianales; family Gentianaceae; genus Eustoma; species Eustoma russellianum. The sequence continues at coordinate 33,245,842 of AP025051.1, forward strand.
ACAAGTGATGACTATCACTTGGATGAACATACATTGGATCCTCAAATGGATCATAGAGGTTCAAGCCATGATTCAATTAAGAAAGACGATCAAGTAATTTCTGATTCTTAGAGAAAAACATGAAATTATCTATGATTATCACTCTGATACCATGTGAAATTTATCAACAACATTCAATTTAGCAAGAATGCGAGCTTAAAAATTGAGAAGAAGCAAGGCTACAAATGATTCTTGATAGATGGATGATCGAAACTGTCATTCTGTTTAAGACACTTGCTGTACATTCATTATATACAATCAAAGATGTCCAAAAACATCACGCAAATAACAAGGCGAATGAAAACAAATGAAGGTAATGGAGAAGGAATCAAGCTAAGAAGAATTAACCAGCAGATCAATCGAATGGAGAGAAAGAAGGAGAAGAGGAAATTGAATTCATTCATCTGAGGTGCTTCGTCTCAACTACAGCATACATATATACAACAACTATAACTGCCAACACCGAAGTTACAAGAAAGACCCTAACTACTTCTCACTATCTTTACAACCATAAGGGCATTCTTGTCAATTCATCTATTTTAATCGCTGTAGTTCCCGCCTTGACATCACAGTCTCCTACTTCCTTTAGCTGTCATCTTCCACCTTGGCACGTAACTTTCGACACCAATGCATCATAATCCCACGCTCCTTTCCTTCCCAATGTTTAAGCAACTCATCATCCTTCCGTTCTTGATCATGTTTCTGCAACTGCTCTTTTACTTCGTTGCCATATGCATCCACATAGATTGTTTTTCAAACATGTTCGACCATATTACTGGCACGCCACTCATGCCCCTGTATGCATCCAATTGCCAAGTGCACTAAGTGCACCTCATGTTTCAACACCCCCCCTTAAGCCATGCTTGGAATAGATGTTAGTAACGCCTAATGACCGCATTAATTCCTTCTGCCTGTTGTTATCCAAGGCCTTAGTAAAAATGTGTGCCAGCTGCATATCCGTACGCACAGGCATCAGCTTCACAGTTCCTTCCGGCACCTTTTCCCTCGTGATATGACAGTCAATTTCGATGTGTTTTGTCCGTTCATGAAACACAGAATTTTCAGCAATATATATTGCACTTTTACTGTCACAAAAAACCTCTACTGGCCTTTGATCCTTCATCTGCAAATCAGCTGCCAAGTATAATAGCCATTGAACCTCACACACCAAACTTGCCATGGCTCTATACTCTGCCTCAGCATATGACCTAGAGACCGTGGTCTGCTTTTTTGCCTTCCATGATATCAACGAGCTTCCCAGAAAAACACAGAAACCAGTAGTAGACTTTCGAGTCTCTGAGCATCCAGCCCAGTCAGAGTCCACGAAAGCCTTCAGTTTCAAATCACCATTTCTGGGATACAAAAGCCCCTGCCCAATGCTCCCCTTCAGATATCTGAGCAACCTGTGTGCAGCCTTGAGATGATTGACTGTGGGGAAATCCATAAATTGGGATAGCTGTTGAACTGGGAATGCAATTTCTGGCCTTGTGATTGTCAAATATATCAGCTTCCTAACAAGGCTTCTATACCCTGATACATCATGGACCAACTCAGAGTCATTGTGCATTAGCTTCAAGTTAGTCTCCATAGGTGTCCTTACAGGCTTTGCCCCTAAAAATCCTATGTGTTCAGGTAATTCTAGCGTATACTTCCGCTGATTCAAGACTAGCCCCCCTGTGACCGAGCCACCTCAATCCCCAAGAAGTATCTTAGGTCACCAAGCTCTTTTATTTTAAAGTATGATGCAACTGAGACTTGATGTGCTGAATAGGTTCCATCCCAGAACAGGCCAATATTATGTCATCTGCATATACCAACAAGATCAACAAATACTCAGACGTGGATTTGAGAAACAACGTGTAATCCGTTTTTGATTGAATGAAGCCAACTGAAATAAGATACTTGGTCAATTTAAAGTTCCACTCCCTACTGGCATGTTTAAGGTCGTATAGGGACTTCTTCAATTTGCAAACTAGACCCTCTTTAGGTAGCTGTAATCTTGGGGGTGGCACCATATAGATTTCTTCACGGAGATCTCCATAAAGAAATGCATTATTCACGTCTAGCTGCTGCAAATACCATCCCTTGCTAGCTGCCAATGCTAACACAAACCTAACCGTAGTCATCTTGGCCACAGGGGCAAACGTATCCTGATAATCAAGGCCATATTGTTGAGTGAATCCCTTTGCCACAAGCCTTGCTTTGTACCTCTCAACTGTACCATCCGGCTTGTACTTGACTTTGTACACCCGCCTGCATCCAATGGGCTGCTTTCCTGCAGGTAAATTCACTAAGCACCAAGTATCATTTTCTTCCAAGGCTATAAGTTCTGTTTGCATGGCATTCTGCCAAACAGTGGAGCTGGCTGCCTCTGAATAAGAGGCAGGCTCAGTGTGCATATTAGTATTTAATATGTAAGTTCTATACTTAGGTGCCAGTGATTCAAGCGAAAAGACTTTATGCAGATGATGGGGACTACTTGGTTAAGAGGTATTTGGATTGTGAGTGGGATTTGTCAAGTAATTACAGCAGTAATCTTTAAGATAGGCTGGTGTGTGTTTGTCACGAGTGGGTCTAGAGGAAATTGGAGGAAGACATATGTCGATGTTAGATATAGGCTGAACATCAGGTACGGGATGGCTGTTAGGCTGCATATGAGAGGTTTGGGCATCAGAAGATGGAGAGGACGAATGGGAAGAAGATGGAGATGGTGGAGCATGATCTGAGTTTGGTGGATTTGGGGGGTCATATGTAAACTCAGTTAGTGTAGACTCAGGATTGACTATAAGAGGTTGGGAGTGAACAATTTCTTTGGGTAATAAGGTCTCTGGTGAATCCGTTTTAAATGCAGCAGATAAAGGGAATGATGTCTCATCAAAATACACATATCTGGACACGAGGATATTGTTGGATTCAAGGTCTTGAAGAATATATCCCTTGGTTGTGTATGATATGCCAAAAAACACACATTTCCTTGCTCTGGCATCAAACTTCTCCTTGCCATGCCGTGTGTCTGTTGAGTAGGCCAGGCAGCCAAAAATTTTAAGATGATGTAAGAGGGAGACTTGTTGTATAGAAGTTCATATGGGGTCTTTCGAGAGATGATGGGAGATGGAATGATATTGATAAGGTATGCAGCATGCTGGATACAAAATTCCCAATACTTAATGGGCAAATCTGCATGAAACCTCAATGCTCTAGCCACACTCAACAAGTGCTGTTGCTTTCGCTCAACCAAGCCATTTTGTTGTGGGGTGTATACACAACTTGTCTGATGAATTATGCCCTTGGAAGCATAAAATTGATCCATATTAAATTCCAAACCATTGTCACTCCTAATGATTTTCACGTTGGTATTGAATTGCACAGACACATAAATGCAAAACTTCTCTATTATACTTCTCACTTCAGACTTGGACTTTAACAAATACACCCAACAAAATCTACTATAGTCATCTACAATTGTCAAGAAATAGCATTGACCAAACATTGTATGGTGTCTGTAGGGACCCCAGATATCTGTGTGAATTAAGGAAAAGGGAGATTGGGATACAGAAGTGGATATAGGGAATGGGGTTCTTTTCTGCTTGGCCAACGAACATATGGAACATGGTAAAGTGGTGTTTGAAAAAGAAACTGATGGACCTAGCTTGTGAATTTCTTGTATTCTACGGTTGGAAATGTGTCCCAGCCTTGAGTGCCACAGTTGACATCGTGCATCAGCGGCTGCAGAAGGAAGAAATGCAGCATTTCCCACAAATGGTTTATTACGATCCTCACTCACCAACGCCTGACTTCCAAGGTTAGAGACTTGATACAACCAATTACGGACTCTAGCTGAACCAATCATCATCATGGTTCTCTGATCAAACATGATACATACATTAGAATGAAACAACACTGATGCACTATTCTGTCTGGTAATTTTACTGAGAGATAAGAGGTTGAAAGAAAAGGGCGGTATATACAGAACGTTTGAAAGAACGAGACAGTTGGAGAAGACAACTGTGCCTGTATGAGTGACTTTTACCGTCGTGTTATTTGGCAGTTTAACTTGTAGATCATTTACTGGCTTATACGAATCAAAGAATAATAGATCACAACAAACGTGATCAGTGGCACCTGAGTCTATAACCTATATACTTACATGACACCTTACCTGTACTCTTACCTTTGGTGCCCTGCTGCACAGCTGACATAATCGCATGTTCCCCATTGCTCGTCTCACCATATGGAGTGCTGGTATTCTCCTGAGGCAATCTGCTCTGGTGCTCTTGCAGCAAGTTCATCAACTTAGAGTACTGTTCTTGGGTAATCACTGACTGAATCTGAGAGCATGACCCTTGTTGCAAACCAGACTGCTCTCCACATTCACTCTTCTGCTGCTCTGCTACATTCTCAGCACCAACACAATTTAGCTGTGGCCTTGGCTTAAATCCAGGCGGATACCCGTGTTTCTTATAACACTTGTCCACGGTATGGCCTACCCATCCACAATATGAACGTATAGGCCGTTTGTTATTGTCTACACCATACCTCTGAGGGTTCACTCCACCCTTCTTATATCCTCCTCTTGGTTTAAAGTTACCTTGGTTCCTTGAACTGAAATTGTTATTCTGCGTTCCTACATTCGGTCCATTCACATTCATCACACTCGAAGGATTATTATTAAAGCTAACTTGTGCTCCTGAATAAGTGACCTTCCTCTCAAACTTGACAGACATTGCAAATGTGCTATTGATGTCTGGCAATGGTGACATCAACAGAACCTGTGACTTAACCGGTTCAAACTCACTGCTTAGTCCTTTTAAGAACTTGATCACAAAATCATTCTCAACAAACTTATTGATTTGATTCGCAACATTACATGTACATCTACCACAACTACAATTTGGAATTGATTTCAGAACAGTCAATTCCTCCCAAACCACCTTTAGTTTCGTGTAATAGTCTGTTACAGAGAGGTTTTCCTGCTTGATTCCATAAAATTCCTCTTGCAAATCTGAAAGTCTAAATGCATCTACATTTTCATATCTAAGTTTTAGATCTTTCCATATATTGACAGCGTCATCTATCCACATAACGCTCTGAGCAATAGGGGGAGTAACAGAATTAATAAGCCAAGAGACTACCATGTTGTTCGCCTTGATCCAAGCTGAATATTTACGATCTCCTTCCGCTGGCCTTCCAACTGAACCATCGATGAATCCAACTTTGTTTTTGGATTCTAATGCGCGTCTAATGTTCCTGCACCAGCTATGGTAGTTGTGCGAATCAAGTAAGGGATGTGCCAACACAAGTGATGGACTATCACTTGGATGCACGTATAACGGATCCTCAGTCGGATCCACATGATTGTTGACAACTGAGTTTGATGAACTTGACGCCATTCTATATCAAACAAAGAATGACAGAATTTTGATGAATGATCGATTGATTGATCGAATTAGACAATGTGATGCTCTGATACCATGTCGAAAAACATCACGCAAATAACAAGGCGAATGAAAACAAATGAAGGTAATGGAGACGGAATCAAGCGAAGAAGAATTAACCAGCAGATCAATCGAATGGAGAGAAAAAAGGAGAAGAGGAAATTGAATTCATTCATCTGAGGTGCTTCATCTCAACTACAGCATACATATATACAACAACTATAACTGCCAACACCGAAGTTACAAGAAAGACCCTAACTACTTCTCACTATCTTTACAACCATAAGGCATTCTTGTCAATTCAACTATTTTAATCGCTGCAGTTCCAGCCTTGACATCACAGTCTCCTACTTCCTTTAGCTGCCGTCTTCCACCTTGGCACGTAACTTTCAACACCAATGCATCATAATCCCGCGCTCCTTTCCTTCCCAATGTTTAACTAACTCATCATCCTTCCGTTCTTGATCACGTTTCTGCAATTGCTCTTTTACTTCGTTGCCATATGCATCCACATAGTTTGTTTTTCAAACATGTTCGACCATATTACTGGCAGGCCACTCATGCCCCTGTATGCATCCAATTGCCAAGTGCACTAAGTGCACCTCATGTTTCAGCAAAAGAAGAAGAACAAAATAACAAAATTACTAGAATGTCCTTTAACTGCCTTCTACTACAACTACAACAAAAAGGACAAACTGGTCTTTTCACATGTTCAAAATATCTTCGCCAGGCCAACTTCTTCCCTTCTGTTCTGCTCCTTGCGTGCAGCTCTTCTCTTGTAACGGCTGATGCAATCGGCTACTTGACGTGGCCTTTTAGCTCCATTCTTAACTGCTTTTTGCTGACTCATCTCCCTTGATCATGACCAGTTTGTTTTCGTAAGATTTTATTTCCATGTGCTGGGTGTTTGTTGCACTCGTGAAAGTGTTTGACGGAATTCACTCCTTTTGCTTCATCCTTCAATCCTCTACTTCCCTGTCTATCTTGTTCATCACGTTCATCTGATTCAACAAGAAGTTCATTTTCCTAGTCCAATCTCACATAGTTTTTCTATCGAGGACAATGGTGCTTTAGTAATTTTATGTCAATGGTCATAATAACTTAAGAAAAAGAAATGGAGAAAACCAGAAAACACAAACACACAGGTATTATTATTGATAATCACGTGAATGTCACACGTTGCAAACTAGGGAAATTGTTTGGGATTATTGCCCTATGATATTTCCATACCGCAGGAATGTTGGGAAAATAATACATACATCTTTATTCGTAAACACAATAAATCCAAGAAGTATTCATGGACCATAATTATCTAGGGCTTTGCTGCTGCTGATTTATAAGCATTAGCTTCTTCAGCCGAAGCACAGCACCTGCAACCTTTATAGTAGCGTGGTCCACAACAGCCATGATAGCAGCCACGGTTGTATCCACCTCCACGGCCGCCACCCTTTTGCCCACCGCCTCCACGGTAGGGACCACCACCGTACCTTCCGCCGCCTCCCTGATACGGACCACCACCATTATAGTAGTTCACTTCAGGCGCTGCCTCAGCTTCTACACCTGCACGGACATATCAAATGCATTTACTTTTGCTTCTTTTTGAGAACTTTCAAATGCGAAGGATAATGAAAGTTGTGGTGGGATTATTTCACCCTATTTTTCTTTTTTTTCACCGCCCACCAAGTGAGAGCAGGGGGTTGGTGAGGCTAGATGAAAGGCAGCCAGCAAAGAGTGTATGAGAGGGGTGGAGGATACGTGCCGGATGGTGGGAAAAGGGTGAGAGAAAATGAAGTGAGGTGATCTCAAAATTACGTTAAAAAGAAAATGAAAAGAGAGATCGAGGGGATTGAAAGTCCAAACACAATCATGCCCTAAAACAAAATTTATAGTAATCAATGATCATAACGGTTCCGTTAAGACTTCTAGGTCTACGAGACGATACTTATTTCATATTTAGTTACTAATGACCAACTTTTAACTAACAAGTGATAGTTATTGAATTATCATTATTATAATTAGTTGGTTTATGGATCCATTGGTCGATAATTTCACGGATTCAAAAGCATTTTCACAAATGACAAAGTGTAATCAACAAATAATGGAAAGTAAAGGTTACGCATGTCATTTTGTATGGTATAACTTGGTAAGTTTTCTTCTCGTCTAATTAAGGCCATACAAAAGCATGCACTAGTTTTTTTTTTTTCCTTTACCATAGTCTTGCCATAGATTTCATGTCTATTTCTTGCATGGCGATATACAGCCACCAGGTCTAGAAAATCAAAACCTTAACAGTTCTTGTTACATAAAAAACATAAACTGTCGTGGCAAAGATTGTCTATAGAGTAGGCAATGTAAGAAGTTACCTTCAGCTATGTCTCGTGATGCCTCGGCTTGAAGTGACCATGACACGACAAGGAAAAGGGCACATAAAACACAACCTAAAAGAAAGCTTTTGGACTTCATGTTTTGCCTTAACATTCACAAAACTCAGACAATTTGGGGAATTATGGCTGCTCATCTATGCTCTATTTATAGTTGTAAAATCAAGAAATGAAGAAGCTGCATTCGCCAAACACGGATGGCCGTCGGTAGCGTTTGACTTTATTCAACACTGCATTTACATTATTGAGTCATATATTACTATTATATATTCATTATCGTAAATCGAATTTAAAAAAAAAAAAAAACTTTTGTCTCCTCTTTACGTAAACACATGCGCATGCATGCTCAAGTAGGAAAGGAAAGTAAGTATTGATGTATTCAATTATTCACTCAGGCTCAAACGGATTGTCTTCTAGTAATAGCCGCTTTAGAATATTCTCTAGTAGCTTACCATAAAGGTTATTTGTTCATCAATTAATGTGTTATAATTCTGTTTATAGCATAGATAATGTACTATAAAGGTTATTTGTTCATCAGTTAATGTGTTATTTCTGTTTATAGCATAGATAATGTTGAAAGTGTAAGAATCAATTACAATTGATTGCAAGAATCTCATAATTTATTTATGAATTACTAATATAGATCACATGGATAAACATATCTGTACGTTTTATTAGCTAGATATGTTGTAATTATTGACTGCATTAATGATAAAATTTGATTTGGTTGATTGACAAATCATTAAAATTCCTTGATTGAAGGAATTAAATTATCAGTTAAATATGGAAAAAAAATCCCTAATCTAGTTGACCTGTGATATTCAATCAATCCAAGCATTCAAGCAGGCATATGCTAGAAGGATCTATTTCTCAAAGTTCGTATCCAGCAGCTTCCAGTTTGAAGGCGTCGATTAAGCAATCATGGCAGGAAGTAGTTTTCATGCTTCTGCTATTTTATCTTGCCTTACATTTGGTATCAGAGACACCTCTGACCATATCGTTTGTATTTAGAAAACATACTTCCGTACAATTTAATGCAATTTAATCGTTTAAAGGTTATGGGATTATAGTTTTTAAGGCCTTCAGTATTCAATTATACATATCGTTATTCAACCAAAATTGTTTTGTCAAAAAACCCTAGCGGCAGAAAGAATTTGGTAGCGTCGGTCCCAAGCGGGCGCATGTACTAAAGAACGGCGTGTGTTAGGTCAGGCGTGTGCCACTCACGCGCCATTCAGGAAATTTATAAAAAATGGCTGGCTCGTGAAGTTCACACTCCATGAAGGTGGCAGTTCATCAAGGAGGGTTTATTCGAGTTTGGTCTCAGCCTATTAGATTGGCCTACGATCCGGTTCGAATTTATGATCCGGGCCACTTCCTAACCCAATGTCGACACTCTACAATACCAATGCTCAAGCATTGAAGACTAAGAAGACTAAGGCTAAGACGGAAGATGAAAAGCATTATAACCCGAAACCCAATGAATAAGTACTCAAAGTTCTATTAATTTATTAGTCGATACTATTACTTATGAGTTATAACCTATATTTTCTTAGTCGATATTAGAATATCATATCCTACCAGGTAGAACCTAAATTGGGTCCGAAAGTGAGCCGTATCATAATTTCACACTGGATCGTGGGCTAACCGAATGGACTGAGCCCAAACTCGAATAAACCCTTTTAAATGGCGCGTGATGCACACGCACCTACCCTTGATGACCCGCCACGCTTAGGGCATGTGAGCCCTTATGGTGTGTGAACTACACGCTTCAGCCATTTTTTAAAAAAGTTTTTTGAATGGCGCGTAAGTGGCACGCGCCTGACCTGACACACGCGTTATGCCGCGTGTACTGCACGCGTCCGCTTGTGACCGCCGCTACCGAATTTTTTCTGCGACCAAGTTTTTTTTATGACAAAACAATTTCGGCTGAATAAGGGTATGCATAATTGGATACTGAAGGCCTCAAAAATTATAATCTTGTAACATTTGAACGATTAAATTGCATTAAAAGGTACGAATGTAAGTTTTCTAAAACAAACGATATGGTCAGAGATGGCTCTGGTACCAAATATAAGACCAAAATAAAATCAAGAAAGCTTAAAAATTACCTCCGATCATGATCGCTTAGTCGTCGCTTTCAAACTGGAAACCTGGTGGAGATGAACTTTTGGAAATAGAGCCTTATAGTCTATGTGTCTTTGAATGCTTGATTGTTTAGATTGATACAATATCACAGACTCTGTATTTATAGGCTGGTCTAGGGACATCTTTTCATATTTAACTGATAATTAATTCCTTTATCAAAGAATTATACTGATTGTTAATCAATTAGAATCAAATTTTATTATTAATGCAGTCAATAATTACAACGTATCTAACAAATAAAACTATATATGTGTTTACATATTTAATACACATTAGTAACTTATAAACAAATTACGAGATTATAATATTCGATTATAATTAATGTAGTTGATTCTTACGGAAAGCTCACTTGATCGTTTAATGTGTTATTTCTGTTTGCAACATCGATAATGTTCAAAAGGGCATTTGATCTTTTAAATATCTGCTAATAAATAGCTAGACTTGCTTTTCCAGTATCCCGTTATAGAAAAAGCGGCTACGAATATGACAAAATTCGGCTATAACTAGACATGTTTTTTTGTTTTTCTAACAACGAAGGCAGCAAAAAGAAACAGGAGCTATCCTTCTCATGGGTTCAGATCTCCTTATCGCATCTCTTTTACCACAACTCTTGCTGCTAGGTGTCGCGTTATGGGGAGCGCAGTGGCTCATCGTGCGGTAAGAGGATTCCATCGCCCCCGCTCCGACACCCATTCTCCGCTCTCCTCCCGCCCACCCAACACCCCCTCCCCGCTCCCCCCTTTGTTTTATGTAATTTTGCTTTTCTTTTTCTTTTTTTAAAGGAAACTCTTGAGGTTTTCTTTACCTTTCTCTTTTTCTTTTTCTAACGTCAAAATAAGCGAAATGTTTTCCTTTTGGCGAATACAATTGGCCGTTTGCAAATAGAGCTATGAACTATTGTAAAGCTGCAAATGTGGCCCGCAATTGTTTGTTTAGCCATATGCAAAAGTATCTAAAAAGTGCCCACCAAAATATTCAAGGGCATATGCAAATAGTATCTAAAAATATTGTTTTAATCTAACTGAATAATGTTAAAGAGAGTCACACCATTTTTGCCCATGTTTCTATAATATGTTTACTTAGTTAAATGATGTAAACTAAAGAAATCAGGTAAATATTAATTGATAGCGTATAATAAATTTGCCTATTAATATGTTTATGTTTCTAAACAATAGACATGATATTAAGGACAAAATAAAATAAAAATTCGAACAATAATTTAATATAGAGAAAGTACCTTTTAATCTATTTGTAACATTTCAGAAATTGATTTCCCTCTCGGTATCTTTTAATGTATTTGTAATGCCTCAGAAATTCATTTCTCCCTCAGACTTGTCATATTGCATCGGCTCTAGCAAGAAATTAAGAAAGGTTCACCACTAAAATGGCGTCTCCAAGTTCTAGTTTGATGGATGAACGGAAACAACACCAACATTACCTTATTTCTTTAGAAGCTTTTATCTATAGCGGGATATAAGAAGTCAGATGTACGCAAACATACCCATATATTAGAAACATAGAGGTCGTTTTCCGATGGCCTATAATAAAAATTATGTCAAGTTCTTGTTGGAAACAATCAATCTTGAACCAAGACGCAATCGTACAGTGTGTGCGTATGAAAATAATAATCAGTAATCAAACCCGGGGCGAGTCGAGGACTCTGTCCTTAAGACGTATTGCTCTGGTATATTGTGCCTAACCGGCATTAGCAACCGTCTTCCAGGATACAACGGGTACCTGTTCAGTTGGGCGGCACTGCTGAACTTGAACTGCAGCAAAACTTCGAGTGCCCTTACTTCTCTTGGACGTAATGCAGAAACTATGATGAAAACGCAAAACTCAGAAGATGAGTGTGTGTTCTGATTGCACACCCATCCTCTGTTTATATAGAGGGATAGGTTGTAAATGGTTTTCGCAGAAGGAATCGTGACCGTCGGATCATAACCGTAGATCAATACGAGGCGTCAGATCAAAACCTCTTTTCGGTTTTGGAAGGTTTAAATTACAGCCGTTAGATGGAAAACCGATTCACAGGATTAAACCTAGAGCGTTAGATGAAAACCACATTCGGTTGGGCGGTTAGGTCAGTTCGATTTTCAGCCGTTGGATCAAAGCTGCCTTTTCCGCCATCGTTAGATCAAAACCATTTGATCTGATCGATTTAGAAGAAGACCATTTAAATCATAACCGTTCAATTTAAACCATAACCGATCGTTTAAATGCCTAATCTGCGATTTAAGCCATAACCGTGATTTGATTTGAACTCAACCGCGGTTAACCATTTAAATCATACGTACTGGACGGGACACTGCAACGGAGAGCATTTGGGCCGCTGCGCAGCTAGGCCCGAAGCCTTTTAATTATTTACAAAAAAATAATTAATCCGAAAGCCCAAATAAAATTTTCTCCAAAAAGATAGAAACCGGCCCGGCCCACGAGCACACGAGCCACGAGCCCGAGCCGAAGCCGAGCTGAGCCAGCCGGACGGACAGGCGGGTGGCGGCGGTGCGTGTGTGCGCACGTGTGCGCGTGTGTGCGCACGTGTGCGCGTGTGTGCGTACATGTGCGCGCGTGTGGCAATTTCTAGGTCTTCCATTCGGTCAAAAACTTCTCATGTCCCAAGGGCACATCTAAAGTGTCCATTCTAGCCATTTATAAGGTGGCTAAACATGTCTAAATATCCAATGTGGTATTCCTCTATAAGGGTGATGTGGCCTTCTAAGAATAGGACACATCACCCATTAACCATGTTTTCCATCCACTTTTAGCATTAATTTCTCATTCACCCGGTATCGTAATTGAGTGATTCCAAAGCCTAAAATTAACTACTCGTTACGTAGATAATTAAGGACCCGTTATTTTTCGATTTTCATCATCAAAAACTGATAATAATTAAGCTCAAAGTATGTTGCTAAACCAAGTTTTGCAACCTTCCTTAATGGGCCAAAGCCCAAACTTTTAACTCTCCAACAATCCCTCACATGAATGGAAATTAATGCAAATGCAGATACAGACTCTAAGGAGAAGTTAGACAAGAAAATATTGCATCAGAAGAGGGAGCTTCTGGCTTTGAACCTTTTATACTGATGTACCATCGGATTCACTCGGCTAATTAGTGACTTGATGTCTTGAACCAGTCAGCCTTTGCTGTGAACCTAGACAACGATACTTACACAACATTTCCTTTAACACCCTTTTGGTTCTCATGATTGTGTTCGTTTTGGCCATGAACAACCTGATTTCAGAAAGTGTTTTAGAGAAATCTTGCCTCTCATACTTCTCATAGAAGCGGCCCCACTTCACACTTACATAGGTGATTCCTATCAAGAGTATTCTGCCATACTCCACTTGATGTATCAAGATATAGGACATCATTGAAAGCTTTAGCTTACCCTAAATATTCTCTACAGACAGCACTTTTATGTGACGGAATGAGTAAGTGCTAAACTGAAACTTCATAACTTAGTTGTCCCATTGAACCAAGATTCTGGGATCTCCAGTCAACAAGGTTGGGTTGCCATTACAAAGATTCTTGCATTATAGGCTTTAATCTCATTCCGTTTGTCAATCTTGACATCTGATCTCTAGGCAAGCCTTTTGTAAGCGGATCCGCAAGATTCTCCATTGATTTTATGTAATCAATGGAAATCACGCTATTAGAGATCAACTGTTTAATGGTGTTATGTCTTCGACGTTTGTGTCGTGACTTACCATTGTATATGCTGCTTTGAGCACGTCCTATAGCTGACTGACTATCACAGTGTATGCTAATAGGAGCGATTGGCTTAGGCCAGCATGGAACATCTTCTAGGAAATTTCGAAGCCATTCAGCCTCTTCCCCAGCTTTATCCAGTGCTATAAACTCAGCTTCCATAGTGGACCGAGCTATGCATGTTTGTTTCGTAGATTTCCACGACACAGCACCACCACCAACCGTGAATAAGTATCCATTGGTGGACTTCGAGTCCTTACTATCTGATATCCAATTTGCATCACAATATCATTCTAATACTGCTGGATATCTCGTGTAATGTAATTCAAGGTTCATTGTGTAATTCAGATACCTCATCACTCTATTAAGAGCTTTCCAATGATCATCACTTGGATTACTGGTAAACCTGCTCAATTTGTTAACTGAACAAGCTAAGTCTTGTCTTGTACAATTAGTTATGTACATCAGACTCCCGATTACCTGCGAGTATTTTTTATTGAGCTACATGTTCGCCTCGGTTTTTCCTTAAGTGTATACTTAAGTCAAGTGAGGTCTTTATTGGTTTTGTTTCAAACATATTGAATCGTTTGAGAACAGATTCAATATAATGAGTTTGCGACATAACAAGACCATCAGCCATTCGAGAAATTTTAATTCCTAGAATAACATTGGCAACCCCCATGTCCTTCATATCAAAATTTCGTGTTAACATCTTCTTTGTATTCAAGATGATGTCACAAGTACTGCACATGATTAGCATGTCGTCTACATAGAGATATACTATCACATAGGCATTTGGTGTGATCTTGATGTACACACACTTGTCACACTCGTTGATCCTGAAGCCGTTTCACATCATTACCTGATCAAACTTTAAATGCCATTGCTTGGGTGCTTGTTTAAGTCTGTACAGAGACTTAACAAGTCTATACACTTCCCTTTCTTGTCCTAGGACGACGAACCCTTCGGGTTTTCCATATAAATCTCTTCCTCTAACTCACCATTCAGATTGGCAGTCTTTACATCCATTTGATGGATTTCTAAGTTGTAGACTGCAGCAATAGCCACTAGCATCCTGATGGAAGTGATCCTAGTCACTGGTGAGTAGGTGTCAAAGAAGTCAAATCCTTCTTTCTGTCTATAGCCCTTGGCTACCAACCTGACCTTGTACTTGTCAATAGATCCATCTTCTTTTAGTTTTTTCTAAAAATCCACTTGCATCCGAGTGGTTTATTTCCTGGAGGAAGATCCATCAACTCCCAAGTGTGATTTTGAAGAATAGAATCTATCTCACTATTTACTGCCTCTTTCCAGAAAGGAGCTTCTGGAGTTGTCATTGCCTTAGAAAAAGATCTCGGCTCGTTTTCTACCATGTAGGTTAGAAAATCTGGTCCAAAAGACATAGGTATTTTGGCTCGTTTGCTTTGACGAGGTTCCTCAGTCTCTTGAGGAGTCGTCTCACGCACTCGCTTACTAGTGCTGGCTTCTTCATTGTTTTTGTCTTTCTTTGGAAAGACATTTTCAAAGAACACTGCATTCCTCGATCCATGACAACCTTTTCATGTATCTCGGGAATGTCCGATTTGTGCACTAAGAAACGATATGCACTACTGTTTGTTGCATAACCTATGAATATGCAATCAATTGTTTTAGGCCCGATTCTCACTTGTCTTGGTTTAGGTACAACAACCTTCGCCTGACACCCCCACACTTCAAGTATTTGTAACTAGTCTTATAGCCTTTCCAAAGTTCATATGGGGTTTTATCCGTCTTGTTGGACGGAATCCTATTTAAAATAACGCTGGCGGAGAGAATTGCTTCCCCCCACAAGCTCTGAGGTAAACCCGAACTTATCAACATAGCATTCATCATCTCCTTTAGAGTACAGTTTTTGCGTTCTGCAATACCATTAGATTGAGGTGAATATGGTGCAGTCGTTTGACGAATAATGCCATGTTCTGAACATAATTCATTAAACGATGCGTCATACTCTCCGCCTCTATCACTTCGAATTGTTTTAATTCGTTTGCTAAGTTGATTCTCAACTTCATTTTTATAGTCTTTAAAAGCATCAATGGCCTCATCTTTGCTACATAGCAAATACACAACAGTATCTAGTGCAATCGTCGATGAAAGTTACAAAGTACTTTTTACCTCCTCTTGTTTGCACAAACTTTAAATCACACAAATATGTATGAATTAAATCCAAGGGGTCAGTGTTTCGTTATGTTGAAGGAAATGGCGCTTTTGTTAATTTTGCTTCAACACATATTTGGCATTTTCTTTTATTATTAAAATCCAGTTTGGGTAATAAGTCAAGGTTAATCATTCGTTATATTGACTTGTAAATAACATGTCACAAACAAAAATGCCATAAACAAGAAGACTCAAGCATGTAAGCAGAAGAGGAAACAATTTTATTAGCCTCAGTGGGCGCAACTTTCTTGGGTACAACGGTCATAACATTTAATTTAAACATGTTATCATTAAGGTACCCCTTTCCCAAATACAAGTCATTCTTAGAAAATGTAAATTTGTTTGCCTCAAAAACTAGTCTGAATCCATGACTAACTAGAAGAGCGCCAGATACCAAGTTCTTCCAGATGTCAGGAACATGCAACACATTCTGCAGGGTCGGCTCCCTTCCTGAGGTCAGTTTCAGGACCACCTTGCCCTATCCTTCAATCTTCGAGCTGTCAGAGTTTCCCATGAAGAGTTGTTCATTGTTTGTCGTGGGTACATAGTCTCTGAACATTGCCCTGTTGGCACATACATGTCGAGTGGCCCCTGTGTCCACCCACCATTCACGGGGATTCCCCACTGCGTTGCATTCAGTCACCACTGTGCAGAGATTCAGATCTTCCATTACGCCGACCAGATTTGCCTTTGCTTT
Organism: Eustoma russellianum; assembly: GCA_036186865.1. Taxonomy (NCBI): domain Eukaryota; kingdom Viridiplantae; phylum Streptophyta; class Magnoliopsida; order Gentianales; family Gentianaceae; genus Eustoma; species Eustoma russellianum. The sequence continues at coordinate 33,262,450 of AP025051.1, forward strand.
GGTTTGATTTTGATTCTTTTTGGGCTTATGACAGTCACTATTGCGGTGTCCCGGTTTCCCACATTTATAACACTTACCAGTGAACTTCTTTGCAATCTCCTTCAATTTGAATCCGGACAATCAAATTGTCCTCTTCAATTTGAATCCAGACAATCAAATCCTCCATCTTCATTTCCTTTCGTTTGTGCTTGAGATAGCTCTTAAATTCCCTCCACAAAGGAGGCAGCTTCTCAATCACAGCTGCAACTTTGAAAGATTCACTGAGCGTCATGCCCTCCTCTTCCATTTCAGATACCAACATCTGTATTTCCTCAACATGCGAAATGACAATTTTAGAATCTAGCATTTTATAGTCGAGAAATCTACCAACTATCAACTTTTTCGTGCCCGCAACTTCTGTACGATACTTTTTATCTAAAGCCGACCACAAAGCTTTTGCAGTTTTATAAGTACAAAACACGCCATAGATAGTATTATCCAGGCAACTCAGAATCAAATTCAAACAACAAAAATTAGTATACGCCCATGCTTCAGCACCCAAGGCGTTCTGCATGTTCTGATGTTGATCCTCCACATGTTCAACCACAGGTGGATCCTCGCTCAGCATTTTGGCCAATCCCAGCGCTGTGAGATAGAACAGCATCTTTTGCTGCCACCTCTTGAAGAAACTGCTAGCAAACATTTTCGGCTTCTCCACGTGTGTAGCTGTAGCAGCCGGATTCATCTGAGGCCCTCCGCTTGGTGCCAAAGGAACCGTGTTGAACGGCGCACCAGCAGCAACGCTAATAGCCCCGTCAGGTGCAGACACGGAGTGTGCACCGTTAAAGCCTTGAACAGAGTTCGAGCTTTCGTTTTCCATTCCTGTTCAATTCGATTAAAACGTACGGATCAGAACAGAATCGTATATAAGAAATGGGTAGAAGCAGACTGCAAATCAGTATGAATACCGATTTGCGTAAAAAAATAGTACAAAATTTAACTGAATCAAATACGTCTTAAGATTGTTGGAAACAATCAATCCTGTATCAAGTCGCAATCGTACAGTGTGTGCGTATGAAAACAGTAAACAGTAATCCAACCCGGAGCGAGTCGAGGACTTTGTCCTTAAGACGTATTGCTCCGGTATATTGTGCCTAACCGGCATTAGCAACCGTCTCCTAGGATACAACGGGTACCTGTTCAGTTGAGCGGCACTGCTGAACTTGAACTGCAGCTAACCTTCGAGTGTCCTGACTTCTCTTGGACGTAATGCAGAAACTATGATGAAAATGCAAACCTCAGAAGATGAGTGTCTGTTCTGATTGCACACACATCCTCTGTTTATATAGAGGGATCGGTTGGAAATCGGTTTTCGCAGAAAAAATCGTGACCGTCGGATCATAACCGTAGATCAATACGAGCCGTCACATCGAAACCTCCTGTCGGTTTTGGAAGGTTTAAGTTACAGCCGTTAGATAGAAAACCGATTCACAGGATTAAACCTGGAGCGTTAGATGAAAACCACATTCGATTGGGCGGTTATGTCAGTTCGATTTTCAGCCGTTGGATCAAAGCTGCCTTTTCCGCCCCCGTTAGATCAAAACCGTTTGATCTAATCGATTTAGAAGAAGACCATTTAAATCATAACCGTTCGATTTAAACCATAACTGATTGTTTAAATGCCTAATCTACGATTTAAGCCATAACCGTGATTTGATTTGAACTCAACCGCGGTTAACCATTTAAATCATACGTACTGGATCGGCCAGACGTACGATAGGAACCGGCCCAGCCCATGAGCACACGAGCCACGAGCCCAAGCCTGAGCCCGAGCCGAGCCGAGCCGGCCAGACGGACAGGCGGGCGGAGGCGTCGCGTGCGTGTGGCACTTTCTAGGTGTTCCCTCCGGTCAAAAACTTCTCATGCCCCAAGGGCACATCTAAAGTGTCCATTCTAGCCATTTATAAGGTGGCTAAACATGTCCAAACATCCAATGTGGTATTCCTCCATAAGTGTAATGTGGCCTCCTAAGAATAGGTCACATCACCCATTAACCATGTTTTCAATCCACTTTGAGCATTACTTTCTCATTCACCCGGTATTGTAATTGAGTGATTCCAAAGCCGAAAATTAACTACTCGTTATGTAGATAATTAAGGACCCATTAATTTTTGATTTTTATTATCGGAAACTAATTATAATTAAGCTCAAAGTATGTTGCTAAATCAAGTTTTTCAACCTTCCTTGATGGGCCAAAGCCCAAACTTTTAACTCTCCAACAGTTCTGTCGATCGACTGCTACTTCACAATATAAGAAGCGTAGCCAATTTAGTGAGTTATTTTGATTTATTCTATTATATATCAAAGTTAAAAAATATGCTCTTGACTCCATTAGAAATAGAAGTATATGGATAAACATAAATTCTTAATGTAATCAAAATAGACTAAAAAAACATAGTGGTAATAGTACCTTGACCGGTTAAACAAGCCTTTTTTAAAAGATCGAAACCAGTCCTTATAAAACATGTGGTTCTTATCAATTTGTCATTGATCTCTTATCGCTTATTTTTCCTATTAAGTACTCCCTCTTTTCCTTGAAATATTTGTACATAATTCATTTTGATCATAACAATATTTAAAAACGAAAAATACTTCTAATATGATAAGATTTTTATCACTAACTACTATAATTTTGCTGGTAAAGCATAGCACCAAACACATAAAAGTTAACCATTGATATGTATTGGGAAACCATGTTTGTGTAACAGTTAAGTCTATGGTCTTCTGCATGTGCTGGGATTATCTCTACTTGACTGTACAATGACACCTTGCTATAGAAACGGCATTTTTGGTGTACTAGCTTCTTTCATTTACACATGGTGTGCGGAGGGGTCGGATTGTTTTACAATATGATATATGCAGTTTTATCCTATATTTTGTATAAGAGACTGTTTCTATGGTTCGAACCGGTAACCTTAAAGTTACAAAACAACAATCTTACCAGTTTCTTCAAGTCCCGCCCTCTGACACTTGCTATAGTTAAATTGTAAATTGAGAAATGTTATTGAACGGTTAGAAACGTATAGCATACGCTAACTTGAACGGTCCAAATTTATTTCGCCCAAATATCCTAATAAACGAACTTAAAAGAGAAACTTTTTAACAAAACTTAACAAAATTCAAAAGGTCAATTCCATTAGAGATAAGGTGCCATAGAGCATAGGTTCAATGGATGGACAATGCTCTTGGGACTATTGGACAACCATGCTGCTTCACAGACATAATACATACAACACGAGCTCAGGGAATAGAAGCTGAGTATAATATTATCTAGTTTAATCTCAATAAAATTTAATATAATTAGCCCGCTTCGATCACTGTTTTTATTTTGTTCTTAATGAATTGATAAAAATTAAAGAATCGTGCTAATTGGAATTGTAGCATAAAGAATTTGACTACTAATTCATTCTTATTTTTATAAACTAGAAAATATTTTTAAGATAAATCAAAATAGGAATTAGAAAAATATTAATGGGACGCAGAGAGTAACGAAATTGATGTTCCATCTTTTTTTCTTTTTTTGTTGCTTTTGTTTTTGGAAAAACGTAAATATCATAAATCTAGAAAGTACACCATCAAATCAACCGGGGCAAAAACAAAGCAACTATGAGATACCACCTGTACAAAATCAATCATACAATGCATCGTAGAGATGATCTAACATAATATGCTATAATGGTTGACATACAATACATCGAATTAGATGTATAAAGAAGAACCAAAAGCACAAAAGGAATATTTTATAAATGAAGAGATTCGTCACTACATGTATCGCCAACAATATCAAAATGGACCATTCAGTAAGTACTTTGACCCCATGGTATTTATTGCGAATGGGTCACAAGCACAATTGGGAGATGAGATAGACACAGGGCTTTCAATCGTTAAACACAAAGGTGTCGACATATTTATGACGTTCGTTATAAGGATATGATCCAGTTGGTGTTCGGGTTAAGATTTGTTTCAAAAGGTCAAGAGTTCGATTCTAAGGACATGTACAACATGGATGTTCCACTCACGCTCGGCCAAAGTCCTGGTTTGCAGGAGCACCTTGTGTGGGTCACTGCATAAGTACTCATCTAACCTAGGAGGCCGCTGGATTCCTGATTCGTATTTTATACAATGGTCTTTCGGGCTGGGACGGTAGAGCCCTCAGAGCGAGGGGTTTCGGCTTTTGCTTCAGGATAAGCACGGTTCAATGGTTTCAGAAAATAAAAGAAAAAAAAATAAAGAAATATAGGAACAGATGACTAAAATATAAAAAAAAGAACAAAATTGGAATTGATTAAGAAAAAAAAGATAAAAAGGAGAAAAGAAAAAAAAATACAAACAAACAAACAAATACGGGATTTACTAAGCTCTAAGAAGGAAGTTATAAAAAAACAAAGAACAAAAATTGGAAATTATAAAGATCAGAACCTTAAATCACAAGATTAATGTTTCACTAGTATATGTTGACTTGTTTCGTCACGGTCTTGTTACAAAAGAGAAAAAACAGTACTTATCTAAAATTTATGGCCTTTATCACATTATTGTTCGTTTGTTCGATTGATATTGTTTATATGAAGATCTAGAGATTCTGCAAATAAAATGAAAGTTACGTGGCTCAGGTATAGTTCAGTTGGTACACGGGTTAAGACATTGCTCAAGAAAGGCACAGATTCGAATCAGGACACACGCAGCGCAGATGCAATACTTCTGTCAGGGCCAGTAATGGCGAAGCCATAAGATTTCTGCCCCGATTTGCAGCAGACACTGTGTGGTAAGTCTCTCTGGCAAACCCTTACCAACCTAAAAGACGGTTGAATTTTTGACTTGCATCCTCTACAAAATTTATTAAACTAGAGCGGTAGAGTTCCACGGACCAGAGGTATTGTCTTTTTCTCCAGAAATGAAAGCCATGTGACAATTAATTCTATGGTACTTTTTGGAAAAGGTTTTCATCTTTTGTACGTTAGTGGACTTCTAACAAGATAAGCCATTTGGTGATTACAAATTCGGTTGAGAGGATAGTATGGACTGAAACCACAGAGCAATGAAACGCTAAAGCTTAGTAAAATAATCTTCTTAGAATCATAAAAAGGTTAAATTATAATGATTCAATAATAGGTATCACCTTAATTTTTTCTTAAATTTTTATTACTCTAAATAACCTTCAATTTCAAAACCAGGTAAACTGGTAAGTAAAATATTTTAAAACCTAACCTAACCTTTTAAGCCCTTAAACCTAACCTAAAGCTTTCATGGCATTTAATCAACTATGAGTTGTTTCCTAATTCTGTGATAAACTCTGAGTTATTAATAAACTTATGTAATGGAATAAAAGCTACACCATCATTCAGTTAATTTGAGGATGGAATAAATATTCTTGTTTACATCAATTTTACTGTTTTTGTAGCAGAAGAGACCGTTTTATTAGTGTGTGTGTTTGTGTATATTAATACATACATAGATATATATAGGTATATACCATATATATGCACACATGTGTATGTATATATATATAGCGCGTATTGTAAGAAAATATGGTTTGTGTAACTACCTTAGAGTAGGGGATATGATTTGGGAATCAATTGCTAACCGAAATCAAGAGATACGTGATTATGATATCGTTCATTATAGAGATTGTAAGTCATGTAACATCAGGACATTGTACATTATGCGAAAAACTAAATGAAAATATATTTTCATTCAACAAACAAGGTATAAGAGCCCAGTTTTTGATCCAATAGACTCAAAAAAATAATTCATCCTCGTTCCGACACAATCCTAGTTCAAACACAATTCTTTTCCAGAAAACTTGGACAAATAAAATTTCACGGAACCAACATCAAAGCCACAAACCGAAGTTCCCAAACAACTATAGAAATCCAACAGCCCCAACACAACCAAACAAACAATATACAAGTGAGAAGAGTTTTGTTGCGACTCCGAAATCGTTCATCATCGTCCCCTACCTATTCTCGTCCAAATAAACCATAGCAAGAGGAGTACACCAACTACAAAACTGCCATTATCCGTGAACATGTAAGACCTGTATAGCACTAGTAGAAGAGGAGGGATTGAATAGTGAGTGCGAAAAATTCTGTTTTTAAAACCTTTTGAACCAAATTACTCACTTCTGAAAAAAATTTCTGTTTTCAGATCCTAATTTAATTTATTTAAATGACTTAGTTGTAAGCTTCCAAAAATTATGAAATTTGGTGAAGTTGACTCTCAAATGTTATGGTTAACTCACAAAAATTTCAAATTATAATTCAAAGCCTAACGTCTTGAAAATACATTTTTTGTCAGATTATGCAAATTTGCCAGAAACTGTACTTAGAATAGAAAACTTTATTCCTATTAATTGGAAACTCTAAATGATCTGACAATTTTATGGTTTGACCCTCAAAATGTGTATTTTAATGGGTTGGAACAGTTTTTGAAAATTCCTTTGGAAAGTATGTCAACCACGTTGATGTTCTCAGCCTTTGCAAATCTGAGAATCAGATTGCACTAGTCTCAGAACTATTAACGTTTGATTGACTTATACTTATCCAAATGAGGTGAAACTTGTTCGAAATAAAAACTAGGACGTGTGGCTATGTTTCTGCAAAAGTTTATGATTTTTGAATATCTTTTGCTATTTTTACCATTGTAATGAAATCGATGCACAAAACTGGAAACTAAAAGTAAAGTGTTGAAAAGTAAGAACACCAAGAATTATATAATGGTTCGGTTAAAACAACCTATTCCAGTCTTTGAGGAAACCTTCCTCGGTTATCACTAAACACAAAAACACCTTACTACAAGGGTGACTGGAGTTAAACACTAACTCCACCCTTTTGCAACCAAAACAACCAAACAAACCAATCACGAACACTACCACCGATCGAATGAAGGTTTGATCACACCTTGATCAACCTTTTACAAGCAATGAATATGTATATGTGGTATAATCAAAGCCTATATAATATGTGGAATATATGAATGATGGTGTTGAGACAAAGAAGAAAAGAAAGAAAGGAAGAAGAAGAGAGTAGTCTTGCTTTTTGCACTTGTAAGAATATGAATTGTTCCATAGCCTTGTCTTGCATCATCTTGCCTTTTTATCACATTTTGGCCGCCCCCTAGGGTTTCTATTCCTCCTTGAGAATTGTCTTTAATGTCCTTGGAAGATTGCCTTGTGTAAAAGATGACACAATCTTACTTACTTGGTGCAATATGATTGGAGGGATGACTTGTCCTTACCTAGTTGTCACTTGTTGATTGACCAACATTAGTCCACCTTGGCACCCTTTAAATGAGCTGTAAATTTTTCAACAAATCTGAAAACATGTGCTCAAAATCAAGTTAAATAAATATCATAGCATCACAATTCAATCCCTTAAATTTAATTGAAGACAAAACATGGCAAAAAAATCGGCCGACTAGCTTTTCCATGTGCTGAAATGTTTAGCATGTGGTTCTTTTGAATTCTTTCCATATGTGTTGCCCTCTTCAATATCACCAATTTTGTGTGGCATGTCCTCCACCAATTGAAGCGTCAAATAAGCTCCACCTTGGATCCAACATGGCTGAAATGGCATGTAAAGAAGATTGTACATGTGCTGAAATTTTCTCTTGACTAGCTTTGTCAAATAATGCACAATATTCACACATATATTGTAAATTATAATCAGCCTTATTTTGAATTTTCTAGAACACTTTAATATGTCTTGAAGGTGTAAAAAGTGTCTAGGTACATGTTACATCTATCCCAAAAACGTTCCATGTGTGTACGTTCGTAGAAAACCGAATTTTTGACTTTCCTCGATTACGCGATTTTTCTCCGACTAATTTTAAACTTCTTACACATGTAATATATATCATGTCACACATAATATACATCAAATGAAGTGTATATTCAGCTATAATGGCTGATGGTAAAAATAAAATTGAGTTTGAATTCTCCACAAATCTCAGCTAAATTGTGAATGATTTGTGTGTGCCAACATGGTATGATTTTGTGGCTGATTGTAACATGTGGACCCCGAAAGTTCGATGTATTTTTGATGTTTATAGGTTGTCCATCTTTATATGGCAGGTACGTGACATGTTGGTGAAGTTTCGGTAGTCACCCGATACGACAATTTTCGATTTATGACCTTGTAACATATAGTTATAATTTTGATGTCACCATGACTTATATCATATGACGTGGATGTACGTTTATAATATATGTGACGTGTCGGTGGTACATCGGAATATAAGTATATAGTGCCTGGAAAATGTTGTGTCATTTTATGGGATGAGGAGACCTTCCATTTTCAATTTGTTGCCATATAGCTCTCTCCAAATATGTCTTCACTTAATGAACTAGTTCGTTCAGTAACTTAAGCACTTCACTTTATGAACTAGTTTAGTTCATTAACCATGGCACCTGCAAATAGTACAAAGACAACAAATGTTTGCCATGTGATGTAAGCTTTAACGCTTCATAGCTTGTTAGTACGACAACAATATATATAAGCATGTAATGCATGTTTATCACATAAGCGTGTCAAGTAATTATTTATTCATGCATTTTGTAAGCACGTAGTATTTAAATCATGCATTTGTAAATCACTCAAACCATTTTTCTCAACAGTCTCTCCCTTTTGATGATTTACAAAATAACATTGGTTCATGATTGAAATGTGATCGCTCCCCCTATAATTATGCACAAATTTAAAATTTGAATTTCATGTCAATTTGAATTTCATGTCGTGCTCTCCCTTAAATCATGCTTCTCTCTCTTCCTCAAATCATACTTTTCTCTCCCCTTTTATTTTGTAAATGTCATCAAAAGTACAAGTAAGAATCAAAAGAGATAGCAGTTTATAACATATCAACCGAAATTGTGCCTAATTTTGAGAATAAATATTCATACGTGGCTTGGTTAAGTGCTTTAGTGAATATCGGCTAGTTGTGCTTCAATACGAACGTGTTCTATAATGATATCACCACTGTTTACATGATCACAAAGAAAGTGATATCGTACCTCTATGTGTTTTGCCTTAGAATGTAATACGGGGTTCTTAGACTAATTGATAGCACTCATACTACCACAATATATAGGGATGCGATTTACAGTTATTCCAAAATCAGATAGTTTCTATTTTAGCCATAAAAGTTGTGTGCAACAAAGACTAAGTGCCATGTATTCTGCTTCAGTGGTAGATAATGCTACACTTGCTTGCTTTTTCAAAAACCAAGATATCAATGAATTTCCAATGAATTGGCATGTACCACTTGTGCTTTTTCTATCTATTTTACATCTGCCATAATCTGCATCAGTATAAGCATGCAAGTCAAATTCACAATTTTTATCATACCAAATTCTTAAAGTGTGAGAATGCTTAATGTCTCGAAATATCCTTTTTACAGCATTATAGTGTGACACTTTAGAGTTGCTTTGAAAACAAGCACACATACAAACACTGAACATAATATCGGGTCTACTTGTAGTAAGATAAAGCAAAGAACCAATCATAGACCTATACACACCATTATCAAAATCTTTTTCATTCTCATATTTATCGAGTTTAGTGGTTACACTCATAGGGGTGGGAGACGGTTTCAACTTTTCAAAGTTAAACTTTTTAATCATGTCATTCACGTATTTAACTTGACTTATATGTATGCCTTTACTAGTTTGTTTAATTTGCAAGCCACGAAAATAATTTTGTTCACCGACTATAGATATCTCAAATTCAGATTTTATGCATGTTTCAAATTCTTCAACTAGCTTATGAGATGTATATCATCAACATAAATTTGAAAAATCAGTAAATCCGATTTTTCTTGTTTCAAGAATAAAATACTATCTATGATTCCTCTTTTAAATCCATTTTCTAAAAGAAAGGCAGCAAAACGATCATACCAAGCCTTAGGTGCTTGTTTTAAATCATATAGTGCCTTTTTTAACTTATACACATGATTAGGGTATTTTAAATCCTCAAAACCGGGTGGTTGTTTTACATATATTTCTTCCTATATAAAACCATTTAAGAATGCACTTTTTACGTCAATTTGATAAAGTTAAAATACTTCATGCAAGCAATAGCAAGTAATAATCGCATGGCTTCCAAGCAAGCTACGGGTGCAAGCGTTTCTTCGTAATCTATTCACTCTTCTTGATTATAGCCTTGTGCTACAAGCCCCGCTTTGTTTCTAACGACTTTACCATCTTCATTTATTTTGTTTCTAAAGACCCACATTGTGCCTATTATTGTTTTATGTTTTGGTCGTGGCACTAAATCTCATACATCATTTCTTGTGAATTGATTTAATTCATCATGCATAACGCCAATCCAAGAAGAATCATTCAAAGCATCAAACACATTATTGGGTTTAATTTCAGATATCATAGCATGGAATTGATTTATTTCATCTGGATCTATTCTTCTACGTGGTCGTACACCTTGTGTTATGTCGCCTACGATAAGGTTGTGTGGGTGATCCTTGTGCCATCATGGTTGATTATTTTCTAAGTCATCATGTATTTCTAAGTGATTATGTATTTCTAGTATGTCGTGTTCATCATTTACTATAGTATCTTCTATGTCATCTAACACGGGCTTTAGTTCAAAATCATTGTCATATTCTTTATTTATTTCATATTCACCAAATTCATTAAATTTCACATGAATAGATTCTTAAATCTGTCTAGTGATAGGATCGCAAAATCTATATGCCTTAGAATCCACAGAATATCCAACAAAAATGCATTAATGGATTTAGACTCAAATTTATCTAGATTATCTTTTGTATTCAAAACAAATCATTTACAACCAAAAACACGAAAATAATCAATCTTAGGCATGCGATCATTCAAAATTTCATAAGGAGCTTTGTTTATTTTTTTCTAATCGATAACGGTTAATTATATAGCATGCACAATTTACGGCTTCCGTCCGCAAAAATCTAGGCAACTTATTTTCACATAGCATGATCCTAGAAATTTCTTATAGTGTCCTATTCTTTCTTTCTACTACTCCATTTAGTTGTGGTGTTCTAGGTGGTGAAAACTCGTGTTTGATACCTTTTCTTCGCCAAATGATATCATGTCCTTGTTTTTAAATTCGTCGCCTCTATCGCTCCTAATCTTTTTCACATTTAAATCATACTCATTTTCAAGTTGTTTTATTAATTTTGCAATCTCAACGTCATTATAATCTTTATTTGCAAGAAATAAAGTGCATGTATAGCAAGAAATATCGTCAACGATGACACATGCATAATGTCGCCCACCAAGACTTCTAGTATGACTAGGACCAAACAAGTCAATGTGTAATAATTCTAAGCTCTAGACGTACTAATTTCATTTTTAGATTTAAGTGACTCGCGTGTTTTTTGCCTTTAATACAAGATTCACACAACTTAAAGTTGTCTAAATCGAATTTAGGCAATCTTCGTACTAGATTCTTTCGTTGAAGTTTCTCAAGAGTTGAGATGCCAATGTGTCCTAACCGCCTATGCCACACATTCACGTTAGGTTCATTTGACATAAAACATTTTACTTTAGCGTCTAGCATATCATCCATAGAAAGTGTAAAAATATTTCATTCTCTTTTTTCTTTTAATACCGTTTCTCCGTTTTTATTTACAATTTTGCAATATGGATGAGTGAAGCACACATCAAAACCATTGTCAAGAAATTGTGAGATGCTAAGCAAGTTATAGGATAGATTACTTACCAAAAAGACGTTTGAGATTTGAAGAGTGCTTGGATTTCTAATTGTGTGTTTTCCAATGATTCTTCCTTCGTTGTTGTCTCCAAAGGTCATCGATCCACCTTTTGTAACCTTCTTCAATTTTAAAACAAGCTCCGATCACCGTCATGTGCCTCGAGCAATCACTGTCAAAAAACCACTTGATTGATCTATCTTTAGATGTATGTGTTTCCCACAATGTGTAACAACGATTTAGGTACCCTGTTATTTTGGGTCCTTAAGAGTTAGTTCTTCTCCCCTTTGTAAGAGTACCTTTTAGTACCCAAGTGACCTTCCTCGGTCTTACAAATGGTAAGAAAAGAGATGAAGAAGCAATATAATAGATGTTAGGTGCAAATCCGTTTGGCCTATGGCCGAGAATGCCATCATGCTCATGATAAGCTTTTCGTTTTTGATATGCCTTTGTGTTAATGTGCATGGTGTGTGATCTAGATGCATTTGTGTTGTATGAATGTCGTGTATGCATCAATGGTTTCCTTTCATATTTATAAGGAACATAATTATATTTCGTATGAGATGGAAAAGAAGAAGCACGATGAGATGAGATGAGCGGTGATCTAGGCGTCCTTTTAGGTTGTATATTTGTCTTGAATGCATGCGGTTTCTTAGATGTGGATAAAATGATTTTGGTTGATTTACTTTGTTTTCATTTTTCTCAACGTATCCTAGTTTGGTTTTGTCACTTTCATGCTTTTGTGAGGAAATGAGGCGATCTAGCATTTTGGTACCCGTATCGAACTGTTTTACCATTCTTTCTAAATCCTCAATTCTTGATTTCAAATTTGAAATCTCGGATTTCACTTTATTATTTTCTGACGTTAATGACGAGACCTCCGATTTTAATACATTAATTGTGCAAGACGACTCTTCTTTTGAATCGTTTAATCGAGATACAAGGTTCGTGGTAGATGATTCTAACAACTTCTTGTCTTCAATTAACCGTTTCTTTTCTTTCGGAAGAGTCTTTGTAAATTTATGCAGTTCAAGATATTGACGAAATAAATCATCATCAGAGGGTTCGGAATCAAAATCAGAGTCAGAAGATACCTCGTTTGATGCTTTGGACGCAAGCATACTTGTGCCGTCTCTTCTTCAGTTTCATCAGTCTCAGAGTCAGACGAGTCACTCCAAATGGAGTCCTTGAGGGCTCTTCTTGTATTCCTTTGTTTGGGTTCTGAGACTGGCCTATTTTTGTTCTAATCCTTGTCACGGTTCTTGTTTGTTTGTTTGTCCTTGTTCGGACATGCATATGATAATTGTCCAAGTTTTTCACATTCATAGCACATTATATCTATATCGTTTTTTTTATTTTTATTTCTCTTAGTTGGAACAGCCTTAGGTTTATTCGTTAATGAATTTCTCATAAATTTTCTCAAACCTTTAGCCAATAATATTAGATCTTCGTTGTCCGATTCAGTGTCACTATCATCTACGTGATCGGAAGAAGTAGAGACATATTCATTTGATTTAAAAGCAATAGTCTTACCTTGTTTTGTCATTGATTCTGATTTTCTTAATGTGAGTTTGTTTTCATATATCTTTAGTGATCAAATTAGTTCCTCCATTTTTGCTGATCTTATTTCTTTACTTTCCTCAATCGCTGTGACTTTGGGGTCCCATACGGATGTGAGGCTTCTTAGCACTTTTTGTACATATTCCTGTGTAGAGAAAGCTTTTCCAAGAGACTCAAGAGAGTTATAAATGTTTGTCAAGCGTAAGTCCATATCAACAATAGATTCGTTTGGTAATAACTTGAAAGACTCAAGTGTACACATAAGCATGTTTATTTTGGACTCTTTAACTTGACTAGTGCCTTCGTATTTCATTTCAAGAATTCTCCACATTTCTTGGACATTAGAGCAATTTGACACATAACTCAATTCACTTTTACTCAAATCATTTAAAATAAGTTGCATGGGTCTAGCATTCATACTTAATTCTTTTTGTCCTCACTAGTATATTCTTGTTTTGGTTTTGCGACTTCTAATGTGACACCATCAACCGTGGATAACTTAGAAGGGATAAAAGGACCATCTAATGGACCACAAGTCTATATCAATAGCCATAAGAAAGAGTTTCATTCTAAGTTTCCATTGTATAAAGGACTCACTGTCAAAAAGAGGAGACCTTTGACTCGACATACCTTCTTGTTCAGTCTTGTGACTAGTGGATGTCATCTCACAAAGATCGTTGGATCATCTTATAGTGAGTGTGCCCGCTCTCTGATACCACTCGTAGAACCTGTATAGCACCACTAGAAAAGGGGGGTTGAATAGTGAGTGCAGAAAATTCAGTTTTAGAACTTTTTGAACCAAATTACTCACTACTGAAAACAGTTTCTATTTTCAGATCCTAATTTAATTTATTTAAATGATCTAGTTGTAGACCTCCAAAAATTATGAAATTTGGTGAAGTTGACTCTCAAATGTTATGATTAACTCACAAAAATTTCAAATTAAAATTCGAAACCTAACCCCTTGAAAATACATTTTGGTCAGATTATATAAATCTGCCAGAAACTGTACTCAAAATTGAAAATTTTATTCCTATTAATTGGAAACTCTAAATGATCTGAAAAGTTTATGGCTTGACCCTCAAGATGTTTATTTTAATGGGTTGAAACAGTTTTTGAAAATTTCTTTAGAAGGTATGTCAATCACATTGATGTTCTCAACCTTTGCAAATCTGAGAATCAGATTGCACTAGTCTCAGAACTATTAACGTTGGATTGACTTATACTTATCCAAATGAGATGAAACTTGTGCCAAATGAAAACTAGGACGTGTGGCTATGTTTTTGCAAAAATTTAATGATTTTTGAAAATTGCTTGGTATTTTTACCGTTGTAATGAAATCGATGCAGAAAACTAGAAACTAAAAGTAAAGTGTTGAAAAGTAAGAACACCAAGAATTTTATACTGGTTCGGTTAAAACAACCTACTCCAGCCTTCAAGGACACCTTCCTCGGTTATCAATAAACACAAAAACATCTTACCATATGGGTGATTGGAGTTAAACACTAATTCCACCCTTTTACAATCAAAACAACTAAACAAACCAATCACGAACACCACCACCGATCGAATGAAGATTTGATCACACCTTGATCAACCTTTTAAAAGCAATGAACGTGTATAAGTGATATAATAAAAGCCTATATAATATGTGGAATATATGAATTGTAGGCTTGAGACAAAGAAAAATAGAAAGAAAGGAAGAAGGAGAGATTAGTCTTGCTTTTTGCACTTGTAAGAATATGAATTGTTACATAGCCTTGTCTAGCATCATCTTATCTTTTTATCACATTTTGGCCACACTAGCGTTCATCTCCTCCTTGAGAATCGTCTTTAATGTCCTTGGAAAATTGTTTTGTGTAAAAGATGACACAATGTTGCTTACTTGGTGCAATATGATTGGAGGGATGACTTGTCCTTACCTAGTTGTCACTTGTTGATTGGCCAACATTAGTCCTTGCCTAGTTGTCACTTGTTGATTGGCCAACATTAGTCCACATTGGCACCCTTTAAATGAGTTGTAAATTTTTCAAAAAATCTGAAAACATGTGCTCAAAATCAAGTTGAATAATTACCATATCAACACAATTCAATCCCTTAAATTTTGGAAGTTGAAGACAAAACATGGCAAAAAATCGGCCAACTAGCTTTTCCATTTGCTGAAATTTTTAGCATGTGGTTCTTTTGAATTCTTTCCATATGTGTTGTCCTCTTCTTGTGTGGCATGTCCTCCTCCAATTGAAGTGTCAAATAAGCTCCACCTTGGCTGAAATGGCGTGTAAAGAAGACTACACAGGTGCTGAAATTTTCTTTGGACAAGCTTTGTCAAATAATGCACAATATTCACACATATATGGTAAATTATAATTAGACTTATTTTGAATTTTCTAGAACGCTTTAATATTTCTTGAATGTGTAAAAAATGTCTAGGTACATGTTACATCTATCCCAAAAACGTTCTATGTGTGTACGTTCATAGAAAACCGAATTTTCGACTTTCGTCGATTACGCGATTTTTCTCCGACTAATTTCAAACTTCTTACACATGTAATACATATCATGTCACACATAATATGCATAAAATGAAGTGTATATTCAGCTATAATGGCTGATGAAATACGTCCCATGTGTAAAAATAAAATTGAGTTTAAATTCTTCACAAATCTCAGCTAAATTGTGGATGATTTGTGTGTGTCAACATGGTATGACTTTGTGGCTGATTGTAACATGTGGACCACAAAATTTGATGTATTTTTGATGTATATAGGCTGTCCATCTTTATATGTCAAGTACGTGACATGTTGGTGAAGTTTCGGTAGTCACCCGATACGACAATTTTCGATTTATGACCTTGTAACATGTAGTTATAATTTTGACGTCACCATGACTTATACCATATGATATAAGACCTGAATATGCTCAACAATATAAGGTGTATATAGTGGTGTGACATGGACGTACGTTTATGATATATGTGACGTGTCGGTGGTACGTCGGAATATAAGTATATAGTGCCTTTTTAAAAAAATTATGGATATATATAATATATAGGAAAATGGCGTGTGAATTAACGGGATGAGGAGACCTTCCATTTTCAATTTGTTGCCATATAGCTCTCTCCAAATATGTCTTCACTTAATGAACTAGTTCGTTCAGTAACTTAAACACTTTACTTTATGAATTAGTTTAGTTCATTAATCATGGCACCTGAATATAGTACAAAGACAACAAATGTTTGCCATATGATGTAAGCTTTAACGCTTCATGGCTTGTTGGTATGGCAACAATATATATAATCATGTAAAGCATGGTTATCACATAGGCGTGTCAAGTAAACAATTTATTCATGCATTTCGTAAGCACGTAGCATTTAACTCATGCATTTGTAAATCACTCATACCCTTTTTCTCAACAGAACCTGCTCCCAACAAAACCAAACAATGTCGGGAACCGAGAGAACTCCAAGATCTACAAATTTGATGATGCTACTAGTCAACTTGGTGAGAAATATTCTCAGCATACGACCAACGAAGTTAAATTATGAGAATCTATCACTCGGATTTAAACTCAATGGTGATAATCATTAGCTATAGGCATCATTTATACGAAAGCAATCAGAGACACGGGTCGGAGTCAACATCTCATAGGTATACCCCTACCTCCTGTAACCACAGAGCCGAGTTATCCACAATAGAAATAGAACGACCACTCTTGTGTTCACCTGGCCAATTCAGATTATCGAATCAAGTTTGGTGAATAATGTATTGTAATATCCAACCGCAAAACACTCTGATAGACTTTCAGTTACCTATAGATCTAGTGCAAACTCGTTACAAGCTTTTGAGCTTCATAAGGGAGCAAACTCTATCAAACAAAATGAAGGAAGACTTGAAGATTGTTGGAAGAAATTTCAAAGCGTATGGATTACCATAGACGGAAGCAGGCATGCGGTTGTCTGAATAGAGGAATCCCAAATAGCAATAATGAAAGTGGTCCTCTCAGCCAAACTTGATACATCACAGAGGATAGGCCTCGAATTGAAACTCCAAGGTAAGGCCAAAAGGAACTAGATGGTGACAGGGCCATCTCGCTCACAACCATCACGACAATATGGAAAAAAAGAAGACAAATCAAAGCTTCATTGCACCGACTACAGAATGAAAAAGCACACATAAGATACGTGATTTCAATTGACAGGATTTCTTGAATGGTGAGAGGATAACCACCAAGTTCCAAAGAACAAGACAGAAAATCAGATGGCACCAGCGTGTGGCACCACCACTATGGGCGCCATTTCTGATAAGAGCACGAGCAATGGTGGCCCGAGAAAGAATGGGGACAATAGCGAGATGGGAAGCATGACTCACTGTCATAAAGAAGAAGGGCAAAATTTTGAGAAGGCATCAGGAAAGGCAACGAATAAAGAACGTGTATGGTAAATGTGTCCACAGAGCATATGGTAGAATGTGCAAAGGTGCTGATGGCTTCTCTTGTTCTGAGTACATCCCACGAATAGTTACAAAAGCAAGTGAAAGAGCAGAATGACGGGAGGTGATGGAATTAGAAATGGCAGCCTTGAAAAAAATGAACCTAGAAGAAATAAGTGGTATCAAAAGAAAAGGATCCAGTGGAGTGTCGATGGGCTTTCACAGTTCAATATAAGGCAGATTGAACTGTTGAATGACATAAGGCAAGGCTAGAAACTAAGGGATACACATATATGTGATTGATTACTCAAAGACATTTTTGGCAGTCACAAAAGTTGATACGATTAGAGTTCTGTTCTTTGTAACAACAAACAAGGATCGACCTCTCCGTTAGTTCGATGTCAAAAACACCTTCATAAATAGGGAAATGAAAAAGAAGGTGTATATGGAAGTCCCACAATGTTTTTCAATTGAATTTCGAAAACACGAGGTCTGTAGACTAAAAATGGCTCTCTATAGGTTAAAACAGTCTCTGGAGATATGATTCGGGAGGTTTATAGTGGTTATGGGCCAGAATGGATACAAAAAGTGGAACACTAACCATATTTTGAATTATAAGAAGAGGAGAGACTTGATCACGTGCGTAATTATATATGTCTATGATACGAACATCACATGGAGTAACAAGGAAGAAACTCCATAGCTTCTAAAATGATACAAGAAGTTTGAGATAAAAGAGTCAGGTGGATTGAAATATTTTCTAGGGATTGAAGTTCTCCGATCAAATAAGGAAACCTTCATATCCCAACAGAAATATATTCTTGACTTTTTGGCTAAAGTTAGGATAATTGATTTTAAGCCAAATGATACTCTGATGGTTGTTAATCATAAGTTAAAAATTGATAGAGTGAGCTCCAACTGTAAAGCGTGAATAGTATCAAAGGTTGGTTGGGAAGCTGATCTACCTTTCACACACAATACCCGAAATTGCCTATGCACTTTGAGTAGTGTGTCAGTTTATGAACCAGCTTCAGAAAGAGCATATGGAACAATCATGAAGATAGTAAGGTACTTGAAAGGTACTTGGACGAGGTATATTGTTCAACAAATACGGACACTTATATGTAGAGGTTTGCACTAATGTAGATTGGGCAGCTAATCCGAACGATAGGTGGTTCACATCAGAGTAATTTGCATTAGCCTAGTCACATGGAGGAGCAAGAAATAGAAAGTTATAGCATTGTTCAGTGAAGATGTAAAATTTAGGGAGTTCACAAAAGATGTAATGGAGATATTATGACTAAAGAAATTGATGCATGAGATGTGATTTCTCTTGAGGCTCATGTCTCAATTGATGTGTGATAATAAGACGACGATTAATATTTCCAAGAATCTGGTAGGGAACGATCGAACCAAACATGTTAAAGTAGATAGATATTTCATTAAGGAGAAATCTGAATGATTCGTTGAACTTCCGTTCATCACATCCAAGGATCAACAAGTAGACATTCTCATAAATATAGTCACATGACGAATATTTGACCCAGTATTGGCCAAGTTGGGTATTAAAGATCCGACTACTCAACTTGAGAAAAGTGCTAGATGATATAATTCGTGTAACTGCCTTAGATTAGGAGATATGGTTCGGAAATGAAAACCTAACTGAATCAAAGGATACGTGATTATCCTTTCATTTATTATAGAGATTGTACGTGATGTCATATAAGTAGGTCATTGTACATTATAAAAATGAAATGAAAACACATTTTCATTGAGCAAACATGTGTTTGTTTGTCCACATATATGTATATATATATGTATATGTATATATGTATATATATGTATATGTATATATGTATATATATATGTATATGTATATATATATATATGTATATGTATATATGTGTGTGTGTGTGTTGATCTCATTTCTCGATTCTGAAATCGATGCTCTAGCTGCGCCATTCAAATATTCCTTGGTTGGCACGTTTTGGTACGGGCGACCTCCATTGAAGGTGATCAGAGAAGTATTTGAAAAAATTGGATTTCATCAAGATTTACGTATAACACTCATTGATCAAACCCACATTCTCTTAAATTTTCAACAAGAAGCAGATTATCTACGATGTTTTTATCGTCGATCATGGCTTATATCAGGCTGTCATATGCGTATAACTAAATGGACTGTAGATTTTGATCCTTCTGCTGATGTACCTATTGTGCCAGTCTGAGTTGCTCTACCTGGCTTGCCGATCCATATGCACTGTCGCAATGCTCTTTTTGAAATAGTAAAGCCGATTGGCTGCCCACTCAAACTTGATGTTGCGACTTCTAACGGTCTCAGGCCATCCGTGGCACGAATATGTGTGGAGGTTGAGGTTTCGCAAGATCTGCCACAAAAAATATTTTTACAGGCAAAGAAAAGGCTTATATTGATGTCCGTGATATATGAAGATTTGCCCAAATTTTGTACTGCTTGTCATCGTCTCGGTCATGACCAATCGTCCTGTGCGTCAAATCTATCAACGCCATCGAAAATTCCACCGCCCCCGCCGCTACCCCCGTCACGTTCGTCAAAACAGCGATGGACACCTGTCAAAAACAAAGCAGTAGCGCCTACGGCTCCATCGTCTTCCCTACCACCTCAAGATTCCATACCCGACATGCCGCTGCCTGAGATCCCTCCAGCGGGTGCACCTGTCAGTAGTGAAGATCCAGACGCTGCGGAGGAGGACCAGCACCAAGACGCTTACTGTGATGCTCCAGAACACCACATGCCAGATGACATCAACCATACGGATATTGGCCATTTGTCGGATAATGATTTGCCGGCTGAGGAATATGCTGAGGACATTCCTACGGTGCCTGCGGAAGTTGCCCGTCGCATGCAACTGCTTGATTCGTCGCCTGATGATGACATATTAATATCTAGGCTGAATGATCAGACTGAGGAGGCGCCATTTGTGCCTGTTGTCCCTCGTCGGAAGCGTAGAACTCGAAAGGATCTGCCCCCGCTACCACCATCGACCATTCTAACACGCAGTGCATCTCACATTATTCAGGGAAGTGTTTCTACACTTACTCAATGAATATATTAATATGGAATATTCGAGGCATGCGTACATCATTACCTCGATTACAACAGCTGATTAGGGAACATCGATTAAATTTAGTTGCTTTAGTTGAGCCCAAGCATACTCCCACACAAATACAAAGATTTGGTTTGCGTCTTGGCTTTTCACACTGTTATGCTTCACAGTCGGAACATATCTGGTTTTTCTGGCGTGATAATGAGTTTTGTTTGCTTTCCACACAGGATCAAGATCAAGTGATTCACCTGACTTTGTCATCAGTTTCGTTGCAGCACTCTTTTGTTCTCTCAATAGTCTATGCAAAAGACACTGCTACTCAGCGTCAACAATTATGGCGCACATTATGTGACTTCTCCTCGGGATTACAACTACCTTGGATGATTGGAGGAGATTTTAACACGTTCCGCACCCTTGAAGATCATAGTGGCCATTCCGCGCCTTCCCTATCTGCTTTACAGGATTTTAATGACTGTATTGAAGCATGCTCCCTTATGTCGCCACCATATCAAGGAACCCGGTTTACTTGGGCTGAAGTCCGTGGACTTGGCCGTGTCCGCCGGCGGCTAGACTGGCTATTTATCAATTCTTTGATGCATGATATGTTTGACACTCTGAGATTGTCTCATTTACCACGCGTTACATCGGATCATACCCCGCTTTTGATACAATGTCAGCTAAGTACCCAGCCTACGCGTCGCTCTTTCCGGTTTCTCGATGCATGGCTCCACCATCCTGATTTTCATACATATGTGAAGCATGCATGGGTATCATATCCAACTACAGGTGGCATGCGGGGTTTCTATGCCAAATTATTTACTCTGAAGAAAGACATTCAACTCTGGAATAAGAATATATTTGGGAACATTTTCAGCAACCTGAAGGATGCAGAGGATCATCTAAATAGGGCTGAAACTCAATGGGACGCCAACCCCACGGAGGTGGCGCGTGAGGCGTATTTTCAGGCCAAAGTGCACTATTTGCTTTCCTCAAAGTATGAGCTACAATTTTGGAAACAAAAAGCACGGGTAAAGTGGTTACACGAAGGAGATGCTAATACCCGCTACTTTCACTCCCTTGTCAAAGGTAAACGCTCACAACTATGTATTCGCCAGCTTCAAAACTCGTAGGAAACACTGTTAACACAGCCGGCTGATATTATGATAGCCGCTGTCGATTTTTATAAGGACTTATTTGCCCGGGCGCCCACGAGTGATCACTCCGCTATCTTATCGCACATCCCTCGCATAGTCTCTAACGCCGACAATTTAATGTTGACACAGTTGCCATTGGAGTCAGAGGTAAAAGAGGTTGTATGGAGTTTAGACCCTCATAGTGCAGCGGGACCGGACGGTTTTCATGGTAATTTCTATCGTTCCTGCTGGGATATAATACATTTGGATGTTCTAAAAGCAGTGCAAGAATTTTTCATTGGAGTTCCACAGCCAACTGTCATGGCCAGTGCTTTACTTACACTTATCCCGAAGATACAGTCACAGCAGACATTTGGAGATTTTTGCCCTATTTGTCTTACAAATTTCCTAAGCAAGGTTTGCACTCGTATCATTGCCACCTGTTTGAATCAGCTGCTACCACAGTTAATTTCGCCGGAGCAAACATGTTTTCTTCCGGGTCATGACATTTCGACTCAAGTGCTTTTGGCCCGAGAAATGGTACATATGTTAGACAGAGGTGGGCCACAGTTGTGTTTGAAATTAGATATGATGAAGGCTTTTGACCAGGTAAGCTGGGAGTATCTTCAACTGCTTCTGCGCCAATTTGTATTTTCAGAATTCTTCATTCGGATAATCATCAACCATCTGAGTGCAACGAGGATGTCAGTCTTAATCAATGGGCAGCCATCTCATTATTTTTGGCCTTTCAGGGGTGTCAAACAGGGTGACCCCTTATCCCCTTTATTGTTTATTCTATCATCTGAAGGATTCAGTCAAGGACAGAAGGCACTGGTTGCAGCGGGGAGTGTCCAATCATTTCGCCTGGGGAGAATACCTATGACTATCTCACACTTGGCATATGCGGATGATTTGCTTGTCTTTTTATGAGGTACGCAGCGTAATCTCCAACGGTTCCATTCTTTTCTCGCAACATATGAAACTGCATCAGGACAAAAGGTAAATTTCAATAAAAGCCGTTTTGTACCATCGTCAAGCATCACTCCACGTCAACGCCAGAAATTCAAAGAAATACTAGGTAGGCGATCAGCGTCTTCGCCTTTTAGATATCTTGGTTCTTACCTTCATAAGGGGATCACTCGGTCTATGCACTGTACCGCCCTCTTACAGCATGTGGATGACTGATTACATGGCTGGCACTCCCGCCTTCTCTCATCGGCAGGGCGTTTAGTGTTCTTGCGATCCATCATTGCGGCGCTCCCGTTACACATTCTGGCGGCTGGCGGCATGCCCAAGTCTATCATCCGCATGATAGACAGAAAGATGGCAACATTCTATTGGGGAGATAGGCATCATTGGGTGGCATGGAAAAACATCACCATTCCTGTTGAAGAAGGCGGCTTAGGACTTCGTAGCCTTAGTGAATTGCAACAGGCATATCAATGCCGAATATGGTGGACATACCAAAGGCACGATATCTTATGGAGTCAGTATATGCATTTGAAATATGGCAGGCGGGGTGATTATCAACCGCGACTTCCAGACTCGGCAGTATGGAAATCTATATGTGGAATACACTCCACTTGTCTCTCTCATACAACTGGTATGAGCTCATTTCTTTCATGGACAGCTACGCCCACTGGAGTGTTCACTCTCAAGTCGGCCTATGCTATATGTAGGGTGTCACGACCAACACTGCTATCGACAAAATTTATTTGGTTCAAACACCATTCTCCATCCGTAAGACTATTATTGTGGCGATTATTCCATTCAACTATGCCATTTGAAGATTACATAGGACAATATTTGGTGGCACGTCCTACGCAATGTCCTTTTTGCAGGGAGCACTCAGCCACGGTGGACCATATATTCATTTACTGCCCCCGCATTCGCTACTTATGGAATTTTTTTGCTGCTGAATTGCATGCCGTGCCTCCGGCATTTCTATCTTTGCGACAATATTTATTAGCATGGTGGTACCGGTCAAATTTTTCATCACAACCTGGGGTTTTAAAGATAGTCATTCCATCAATTGTATTTTCAAACATTTGGCGTCAGTATGCGCAATTAGTATATGGGGACACTACAACATTTTCGACTGCGAGGCTTCGTAATTCCATACACTTTGATATTCACATGTGGATGCTGAAGATCCAGGAATCCAAACTTGCAGTAGGTCCAACACTCTCTCTCTCCTGGCTCCCTCGGATTCGCCCTCCGCGACTCTGTGTTATTCGGTGGCAAACTCCCCCCTGAGGTAGACTCAAGTTAAATGTTGATGCAGCAGTGGGCCGCCACTATGCTGCGGGTGGGGCAATTTTGCGGGATCAAGATGGCCGATGCGTTTGTGCGCTTTCATTTCGATTGCCGCACAGTACACCTTTGCATGCGGAGATTCAGGCAACTCTTTTTGGACTGATGTATCTTCTCCCAATCTATCGTTTCCTCATACTTGAGTCCGATTGTGCTCAAATGCTATCATGCCTGCACAAGCCCCGTCAGGTTTCTTGAAATTACCATCTCCGACAACTACATACACTGATTCATCAGCATCGTCTAGAGCTCATTCATACGTATCGTGAGACTAATATGCCGGTGCATTATCTCGCACAACACGCGATGTTACATCCTACGACGAGTGTTTTTAATAGACACAATCTTCCACCTATGGTTCGGGCAGCAGTCATGTTGGATCTCACATCGGCGAGCTTGCGCGCATCATGACATTTTAGTCTACCCAATGGATTGCCGGTTTTTCCTATACTCTGCCCATGCCTTACGTGTCACGGGCAGACACGGTACGCATCGCTTTCATTTGCTTCCCTGCTGCATACTTTATATCCTTATCACCTTTAACGCTGTCTTTGTTCCCGGAACACATTGCCGTACCTGCGTTTGTAACACTCATTTGGAGCGGCGACGCCTCAATCGCATACCTAAAGTATTCCACAAGGATTGGCTACGTCAAGTTTTACCTGCCTGTACTTCAATAAGTACAGGCAGAGCTGGTACGCTTCTGTCTATTACATTATGCTGGTTCTAGTTTATCTTAATTTGCACACTGACGCCGCAATTTTCTTTCTTGATATGGGCATGTCCGACAACAATACCATTGCGGTCTTTACACATGGATGCGAGGCCTTTTTCTTCAATTCAGGGCTACCCTCCTCATAATCTACATCAACCGTTATTGGCTTGCACACTCATTTTTCAAGTCTTCCACAGGGATTGGCATGTATCGAGTGCCACTGCCGGCACATTAGGTTGTGCCGGCAGTACAGGTTTGATCTGCGTCCATCTAAACTCTCATGTATCATTCTGTCTTGGACTTATGTTTTACTCAGACCTATTTTTTTATTGTGCATGGACGAGAGCATGGATCAGCAGTCTACTCTACACTTTTTACCGCTGGCGGAGAATTCTCTTGCTAGTTCTTTTCCACAGTTACGCTGTTGTTTATTGGAAAGCAAGGATGGACACTGGCTTAACACTCCATTTCTTCGAAGTTCATGGCCACATTGCCTGGATGCGAGGAGACAATTATGAGCGCCTGTGCATATGGCAGTTCATTTTCTTACATTTGATTCATACTCGGATTACCTTCTGTTATTCATTACACTATAGCGCATATCAACACTCCACCTGTATAAATATGTACGCTTTTTCCTTCGCCAAGGTTTTATCCACAAGGGTGGTTTTACTTGGCAAGGCTTTAATGCGGCATATCATATATAGTCTGGATGTTGATAATCATTTACTGCTATATTATATTTTTTCATTTCGATGTAATATGGTTTTCCTCCGCCATAAGTGAGGGTTATCATAATAAAATCTTTGTTTTTTTCCACAAAAAAATATATGTGTATGTGTGGATCTTTGTTTGTAAATATTCTAATAAACAGTTCTACATTTTCAAAAGCCAGGAAAATATATAAATGTAACCCAGTGGCAGTTAATTTTGAGAATTGGGATGATAATCCTCCTGTAGAGGAGGAACGGAGAAAGGGAGTGAAGAAACATGCTAAGTGAGTAAAGGTGCAGAAATGAAGTGAGGAAGAAGAAGGCTGGAGGCGCTGGCGGGAAGATTTAAAGGCTGTGAAATTACTATTTTGTCATCGGCAGTTAAATCAGTTGTATTAGAAAATTAAGGTCTTTCTTGTCATTTTAGTTCTATATCATTTGTTCCTCCGGTTGCACTGTACAAAACGATCATCCACTTGTACAAAGCGGTTACCAATTCAGAAGTACAGAATTTTTCTTCCTCCAATTTTCTTTCGATGCTCCCTTTGTTTGTTCTGCAATTATGTATTTCAATTGATTACTGTTGTTGCTACTTTGAATTCTATGTTTGTTTATCAATTTCTTGACATGGTATCAGAGCTTGAGATGCGTTTGGTGCTTTCTCACATATGAATTGTTCCATTCTTCTTGAAACGTTCAAAGTTTCTTCGATTGTTGTTGATTCGTGTTTTTCTTCGATCGTTATTGAGTTGTGTATAATCCTTGGTTGTTTTAGTTGTATAATGGCATATCTTGGAAGTTCTAGCTCTGGATTCAAAGCTGATCAAAATCAAGCAGATGCGAGTCCTGTATAGAATGTAGTATTTGGTTCGAGAGGAAATCAGGTTCATCAAGTTGAGAATAGAGGAAATCAGGTTCATCAGGTTGAAAATACTCTCCACAATCCGTTTTATTTACATCCTAATGACAGTCCAGCAATTGTTTTAGCACAACCACCTCTTAATACGCACAACTATCATACATGGAGCAGGACATTCGAGATGGCACTGGTTGTAAAGAATAACGTAGGCTTCATTGATGGAAGCATAAGGAAGCCTGCAATCAATGATCCTCAGTTTGCAGTATGGAGACAGGTAAACACTATGGTACAATCATGGATCATGAACTCTGTTTGTCAATCTATTTCTCAAAGAATATGTGGTTTGATAGTGCTTCGAACATGTGTAATGATTTGAAATTGAGATATGGTAGCACAGATCCTTTTAGACTGTCTGACCTTCTTGAAACATTTTATTCTGTTAAGCAAGATGGAGGTAGTGTGAATGAATATTTTACCAGACTGAAAGTGATATGGGAGGAGTTGATGGCAGTGAGACCAGTGCCAAGCTGTGTATGAGGAGGATGTAGGTGTGAACGGGCTGGAAAAATGTAAAAGTTTGTTGAAAGTGATTATGTGATTAAGTTCGTTAAAAGATTAAATGACATCTTTGATCCTGTTAAGTCACAGGTGTTTGTGATGTCTCCATTACCAGATATCTATACCACCTTCTCAATGGCTCTAAAGTATGAAAGAAAAGTAATGGCAGATGCAGGAATATCTGAAACAGAGAATGGAAATGTTGTCTTGATGGCAGATGGCCAAGCTTCTGATTATGTGGTGGCTAAAATATTTTCAAATAGACAGTCATATGGGGGATATAAGAAGAATAGTGGAAAGAATCAGATGGATGGAGGAAAGCGTTTCCAATGTACTCATTGTGGGATGCAAGGGCACACAATTGATAGGTGCTATAAGCTGCATGGTTATCCCCCAGGTTTCAAACCAAAGAGCCAAGTCCATTTGACAGAAGCTGTGGAGGTGCAGTCAGACAAGGGTTCAATGAATCAAGTAAACAGAAGCTTGCAGTCTTTGGTTCTGACTCCTGAACAGAATCAGAAACTGCTGAGTTGGCTCAACAAAGATGATGAGAGTCAGGAATTCCAACCAGGGAATTCTTCTCAGAATGTTGTCTTGTCAGCCAAGGTGGATAAGTTGCCAGGTAACTCTGTAACTAATGATTTAAATACATGGATTCTTGATTCAGGAGCTACTAATCACATTGTGTCACACTTATTCTTATTTCTATCATGTAAACCTATTAGCCATATCACTATAAGAATGCCTAATGATGTATTTGTGCCAGCCACACATCTTGGATCAGTAAGAATCAATCCCTTACTGACTGTTAACAATGTCTTGTATGTTCCCTCCTTCAAGTATAACCTACTCTCTCAGTAAACTTCTTGTCGATCTCACACTAAACATTCAATTCCATGGTTCTGTTTGTATCATCCAGGATCAATTGTCCAAGAGGATGATTTGTTCAGCTAATCTTTCAGGGGGCCTTTACTATTTGCAAGGTGATATACCTTTAACTCAGCCTACTGTTTGTTTGAATTCATCAATGCATTTGCATCCATCTCTGCTCTGGCATTACAGGCTGGGGCATGCTTCAGCTCCCAGAGTCCAAGAAGTACAGAAACTTGACTCATCTGTGCAAGGTGGACATCTTCAAGTACCATGTCATATATGCCCTCTAGCTAGGCTGAATAAACTTCATTTTTCCCCTTCGTCTTCTGTTTTCAAATTTCCTTTTGACCTTGTACATGTTGATATTTGGGGACCAAATAGACATTGCACAATGTATGCTTAGAAATATTTCCTCACTATTGTTGATGACTGTAGTAGGTACACATGGGTGTATTTGATGAAATCCAAAACTGAAGTGAGACAAATTCTACAGAATTTTTGCCAATTTGTGCACACACAATTTGAAAGACACATCAAGGTGCTTAGAACTGACAATGGTCAGGAATTTGTCATGACTGATTATTACGCTAAACATGTCATTATGCATCAAACTTCTTGCATATATACACCCCAGCAGAACGGACTTGTAGAAAGAAAACACCAACACATTCTCATAGTGGCAAGATCACTACTTTTTCAGGCCCACTTGCCACTGCCTTACTGGGGTTTTTCAGTCTCTCATGCAGTGTCTTTGATAAATTTGATCCCTATTCCATCCTCAAACAAAAGACTCCATATGAAATTCTTTTCAAGACTAAGCCAATATACAAGCATCTGAAGGTATTTGGGTGTCTGGCTTATGCTCGAAACACAGACACTACCAAACATAAATTTTCACCCAGAGGTATTCCATGTGTGTTCCTGGGGCTGTCCTCTACCTCAAAGGGTTACATACTTCAGACCATAAAGCACAAGCAAATTATAGTGTCAAGAGATGTGCAATTCTCTGAATCACAGTTTCCTTATGCTGATTCTAATCCATTACCTTGTTCTGCCTCTTTTGATATGGATAACATAACACCACCATCTTCCTCTGTTAGCCCAAATATCCTCAACTACTCTGACTGTTTGCCCCAAAACATCCTGCCAACACAGCCTACTCCAGCAACAGACAACTTGGGCCAACTCTCTTCACCTTCCAACACCTCTACGTCTGCGTCAAATGAAACATCTACTTGGCTTCAATCATTACCAACTCCTTCAACTCTGCCAATCATCCCAGATCACAATTTTCCAATCCATACTATTGACATTCCATTAGTCATTGATCCAGCAGACAGTGATCTCCTTCATACTCTCCCAAATGTTCAAAATACTTTCCCTTCATCTGAAACTTGCTCTCCTGAACGCACACCAGACCTCATAGGCAAATCAAACCTCCTCGTTTCCTCAAGGATTACTACTGTAGTCAGTCTGTCTCTGAGCGTATCCCACCTTCTTCTGCTCTCTATCCTCTTCAAACTCATCACACATTAGATCACTTAGCTCCTCAATACAAGAAATATGTACTTAACGTTAGCTTGCAGCAAGAGCCTACTTCTTATCACCAGGCTGTCAAATCCACAGACTGGAAGCATGCCATGGATCTGAAATTAGCAGCCTTGGATGCTAATCATACATGGGACATTGTATCTCTGCCTTCAGGAAAGAAGCCCATTGGATGCAAATGGGCCTATAAAATCAAACGCAAGGTAGATGGGAGCATTGAGTGTTACAAGGCTATGTTAGTTGCCAATGGCTACACACAACAACCACGTATTAACTATAGAGACACTTCTCTCCCGTAGCAAAGATGACAACAATGAGGATACTCTTGACCTTAGCTTCTCTGAAGGGATGGCATTTACACCAACTTGATGTGAATAATGCATTTTTGTTTGGAGATCTTAATGAAGACATATACATGACTCTGCCAGATGGAGTGTTCACTCCAATTCCAAGTGGTGTGTGCAAACTAAACAAGTCACTCTATGGCCTTAAATAAGCCAGTAGACAATGGAATAAAAAACTTACTGATTTTCTGGTCTCAAATGGCTACCAGTAGTCCAAGCACGATTATACCTTATTCACAAAGTCCCATCAGGGGTCCTTTATAGCACTACTAGTTTATGTTGATAACATAGTGCTAGCCAGTGATTCCTTATTACTCATTGCTGAACTCAAAAATCATCTACATCAGGCATTTAAGATCAAGGATCTGGGCACCCTTAGATATTTCCTTGGCTTAGAGGCGGCTAGGTCTCAGGAGGGGGTGTTCATATGTCAAAGGAAATACACACTTGAACTTCTGGAAGAAACTAGATACCTGGCCTTTAAGCCAGCCAAGAGTCTAATGGAACAGAACCCCAAGCTAGCTCATGGTGATTCTAAGTTGATTGATGATATATCTGTATATAGACGATTGATAGGTAAACTGCTGTATCTTACTATAACTAGGCCAGACATTACTTACACAGTACAACAGTTAAGTCAATTCTTAGACACTCCCACAGAGTCTCACTTGAATGCTGCACAGAGACTATTAAGGTCTTTAAAAGGTTGTCCAGGGAAAGGACTGATGTTTCCTAGCAAGGGAGAGGTTAAAATGAAAGCCTTCTCTGATTCAGACTGGGGGTTGTGTGGAGAGTAGAAGGTCTGTAACTGGATATTGTATGATGTTGGTGATGCACTTGTGTCCTGAAAGACTAAGAAGCAGACCACAGTGTCCAGATCATCCTAAGAAGCAGAGTATAGTGCTCTTGCCTCAGCTACCTGTGAGGTGCAATGGATTCTCTATCTGCTTAAGGATCTCCAAGTGGAATTTTGTGAACCAATTGAGCTATTTTGTGATAATAAGAGTGCTGTATACATCGTGGAAAATCTAGTATTCCATGAGAAGACAAAGCATATTGAAATTGATTGTCATATTGTGAGAGATAAGTTTCAGCAAGGAATAATAAAGCCAATGCCTATTAGAACTGAGTTGCAATTGGCGGACATTTTCACTAAGGCTTTGGACTCAAGAAGAATTACAATCCTGTCTGGTGCACTAGGTATGTGGAACATATATGGGCATTCAGGATTGAGGGGGGTGTTGAGAATTGGGATGATAATCCACCTGGAGAGGAGGAACGGAGAAAGGGAGTGAAGAAACATGCTAAGTGAGTAAAGGTGCAGAAGTGAAGTGAGGAAGAAGAACGCTGGAGGCGCTGGCGGGAAGATTTAAAGGCTGTGAAATTACTATTTTGTCCTCGGCAGTTAAATCAGTTGTATTAGAAAATTAAGGGCTTTCTTGTCATTTCAGTTCTATATCATTTGTTCCTCCGATTGCACTGTACAAAACGATCATCCGCTTGTACAAAGCGGTTACCAATTTAGAAGTGCAGAATTTTTCCTCCTCCAATTTTCTTTCGATGCTCCCTTCGTTTGTTCCGCAATTATGCATTTCAATTGATTACTGTTGTTGCTACCTTGAATTCTATGTTTGTTTATCAATTTCTTGGCAGTTAGACATAGAATCTAAGCCTATATTAGCCAACAAATGAGCGACTCGATTTGCCGATCGGGTGCATGAATGTGAGCTTCCCAAACTTGGACCGGTCCTCCACATAGCCCTTGGCACTATTAATCAGCGCTATGCAATCACATTCGATAACGACACTCCATTCACCTTCCCAATCTCTCACATGCATGAATGAACCCGAGAAACTGAATCGAATACAGCCATTATCATCTTTACCAACTATTCCCAGACCAGCCTTTGAATTAGAGTCGTATTTGCACGTCAAACGTATCAAATAATAAACTCAAATAACAAATCCAGCTTCTTTGGAATTCTATCAGAAATTATGAAAAT
This sequence comes from Eustoma russellianum, assembly GCA_036186865.1. NCBI lineage: Eukaryota > Viridiplantae > Streptophyta > Magnoliopsida > Gentianales > Gentianaceae > Eustoma > Eustoma russellianum. The sequence continues at coordinate 33,294,312 of AP025051.1, forward strand.
AAGTAATTTTGTTCATATATACATGTGGTTTGTTTTTTTCCATGACTTTTGTGCATTTAGCAAGATTTCGTGTTATAAGATTCTATCGGAATTATGTTAGACGACAGCTAGGAAAATCTTTTGGACGTTAATATATCAATCCTTTTTTATAGCTTGAATTCTCTGAGAAGATAATGGCAACTAGAAATACCACAATTTCACAACAAAAATGTTTCATCAAGAGAAGGAACTAAAAATAGCTTAACTCCTCCCGTTATTGATGAAATAGACGTTAGAAATGCCACAGTTTCACAACAAAATGTTTCATCAAATGAAGGGATGAAAAATAATTTTTTCGCTCCGGTAATTGATGAAATGTCTATTTGTTTGAACGTTATAGATGGCGTATCAAATTCGAACTCTTCCTCATATATATGTAGAAGAATGCAGAATGAGCAATAAATATAAAAAGATGATGAAAGCAGAAACTCGAATAAAAAAATGGAGCAGAACAAAAGACGAAAAAGTAGATGGCATGACAACCATTGCATCTGCAAGTTAAAAAAAATGAGACACTAGGGACAATGATGCTAGTGATGAACATGATATAGATAAGTAGGATGTCTTCTATTGATATAAGTCTTGGCATTTTAGAGTATTAGTTTGATTCTATTAAGCATTTATTTCATACAATAGGATACTTGATTTATTATCTTGTGGAACATTTAGATGTATGTTTTGGTATTTAAACTTATATAGTGATTCTATGTGACATTATGAATGAGTTTATGATGTTTTTTTGCTTTAAATATTAGTGTAATTTGTATGCTTAGAATGTTAGCGTTATTTATGCTGGAGAAAATTGAAGGAATTGAATTTGCCCAAATTACCTACCTTGGTTAGCAACATATTTTCAGCTTAATTATAATTAGTTTTCATTAACGACAAGTAGAAACTAATGAATCTTTAATTATCTATGTAACGATTCGATTATTTTAGGCTTTGGAATCACTCAATTACGATATCGGGTGAATGAGAAATTAATGCTCAAAATAAGAGTAAAATAAGTAGAAATCGGCTCGACTCGGCTCTGGATGGGGCCCAAGATCGGGCTTGGGTTGTGGGTTGCGGGTCGGTTCTTATCTCTTTGGAGAAATTTTATATAAATTTAAATTTCTCACAGGTGGTTAAGGCTGCAATTTGAAATAGGGTTAAGCTTAACCGAACTGAATTTGCAATATGGTTAAGCTTTAAAGCAACTAATGGGCAGACCCGATCATGATCGGCTGCAGTTTAAACTGGCAGCGGTTTTTTTGATCTAACAATGGCATCTCAAACCATCTGATCTGACGACTGTGGTTGAACTGACAATTAACCACCCAACCTCAGTTTTCCCCTATAAATCACAGGCCGAGCAGACCTTTGTGGTCACCAGTTTTCTCCCCTTCTCCTCTGCATACAATCCTCTTGTTCGCATTCAATTTTACTGCATTTTTTCCAGTTGTTCAAGAAATCAGAACGCTCTACAGGTTTGTTGAGTTCCTTCGTTGTAGTGCTGCTCGTCTAAACTGTTATTCGTTGTATCCTGGGAGACGATTGTTACCTCTGGTTGGACACAGTATACATGAGCAATTTGTCTTAAGGACAGAGTCCTGGACTCACCTCGGTTTGTCTGCTCGGCTGAACTGCTGAGCTGCTGTTAGCACAGCACTGCTGACTTGTAGTGCTCATGTGTTTAGCTCGGCTGGTCAGCTGAGCTGCTGTGAGCGCAGCACTGCTGATCTGCGGTGCTGCTATGCTGAGCTCGGTTGGTCGGCTGTTCAAAGTTGTTAGCATAGCACTCTGTTCTGTAGTGCTGAGCTCGTCTGATTGGCTGACGCCTTGAACTGACTTGTGCTGCTTTGTCCGGTCTGACTTGAAGGACCGGCCCGACCTGGACGGAGCTCAGCAGATCGGTTGTTGTTTTATTTCACGTGATCACATATTGTACAGAAATTTGAATCGATTTTGGCTAACAAGTTTAAGACATGTTGTTAGATTCTGTATTGTCTTTTCTTCTACTCCTTCTGTTTTATTATTCGAAACGTTCGGTTCTCAGTTGCTTGTTTCTACGTTCAAGAGGAACTGCACTGAAATGGAGAACGAAAGCTCGAGCTCGTTCAACACGGTGAATGGTGCACGTCTTGGTGCCGACAGACAAAACAGTGATGTTCATGTGGCACCTAATACTGGGGTGCCTTTGAATGCTCCTGCACCAGTTACTGCTGTGGCCCAAGTAGAGAAGCAAAAAAGAATTGCCGGCGGTTTCTTTAAGGAGTGGTAGCAGACGATGTTGTTTTTCCTGACCATGTTGGGATTGGCCAAATTGTTGACCGAGGACCCTCCTGCGGTGGGTCCTGTTGAGGACCAGAACCTGAATATGCAGAACAACTTGGCGGCTGAAGCTTGGTCTTGCAACGATTATGTTTTTGCTTGAGTCATGTTCTGAGTCGTTTAGACAATTTTCTTTATGAATTATACTGTACTTATAAAACTGTACAGTCATTGTGGCCCTCTTTAGATAAGATATATTAACGTCCTAACAGATTTTCTACAAACCTAGCTATCGTCTAACACAATTCCGCTAGAATCTTATAATCCGAAATCTCTCTAAATGCACAAAAGACATGGAAAAAACCAAGCCACATGTAAATATCAACAAAATTACTTATTTTCATAATTTCTGATAGAATTTAAAAGAAGCTGGATGTGTTATTTGAGTTTATTATTTGATACGTTTGGCGTGCAAATACGACTCCAATTGGGATATATAAAGGTGAACCCCGGCGCGTCTTCCACAAGGCTGGGCTGGGATTAGTTGGTAAAGATGATAATGGCTAAATTCGATTCAGTTTCTCGGGTTCATTCATGCAAGTGAGTGATTAGGAAGATGATTAATGGAGTGTCGTTATCGAATGTGATTGCATACCGGTCCATGTTTGGGACGCTCACATTCATGCACCCGATCGGCAAATCAAGTCGCCCATTTGTTGCTAAGATAGGCTTAGATCCTATGTCTAACTCCCACTGGGGTACATCTATATATTTTCCTGGCTTTTGAAAATGTAGAACTGTTTATCAGAATATTTACAAACAAAGATGCATACACAAACATATACATATACATATATATATATATATACATATATATTTATATACATATATATATATACATATATATATATATATATATATATATATATGTATATATATATATAGTTTAACCCCTCTCGTAATTGATAAAATAAACGTTAGAAATGCCACGGTTTCACAACAAAATGTTTCATCTAATGGAGGGATCAAAAATAAATTTACCGCTCCTGTAATTAATGAAATGTCTATTTGTTTGGACGTCATAGATGAAATGAAGAAAGGAAGGACCATCTACAGTTGGGAAGTTCGGTTGTAAAATCAAATTCGAACTCTTCCTCACATATATATGGAAGAATGCAGAATGAGCAATAAATATCTGAAAAGATGATGAAAACGAACACTCGAATAAAATACTGGAGCAGAAGAAAAGATGAAATAGTAGATGGCATGACTATCATTGCATCTGCAAGTTGAAGAACAAAGTGAGACTAGGGACAATGATGCTAGTGATGAACATGATATAGATAAGTAGGATGTGTTCTATTGATACAAGTTTTGGCATTTTAGAGTATTAGTTTGATTCTATTAAGCATTAGTTTCATACAATGGGATACTTGATTTATTATCTTGTGGAACATTTAGATGTCTGTTTTGGTATTTAAACTTATATAGTAATTCTCTGTGACATTATGAATGAGTTTATGATGTATTTTTTGCTTTGAATATTAGTGTAATTTGTATGCTTAGAATGTTAGTGTTATTTATGTCGGAGAAAATTGAAGAAATTGAATATGCCCAAGTTGCATACCTTAGTTAGCAACATATATTGAGCTTAATTATAATTAATTTTCATTAATGACAAGTAAAAAATAATGAATCTTTAATTATCTACTTAACGAGTAGATAATTTTAGGCTTTGAAATCACTCAATTACGGCACCGGGTGAATAAGAAATTAATGTTTAAAGTAGGAGTAAAATTAGTAGAAATCGGTTCGGTTCGGCTCGTGTTCAGGTTCAGGCTCAAGCTCAGGCTTGGGTTACGGGTTGCCTATAGGTTCATATCTTTTTGGAGAAAGTTTATTTAAATTTAAGTTTCTCCCAGGTGGTTAAGGCTGCAATTTGAAATATGGTTAAGCTTAATTGAACTGAATTTGAAATATGGTTAAGATTTAAAGCAACTGATGGGTAGACCTGATCGTGACCGGTTGTAGTTTAAACTGGCATCGGTTTTTTTGATCTAACAATGGCGATCTCAAACCATATGATTCGACGGCTATACTTGAACTCGCTATTAACCCCTGACCTCGGTTTTCTCTATTAATTCCATGCCGTGTAGAGCTCTATGGTCATCAGTTTTCTCCCCTTCTCCTCTGCATACCATCCTCTTCTCTACATTCAATCTTTCTATATTTTTTCTAGTTGTTCCAGAAATCAAAACGCTCTACAGTTTTGTTGGGTTCATATGATGTAGCGCCGTTCGTCTGAACTGTTATCCGTTGTATCCTGAGAGACGGTTGCTACCTATGGTTGGATAGAGTATACTAGAGCAATACGTCTTAAGGATAGAGTCCTAGACTCACCTCGGTTTGTCTATTCAGCTGAACTTCTGAGCTGCTGTTAGCATATCATTGCTTACCTGTAGTGTTCCTATGCTGAGCTTGGCTGGTCTGATGAGCTGCTATAAGCGCAGCACTGCTGATCTGAAGTGTTGTTGTGTTGAGCTCGACTGGTCGGCTGTTCAAAGTTGTTAGCGCATGACTGGTGTTTTGTAGTGGTGCTGAGTTGAGCTCGTCTGGTCGGCTAACGCCTTGAACTGACTCGCGCTGCTTTGACTGATCTGGCCTGAAGGACCAACCCGGCCTGTCCTGAGCTCGGCAGGTCAGCTGTTGTTTTATTTCACACGAACACACTGTATAGAAAGTTGAATCGATTTTGGCTAACAAGTTTAAGACGTGTTGTTAGATTATGTAATGTCTTTTCTTCTACTCCTTCTGATTTTATTTTTCGAAACATTCGGTTCTTAGTTATTTGTTTCTGCGCTCTGCAGGAATTGAAGCGAAATGGATAACGAAAGTTGGAGCTCGTTCAACACGGTGAATGGTGCGCATTTTAACTCCGATGGACAGGACAGTGATGTTCCTGTGGCACCTAATGCTGAGGTGCCTCTGAATTCTCCTGCACCGGGTCCTGCTTTGGCCCAAGTGGAGAAGCCAGAAAAATTTGCTAGCAGTTTCTTCAAGCGATGGCAACAGAAGATGCTGTTTTTCCTAACCACGTTGGGATTGACCAAATTGTTGACCGAGGACCCTTATGTGGTGGTTCTTGTTGAGGACCAAAATATGAATATGCAGAACAACTTGGCGGCTGAAGCTTGGTCTTACAACATATTATGTTTGTTTGAGTAATTCTGAGTTGTTTAGACAATTCTCTTTATGGTTTGTAATGTACTTATAAAACTGTAAAGTCATTGTGGCAGGGTTTAGATAAGAAATGTCGTACGGAAGATGCCGGTGCAAAGAAGTTTATTGTCGGCAAATTACATGATTTTAAAATGTCAGATTCTCGAACTGTTGTTTCTCATATTGAGGAACTACAGATGTTGGTAGCAAAAATGGAAGAGGAGAACATGTCGATCGGTGAACCTTTCCTAGTGGCGATAGTGATTCCGAAGCTACCTCTTTCGTGGAGGGAATTCAGAAGCTATCTTAAGCACAAACGAAAAGAAATGACATTAGAAGATCTGATTGTCCGACTCCGCATAGAGGATGATAATCGAAGATCTGAGAGAAAGCCACGTCTGAGTTCTGGTCATGCCAAAGCCCATGTCATAGAGACAAAGAAGAAAAAAGACAACCCACTCAGAGTGAACAACAAAGGCAAAGAAATCGCAAAGAACTTTAGGGGGAAACGTTACAACGGTGGCATTGAGGGGCATGTTAGTAATGAAAGCCGCAAGCCCAAGAAGAAGCAAACTAGGGCAAAAGCGAATCTCATTGATGTCGTGGACAATCTGAATCTGTGTGCTGTGGTTTTAGAGTGCAATTCCATGGGGAACATGCGGGAATGATGGTTGGATACTGGAGCCACAATACATGTCTGATCTTATAGGGCAATGTTCTCAGAATACAAGTCCGAGAACAAAGAACAACTCTACATGGGAAACTCTGCCCCGTCAAAGACTGGCCTCAGGAATCCTTCGAAGACGCGTCAGAGTTCTCCTTTATATATCCCAATTGGAGTCGTATTTGCACGTCAAACGTATTAAATAATAAACTCAAATAACACATCCACCTTCTTTGGAATTCAATCAGAAATTATGAAAATAAATAATTTTATTAATATTTACATGTGGTTTGGATTTTTCCATGTCTTTTGAGCATTTAGCAAGGTTTCGTGTTATAAGATCCTATCGGAATTGTGTTAGATGATAGCTAGCTTTGTAGAAAATGTGTTGGATGTTAATAAACTACAAGAAGAAGCATATTCAGTATATTCCAACAATAACAATAGCTCCTGCTGTTGGATGTTAATATATCAATCTTTTTTAAAGCTTGAATTCTCTGAGAAGTTAATAGCAGGTACAAATGCCATTGTTTCACAACGAAATCTTTCATCAAGAGAAGGGACCAAAAATAGTTTAACCCCTCCCGTAATTGATGAAATAAGTGTTAGAAATGCCACAGTTTCACAACAAAATGTTTCATCAAATGAAGGGATCAAAAATAATTTTATCGCTCCTATAATTGATGAAATGTCTATTTATTTGGACGTTATAGATGGAGTGAAGGATGCAAGGACCATCTATAGTTGGGAAGTTTAGTTAGAAAATGAAATTCGAACTCTTTGTCGAAAACAACACAAGCAATCGAAACTGTAGAAATTCAATCGAAGAAAGAAAGAAAATAGAGAGAGAATAAGCAACGCAAAGGGGGAGAATTCTTGATTGAAAAAACGACCGTCACAACTGGGTATTACAAAAACCCGACTTTATATAACTGCAAAAACAGAATTTCTAATATGAAATTGCAATACTACCCCTTATTAAAATAATGGCACATCTTATTAATCAGGGGTAAAAAGGTCTTTTTACCCCTGTTTAAAAATCCTGCGTTATGACTCCTTCTTCAACCTTCTTCTTCTTCTTCACCTCATCATCTGCACTTCCACCATCTCCAACCAGAACAACTAACTAATTCATCATCTTCAACTCCACTCAATTTTACACAAAATATCTTAAGATATTTTTCATGAATTGTGCCAAGTTGCTTCTTCTCTTTGCTTACATCTGCAGCATCTTCATATTGACGAATACCTCCTTCAACACCCCTCTCAATCCTGACTAAGAAAATAGATTACGGACTCACAAAGCCTCAGTCAGGATGCTTAATTTGTGTGAATCCAGTGCCTCAGTGAAAATGTCAGCCAGCTGCAAACATGTGTTAATAAGTATAGGCCTGATGATCCCTTCCTGATACTTATCCCTCACAATCAATCTCTATATGTTTGGTTTTTTCATGAAACACTGGATTTTCCACTATGTAGATAGCACTTATGTTATCACAGAACACATCAACTGGTTCCTTTTGTTCAATCTTTAAGCCCTTAAGCAAATAGAGTATCCATTGCACCTCACACGTTGTTGAGACAAGAGCTCTATATTCAGCCTCAGATGAAGACCTAGAAACTGTGGTCTGCTTCTTAGCTTTCCAGGAGATCAATGAATTTCCAATCAACACACAATATCCTGTGACTGATTTCCTGCTTTCACAACATCTCCCCAATCTGAATCTGAAAAAGCCTTCATCCTAAAATCACCAGTACTGGGATAAAAAAGTCCTTGTCCTGGTGTGTTTTTCAAATACCTCAATACCCTCTGGGCTACCTTAAGGTGTGAACTAGACGGGACATCCAGGAACTGACTGAACTTTTGCACATCATATGTGATGTCTGGTTTGGTAATAGTCAAATACAACAATTTCCCAATCATTCTTCTATAGCCAAACACGTCTTCTATCTACTCTGACTCTTTGTGAGCCAATTTGAAGTTCTGTTCCATGGGGTTCTTGGCAGGCTTAGAGGTCAGGGTTCTAGTTTCCTGTAGCAATTCCAAAGTATACTTCATTTGACATAAGACGATCCCCCTGAGACCTGGCTATCTCTAAGCCTAGGAAATACTTAAGAGAACCCAGGTCTTGGATGTGAAAGATCTGTGTAAGGAAGTTTTCAAGGTCTGAATCTCAGATAAGGAATCACTGACCACTAAAATGTCATCCACATAGACTAAAAGAACAAGAAAAGTGTCTGAGGTCTCTCTAGTGAACATAGTGTAATCATGCTTGGACTGTTTATACCCATTGGATAGAAGAAACTAAGTGGGTTTTTCATTCCATTGCCTACTAGCTTGCTTTAAACCATACAATGATTTAGTGAGTTTACAAACAGTGCCAGGGGCAGGAGAATGTACACCTTCAGGCAGAGTCATGTAAATTTCTTGATGCAAATCCCCATGAAGAAAGGCATTGTTGACATCAAATTGATGAAGATGCCAGTTTCTAAGAGATGCCATTGCATTTAAGAGCCTAACTGTGGTCATTTTTGCTACTGGAGGGAGTGTATTACCATGATCAATGCAGTTTGCTGAGTGTATCTTTTTGCAACCGACCTTGCTTTATAGCGTTCAATGATCCCATCAGCCTGCCTTTTATTCTTACACACCCACTTGCATCCAATGGGCTTCTTACCCGCAGGTGAATGGACCAACTGCCAAGTGTCATTGGCCTCCAAAGTTTCCAGTTCAGCTTGCATAGCCGGTTGCCAGTGAGCTGACTATGTTGCGTGGTGATAACTTGTAAATTCTTGCTGCAAAATAATGTTAAGCACATAGTTTTTGTGATTTGGTGCCAACTGATGCAGTGAGCAATGAGACTAGAGAGGATACTTGGGAACAGATGCTCTATGCTAGTTGCAATGATGGTCATGAAGATATGCAGGTGGTTTTATATGTCTAACTGGCCTTGAATAAGTTTCTGGTTCTGTGAAATTAGGAATACTAGGATCAGACGTTAATAGTTGATCATTTGGATTAATGATAAGAGGAATGTCCAATGTGAAGGCAGGGCTGGTTGGTGCAATTGCATTGGGAGAAGATGGAGATGATGTAGAAGGTAATGATTGATCAGGAGAAATGGGTGGAGAACAGTCAAGGGAGGTTTGATGTGTAGTAGTATGACTGGGTGGAATACAGGACGAAGAGAATGAACAATCAGTTAAAGGATTTTGAGAACTTAGCTGTGTATGAGTAGGTGGATCAGTGTGTATGGAGTTTTGGTTGGTATCAAAAGGAAATTGATGTTCATTGAACTGAACATCTCTAGATACAAAAATTTCCTTAGCTTCAAAGTTTTGCAAGATGTAACCTTTGATTGTAGAAGGAATACCAAGGAACAGACATCTAATGGCCCTAGGAGTGAATTTATGCTTCCCAGACAGTTATTGTATGCATATGTTGTTAGGTGCAGCAATTGTCCCGTGGCATAGGCCAGTGGGCGTAGGCCGTGTGGGCCAAGTCATAGTCGAATGTTGTGGGCGCTTGTGTGTTGAATGCACTATAAGGCTAGGGTATGCGCATCTCCTGTCACCAATTGGTTTTGGGAGAGATGGTAGTGCCTGAGGTCCTACAATCAAAACAAACTTGGCAACATTTTGAATAAAATACAAATGTTATACATGCTGAAATTTCAGCATGTGAAGGAAGTAAATGGCCAATTTTGTCATGGTGATTTGGAGAAAATTGTCTTGCTAATTATGTGGGATGATTATATGATTTATGGAAATAATTTTATGGCTAATTGGCACATGCTTTTTGAGGTTTAATTTCAGATTTATCTAGTCATCAAGTGATGACAACATCCATCCAATCAATGAGTGCCAAGTAAGCAATAGCTTAATGATCATCCAATGAGGAGTTGCCAAGTGAGCAAGGATATGTCACCATGATGCAATATACTCTTCCAAGGACTTAGAAGATAATTTTTAAGAGGAAGGCAAGAGGGGACGGCCAACTTGAATAAAAAAGGAAAGAAGTGAGCAAACAAAATACAAGAACAAGTCTTGCAAATTCAAAGGCCAAAAATGTTTTCCATCTCCTCTTCTACACTCCCTTTCTTTCTTCTCTCTAAAAGCCTATTGTACTCATATTCATACATTTGAATAGAGCTTCATATAGAACACCACATACTCTTTTTATTGTTGTAAAAGATTGATTAAGGTGTGATCAATCTTGCACTTGCAAGGTGGTGGTGTTCGTGATCATTGTATTCTCATACAAGGTTTGTAACGGGTTGGAGTTGGTGTGTAACTCCATCAACCCTGTGGTAAGGTTCTATTTTGTGTTTTGTGATTAGTGCTAACCGAGGAAGGTGTCCTTGAAGACTGAAGTAGGTTGTTTTAACCGAACCAAGATAAAATTCCTGGTGTTATTTACTTTCAGCATTTACTTTCAGTTTCAGCACTGTGTATCATTTTTAATCACGTGGGTAAAAATAGTAAACGAATTTCAAAAATCACGAAACTTTCCAGAATTATAGCCACACGTCTCAAGGTTATTTTTGCGCAATTTTTAACCCTTTTGGACAAGTATAAGTCATTCAAATGTCCAATGTTCTGAGACTAGTGCAGTCTGATTTTCAGGCTTGCAAAGGTTAAGACTTTGATCGTATTTGACTAACTTCCCAAAAGAATTTTTGAAGACCTGCAACCTAGTTTTCAAAACGTTTAAAAACTGGTCCTGAAAACAGAAACTGTTTTCAGAAGTTGTGTTTTTGGTTTAAAACAAGTTTAAAAAAACACATTTTTCACACCCACTATTCGACCCTCCTTCAACTGGTGCCTTGCAGATCCTACATATGTCAGGCAGCCAAATGCTCTAAGATGTTGATAAACAGTTTTACTTTGATACAGTAATTCAAAAGGAGTTTTATGATGGAGAATATGAGTTGGTATGAGATTAATAAGATGCACAGCATGTAAAATAGCAAAGCCCAGTAAGGCATGGGCAAATGTGATTGGAATTTTAGGGACCTAGCAACTGTAAGTATGTGTTGGTGCTTCCGTTCCACCAAATCATTTTGTTGAGGTGTGTACACAGCTTTTTTGATGAATCATACCATGCTTCAAATAGAACTCACGCATGTTAAACTCGTGGCCGTTATCTGCCTTAAGAATTTTTATGGTTTTGTCAAACTGAGTAGCTATGTACAGGCAAAAGTTCTGTAATAAGTTTCTAACTTCAGACTTTGATATCAACAAGTAGACCCAAGTATATCTACTATAGTCATCGACTATAGTAAGGAAGAATCTCTGAGCATACAATGTATGGTGTCTGTTTGGGCCCCAAATGTCAACATGAACTAGACCAAATGGATTTTCACAAACTGAAGATGAAATAGGAAAAGGAAGTTTTCTTAGTTTGGCTAAAGGACAAACAGAACAAGGATTAGAAATCTCTTGTGCTGATACTAAAATATCAAGTTTTTGGATCTCTTTTATTCTTGGTAAAGAAGCATCTCCCAATCTGCAATGCCACATCATGCTGACTGTTCAGAAGTTTTTGTAGCAAGGCAAGTTGGTTTGGTAGTCAGGGCAGTAGTCCCTTGCAGATAGTATAGACCATGAAACTGTTTAGCTAAACCAATCATCTTCTTGGATGATTGATCCTGAATCAGGCAAGTATCACAATGAAATTGAATGAGTAATCTAGGATCAGAAGTAAGCTTACTAAGAGATAAAAGGTTTAAGGCAAAAACTGGAACATACAAGACATTATTAAGAGTTAAAGAGGAATTAACAACTACGGTCCCAAGATGAGTACTGTCAATGTGACTTTGGTGGGTAATTTGATATAGACATGCTCTACTGGTTTGTAAGAGGAAAACAAGGATAGATTTGAAGCAATATGATCAGTTGCACCAGAATCAAAAATCCATGTGTTTAAAGCATTAGAAGGAGTGTTTCCTACCAACTTACCAACCTGGGCAGACATGACAACCCCCTAAGTCACAGGACTTATGCCTTCCTCTGAAGTATCCTCATGTTTATTCAACCACTTCAGTAATTTCTGATTTTGCTGAGGTGTTAGCATCAGAGATTGAATGCTCTTCTCAGCATGAGACACTCCAGGATCCACTTCAACAACCTCAGACATATTAACTCAAGACTTGGAACCAGCAAATCAAGGAGGAAATCCATGTTTTTTATAACATCTATCAATGGTATGCCCCATCATACTACAATGAGTACACTGATAACATCTGTTTCCAGATTCAAAGAATTTACCGCTGCCTTTCTTATATCCACCAGTTTGTTGCCTCTTAAAAATACATTAGCAACTAGACCTTAAGAATTCTCCACATCACTCATCAATGCAGTATTCCCATCAAAATAATCACAAAGGAATCAGACATTACTTTCCTTTCAAACTTTAAGGCCATTGAAAAAGCAACGTTAATATCAAGTAAAGATGACATCACAAAAACTTGAGATTTCACTGGATCAAAATTATCATTTAAGCCTTTCACAAACTTAATGACATAATCAATTTCAACGAATTTCCTCATCTCAACAGTGATATTACATCTACATCCCCTACAATTACAGGTAGGTATGGGCCTCAAAGCCATAAGTTCTTCCCACACAATCTTCATCTTGGTAAAATAGTCAGTTACAGATGATGTATCTTGCTTAATGCCGTAAAAGTTTTCCAATGATTCAGAAAGTCTGAAAGGATCTGTACTACCATACCTTAGAGTCAAGTCTTCCACATATCAACAGCACTATCATACCACATAATACTTTGAGCAATAGGTTGAGAAACAGAGTTCATTACCTAAGATTGCACCATAGTGTCTACCTGCCTCCAAGGCGAACACGAAGCATCCATTTCCGGCGGTTTTAGAATTGTACCATCAATAAAACCTATCTTGTTCTTCACTAATAACGCCGTCCTGAAAGTACGACTCAAAGTGTGAAAATTATGAGCATTCAATGGAGGTTGTGCCAATAGTGTCGGAGGACTGTCTCCGGGATGTAAATAGAATGGACTTTGCAGTGCATTTTCTGGAATATGATTCTGATTAGTTCTTGTTCCAAACACCACATTCTGAGCGTTGCTCTCTATAAGCGTGCTATGATTATTACTTGGCGAAGCCATAACAGGAACAAATCAATCTGCACTGAAACAAAACTCAACTACTCCAAGCATTCAAGACAGATCAACCACAATCATTAACCTGTCTCTGATACCATGTCAAAAACAACACAAGCATTCGAAACTGCAGAAATTCAATCGAAGAAAGGAACAAAATGGAGAAAGAATAAGCACCACAAAGGGGGAGAATTCTTGATTGAAAAAATAACCGTCACAACCTAGCATTACAGACACCCGACTTTATACAACTGCAAAAAAAATTTCTAATATGAAATTACAATACTACCCCTTATTACAGTAATCGCACATCTTATTAATCAGAGGTAAAAATGTCTTTTTTACCTCTGTTTAAAACTCACACGCTAGGACTCCTTCTTCAACCACCTTCTTCTTCTTCTTCACCTCATCATCCGCACTTCCACCATCTCCAACTAGCCAACTCTTCTACCTCGCTGACCAACTAACTAATTCATCATCTGCAACTGCACTCAACTGTACACAAAATATCTTAAGCTATTTCTAATGAATTGTGCTAAGTTGCTTCTTCTCTTTGCTTACATCTGCAGCATCTTCATATTGACGAATACCTCCTTCAACACTCTTCCTCATATATGGTGGAAGAATGCAGAATGAGCAATAAAATATCTGAAAAGATGACGAAAACAGAAACTCGAATAAAAAACGGAAGCAGAACAAAAGAAGAAAAAGTAGATGGCATCACTACCATTGCATCTGCAAGTTGAAGAACAAAGTGAGACTAGAGAAAATGATGCCAATGATGAACGTGATATAATAAGTAGGACGTCTTCTATTTGTTGAGAAATATGTTTGGATAATTTTCAAAGTCATGATTTTAAGTGGTGAATACTTAAAAATGTCACACACGGTGTTATATGTGATTAAAAGTTGAAAAAGTTGAAAACATTGACATAGATCTCTCAGGTTGTTGCACATCGATCGATCTATGTACATAGATTCCTCACATCGATTGATCTATGTAAGGGAGTGAAAGTTCAAGACCTTACAGTGAACATTGATCTCTGAACATGAGACACATCGATCGATCTATGTACATCGAACCCTCACTTCGATCGATCGATGTAGGTCAGAAACAAATTCTGAACCTTACTATAAGACATCGATCTCTGAAGATGAGGCACTTCGATCGATCGATGTATAAGGTTTTTAGAAATATTTTTCTTAAATGTGAGAAAATGGTTGTTTTCATTTGTATATGATTTATACATGTTCATTATGTGAATATTATGTGTTTTTGGTGATTTTAAATATATTGTGACTAATGTGCCTTGGAAGTTTCTATAACTTACCAAAAAGGGCAAAATTGGTATTTTGAGTTTTGTAGGAACATGATATGGTGGATATATATCAAGGAATTAATCTCATCTTATTTATCATGACAAAGATGATATTATATTTATTTCTGACCATCGGGGTCATTTATGGAGTTTTCACATACCATGGGTATTTTGGTCATTCTACCCCAAGGGCATTTTTGGCATTTTCACTCAAGGAATCTCTTGAGCATATTATTATCTTCATTCTAGAGTTGAGTTATCATTATCTTGAATATTATTTGGTGATTTTTATCTTATTCTCTCAAATGATGATATTATTGACTATAGCAGGATATGTGACGATTTGAGATGTCACATTCTATTTCTATCTTGAAGACTCTATTTTATATGTTATTGGAGGTTATTATTCATCATTTTTGAGAGGTTTTCAAGGTGTTAAAGGTGTGGAAATGATCACGACATATAAGAAGAAATATTGAGAATTTTGGTGTTACACGTTGACATAAACTCGTCAACTATTATCTATTGATTTCTTCTTCAAAAATCTGAGTTGCTACACATATATGTATCCTCAAAACGTGTATAAACAGGTGAAGGTGATATATTATTCATTTTATAGCTTGGGGACAAGTGGACCAATCAAAAAGGAGCTAGTTGGCAAAAATTGCCAACTTGGATTTTTCAAATGTAGCCAACGGCCACTTTGTTTTCTTGGCAGATTTTGTTAGTCAAATGGCAGCCCTCACATGCCCTATTCTTGTGTTTGGAGTTGAGAGAATCTTGATGGTATTATCCTTTCTTATTTTCATCATTTTACAAAGGATAATCAAGATTATTTTTTGGAAAATTCAAAGAAGTAGCCAACGGCTACTAAGGCTGTTTTGGAGCTGAATTTGAGTTGTTTTTATCCAAGAAAAGTCAGTCTCACATGTCCTATGTTTATGCCAAGAAGTTGAGTTATTATCTTCTCCATATTATCTCCATTTTGCAAAGGAGAAATGAGACATGCCAAGGTGGAAAATTTCGGCCAGCTTAATATCTTCAAGGTGGACCAATTATGTTGTCTTATTTTGCCAAGGGTACAAAGCCAACCAATGATGTGAAGGCACTTGGACTTGATGATGAAGATGGTGACACATGTGCAATCTTATCTCCAAGGCTCAATTCACACTATAAATAGGAGGCAATGGTGAAGAAGATGAAACACACTTGAAGCTCACTTGAAAAGCTTGTTGATTTGTCTAGCTATCATCTTCTTGTTGTTGTTCTTGTTCCATTCTTTGTAGCAAAGGTGTTCTTGTTGTATTTGTTGAGCTACAAGCCTCTTGAGCTTCATTTATAATATTTATTAGCCATTTCTATAAGGCTACATCAATAGGTGGTAGAGGTGTTGCAACTAGGTGTTGCTTAGAAGGTGTTCATCCAAGTCTTGAATAGGGTTGGTGTATAACACAAGGATCAAGCTTGGTTCTTGTTGTAAGGTGATTCATTTCATAGTGAGATCCAAGAAAAGGTGTTCCTTGTGACTGGAGTAGGTCACATTGACCGAACCAGGATAAATTCTCAGTGTTCTTGTCTTGTTTCTTCATTTCTGCATTCTACCCGTTTTTACTGCAGTTTTCATACAATTACTCACGTTTCGAAAAAATAGCTAAACACTTTCAAAATTCGTGATTTTTTGTAGAGTTATACTTCAGACTGTTAGCTTTCATTTTCAATAAGAATAACTTGATTTGAGCAAGGGAAGCTTAGTCTTTCAGTCTTTGCAAGATAACTGCTTCAATCTGGCTGCAATCTAATCAGGTTTGAGAAAACTTGAATTCTGTATTAATGAAGAATTGTTTAAGGTCAGGACCTTTTAGAAACATCATCTACACATCCTCAGGAGTGTTTTGATATAAATATCAACCTTTTCGGTTGAGTATTCAAGGAGAAACACGTTTTTCAAAACCATCAAGATTCTTTCCAATTCTGTCTAGATTGACCATCTGAATATTTTTATTTGTTTGAAGGCACAAACGATCTTACTTTTGTCTGATTTTTGGACAGAGTCTTGTTAACACATCGAAGTTAAATTCTGGAAAGTTTCTTAATTTTGGAGTAGTGTACACTTAATTTTTGAATTTTTCTGACAACGGGTTATGAATCTCAGGTACTCTCAGATTCTGTTTTCAAAGGGGATTTTTAAAAAGGGTAGTAGTGTAATTTCTGCTAACCACTATTCACCCCCCTCTAGTGGTGTTTATTGCAGGTGCACGGTCCAACACTATTGATATAAGTCTTGGCATTGTAGAGTATTAGTTTGATTCTATGAAGCATTTGTTTCATACAATAGGATACTTGATTTATTGTCTTATGGAACATTTAAATGTCTGTTTTGGTATTTAAACTTATATAGTAATTCTTTATGCCATTATGAATGAGTTTATGATGTATTTTTTGCTTTGAATATTAGTGTAATTTGTATGCTTGGAATGTTAGTGTTATTTACGTCGGAGAAAATTGAAGGAATTGAATATGCCCAAGTCGCATATCTTGGTTAGCAACATACTTTGAGCTTAATTATAATTAGTATTTATTAATGACAAGTGGAAACTAATGAATTCTTAATTATCTACATAACAAGTCATAATTTTAATCTTTGAAATCACTCAATTACGATACCGGGTGAATGAGAAATTAATACTCAAAGTAGGAGTAAAATAAGAAGAAATCGGCTCGGCTCGGCTCAGGCTCAAGCTCAAGATCAAGATCGGGTTATGGGTTGTGGGTCGGTTCCTACCTTTTGTAGTAAGTTTATTTAAATTTAAATTTCTCCCAGGTGGTTAAGATTGCAATTTGAAATATGGTTAAGCTTAACCGAAATAAATTTGAAATATGGTTAAGCTTTGAAGCAACTGACGGGCAGACCGATCGTGATTGGCTGCAGTTTAAACTGGTAGCTGTTTTTTGATTTAACAATGGCATCTCAAACCATCTGATCCGACGGCTGTGGTTGAACTGACAATTAACCTCCCGATATCGGTTTTCCCTATAAATAGCGGATCGAGCAGACCTCTGTGGTCATCAGTTTTCTCCCCTTCTCCTCTATATACCATCTTCTTTTCTACATTCAATCTTTCTGCATTTTTTCTAGTTGTTCGAGAAGCCATAACGCCCTACAGGTTTGTTAAGTTCATATGCTACAGTGCCGCTTGTCTGAACTGTTATCCATTGTATCCTGCGAGACGGTTTTTACCTCTAGTTGGACACAGTATACCAGAGAAATATGTCTAAAGAACAGAGTCCTGGACTCACCTTGGTTTGACTGCTCAGCTGAACTGCTTAGCTGGTCTGCTGAGTTGCTGTGAGCGCGACACTACTGATCTGCAGTGCTGAGCTCGACTAGTCGTCTGTTCAAAGTTCTTAGTGCAGCACTGCTATTTTGTAGTGCTGCTCTGCTGAGCTCGTCTAGTTGGCTGATGCCTTGAACTGACTTGTGCTGTTTCGACCGACCTGACCTGAAGGACTGGCCCCACCTGCCATGAGCTCGATAGATCGGATGTTGTTTTATTGTCTTTTCTCTACTCCTTTTGGTTTTATTATTTGAAACATTCGGTTCTCAGTTGCTTATTTCTATGCTCTAGAGGAACTGATTTAAAATGGAGAACGAAAGCTTGATACACGGTGAATGTTGCACATCTTGGCGCCGATGGACAAAACAGTTGTTACAGCCCGGAAAATTCGTTATGTAGTATCAACCTTCAACACCGTAAACATAATATCATAGGTGTACGATTCATTAGCAAATATATCATAAATGTTTGAATCCACACAATAAAAGCTCAAATTAACTTAGTTAGTAACAACTTAAACTATTAGTAAAAATTAAATCAAAAAGAAATACATGACACAACAATATTATGCTACCTTAAATAAAAAGAAAATAAAATACATACATGAAAGAAAAAGAAAAAGGAAAATGAAAAAGAAGGTGAAGACAACTTGTCTCACACTTTAAATATTTAACATAAAAAAATAGCATGCTTAGGAATCTTGTCATAATACCCATTCATTACACCCATACTTGTCTAAAGGTTGTCTCCCACCCCATTTCTCCACCATCATGGCCGGCCAGCCCCCTTAGAAAGGTAGGGTATTATTTCTTCTTTAACCTCTCACATAATTGCATCTTCAACCAACCAATTTCATACTACCTTCAAGGAAAAATTTCAAGAACACTCCAACACCCCCTTAGTCCCATATAGGCCGAAAGTTTGGTCTCAACAAGGAGGAGATTTTCTTCTCCTTTCTTCATACCAACACCACTTAAATCAAGTACCATGAACACTCAATCAACCAAGAAAGATTCAAGAAGGTTGTAGCATCTAGAATCAAAAGCAATCAAGGTAAGAACTTTATGAAGTTTAAGTTTGATTCTTCTATACTAAGTTTTATAAGTTGCTCACTAATCCTCCTTTAAACCCTAAAAACCATGTATACCTAGGAGGAAGGAAGAAGAACTCTCTTCCAAACCAAGTGAAGGAAACATCTTCTAAGTGTAAGAAAGGTGAACCAAGGCAAGTACTCTTCCTAGATCCTTCATGGCTTTACAATTCATAAGTATTTATGTTTATATCAAAGTTGGATCATCATGTAGTATGTACAAGATTCTCTTTTCAAGAAAGTATAGATCTATATTTGAGTGTTAAGTATATATATATATACACTATATATACAAGCACATTAAATATATATATACACTATATATATAAGCACGCATAACATATATCCATATTATAAGTATTGATGTTGATGTATATATATATATGTATAAGTGTATATATCTACATATAAGTATGTATAGATGTATAAATGTATATATATATACACTATATACACACGCACACAAAATACATATATATACACTATATATAAGCACGCATACATATATCCATATTATAAGTATGTATGTTGATATATATACATGTATAAGTGCATAAATCTACATATATAAGTATGTATTGATGTATATATATATACATACGGTTTATATATATATGTATATATATACATATGTATAGGTGTATAGATCTATGTATGTGCATATACGGATCTATATGTATATATGCATATGTGTAATATATATTTTAAAGAGAGGAAATGAATAAGTATTTGTGTATTACATATTATATAGTAAAAAGATTTTATAAATGTATATATAGTATATGTACATGTTCGGCCTTTAGGGCCTTGATGACAAAATGATTTCATTATATTTTGTACAAGTATATATATGTATATATGATGAATATGTTCAACTATGAAAATGAATAAGTTTTAGATATTATACAATATATCATAAAATGATTTACATATATATACATACTCTACATATATTCGGCCATAGGCCTAAATGACAAAAATATTGATTTCATTGTATACAAGTATATATATACGTATATATGATAAATATGTTAACATATGAAAATGAATAAGTTTTGGATAATACATAATATATCATAAAATAATTTATATACATATATTCCATATGTATATATTCGGCCTTTAGGCTTGATAACAAAATGATTTTACCATATTTTATACAAGTATATATATGCATGTATGATGAATATGTTAAACTATGAAAATGAATAAGTTTTAGATATTATATAATATATCATAAAATGATTTAAATATATATATACTAAGTGGTACATTCGGCCTTAAGGCCTTAGTGACCAAAAACGTTTTCCACATATTTTTACACAAGTATATATGTATATGCGGTGAATATGTTAAGTTATGAAAGTAGGCTAAGTATGTAGTTTATGTATTATGTTATGAAAAGTATGAAATTTAATGGATGAGTATGATATGTTACATGTTATGTATAATAATATAGGTAGGTTATGATAAGATATAGGTTATGAAATCTAAGATGAAATGTTAAAGTAATAAGAAATTTCATGATGTAGGCATGTAAGTATGAATTATGATATGCATGTATGGAATAGATGTTACCAAGTTATTGTGTGATGATAATAGAGAAAAGGAGGCTGTTTTAGTGTGATGGCCGAATGGTAGGCAAAAATGGTATTTTTGTTTAAGTTGTGATATGTAGAAGAAAATTAAGTAAGTGATGTTACTAGTGGTAGCATGACAAGATACCCGTATTTGATGGAGTCTCACTTGCATGAAAACAAGATTTGCAAAGTATGTTGTCACATCTCATGTTTTAAAAAGTTCATATGCATAAGAATAATGAACACGAGACGGATGATTCCAATGACCCATGTTATGTTATTATCATGTTATGTTATGTTATGTTGTAGCGCTGTCCTGACATCGGGACCGGAGTGGTAGATGTCAGGGGCCCATGTTTACGTTATGGCTGAGTTTAACACCGGGTCTGGGACACGGGATCTCAGTCATAATGCGTCACCGTTAGCACATGTACCTATGTTCATGATGTTATGTTGTACATGTACTATATGGGGAATCATTCGGTATGTCGTGCGTTATTATTCTTATGAAAAGTGCTATAGCCAATGATGTAAATGTTATGTCTTCATGTTATGAAAAAGTCATGTTATGCAAGTTATGAATATGTCATGTTATGCAAGTTATGAAAATCATGTCATGATTATAAAAAGTCATGTTTACGAAAAGTCATTTATGAAAAGTCATGTTTTATGCATCATGTCATGATCATGTCCCTTAGATGAGGATTAGAATATTAGTACGAACATTATGCCTTAAGACGATTAAGAAAGATCAGGCACATAGATGTGATGAACGCAAGTTATGACTTTTGTGTAAGATGAATTAGTATTCAAGTACGAAAGATATACTAAGGATATGCTGAGGATGAATGATATGACCTCTCAGGTATGAGATAAAATCTTATGTTCTGTTTTATTCTTATATAATGCTGCCATTTGTAAATGGAGATGTAATTACATATACGTTGTTACTTTATCACTATTTGTCAACCCATGTATGATTCACATGAAGTATCTATAAAGAATACTTGCTGAGCGATTAAAAGACGGTGGTTATCGCTCATACTTGCCTCTTAACATTTCAGAGAACAGGGACCCTGATGCCGTGTTCATTGAGGAGGAACCCCAGATAGAGTATCCGTGAGCAAAGATGTAGGCTGAAGAGATGTACCTGTTGTGTGAGCTTTATTTTATGTTGATGTAATAAAGTTCTCGTGAGAAACTGTATTTGTGGTTGTGTGGATTTGAACGGTTTGTAATAACATTATGTATGTTGTGGGTTTGTTTTAAGATGCTTCCGCTATATCGATTACAATTCATGTTGACATACACATGTATGGTATCGACGCCTTGTACTCTATGGAGTAGAGTATGGCGGGTGCACTGAACCGGAACTCTGGTTTAGGGCGGGGCGCTACAACAGTGATGTTCCTGAGGCATCTAATGCTGGGGTGCCTCTAGATGCTCCTGCACCAGGTACTATTTGTTGAGAAATATGTTTGGATAATTTTCAAAGTCATGATTTTAAGTGGTGAATACTTAGAAATGTCACATATGGTGTTATAAGGGGTTAAAGGTTGAAAAAGTGAAGAAAAATGACGTGGATTCTCATTCAGAGACACATGGATCGATCGACGTACGTCAGCCCCTCATGTGGATCGTTCCATGTTGAACTGAGAAGAACCAAACTTTCAGTAAGACGTCGATCTCTCACGTGGATCGATCGACGTACGTCATCCCCTCACGTCGATCGATCGATGTGGTTTTGTGAGACATCGATCTCTGAAGCTGAGGCACTTCGATCGATCGATGTTTAGGGTTTTTAGAAATAATATTCTAAAATGTGTTAAAATGTTTGTTTTCATATTGTATATGAATTATACATGTTCATTATGTGTATTATACATGTCTCATTGGAAGCAGACTCTCTATCCCTTGGGATAGAGGTATTGTCTGCCTACCACTTACCCTCCCCAGACCCTAACGATAACTTTTGCTGTCATTGGGATATACTAGGTTCGGATGATGATGATGATGATTATGTGATTATTATGTGTTTTTGGTGATTATTATTGTCTTGTGACTAACGTGCCTTGGAAGTTTCAACAACTTACCAAAAAGGGCAAAATTGGTATTTTAAGTTTTGTAGGAACATCATATGGTGAAAAATATTTCAAGGGTGTATTATTATCTTGATTATCATGAAAAAGGTGAAATTGTGATTATTTCTGACCATTGGGAGCATTTCTAAAGTTTTCTCAAATCAGGGGTATTTTGGTCATTTCACCCCAAGGGTATTTTTGGTATTTTCACTCAAGGAATCTCTTGAGCATATTATTATCTTCATTTTGGAGCTGTGTTATTATTATTTTTAAGATAATATGGTGATCTTATATTTTATTCTCTCAACCGATGATATTATTGACTATAGCTGGATATGTGACGATTTGAGATGTCACATTCTATTTTTTCTTGAAGACCCTCTTATATATGTTATAATAGAATATTTATCATCATTATTCAGAGATATTAAAGGTGTCAAAGGTGTGGAAATGATCTCAACATATAAGAAGAAATATTGGGGAATTTCGGTGTTATACGTTGACATAATCTTGTCAACTGTTATCTATTTATTTCTCCTTCAAAAATCTGAGTTGCTACACATATATGTATGATAAAAAACGTGAGTTTGCAGTTGAGGATGATACATTATTCATTTTATAAGTTGGAGACAAGTGGATCAACCAAAAAGGAGCTAGTTGGCAAAATTGCCAACTTGGAATTTTCGAAAATATAGCCAACGGCTATATGGTTTCTCGGGTTTTTCAGCAGATGTTTTGAAGTCAAATGGAGCTCTCACATGCCCTATTATTGTGCTTGAAGTTGGTAATAATTTGATGGTATTATCCTTTCTTATTTTATTAAGAAAAAGCAAAATATATTGGTAGGAAAATGCATGGTAGCCAACGGCTACATTCAAAATTTGAGCTGAATTTTGTTTGAAAATGTTCAACATTCACATGTCCTATGTTTATGCCAAGAAGTTGAGGCATTATCTTCTCCTTATTATCTATTCTTGCTAAGGATAATTCAAGACAATTCCAAGTCACTTTTTAGTTGAAAGTTTCGGCCAAGATGATATCCAAGGTGGACCAATCATGTTGTCTTATTTTGACAAGTGCACAAGGCCAACCAATGATGAGAAGACATTTGGAATTGATGATGAAGATGGTGACACATGTGCATTCTTATCTTCAAGGCTCAAATCACACTATAAATAGAGGCAATGGTGAAGAAGATGAAACACACTTGAAGCTCACAAGCATTTGTTGAAATTCTCTAGCTTTCATCTTCATCTTCTTGTTTTTATTGTTTTATTCATTGTAGCAAAGGTGTTCTTGTTGTATTGTGGTGAGCTACAAGCCTCTTGAGCTTCATTTGTAAGCTTGATTAGCCATTCTTATAAGGCTATATCAATAGGTGTTAGAGGTGTTGCAACTAAGTGTTGATTAGAAGGTGAATATCCAAGTCTTGAGTAGGGTTGGTGTATAACCCAAGGATCAAGCTTGGCTCTTGTTGTAAGGTGTTCATTTCATAGTAAAATCAAAGGAAAGGTGTTCCTTGGGACTGGAGTAGGTCACATTGACCGAACCAGGATAAATCCTCGGTGTTCTTCTCTTGTTTCTTTATTTCTGCTTTCTGCCCGTTTTTTACTGCAGTTTTCACACAAATTCTCAGAATTTGAAAAAATAGCTAAACATTTTCAAAATTCGTGATTTTTGGTGGAGTTATACTTCAGACTGTTAGCTTTCATTTGCAACAAGAATCACTTGATTTGAACAAGATAAAGTTATTCTTTCAGTCTTTGCAAGATAACTGCTCCAATCTGGATGCAATCTGACCAGTTCTGAGACAACTTAAATTCTGTATTTTTCAAGAATTGTTTAAGGTCAGGGCCTTTTTGAAACTTCATCTACACATCCTAAGAAGTGTTTTTATATAAAGATCAACCTTTTTGGTTGAGTATTCAAAGAGAAACACGTTTTGCAAAATCCGCAACATTCTGTCCAATTCTGTCCAGATTGACCATCTGAATATTTTTATTTGTTTGAAGGGTCAAGCGATCTTATTTTTGTCTGATTTTTGGTCAAATTCTTGTTAACTCATTGAAGTTCAATTCTGGAAAGTTTCATAATTTTTGAAGTTGTGTATAATTATTTGTGAATTTTTCAAAAACGGGTTCTGAATCTGAAGTGGTCTCAGATTCTGTTTTCAAAGGGGATTTTAACAAAGGGTTGTAGTGTAATTTCCGCTAACCACTATTCACCCCCCTCTAGTGGTGTTTATTGTAGGTGCACGGTCAAATATTTGGTATCAGATCCAGGTTAACACCACTCAAAAGAAGCAAGATTCAACATCATACGAACAATACAAGGCCAAGAAACAACAATTACTTATATACTGCTTGTCTCAAATCCAAGGTACATACTATGGCTATTGTTTCTCACAAATGTGAGTTGGAAGGTATGTCTACACAACGCCCTCCTCTTTTTGATGGCAATAATTTTGTTCATTGGAAACTAAGAATGAGGTTATTCTTAATGGCTATAGACATCGATTTATGGTCTATAGTTGAAGATGGGCCGTACATTCCAATGAAAGTTATACAAGTTAGTGGAGTAACTCAAGAGGTTGAAAAATATAAAAGTGAATGGTCATCGGATGATAAAAAGAAAATATCCATGAATGCTAAAGTTGTGCAATACTTTTAAATGGACTTACAAATTTTGAAGCAGGATATGTGTCAATTTGCACAAGCGCACACGACATGTGGAAATCACTTGTATTAAAGCATGAAGGTACTAGTGGTGTTAAAGAGTCAAAAATAAACATGCTTATGACTGAATTAGAGACTTTCAAAATGTTGCCGAATGAATCCGTAACATCTATGGATTTGAGGATTACTAATATTTTCAATGCCCTTGAAGCTTTAGGGAAGTCATTTTCGAACAGTGAAAAGGTTCAAAAGGTGCTACGAAGCCTCCCTGCTGAATGGGATCCAAAGGTGACTGCAATCGAGGAGACAAAGTCAATCACTAAGATGGATGAATTGATCGGGTCTCTTAAAGTCTACGAGGTTAAATTAAACCAACGGAAGTCCGAGTCATCTAAATCATCAAGTAAGTCAATAGCCTTCAAAACAACCGAAACACATGCTAGTAACGATGATAGTAATAGTGATACTGAATTAGACGATGACTTGATATTGATAGCTAGAAAACTTAGAAAGTTTTTCAAACGTCCAAATAGAAATAGACAACGTAATTATTATTCTTCTTATTCTTCTCAACCTAGGAAAAATAACGCAAATAAATGGTATAATAAAGAATTAAAGTGTTATGAATGCGGTCAAAAAGGACATATTTCATACGATTGTCCCACAAAGAAAAATAATAATAATAACAACAATAATAAACAAGCCAAGGACAAGGAGACACAAACGACAAAGACAAAGGAGTCTAAGGCAAGAAAGGGGAAACGAGCAATGAAGGTGAGCACATGGAGCGACTCATCCGACTCAGAATTCGAAACTGAGGAAGCTCAAGTCTGCTTCGTATCCAACGAGGTATGTTCTTCTTCTGATAGTGATTCTGATAGTGACATGAAATTTGATGAAATGTATGAAGAATTCCTAAGAATGCATGCTCACTGTAAGAGGCTCTCTAAAGAAAAGAAGAAACTAGTTGAAGAAAATGACAAGTTGAAGACGTCCAACTTGGAATTTTCCGATCAACTAGAATCTCTTAAATAAGAGTCTACTAATACTCTTGATTCTTTAGAGAATAAAATTGAATCATGTAGAAAAGATGAACATAAGATAAAAATGGAAAATAAGATGTTAAAATGCAAGTTAGAAAGTTGTGAAAATGAAAAAGTGCAACTTAGGTCTTCTAAATTTACCTTAGAAAAAAAGATAGAACAATTTAAATCTGGTGCAAATATGTTAGATACACTTATCTCATCACAAAAGTATGGTAATGATAAAACCGGCTTAGGCTATAAAGAAGAAAACACATTAAAGAAACCTTAAAACCGAAACATGAAGTGAATACTAGTCATGTACTAGAATTGCTTCACTTAGACTTATTTGGTCCAAGTAGGACAAGAAGTCTAGGTGGACACTACTATGTGTGTGTCATAGTAGATGATTACTCACGCTAGTGGACATTGTTCTTAACACACAAAGACGATACTCCATTAGTAATCGAAACCCTTATTAAGCAACTTGAAAACATTTATGAAGAAAATGTTAAAAGGATTAGAAGTGATAGGGGTGGAGAATTTAAAAACAAAGATGTAATCAAATTTTGTGAACTATATGGAATAAAACATGAATTCTCACCACCTAAAACACCACAACTCAATGGAGTTGTTGAACGTAAAAATAGAACGATTCAAGAAGTTGCTAGGACAATGCTTTGTGAAAATAAATTACCAAAATTTTTATGGGCTGATACTGTTAGTTGTGCATACTATATTATAAATAGGCTTACTATTAGAAAGAAATTAAATAAAATGCCTTATGAATTGCTAAACAATAGACAACCTAAAATAGATTATCTTAAAGTATTTGGATGTAAATGTTTTGTGCTAAACACTAAGGATAATCTAGATAAGTTTGAACAAAAGTCTATTGAATGCATATTTGTTGGGTATTCACCTAACTCAAGAGCATATAGGTGTTATAATCCTGCATCTAGAAATATTATTGAATCCTACATGTTAAATTCAATGAAAATGCATGCTTTGAAGTTAGTGATAAGCATCAACATAAAAAACAAACAAATGTGAAAAATATGTTTGATGATGATATATTACTTGAGCCTGTACTTGATCATCTAGAACCAACTCCCCCTGAACAAGACATGCATGAACCCTTACATGATATAAATGAATAAACTTTGCAATTGGAAGATAATGTAACTAATGATCCAATTACATATGATAATGTTCACACTAATGAAACATTTGAACAAGATAAGGGTGAACCTAGTCAATCTAGGAACTGGTGGTATCCTAGAGAACTAATCATTAGAGATCCAAGTGTTGGGGTTAGAACACGTAGAAATATAAGTCAACTTGAAGGACATAGCTTAATCTCACAATTAGAACCTAAGAACATAAAGGAAGCCTTAGGTGATATATCTTGGATAGATGCTATGCATGAGGAATTATATTAATTCACAAGGAACAATGTGTGGGACTTAGTACCTAAACCCGAAAACAAGTCAATAATAGGAACAAAATGGGTGTTTATGAATAAGATGGACGAACAAGGAAACATTACAAGAAATAAGGGTAGACTAGTCGCACAAGGTTATAATCAACAAGAAGGAATAGATTATGAAGAAACCTTTGCACCCGTTGCAAGACTAGAAGCAATTAGATTGTTACTTGCGATTGTAAGTCTAAGTAACATTAAACTCTTCCAAATGGATGTCAAGAAAGCATTTTGAATGGATACATCCAAGAAGAGGTGTTTGTCAAACAACCCCCTGGATTCGAAGATCCAAAGAATCCTAACCATGTGTACAAGCTTAAGAAAGCTTTATATGGTTTAAAACAAGCTCCAAGAGCTTGGTATGATAGATTTGCAAACTTTCTTATTGCTAATAATTATCAAAGGGGAACCATCGACACCATATTATTCCTAAGAAGAAAAGGTAATGATTTGTTAATAGTTCAAATATACGTAGATGATATAATCTTTGGTTCAACCAACCCTAATTTAGTAAAAGACTTCGAAGAATGTATGAAGTCAGAGTTTGAAATGTCAATGGTAGGAGAGTTGAATTATTTCTTAGGCCTTCAAATTAAACAAACCCCTCAAGGAATTTATATTAGCCAACTTAAGTATGTCAATGATATGATTAAGAAGTTTGATTTTGAAGAGTTGAAACCTAGAACTACGCCCATGAGTTTTAGTACCAAACTTGATAAGGATGAAAATGTTAAACCTTTTGATGACACACTCTATAGGTCTATGATTGGCTCGTTGTTATGCTTAACTGCATCAAGACCTGACATGATGTTTAGTGTATGTATGTGTGCTAGGTTTCAACCTTGTCCTAAGGTATCACATTACAATGCAGTGAAAAAGATCTTTAGATATCTTAAGCATACACCTCACTTAGGACTGTGGTATGATAGAAATGCTAAGTTGGAATTACATGCATATAGTGATGCTGATTATGGTGGTTGCAAGTTAGATAGAAAATCCATTAGCGGTACATGTCAATTCATAGGAACCAATTTGATCTCTTTGTTTTCTAAAAAGCAAGCTGGTGTAGCTCTTTCTACTACTGAAGCCGAGTATATTGCTTTGAGTTTATGTACTACCCAAATACTTTGGCTTAAACAGCAACTTAGTGATTTTGGCATTAAAATGAAAAAGATTCCAATTTTCTGCGATAGCACAAGTGCAATCAATCTTTCCTGGAATCCGGTGCTTCATTCTAAGACCAAACACATTGAGGTGTGATACCACTTTCTTCGCGATCATGTTCAAAATGAGGATATAGTGATAAACCATATAAGAACTGATCACCAAATCGCTGACATCTTCACCAAACCCCTTAATCAAGCCACTTTTGAAAACTTACGAGCCAAATTAGGAATGATGACTTACGATATAATTTCCTAGTTCTATCTTTTGCATGATTTGAAAATAAAGGGGGAGATAGAATAAGAACATGATTTAGTTGGTAAGTCATGGATTTTAGTTGGTAAGTCATATGCTAAGTTAGATTTTGGAGCATAGGTTAAGGGGGAGAGTATGAGAGAGTATGAGTTGAGGGGGAGCAACATACTATTTAAAAGTTGAAAACATTTGGTTAAATTTTTGGTTATAAGTTGTGACATTAAAATCATGTTAGGTTATTTTGAAAATCATCCAAAAGGGGGAGAATGTTGAGAAATATGTTTGGATAATTTTCAAAGTCATGATTTTAAGTGGTGAATACTTAGAAATGTCACATATGGTGTTATAAGGGGTTAAAGGTTGAAAAAGTGAAGAAAAATGACGTGGATATCTCATTCAGAGACACATGGATCGATTGACGTACGTCAGCCCCTCATGTGGATCGATCCATGTTGAACTGAGAAGAACTAAACTTTCAGTAAGACGTCGATTTCTCACATGGATCGATCGACGTACGTCATCCCCTCACGTCGATCGATCGATGTGGTTCTGTGAGACATCGATCTCTGAAGCTGAGGCACTTCGATCGATCGATGTCTAGGGTTTTTAGGAATAATGTTCTAAAACGTGTTAAAATGTTTGTTTTCATATTGTATATGAATTATACATGTTCAATATGTGATTATTATGTGTTTTTGGTGATTATTATTGTCTTGTGACTAACGTGCCTTGGAAGTTTCTACAACTTACCAAAAAGGGCAAAATTGGTATTTTAAGTTTTGTAGGAACATCATATGGTGAAAAATATTTCAAGGGTGTATTATTATCTTGGTTATCATGACAAAGGTGGAATTGTGATTATTTCTGACCATCGGGAGCATTTCTGAAGTTTTTTCACACCAGGGGTATTTTGGTCATTTCACCCCAAGGGTATTTTTGGTATTTTCACTCAAGGAATCTCTTGAGCATATTATTATCTTCATTTTGGAGCTGTGTTATTATTATTTTTAAGATAATATGGTGATCTTATATTTTATTCTCTCAACCGATGATATTATTGACTATAGCTGGATATGTGACGATTTGAGATGTCACATTCTATTTTTTCTTGAAGACCCTCTTACATATGTTATAAGAGAACATTTATCATCATTATTCAGAGATATTAAAGGTGTCAAAGGTGTGGAAATGATCTCAACATATAAGAAGAAGTATTGGGGAATTTCGGTGTTACATGTTGACATAATCTTGTCAACTGTTATCTATTTATTTCTCCTTCAAAAATCTGAGTTGCTACACATATGTGTATGATCAAAAACGTGAGTTTTCAGTTGAGGATGATACATAATTCATTTTATGAGTTGGAGACAAGTGGATCAGCCAAAAAGGAGCTAGTTGGCAAAATTGCCAACTTGGAATTTTCGAAAATATAGCCAACAGCTATATGGTTTCTTGGGTTTTTAGCAGATTTTTTGAAGTCAAATGGAGCTCTCACATGCCATATTATTGTTCTTGAAGTTGGTGATAATTTGGTGGTGTTATCCTTTCTTATTTTATTAAGAAAAAGCAAAATATATTGTTTGGAAAATGCATGGTAGCCAACGGCTACATTCAAAATTTGAGCTGAATTTTGTTTGAAAATGTTCAACATTCACATGTCCTATGTTTATGCCAAGAAGTTGAGGCATTATCTTCTCCTTATTATCTATTCTTGGTAAGGATAATTCAAGACAATTCCAAGTCACTTTTTAGTTGAAAGTTTCGGCCAAGATGACATCCAAGGTGGACCAATCATGTTGTCTTATTTTGCCAAGTGTACAAGGCCAACCAATGATGAGAAGACATTTGGAATTGATGATGAAGATGGTGACACATGTGCATTCTTATCTTCAAGGCTCAAATCACACTATAAATAGAGGCAATGGTGAAGAAGATGAAACACACTTGAAGCTCACAAGCATTTGTTGAAATTGTCTGCTTTCATCTTCATCTTCTTGTTTTTATTGTTTTATTCATTGTAGCAAAGGTGTTCTTGTTGTATTGTGGTGAGCTACAAGCCTCTTGAGCTTCATTTATAAGATTGATTAGCCATTCTTATAAGGCTATATCAATAGGTGTTAGAGGTGTTGCAACTAAGTGTTGATTAGAAGGTGCATATCCAAGTCTTGAGTAGGGTTGGTGTATAACCCAAGGATCAAGCTTGGCTCTTGTTGTAAGGTGTTCATTTCATAGTAAAATCCAAGGAAAGGTGTTCCTTGGGACTGGAGTAGGTCACATTGACCGAACTAGGATAAATCCTCGGTGTTCTTCTCTTGTTTCTTTATTTCTGCTTTCTGCCTGTTTTGACTGCAGTTTTCACACAAATTCTCACAATTTCAAAAAATAGCTAAATATTTTCAAAATTCGTGATTTTTGGTGGAGTTATACTTCAGACTGTTAGATTTCATTTTCAACAAGAATCACTTGATTTGAGCAAAGGAAAGTTAGTCTTTCAGTCTTTTCAAAATAACTGCTCCAATCTGGCTACAATCTGACCAGTTTTGAGACAACTTAAATTTTGTATTTTTCAAGAATTGTTTAAGGTCAGGGCCTTTTAGAAACTTCATCTACACATCATAAGGAGTGTTTTGATATAAATATCAACCTTTTTCGTTGAGTATTCAAAGAGAAACACGTTTTGCAAAATCAGCAACATTCTGTCCAATTCTGTCCAGATTGACCATCTGAATCGTTTTATTTTTTTGAAGGGCCAAACGATCTTATTTTTGTCTTCTTTTTGGACAAAGTCTTGCTAACTCATTGAAGTTCAATTCTGGAAAGGTTCATAGTTTTTGGAGTTGTGTACAATTATTTATGAATTTTTCAAAAACGGGTTCTGAATCTGAGGTGGTCTCAGATTCTGTTTTCAAAGGGTATTTTAACAAAGGGTTGTAGTGTAATTTCCGCTAACCACTATTCACCCCCTCTCTAGTGGTGTTTATTACAGGTGCACGGTCCAACACTGTTGTGGCCCAACTGGAGAAGCCAAAAAAATTTGCTGGCAGTTTCTTTAAGTGGTGGCAGCAGAAGATGCTGTTTTTTCTGACCACATTCGGATTGGCCAAATTGTTGACCGAGGACCCTCCTGTGGTTATTCTTGTTGAGGACCAGAATGTGAATATGTAGAACAACTTAATTGCTGAAGCTTGGTCTTACAGCAATTATGTTGTTTGATTCATATTCTAAGTTGTTTAAACAATTCTCTTTATGTATTGTACTGTACTTACAAAACTGCAAAGTCATTGTGGCATTCATCAGCAAAGAAATAAAGCATGGAAGATGCCGGTGCAAAGAAGTTTATTATCGGCAAATTCCTTGATTTTAAAATATCAGATTCCCGAATTGTTGTTTCTCAGATTAAGGAGCTACAGATGTTGGTAGCCGAAATGGAAAAGGAGGACATGTCACTCAATGAATCTTTCCTAGTGGCGACAGTGGAAGCTATCTCATGCAAAAACAAAAGGAAATAACATTAGAAGATCTGATTGTCCGACTCCGTGTATAGGAAGATAATCGAAGATCTGAGAGAAAGCCACATCTGAGTTCTGGTCATGCCAAAGCATATGTCACAGAGACAAAGAAGAAAAAGACCAACCCTCTCAGAGTGAACAACAAAAGCAAACAGATCGCCAAGAAGTTTACGAAGAAATGTTACAACTGTGGCATTCAAGGGCATGTTGGCAGTGAACGCCGCAACCCCAAGAAGAAGCAAACCAAGGCAAAAAAGAATCTTGTTGATGCCACGGACGATCTGAATCTGTGTGCTATGATCTCAGAGTGCAATTCCATGGAGAACATGCACGAATGGTGGCTGGATGCTGGAGCCGCAATACATGTTTGTTCTAATAGGGCAATGTTCTCAGAGTAGAAGCCCAGAAACAACGAAAAACTCTACATGGGGAACCATGCCTCGTCAATGGTAGAAGGGGAAGGGAAAATTGTTTTGAAGCTGACCTCAAGAAAGCACCTGACTCTGCAGAATGTGCAGCATGTTCCCAACATCCGGAAGAACTTGGTTTTTGGGGCTCTACTAGTCATGCATGAGTTTAGACTAGTCTTAGGGTCAAATAAAGTTATTATGTCAAAGAATGGTATATAATTGGGGAAGGGGTACTTTTCTGATAGGATGTTTAAGTTAAACATCATTACCATTGTACCTAAGAAAGAATTGCTCGTTGATGCAAACAATAATGCTTCCTCTTCTACTTATATGCTTGACTCTTCTTGTTTATGACATTTTTGTTTGTGACACATAAATTACAAGTCAATACAAAGAATGGTAAATCTTGACTTATTACCCAAATTGAATTTTGATAAGGAAAAATGCCAAATTTGTGTTGAAGCAAAAATGGAAAAGGTGTCATTTCCTTCAATAGAAAGGAACACTGAACCTTTGGACTTAATTCATACAAATGTGTGTACTTTAAAGTTTGTGTAAACGAGAGATGGTAAAAAGTATTTTGTCACTTTTATAGACGATTGCACTAAATACTGTTATGTTTATTTGCTAAGTATCAAAGACGAGGCCAATGATGCTTTTAAAAACTATAAAATTGAAGTTGAGAATCAACATGAATTAAAGCAATTTGTAGTGATAGAGATGGTGAATATGATACACCGTTTAACGAATGTTGTTCAGAACATGGCATCATTCATCAAACGACAGCACCATATTCCCCTCAATCGAATGGTATTGGTGAACGCAAGAGCCGTACTCTAAAAGAGATGATGAATTCTATATTGATAAATACGGGTTTACCTCATAACTTGTTGGGTGAAGAATTCTCTCTCCTAATGTCATATTAAATAGAATTGCATCTAAAAGGATGTATAACACCTCATAGGAACTTTGGAAAGGCTAAAAATACTTGAAAGTATGGGGGTGTCCGGCGAAGGTTGTTGTACATAAACCAACACAAGCAAGGATTGTGCCTAAAACGATTGATTGCATATTCAAAGGATATGCGACTAACAGTAGTGCATATTGTTGAGAAATATGTTTGGATAATTTTCAAAGTCATGATTTTAAGTGGTGAATACTTAAAAATGACACACATGGTGTTATATGTGATTAAAAGTTGAAAAAGTTGACATCGATCTCTCAGGTTGTTGCACATCGATCGATCTATGTACATAGATCTCTCACATCGATCGATCTATGTAAGGCAGAAAAGTTTAAGACCTTTCTGTGAGACATCGATCTCTAAACCTGAGACACATCGATAGATCGATGTACATCGAACCCTCACTTCGATCGATCGATGTAGGTCAGAGGCAAACTCTGAAACTTTCTGTGAGACATCGATCTCTGAAGCTGAGGCACTTCGATCGATCGATGTCTAGGGTTTTTAGAAATAATTTTCTAAAATGTGTTAAAATGATTGTTTTCATTTGTATATGAATTATACATGTTCATTATGTGATTATTATGTGTTTTTGGTGATTATTATTGTCTCGTGACTAACGTGTCTTGGAAGTTTCTACAACTTACCAAAAAGGGCAAAATTGGTATTTTGAGTTTTGTAGGAACATCACATGGTGAAAATATTTCAAGGCTGTATTCTTATACTAATTATCATGAAAAAGGTGGTATTGTGATTATTTCTGACCATCGGGGGCATTTCTGAAGTTTTCTCACACTAGGGGTATTTTGGTCATTTCACCCCCAAGGATATTTTTGGTATTTTCACTCAAGGAATCTCTTGAGCATATTATTATCTTCATTCTGGAGCTGTGTTATTATTATTATGAAGATTATATGGTGATCTTATATCTTATTCTCTCAACCGATGATATTATTGACTATAGCTAGATATGTGACGATTTGAGATGTCACATTCTATTTTTTCTTGAAGACCTTCTTATATATGTTATAAGAGAACATTTATCATCATTATTCAGAGATATTAAAGGTGTCAAAGGTGTGGAAATGTTCTTGACATATAAGAAAACATATTGGGGAATTTCGGTGTTACACGTTGACATAATCTTGTCAATTGTTATCTATTTATTTCTTCTTCAAAAATCTAAGTTGCTACCCATATATATATATATGTTGAAAAACGTGTATTATCAGGTGGATGTGATGTTGTATATATTTTATGAGTTGGTGACAAGTGGACAAATCAAAAAGGAGCTAGTTGGCAAAAATGCCAACTAGGAAAATTCAAAGAAGTAGCCAACAGATACTAGACTTTTCTTGGGTATTTTCAGCAGATTTTTTGAAGTCAAATAGAGCTCTCACATGTCCTATTATTGTGCTTGAATTTAGGGATGATTTGGTGGTATTATCCTTTCTATTTTAATAACGAAAATCAAAAATATTTTTGGAAAATATGGATGGTAGCCAACGGCTACTTAATGGATTTGGAGCTGAATTTTTGACTTTGAAATGGTAAATGCCCACATGCCAATTATATTGCCAAAGAGTTGAGAAGATGATGGAGTTGTTATAATGATATTATCATCACATTTTCAAGATAATTCCAAGACATTCCAAGGTGTTAAAAATCGGCTAACATGACATTGCCAAGGTGGACCAATCATTGTGTTTTATTTTGCCAAGTGTACAAGGCCAACAAATGATGAGAAGGCATTTGGAATTGATGATGAAGATGGTGACACATTGGAGTTCTTATCTCTAAGGCTCATTTCACACTATAAATAGAGGCAATGGTGAAGAAGATGAAACACACTTGAAGCTCACAAGCATTTGTTGAATTGTCTAGCTTTCATCTTCATCTTCTTGTTGTTATTGTTTCATTCATTGTGGCAATGGTGTTCTTGTTGTATTGTGGTGAGCTAAAATCCTCTTGAGCTTCATTTTTAAGATTGATTAGCCATCTTTATAAGGCTATATCAATAGGTCTTAGAGGAGTTGCAACTAAATGTTGCTTAGAAGGTGATTATCCAAGTCTTGAGTAGGGTTGGTGTATAACCCAAGGATCAAGCTTGGCTCTTGTTGTAAGGTGTTCATTTCATAGTAAAATCCAAGGAAAGGTGTTCCTTGGGACTGGAGTAGGTCACATTGACCGAACCAGGATAAATCCTCGGTGTTCTTCTCTTGTTTCTTTATTTCTATTTTCTGCCTGTTTTTACTGCAGATTTCACATAACTTCTCACAATTTGAAAAAATAGCTAAACATTTTCACTATTCGTAATTTTTGGTGGAGTTATACTTCAGACTGTTAGCTTTCATTTGCAACAAGAATCACTTGATTTGAGCAAGGGAAAGTTAGTCTTTCAGTCTTTGCACGATAACTGCTCCAATCTGGCTGCAATCTGACCAGTTTTGAGAAAACTTAAATTCTGTATTTATCAAGAATTGTTTAAGGTCAGGGACTTCTGTAAAATTCATCTACACATCCTAAAGAGTGTTTTGATATAAAGATCAACCTTTTTGGTTGAGTATTCAAAGAGAAACACGTTTTGCAAAATCAGCAACATTCTGTCCAATTCTGTCCAGATTGACCATCTGAATATTTTTATTGTTTGAAGGGTCCAGCGATCTTATTTTTGTCTGCTTTTTGGAAAAATTCTTGTTAACTCATTGAAGTTCAATTCTTGAAAGTTTCATAATGTTTGGAGTTGTGTACAATTATTTATGAATTTTTTAAAAACGGGTTCTGAATCTGAAGTGGTCTCAGATTCTGTTTTCAAAGGGGATTTTAACAAAGGGTTGTAGTGTAATTTCCGCTAACCACTATTCACCTCCCCTCTAGTGGTGTTTATTGCAGGTGCACGGTCCAACATTTGGTATCAGATCCAGGTTTACACCACTGAAAAGAAGCAAGATTCAACATCATACGAACAATACAAGGCCAAGAAACAACAATTAGTTATATACTGCTTGTCTCAAATCCAAGGTACATACTATGGCTATTGTTTCTCACAAAGGTGAGTTGGAAGGTATGTCTACACAACGCCCTCCTCTTTTTGATGGCAATAATTTTGTTCATTGGAAACTAAGAATGAGGCTATTCTTAATGGCTATAGACATCGATTTATGGTCTATAGTTGAAGATGGGCCGTACATTCCAATGAAAGTTATACAAGTTAGTGGAGTCACACGGGAGGTTGAAAAATATAAAAGTGAATGGTCATCAGAAGATAAAAATAAAATGTACATGAATCCTAAATCTATGCAATTACTTTTGAATGGACTTACAACTTCTGAAGCAGGATATGTGTCAAATTGCACAAGCGCACACGACATGTGGGAATCACTTGTATTAAAGCATGAAGGTACTAGTGGTGTTAAAGAGTCAAAAATAAACATGCTTATGAATGAATTAGAGACTTTCAATGCCCTTGAGGCTTTAGGGAAGTCATTTTCGAACAGTGAAAAGGTTCAAAAGGTGCTACGAAGCCTTCCTGCTGAATGGGATCCAAAGGTGACTGCAATCGAGGAGACAAAGTCAATCACCAAGATGGATGAATTGATCGGGTCTCTTAAAGTCTATGAGGTAAATTTAAACCAACGGAAGTCCGAGTCATCTAAATCATCAAGTAAGTCAATAGCTTTCAAAACAACTGAAACACATATAAATAACGATGATAGTAATAGTGATACTGAATTAGACGATGACTTGATATTGATAGCTAGAAACTTTAGAAAGTTTTTCAAACGTCCAAATAGGAATAGACAACGTAATTCTTCTTCTTCTTCTTTTTCTCATTCTAAGAAAAATAAGACAAACAAATGGTATAATAAAGAATTAAAGTGTTATGAATGCGGTCAAAAAGGACATATTTCATACGATTGTCCAACGAAGAAAAATAATAATAATAACAACAATAATAAACAAGCCAAGGACAAGGAGACACAAATGACAAAGCCAAAGGAGTCTAAGGCAAGGAAAGGGAAACGAGCAATGAAGGTGAGCACATGGAGCGACTCATCCGACTCAGAATCCGAAACTGAGGAAGCTCAAGTTTGCTTCATATCCAACGAGGTATGTTCTTCATCTGATAGTGATTCTGATAGTGACATGACATTTGATGAAATGTACGAAGAGTTCTTAAGAATGCATGCTCACTGTAAGAGGCTCTCTAAAGAAAAGAAGAAACTAATTGAAGAAAATGACAAGTTGAAGACGTTCAACTTGGTTTTTTCCGATCAATTAGAATCTCTTAAACAAGAGTCTTCTAATACTCTTGATTCTTTAGAGAATAAAATTGAATCATATAGGAAAGATGAACAAAATATAAAAACAGAAAATAATATGTTAAAGTCCAAATTAGAAAGTTGTGAACATGAAATAATACAACTTAAGTCTTCTAAGCTTAGAAAAAATGTTAGAACAATTTAAATCGGGTGTTAATATGTTAGATACGCTTATCTAATCACAAAAGTATGGTAATGATAAAACTGGCTTAGGCTATAAAGAAGAAAATGAAAAAGTAAATAAAAAGACTAAATTTGTTTCATCTAGTACAAAGTTGCCATACAATACAAAATCAACTTTGCCTGCTACATCTTTTTCTACACCTTTTTCTACTTATATCAAGGCAAAAATACAACACATACCCACCAATATAGACACGCATAAACATACATCTAGGCCAAACTTTGCATCTAGACAACCTAAAAATTATGCCTACATGTATACAAATGCAACTAGACCGAATAAAATGCATACAACTTATTATGAACCTAAGTATATACAACACTCATATAAATCTTACAGAAATGCATATGAACATACATACATAGCGCCATTCAAGAAACAAAATTACATGTCTTATACACACTACCAAAATCGGCCAAGACATAGTAGTGATCAACCATGGCGCAACATGTATAACAATGCATCTTCACTTATGTGGAATAATCATCGATATGCTTATCCTTCTTATTTTAACCATGCTAAAAATGCGCCTAAAAGGTATGTTCAAGTTTGGATACCTAAGGGTTATCTAAACAAAAATAATGCCCCTAACATTCAAGGACCCAAATAAAGGGTACCTAAAACTTTGTCTCCATTGTAGGAAAAACGCAAAGAATGCAAGAAGGAGACAAAGTCAAAGAATCTGAAAACAAAATAGTTTTTAGATAGTAGGTGTTCTAGGCATATGACGGGAAACCCTAAACTATTCACGGAACTTGAACATATTGATGGTGGAAAGGTGACATTTAGTGACAACAACAAAGGAAAATTTGTTAGAAAAGGAACAATCTGGGACCCTAACACATTTCAAATACGAAATATGTTGTTAGTAAGAAATCTCTCTTATAATTTACTTAGTATTTCTCAACTTATAGATTGTGATTATAATGTTTCTTTTCTTCCCACTTCTTGTGATATAATAAATGAAAAAGGAGAAACGGTTTTAAAAGGAAATAGAGATGGTAATATTTATACTCTTACCTTAGATAATATGTTAGATGCTAAGGTTAAGTGTCTAATATCACATGACTTAGATGTAAATTTATGGCATAGAAGATTAGGCCATATAGGAATTTCAACCATTAAGAAATTGTCTAAGAAGAATTTAATTAGAGGAATGCCTAAGTTAGACTCAGATAATTTTCAAATGTGTGAAACATGTATTAAAGGAAAACACATTAAAGAAACCTTATAACCGAAACATGAAGTGAGTACTAGTCATGTACTAGAATTGCTTCACTTAGACTTATTTGGTCCAACTAGGACAAGAAGTCTAGGTGGACACTACTATGTGTGTGTCATAGTAGATGATTACTCACGCTACACATGGACATTGTTCTTAACACACAAAGACGATGGTCCATTAGCAATCAGAACTCTTATCAAGCAACTTGAAAACATTTACGAAGAAAAAGTCAAAAGAATTAGAAATGATAGAGGTGGAGAATTTAAAAACAAAGACATATTCAAATTTTGCGAAATATATGGAATCAAACATGAATTCTCACCACCTAGAATACCACAACCCAACAGAGCTGTTGAACGTAAAAATAGAACGATTCAAGAAGTTGCTAGGACAATGCTTTGTGAAAATAAATTACCTAAATATTTATGGGCTGAAGCTGTTAGTTGTGCATGCTATATTATAAATAGGCTTACTATAAGAAAGAAATTAAATAAAACGTCTTATGAATTGCTAAACAATAGACTACCTAAGATAGATTATCTTAAAGTATTTGGATGTAAGTGTTTTGTGCTGTATACTAAGGATAATCTAGATAAGTTTGAACAAAAGTCTATTGAATGCATATTTGTTGGTTATTCTGCTAACTCAAGAGCATATAGGTGTTATAATCCTGCATCTAGAAAGATAATTGAATCCATACATGTAAAATTCAATGAAAATTCATGCTTTGAAGTTAGTGATGAACATCAACATAAATAAGAAACAAATGTTGAAAATATGTTTGATGATGATGTATTACTTGAGCATGTACTTGATCATCTAGAACCAACTCCCCCTGAACAAGACATGCATGAACCCTTAGATGAAATAAATGAAGAAACTTTGCATTTAAAAGATAATACAACTAATGATCCAATTAGATATGATAAATGATAATGTTCACACTAATGAAACATTTGAACAAAATGAGGGTGAACCTAGTCAATCTAGGAATTGGTGGCATCCTAAAGAAATAATCATTGGGGATCCAAGTGTTGGGGTTAGAACACGTAGAAATATAAGTCAACTTGAAGTACATAGCTTAATCTCACACTTAGAACCTAAGAATGTAAAGGAAGCCTTAGGTGATATATCTTGGATAGATGCTATGCATGAGGAATTAAATCAATTGACAAGAATCATGTGTGGGACTTAGTACCTAAACCCGAAAATAAGTCAATAATATGAACGAAATGGGTGTTTAGGAATAAGATGGACGAACAAGGAAAAACTATAAGAAATAAGGCTAGACTAGTCGCACAATGTTATAATCAACAAGAAGGAATAGATTATGAAGAAACCTTTGCACCCGTTGCAAGACTAGAAGCAATTAGATTGTTACTTGCAATTGCAAGTCTAAGCAATATTAAGCTCTTCCAAATGGATGTCAAGAGTGCATTCTTTAATGGATACATGCAAGAAGAGGTGTTTGTCAAACAACCCCCTGGATTCGAAGATCCAAAGAATCCTAACCATGTTTATAAGATTAAGAAAGCTCTATATGGTTTGAAACAAGCTCCAAGAGCTTGGTATGATAGATTTGCAAACTTTCTTATTGCAAATAATTATCAAAGGGGAACAATAGACAACACATTATTCCTAAGAAGAAAAGGTAATGATTTGTTAATAGTTCAAATATACGTAAATGATATAATCTTTGGTTCAACCAACCCTACCTTAGTAAAAGACTTCGAAGAGTGTATGAAGTCAGAATTTGAAATGTCAATGGTAGGAGAATTGAACTACTTTTTAGGCCTTCAAATCAAACAAACCCCTCAAAGAATTCATATTAGCCAACTTAAGTATGTAAATGATATGATTAAAAAGTTTGGCTTTGAAGAGTTGAAACCTACAACTACCCCCATGAATGTTAGTACCAAACTTGATAAGGATGAAAATAGTAAACCTTTTGATGACACTCTCTATAGGTCTATGATTGGATCACTATTATACTTAACTGCATCAAGACCTGATATCATGTTTAGTGTGTGTATGTGTGCTAGGTTTCAATCTTGTCCTAAGGTATCACATTACAATGCAGTGAAAAAGATCTTTAGATATCTTAAGTATACACCTCACTTAGGACTGTGGTATGATAGAAACGCTAAGTTGGAATTACACGCATATAGTGATGCTGATTATGGTGGTTGCAAATTAGATAGAAAATCCACTAGCGGTACATGTCAATTCATAGGAACCAACTTGATCTCTTGGTTTTCTAAAAAACAAGCTTGTGTAGCTCTTTCTACCACTGAAGCCGAGTATATTGCTTTGAGTTTATGTACTACCCAAATACTTTGGCTTAAACAGCAACTTAGTGATTTTGGCATTAAAATGAAAAAGATCCCCATTTTCTGCGATAGCACAAGTGCAATCAATCTTTCCCGAAATCCGGTGCTTTATTCTAAGGCCAAACACATTGAGGTGCGATACCACTTTCTTCGTGATCATGTTCAAAATGAGGATATAGTGATAAACCATATAAGAACTGATCACCAAATCGCTGACATCTTCACCAAACCCCTTAATCAAGCCACTTTTGAAAACTTACGAGCCAAATTAGGAATGATGACTTACGATACCATTGTATAGTTCTATCTTTTGCATGATTTGCAA
Organism: Eustoma russellianum; assembly: GCA_036186865.1. Taxonomy (NCBI): domain Eukaryota; kingdom Viridiplantae; phylum Streptophyta; class Magnoliopsida; order Gentianales; family Gentianaceae; genus Eustoma; species Eustoma russellianum. The sequence continues at coordinate 33,336,898 of AP025051.1, forward strand.
AATAAAGGGGGAGATAGAATAAGAACATGATTTTGGTTGGTAAGTCATGATGAATCATATGCTAAGTTTTAATTGGTCTGTCATGATGAATCATATGCTAAGTTTTAATTGGTATAAATTTTGGAGCATAGGTTAAGGGGGAGAGTATGAGTTGATGGGGAGTAGCATACTATTTAAAAGTTGAAAACATTTGGTTAAATTTTTGGTTATAAGTTGTGACATTAAAATCATGTTAGGTTATCTTGAAAATCAACGAAAAGGGGGAGAATGTTGAGAAATGTGTTTAGATAATTTTCAAAGTCATGATTTTAAGTGGTGAATACATAAAAATGTCACACATGGTGTTATATGTGATTACATGTTGAAAAGTTGACATCGATCTCTCAGGTTGTTGCACATCGATCCATCTATGTACATAGATCTCTCACATCGATTGATATATGTAAGGCAGAAAAGTTTAAGACCTTTCTGTGAGACATCGATCTCTAAACCTGAGGCACATTGATCGATCGATGTACATCGAACCCTCACTTTGATCGATCAATATAGGTCAGAGGCAAACTCTGAAACTTTCTGTGAGACATCGATCTCTAAAGCTGAGGGGCTTCGATCGATCGATGTCTAGGGTTTTTTAGAAATAATTTTCTAAAATGTGTTAAAATGATTGTTTTCATTTGTATATGAATTATACATGTTCATTATGTCATTATTATGTGTTTTTGGGGAATATTTTTGTCTTGTGACTACCGTGCCTGGGAAGTTTCTACAACCTACCAAAAAGGGCAAAATTGGTATTTTGAGTTTTGTAGGAACATCACATGGTGAAAATATTTCAAGGCTGTATTCTTTTACTAATTATCATGACAAAGGTGGTATTGTGATTATTTCTGACCATCGGGGGCATTTATGAAGTTTTCTCACACCAGGGGTATTTTGGTCATTTCACCCCAAGGGTATTTTTGGTATTTTCACTCAAGGAATCTCTTGAGCATATTATTATCTTTATTCTGGAGCTGTGTTATTATTATTTTGAAGATTATACGGTGATCTTATATCTGATTCTCTCAACTGATGATATTATTGACTATAGCTGTATATGTGACGATTTGAGATATTTTTTCTTGAAGACCTTCTTATATATGTTATAAGAGAACATTTATCATCATTATTCAGAGATATTAAAGGTGTCAAATGTGTGGAAATGTTCTTGACATATAAGAAGAAATATTGGGGAATTTCGGTGTACACGTTGACATAATCTTGTCAACTGTTATCTATTTATTTCTTCTTCAAAAATCTGAGTTGTTAAACATATATATATATGTTGAAAAAGTGTATTATCAGGTCGATGTGATGTTGTACATATTTTATGAGTTGGTGACAAGTGGACAAATCAAAAAGGAGCTAGTTGGCAAAAATACCAACTAGGAAAATTCAAAGAAATAGCCAACGGCTACTAGACTTTTCTTGGGTATTTTCAGCAGATTTTTTGAAGTCAAATGGAGCTCTCACATGTCCTATTATAGTGCTTGAATTTGGGGATAATTTGGTGGTATTATCCTTTCTTATTTTATTAAGGAAAATCAAAAATATTTTTGGAAAATATGGATGGTAGCCAATTGGAGCTAAATTTTTGACTTTGAAATGGTAAATGCCCACATGCCTATTATCTTGCCAAAGAGTTAAGAAGATGATGGAGTTGTTATAGTGATATTATCATCACATTTTCAAGATAATTCCAAGACATTCCAAGGTGTTAAAATCGGCCAACATGACATTGCCAATGTGGACCAATCATTGTGTTTTATTTTGCCAAGTGTACATAGCCAACCAATGATGAGAAGGCATTTGGAATTGATGATGAAGATGGTGGCACATTGGAGTTCTTATCTCCAAGGCTCATTTCACACTATAAATAGAGGCAATGGTGAAGAAGATGAAACACTCTTGAAGCTCACAAGCATTTGTCGAATTGTCTAGCTTTCATCTTCATCTTCTTGTTGTTATTGTTTTATTCATTGTAGCAAAGGTGTTCTTGTTGTATTGTGGTGAGCTACAAGCCTCTTGAGCTTCATTTGTAAGATTGATTAGCCATCTTTATAAGGCTATATCAATAGGTCTTAGAGGAGTTGCAACTAAGTGTTGCTTAGAAGGTGATTATCCAAGTCTTGAGTAGGGTTGGTGAATAACCCAAGGATCAAACTTGGCTCTTGTTGTAAGGTGTTCATTTCATAGTAAAATCCAAGAAAAGGTGTTCCTTGGGACTGGAGTAGGTCACATTGACCAAACCAGGATAAATCCTTGGTGTTCTTCTCTTGTTTCTTTATTTCTGTTTTCTGCCCGTTTTTACTGCAGATTTCACACAACTTCTCACAATTTGAAAAAATAGCTAAACGTTTTCAAAATTCGTAATTTTTGGTGGAGTTATACTTCAGACTGTTAGCTTTCATTTTCAACAAGAATCACTTGATTTGAGCAAGGGAAAGTTACTCTTTCAGACTTTGCATGATAACTGCTCCAATCTGGCTGCAATCTGACCAGTTTTGAGAAAACTTAAATTATGTATTTATCAAGAATTGTTTAAGGTCATGTCCTTTTAGAAACTTCATCTACACATCCTAAGGAGTTTTTTGATATAAAGATCAACCTTTTTGGCTGAGTATTCAAAGAGAAACACGTTTTGCAAAATCAGCAACATTCTGTCCAATTCTGTCCAGATTGACCATCTGAATCTTTTTATTTGTTTAAATGGCCAACGATCTTATTTTTGTCTGATTTTGGGATAGAGTCTTGTTAACACAATGAAGTTCAATTTTGGAAAGTTGCATAATTTTTGGAGTTGTATACAATTATTTGTGAATTTTTCAAATACGGGTTCTAAATCTAAGGTGGTCTCAGATTCTGTTTTAAAAAGGGGATTTTAACAAAGGGTTGTAGTGTAATTTCCGCTAACCACAATTCACCCCCTCTCTAGTGGTGTTTATTGCAGGTGCACGGTCCAACACGTATCTATTCTTGGTGTACAAATCGGAAATTCCTCACATACATAAAAATATTGTCAGGGAGTCAAGGAATACAGTGTTCTTTGAAGATGTCTTTCCAAAGAAAAACAAAAACAATGAAGAATGAGCGAATGCTGGAGAAGACCTTTCAAGAAACTGAGGAAATTTATCAAAGCAAGCGATCCAGAATACCAACAACCTTTAGACTAGATTTTCTGACCTATATGGTAGAAAACGAGCCAAGAAATTTCTCTAAGGCAATGTCAACTCCAAAAGCTCCCTTCTGGAAAGAAGAAATAAACAACGAGATAGATTCTGTTCTTCAAAATCACACTTGGGAGCTGGTTGACCTTCAACCAGAAAGTATACTACTCGGGTGCAAGTGGATTTTCAGAAGAAACTGAAACAGGATGGGTCTATCGACAAGTAAAAGACCCGATTGGTAGCTAAAGGCTATCAAGCGAAGGAAGGCTTTGACTTTTTTGACACCTACTCATCAGTAACTAGAATCACTTCTATAAGAGTGCTAGTTGCAATTGCTGTTGTCTATAACTTAGAAATCCATCAAATGGATGTGAAGACAACATTTTTGAATGGTGAGTTGGAGGAAAAAATTTATATGAAACTACCCAAAGGTTTCGTTGTTTCAGGACAAGAGAAGAAAGTTTGTAGACTGTTAAGTCCTTATACAGACTTAAGCAAGCACCTAAACAGTGACACTTGGAATTTGATCAAGATGCTACATAATGGTTTCAAGATCAATGAGTGTGACAAGTGTGTCTATATCAAGGACACGCCAAATGCATATGTAATAGTATGTCTTTATGCAAATCATTGGCAGTACTCATGATGTCATTATAAGTACAAAGAAGATGTTGACGCGAAACTTCGACATGAAGGATATGAGAGTATCCAACATTATTCTAGGAATTAAAATTTCTAAGATAGCCGAAGGACTCTATCACAGACTCACTATATCGAATCTATTCTAAAACTATTCAACATGTTTGATATGAAACCAGTAAAGGCTCCACTTGTATTAAGTATACACTTAAGAAAAAATCGAGGCGAGCCAGTAGCTCAATTGTAGTACTCACAAGTAATTGGAAGTCTGATGTACATAACAAACTGTATAAAAACAGACTTAGCATGCTCTATAAACAAACTGAGCAGGCTTACCAGTAGCCCAAGCGATGATCATTGTAAAGCTCTAATTAGAAGGATAAGGTACCTGAAATATACACTGAACCTTGGACTATATTACTTAAGATATCCAGCAGTGTTAGAAGACTATTATGATGCCAACTGGATATATGATAGTAAGGACTCTAAGACCATTAGTGGTTATTTATTCACGGTTGGCGGAGGTGCTGTGTCGTGAAAATCCACAAAACAAACGTGCATAACTCGTTCCACCATGGAAGCTGAGTTTATAGCCCTAAACAAAGCCGGAGAAGAGGCTGAATGGCTTAAAAATTTCCTAGAGGATGTTTCATGTTGGCCTAAGCTAATCGCTCCTATCAGTATACACTGTGATAGTCAGTCAGCTACAGTACGAGCTCAGAGCAACAAATATAATGGTAAGTCTTGAAAAATACGTCAGAGACATAACACCATTAAATAGTTGATCTCTAATGGCATGATTTCTATTGCTTATGTAAAATCAAAGAAGAATCTTGCGGATCCGCTTACAAAAAGTTTGCCTAGAGATCAGATGTCAAATTTGATGAACATAATGGGACTAAAGCCTACAATGCAAGAACCTTTGTAACGGTAACTCAACCTTGTTGATTGAAGATCCGAGAAACTTGGTTTAATAGGACAACTAAGTTATGAAGTTTCAGTAAAAACTTATTCATTCTGTTAAGTAAAAGTGCTGTCTGCAGAAAGAGTTAGGGTAAGCTAATGCTTTTAATGTTTCCTATATATTGGTACATCAAGTGGAGTATAGCAGAATACTATCTATGCAAAACACCTATGTAAGTGTTAAGTGGGCTGCTTCTATGAGAATTTTGAAAAGCAAGAATTCTCTAAAACACTTTCTGAAAACCAAGCTGTTCATAGCCAAAACAAACACAACCATGAGAACCAAAAGGGTGTTAAAAGAAATATTGTATGAGTGTTGTTGTCTAAGTTCACTGTAAAGGCTGACTAGTTCAAGACATCAAGTCACTACTTAGCCATGTGGATCCGACATTACATCACTATGGAAGGTTCAAAGCCAGAAGCTACCTCTTCTGATGCAACATATTTTAAGCTTAATTATAATTAGTTTTCATTAATGAAAAATAGAAACTAATGAATCCTTAATCATCTACGTAATGAGTAGATAATTTTATGATTTGGAATCACTCAATTACGATACCGGATGAATGAAAAAGTAATCCTTAAAGTAGGAGTAAAATAAGTAGAAATCAACTTGGCTCGGCTCGGACTCAGGCTCGGGCTCGGGTTGCGGGTCGGTTCCTATCTTTTTGGAGAAAGTTTATTTAAATTTAAATTTCTTCCAGATGGTTAAGGCTGCAATTTGAAATATGGTAAGCTTAACCATACTGAATTTGAAATATCGTCAAGCTTTAAAGCAACTCACGGGCAGACCTGACCGTGATCAGTTGCAGTTTAAATAGTCAGCGGTTTTTTATCTAACAATGGCAATCTCAAGCCATCTGATCCGACGGTTGTGGTTGAACTGTCAATTAACCTCCCGAACTCGGTTTTTCCCTATAAATAGCAGGTCGAGTTTGTTAGGAAATCATACGAGATCACTGCAAAACGCGCAGCGGAAAAACAAAACTTGATCTCCGATTTCCTACCAAGGATCCACGTTGTTCGTTTAATCGATGAAAAAAAAACTCAAAAAAATTACCTTTGAAGATTCGAAATCCGCAGATGGAAGAGGTGCGAAATCACGAACACCCTCTGTCGGTATCCACACGAATGCTTCCGCCCGGAGTGCTAGCTCTTGAACGGCGTGGCTGAGACAACTCGCTTTTCTCCAAAAACGGCTCTAGGGTTTCTGTTGTTTTCGTGTGTATTTCTTATGTCTCTATGTACGAGATACATAGATATATATATACATATATGGATATTAAAAACCGAGTCCTAATCTGTTTCGTTGATGCCAATCAAAATCCATATCAGATATGAATTCTGTCAGGATATTCAAAACCCATATCAGATATGGATTCTCTCATTATTATCCGACAGCATATATATATATATACATATAACCACAAAAACGAAAATAATAATAATAATATTAATAATAATTAATATCTAATATTAATATTATTAATATTAAAACGATAATAATAATAATAATTAATATCCAATATTAATATCATTAATAGTATTAATCTCAGCCATACGCATTCTTGTATGTGACCCGATAGGCCCATATTAATTGGCAGTTGATTAAATCTCTATTAAACCAACAAGTCGTAATTGGTCTCTAGCAAGACATTACGACTACCCAATTAATACGAGTAAAGTCCAACTAGCCTAATAGCACATGCATTAATCCCTTTGTCACACGATATCTAGTTTGAACATAAGTCATGGTCGGCGTCATACTTATATTGTTCAAACATATGATTACTCGATCTCTAAGTGGACTGATAAAACAAATGATATTGATCACACTATCAATTCATTTGAGTACGGCAATGCATTTCACAGTCTCACTATTCGAGGGGCCCAAATATATCACTCTCAAAAGAGAGTGACAAATTCTATCTTGATTGTTCAATATCCTCTACATAATTTCTATCACATTCAATCATGACCTTTATTATTATCCAATTACGGATAACGTTTGATCTTGTCAAAATATAATAGTTTTTATGTTGGAAACTATGACAATCTCAAGTCAAAGGATTAAAACATGACTATCGTGAGATTTACTTATGACGCTAATCCATGTAGTAATCTCATGATGGGTCTATCTAATACATTGTTCTCTAACAAGTATCTATGAGATTGATTTGTATCACCATACACATAATCATCTCATGATTATCAAATCAATACTCATACTGATTATAAATTATTTTATCTCTATAACAATAATGAATCAGGGACATATATCAAAATTGTGTAACATACTAACCAACAATAATGATAATAAAACCTCTTTTATTAATAATAAATGCATAACATAAATATCCAAATCATGGCCTAGGGCACATACACTAACAGAGTTGACCTCTATGGTCATCAGTTTTCTCCCTTTCTCCTCTGCATACCATCCTCTTCTCTGCATTCAATCTTTCTGTATTTTTTCTACTTGTTCGAGAAGTTAGAATGCTCTACACATTTCTTGAGTTCATATGGTACAGTGTCGCTGGTCTGAACTGTTATCCCTTGTATCCTGGGAGACAGTTGCTACCTCTGGTTGCATGCAGTATACCGGAGCAATACGTCTTAAGGACAGAGTACTGGACTCACCTTGGTTTGTCTGCTCGGCTGAACTACTGAACTGCTGTTAGCACAGCACTGCTAACCTGTTGTGGTGCTGTGCTGAGCTCGGTAGGTCTGCTGAGCTGCTGTGAGCGCAGCACTGCTGATCTGCAGTACTACTATGCTGAGCCCAGTTGGTCGGCTGTTCAAAGTTGTTAGCGCAACACTGCTGTTTCGTTGTTCTGCTGTGCTGAGCTCGTCTGGTCGGCTGACGCCTTGAACTGACTTCCGCTGCTTTGACCGATCTGACATAAAGGACCGACCTGACCTCCCATGAGCTCGGCAGATCGGCTCTTGATTTATTTAACACAAACACGCACTGTACATACTTTTGAATTGATTTTGACTAACAATTTATATATTAGATATTTAACAAATTATGATGAACCAGAAATGGAAGAGATTCAGTACACAAAAGTGAAAAAATCAAAAATATTTAGTATAACAATCTGTCGGAATTTTGGCGGAGATTTTATTTTCCTCTAATATGTAGCAAATTACATTTAAATTTCCTACAAACGTGGCATGATGAAACGAAAATCTATTTGCCAGAATTCTGTAGGGATAGAATGTTTGCTTTTATTATGACGCAAAAGACCTTCAAAGTTCTAGCCGATTTTACACATTGAGACAAAAATAATTGCATAATTATGTCAACAAATAGCACATTGGGATTCCTACAACATATTTTTCCTTAATACAACCAATTTGTCTGATTTTAAAATTTTCTCAACAACAACAATACATTACATCATTCCGATAGAAACTTCCGCCTATAACGGAGTATTATGGAGATCTGTCAAAATTTAAAATTTTCTCAAATTCCTATGAAAATTTCTAGAGAATATATATTTAGTGTCAGTCAAAATTTATTTGTCGGAAATGGGTGATAAACAAATATATCCATGGAAATAGTTTCATTTTCTGTCTAGGCGCATTGGGACGAAGCTAACTTGTACCAGAGATCAATCTTTCCATTTATGAGTCTCACTGCCCTTGTCCCATCCAGTTATTGTGCCGGCTAAAATTTCTGGAGAAGCTCTCGTTTGGGACAAATTTTGTGCTTGGAAATATTTAACAAGATTTTAACAGTTGTGTATCGACTCGAATAAACTTGAGTGATAATCAATTTTCCTGTTCATTTCCATATATCTCATCTCTTGGCCAACTCGTATACTTGTGCTTGAATCTTACTGGAATTTGAGGTGCTTTCCCGTGGAATTCTTTTGACAAATTAAAAGTCTTGATGATAATCTCCTCAACCCACGCTCCTTAGTAAAGTCAAAGTTTAACCCTGAGGACTTTCAGTTGGCTTTACTTGTTAAATTGTAGTATTAACAACAACAACAACATTACCCTATTATTTTAGAAACTCCCACGGCGGAGTTTGGACGTTGGATGTGTCAAAATCAGCTCACAAACAGAAATGAAGTGATGAACAAGAAAGAACACGAACCAAACTAACCAAATTTTGAAGAATTTAGGAAAGCTGCAAAATGGTGCCAATGGTGCGCTCACAACACACAAAGTAGAAAAACGATTTGAAGATATTTTGTATCTTCTTCTACACACTTCTTATTTACAATCATTCTAAGTATTTATACTAGCTATAGAACTAACTAGAATGTAATTAGCACGTGTAGATTAAGTTTTGATCCGTTGTGGCACGCACGCACCAATACTGCAGTTCTGCTGCCAGCGAGCCAAGAACAAGTAGCGTGCTAGACGCGCCTGCTGAGCCCAACTGTGCTTCACCCCGTGCCAACCGTGCCAAGGATGTCAAGTATCAACCCAAGCGTGCCAAATACCATGTCAAGCATGCCAGGCATGCTAACCTTCCATGCCAACGAACCAACCTCTGCAACAACCTCCTACTCTGATCTAATGCATCTTCTTTTCTGTCTTATTAACTCAACATCTTCAACACCCTTCCTCAATTCTGACTTCTTGTAGATATTACATACTCTCAAGGCTGAAGTCAAGAATTGGAATCTCCTTGAGCTCAATGCTTTTGTAAACAAGTCTGCCATCTGAAAGTCTGTCTTAACAGACATTGATTTGATTACACCCTCCTGAAACTTGTCTCTGACAACATGACAATCCACTTCTATATGTTTTGTCCTTTCATGAAACAAAGGATTTTCAACTATATAGATTGTACTTTTGTTATCACAAAACAACTCCACAGGTTGATCCTGATTTACCCCTAGATCTTTCATAAGATAAAGCAACCATTGTATCTCACATGTAGCTGCAGCACGTGCCTGTATTCATCTTTTGAAGATGATCTGGATATAGTAGTCTGCTTTTTAGCATTCCAGGATACTAAAGCATCACCAAAGAACATACAATAACCTGTGATGGACCTCCTGGTCTCTAAACAACCACCCGAGTCGGAATCAGCGTAGGCCTTAAATAATTTTGACCCTGTACTAGGAAACAACAATCCTTGTCCAGGACTTCCCTTTAAATACCTCAGCACCCTGTTTACACCCTTCATATGCAACTCTATAGGGGTGTCCAAAAACTGACTCAACTGTTGAACAATGTATGATATGTCAGGTCTAATAATAGTGAGGTACAACAGTTTGTCAATAAGCCTTCTATACGTTGATACATCAGAAAACAAAGGTGAGTCATTATGCTCAAGCTTCAGATTTTGTTCCATAGGTGTCACTATAGGTTTGGGGACCAAGAACCCTGTCTCTTCTAACAACTCCATTGTATATTTCCTTTGACATATCATAATCCCTCCCCTGAGACCTTGCCACCTCAAGACCTAAAAAATATCTGAGAGTGCCTAAATCCTTAATCTGGAATGTAGAATGAAGATGATCCTTGAGACTCTGTATCAAAATCAAGGAGTCACTAGCCACTATGATATCATCAACATAAACTACCAATACTATAAAGGAACCTGAGACTTTCTTTGTGAACATAGTATAATCATTCTTGGACTGTTGATAACCCAAAGACAACAAGCAAAGATTGAGATTTTCATTTCATTGTCTACTTGTCTGTTTAAGTCCATACAATGACTTCTGAAGTTTACAAACAACATTAGACATAGGGGATTCAACCCCTGGTGGTAAGGTCATATAAATCTCTTGGTATAAGTCACCATGAAGAAAGGCATTATTGATATCCAGTTGATGCACATACCAGTTATTCACAGCTGCCAAAGCAAGAAGAAGACGTACAGTAGTCATCTTAGCCACAGGAGAAAATGTAGCTGCATAATCTATTCTTGGCTGTTGAGTATAGCCCTTGGCCACAAGCCTGGCCTTTTACCTTTCCGCCGAGCCATCAGCCTTTCTCTTTATCTTATACATCCACTTACATCCAATAGGTTTTTTCCATATGGCAAGGGAACAATAGTCCAAGTATTGTTAGCCTCCAAAGCTGCTAGTTCAACTTGCATGGCTTCTTGCCAAGGGACAGATACAGCTGCTTGTTGATAGGTTACAGGTTCTTGTTCAAGGCTAATATTAAGAGTATATGATTGATATTCAGGATATAGACCTTCAAAATTATGATATAGTTGTATAGGGTATGGTGTGGAAGATGAGACAAGTGACGACAAGAAGACTGAGGTGAGGAAGAAAGCCCACAGTAGTAGTCCTACATATAGGAAGGAGCCCGTCTGGGTCTAAGAGGTCTTTGATCAAACGCTTCACGTGAAGTCACCTCAGTAGGCATTATAGGAGGCAAATGCACTTGCAATTGTGTAACTGGTATCTCATAAGGTGTAGAAGAATCATCACTGGAAGATGCAGAAGTTGGTGAAATTGAAGGTGACTCAGCATTTTGTGACTGAGAAGCATCTGGAGTATGAGGAACAATGTGCAAATGGTTCAGCTGGGGAGGAGTTTGAGTAGATGATGAAGGATGATCTACTAACCCCTGAGCAACTGGGACTGAGGTTGCTGGTAGTGGTGTGGCATCAGAAAAAGAAAAGACTCTTCATGAAATGAAACATCTCTTGAGACCAACACTGATTTATCTGTAATGCTTTGAAGAATATACCCCTTTACATTCATGGGCATCCCAAGGAACACACAGGGTATAGACCTAGGTTCAAACTTAGGCTTATGTGGACTGTTATCACAAGCAAAGGCTAAACACCCCAAAACCTTCAAATGACTGTATGTAGGCTGTATATGATTAAGTATCTCATATGGAGTCCTATGCTGGAGAATAGATGATGGGATGAGATTTATCAAGTATATGGCATGCGGAAGACAAAAACCCCAATATGTTATATATAAGGAAGCATGAAACCTAAGAGCTTTAGCCACAACAAGAAGATGCTGATGCTTCCTTTCTACTACTCGATTTTGTTGAGGAGTGTAATTACAAGTGGTTTGATGAATAACCCCATGTCTCATGTAAAAATCAGACATCTTAAACTCAAGCCCATTATCACTTCTAATCACTTTGACATGGGCATTAAACTGAGTAGAGGCATAATGAAAAAAAACTTTGCAAAATTGGTCTAACTTCAGACTTTGCTTTCAGCAGGTATATCCAAGTATACCTAGAACAATCATCCACAATGGTCAGAAAGTATTTTTGATTATACATGGTGGGATGTCTATAAGGACTCTATATATCTACATGAATGATATCAAAAGGAAGCTTAGAGCTAGTAATAGATGCAGGAAAAGGAGTTCTCTTCAATCATGCCAATGGGCAAACAGTACATTTATTCTATAAGCTGAAAGAAGGAACATCTGGATACAACTTGTGTATTTCCTGAATTCTAGCAGACGAAGCATTTCCAAGTCTGTCATTCCAAAGGTAAGCTTTTGACTCCAAGATGGTTGAGGAAAGAACGAAGGCAACAGAGGAAACTTTGAAGCTTCAGTTTGAACTGACAAACTGGAGTCATGCAGGTAATAAAGCCCATGACACTTTCTAGCTGAACCAATCATCCTCCTGGACAACCAATCCTGAATAAAGCAACAAGTGTCATGAAATGAAACAAGTAGATGGGGGAAATCTGTAAGCTTGCTGAGCGAGACAAGATTGAAAGAAAACGAAGGCACATGTAAAACATCCTTCAGAATAAGACCACTACTTATTCTGACTATACCTCTGTGAGTAGCATCCACTGTAATATTATTTGGCAGCTTAATAGCAACATGATCAATGTAATAATAAGAATGGAACAAAGACAGAGAAGAATAGATATGGTCAGTAGCACCTGAATCAAAAATCCATACACAATCAACATTCTCAGATTGTCTACCTTTAGGCCTCTTAACCTGTGCAGTCATTACAGAACCATGGAGTTCATTATTCATCGTTGTTCCTGCAACATTATCATCAGTATCCAACCATTTTAAATGTTTGTTAAACTGTTTAGGTCTAAGACCAGAAGTTTGCTGCGCTAATAAACCGACAGAATTCACAGACGTCTGATCATCATTGCCAAGTCCAGCCTTCTCATCTATTACTTCAGATACATTCACTTGGTTTCTAAACTTAAATCCAGGTGGGAAACCTGCTTCCTGTAACACCTATCACTTGTATGCCCAATCATACCACAATGAGTACACTGTAGCCTCTTATTACCCTCCTGATTAAACCTTCCATTTCCCCTTGTATACATTTGTGCCTGCCTTTTATTACTAACGGCATTAGCCATAAAATTTTCCTGTTCATCATTATTAATCATCAAAGCCGTAGGAGCATTGGAGAAACCAACTGATGTGTTACTGTTAACTAACTTCCTTTCAAATTTCAAGGCCATAGCAAACACAGTGTTGATATCCAGCATTGCCGTCATCACAAACACCTGCGATCTCACAGGATCGAATTCTTCATTTAGACCTTTTACAAACTTTTTGACATAATCATTCTCAATGAACTGATTCACCTTTGTAGTAGTATCACAGGTGCATATGAGACAATCACATTTTGGAATAGATCTTAGTGCAGTCAGTTCTTTCCATAGCACTTTCAGTTTTGTAAAGTAATCATTGACACTAAGATTCTCTTGCTTCACAGCATAAAAATCAGACAGCAAGTCAGACAATCTAAACGGATCACCACTGCCATACCTCATGGTTAAATCATTCCAGACATCTAACGCATTATCATACCACAAAATGCTTTGTGCAATCGATGGAGAAACACAATTCATGATCCATGACTGGATCATGGTGTTTACCTGCCTCCAAGCTTGAAATTGAGGATCATTCTGTCTTGGTTTTGGCATAGAACCATCAATGAAGCACGTCTTATTTTTCACCAACAACGCCATTTGAAAAGTCATGCTCCGTGAATGAAAGTTGTGCGGATTGAGTGGTGGCTGAACAAGCACGATCGTAGGACTGCCATTAGGATGTAAGTAATATGGATTGTTTGATTGATTTTCATTGCTCAAATGATTGTTATGAGAACTGGAGGAAGCAGCGCTTGTATTTGCCATGATCAATCGAAGCTGGGAACTGATTGATTACGAAATAAATTTTGCAGAGAAAATTCAAGCTAGAGTAATCAGAGAATCAATGGCACATAACCAGAGCTCTGATACCATGTCAAAATCAGCTCACAAACAGAAATGAAGTGATGAACAAGAAAGAACACGAATCAAACTAACCAAATTTGGAAGAATTTAGGAAAGTTGCAAAATGACGCCAATGGTGCGCTCACACACAAAGTAAAAAAACGGTTTGAAGATATTTTGTATCTTTTTCTACACACTTCTTATTTACAACCATTCTAAGCATTTATACTAGCTATAGAACTAACTAGAATGTAATTAGCACGTGTAGATTAAGTTTTGATCCGTTGTGGCAGGCACGCACCAAAACTGCAGTTCTGCTGCCAGCGCACCAAGAACAAGCAGCGTGCCAGACGCGCCTGCTGAGCCAACCGTGCTTCACCCCGTGCCAACCGTGCCAAGGATGTCAAGTATCAACCCAAGAGTGCCGAGTACCATGCCAAGCATGTCAGGCGTGCTAACCTTCCATGCCAACGAACCAACCTCTGCAACAACCTCCTACTTTGATTTAATGCATCTTCTTTTCTGCCTTATTAACTTAACATCTTCAACAGGATGTACGCAACAGCGATAATTCCTCCAGGAATCCAAATCTGGGATCCCTTGTTCATTTAGAGTTGTCCTAGAATCATTTGAACAAGTAAATCCCAGTCGAGATTACCGAGCTGAAAACTTTATGGCAGCTTGAGGTTTGTGGTAATGAACTGAGCGGAAATTTGCTACTTGAAATGTGGAATTTAACCAATCTTGAATTTTGAGGCTCTTTTGATAATTTACTCAGCGTTGGATCTTCCAGAAGTAAGGTTGTCGAACAAGTTAATTATTTGAGAATGATATCACAGAGGAGCTTTCCACTTCTTGATTCATTTGAAATATTCGAGCCATTAGAAACACCAAGATCGTCAAGTTGAAGGCCGCCTTGATTTTCATCACAGAGCTCGGGGAGTTCAAGTAGTTGATGAACGTACTGGTTTACAAAACAGACTCACTGGTCAGATTCCTCAGATTTTATTCTCCTTGTCTAACTTTGAGTGCATATGCTCGAAAGAGTAAAAAGCGTTACCGGTGTACTAAGCTCCTGCGCAAACGCAGGATCTGAAAAGGTATCGGATCGCTCTACGATCTTGGCCTTACCCAGCAATTTGTGTAACGGACTGTTTTCGCGGCTTGAACTTATGAGGTCAAACTCACAAAATAACAACATTACCAGTTGATCCAAGGTCTGCCCTCATATCTTCAAAGAAGTGACATTGACATAGTTTGTTGAAGATGGTGATGAGATGAAGGTTGATCAGGCAATGCAATTGGATCAAGTAATGCAAAACAAGTTTAATTCGTTGGATCGAGAGTGAGAATCAAGGGCCAAGATGATTCATTGATGAGCTGGCAAAAACGGTTAAGAAGCGGTTATGGATGGGAGCGTTGGTGGCTGAATGAGTGCGCAGCACTTTGGTGCGCAGCAGCCTCTCAGAGGAAGGTTTGGGGAAGAAGGTCGAAGGCAGCAAAGTTTAAATGGTGTAAAATGATGTTTATGCCCTTAATGATGTAGTAGCACTTGTTGTAAATAGAAGGGTAGTTTAGTAACTTTTGGCTAGTTTTCTTCTTGGTTCGTTTTTCTCCCGCTTGTATAAAGTTACACCTCATTCGATCAAGAAGTTTCTTTCATCAATTACTTCATTTTTTACTCAATTTTGATAGTTAATTCGTGTGCAGTTTGTTCTTGATCGATTCAATCATTTTTGACATGGTATCAGAGACTTCAATCTATTGCCTTTGATTTGTGAAAATCGTTGTTCTTGAGTTCTGTTTTTGTCCGGTGAAAAATGGCGAATAATGCGCGAAATGGTACTCAACCTGCGGATGTTCCGGTTACTAATCCTTACTATCTTCATCCAAATGATAGTCCAGCGATAATTCTTGCTCAGCCTCCTCTAAGTTCTCACAACTATCATACTTGGAGTAGGATGTTCTCAATGGCCTTGATCGTGAAAAAGAAAATTGGTTTCGTGGATGGTAACATTGCACCTCCCAATCCAAATGATCCGCAATACAGTTCATGGAGGCAAGTTAACTCAATGATTCACTCTTAGATCATGAATAGTGTATCTCCTGCAATTGCTTAAAGCGTGATTTGGTATGACACTACTGCAGACGTATGGAATGATCTAAACCGAAGGTATGGAAGTTGTGATCCTTTTAGGCTTTCTGATTTACTTGAGAAATTTTACAATGTAAGGCAAGAAACAGACTCTATTAGTGACTACTTCACTAAGCTCAAAGGAGTATGGGAAGAGATTATGGTCGTAAAGCCAATTCCCAGGTGTACCTGCCGTGGTTGCAATTGTAATGTCACGGCTAATATGAAAGCATATGTAGAGAGTGGTTGCGTTATTAAATTTGTGAAAGGTCTAAATAATGATTATGACATGGTAAAATCTCAAGTATTTGTTATGTCACCTATGCCTAACCTAGATACTGTATTTGCGATGGCGTTGAAATATGAAAGAAAACTGAGCAATAGTGCTGCGTCTGGACAGTTTATGAATAATCCTACCGCTATGATGTCTGAGAACAATGAAGGTGTAAATGCTAGTGTGAATGCGTTTAATGGTAGAGGAGGAGGTAATGCATACAGAAGGGGAAGTGGCAGGTTCTTCCCTGAGGGATCAAGAAGGCCACAGTGTACTCACTGCGGCATGATTGGGCACGTTGAACAAAGGTGCTATAAGAAGCATGGCTTTCCTCCAGGATATAAGCCAAAAGCAAATCTGACTGAAGCTCATGATGTGGAGTATGATTCACAGTAGCATGACCAGAATGGACAATCATGCCAATCACCTCTTTTGACTCAGGAACAGACTCAAAGACTGATGTCATTGTTGAATGTTAAGGAGCATAGTCAATCTGCTGTGGCTCCAGTGCAGTTTGGTGAAAGCTAAGGAGCAGTAATGTCTGCTATGTCTGGTAATGAAATAGGAAATAACTGTGCTAATAATTTGAACATATGGATTTTAGACTCAGGAGCTACTTATCATATTACATGTAGTATCATCATGTTTCATTCTTATCAGCCTGCTCATAACATATCTATTAAACTTCCCAATAAAACTTCAGTTGCAGCCACACATGTTGGTTCAGTCGTCATTAATCCTTCACTGATCATACACAATGTGTTGTTTGTGCCCAGCTTTTCTTATAATCTTTTGTCTCTCAGTAAACTACTTGCTGCATCATCTATATTAATCCAGTTCATGGAATCTTCTTGTGTAATTCAGGACCAAATCTCACTGAAGACGATTGGTTCAGCTGAATTGAACAAAGGCTTGTATTACTTGCAAGGTTCTGGCCATGCCAAGCAAGTTCCTTCTTCATCTTACTCAAAATGTTTGTCAGTTGCTGCTAAACTTTCAGATTCTCCTGCCTTATTATGGCACTGCATCCATGCCTAGAATAAAGGATGTACAAAAGATTGATCCTTCTATTACCTTGCCTGAACAATTGTATTCTTGTGTTATATGCCCATTGGCAAAAATGAAAAGTAGTCCATTCCCAGTATCTGTTTCCATTTCAAATTCATCTTTGGATCTCATACATGTTGACATATGGGGACCTCATAAATATCCTACTGTTTATGGTCAAAAATATTTTCTCACCATAGTGGATGACTTTACAATATATACCTGGCTATATCTTCTCAAACAAAAATCAGAAACAAGAGATGTGATTTAAAGTTTCTGCCAGTTTGTTCAAAACCAGTTTAGTAAACATGTCAAGGTGCTGAGGTCAGACAATGGCCAGGAGTTCAATATGCCTAAATTTTATATGAATAAGGACATAGTCCATCAAACCACATGTGTCAACACTCCTCAAAAAAATGGGATTGTTGAAAGAAAGCATCAGCACATTCTAAATACGGCCAGAGCATTGAAATTCCAGTCAAATGTACCTATTCGCTACTGGGGATTCTGTACCCATTATGATGTCCAACTAATCAATATCCTACCTACTCCATTACTCAACCATAAAAGTCCCCATCAGCTGTTATTTCAAACCACTCCTTCATATCATCAGTTGAAAACATTTGGCTGCTTTGCGTTTGCTACAGATGCTACACCTCATAAGTATAAATTTGCACCAAGATCCATACCTTCTGTTTATCTTGGTTTTCCTCATAATGTCAAAGGCTATATTATGCTAAACCTACATACTAAAGCCACCTTTATTTCCAGGGATGTTCAGTTTTATGAACACACCTTCCCGTTTGAAAATTCAATCACCACTAATTCATCTTCCAACAATGACTTTTCTACTGATTCATCCCCTAGACCTTTCTCATCAACTGATCTTTCATCATGTCAACAACCTGCCATATCCCCAGAAACATTGCCATTACCTGCTTCAAGCACACATGATGCTCCAAACCTGATATCTGAGGATGTCAGTGCTTCAAATACTCCATCAAACATTACCCCACGTTCAGACCAATCTTCACCTGGATCTTCTAAGCCTCAACGAGAGGTTCATCCTTGCACTGTCATTGAAATTTGCCTGCCTCTACATTCTGATATTCCTGATTCCTCTGCTAGAGTTAGGAAACCACCTAAATATCTTCAAGACTACTATTGCAACCTTCTGCATCAAATTCCTTCATGTCAAACTCCTTGCTCCACTTCTCATCCTCTTGAGCATTACATGTCATTTGATGCATTATCTCCTGAGTATAGAGCATATGTTCTTAATATTAGTCTTCAGCAGGAGCCTAATTCATATCAGGAAGCTGCCAGATCTCCTCACTGGCAAAAGGCAATGCAACTGGAGTTAGCTGTCTTAGCAGCTAATCATACGTGGACAGTGGTCTCTTTACCCTCAGGAAAGCAAGCCATTGGTTGTAAGTGGGTTTACAAGGTGAAATACAACCCAGATGGCAATATAGAACGATACAAAGCCAGGCTAGTTGTAGAAATATGAGGGTTTGAGTGATTTCAAAATAAAGAAATTTGAATATATATATATATATATATTAACGTGGATATATATATATATACACAAGTGTACATGTATGCATGATAACTTGCCTTATTTAGCTTATATATTATGTTGCCGTACTAACGAGCCATGAAGCTATAAAGCTTACATCATATGGCGAACATTTGTTGAGTTTATGCTATTTTCAGGTGCCACAATTAATGAACTAAAGTAGTTCATTAAGTGAAGTACTTAGTTTAATAAACTAAGTAGTTCATTAAAGGAAGATGCATTTGGAAAAGACATGAAGGCAACATAGCTATGGAAGGAAAGTTCTCTCCTCCTCCCCACATCATTTCACACGCCATATATACATAATATATATATATTTTCAGATTTTTTTAAAGGCACATACACATTTATTCCAACGTACTATCGACACGTTATATATCTTACGAACGTACGTTTACGTCACACCACTATACTTAACTCATATTTATGAGTATATTCAGGTCTTATATCATATGATATAAGATATGGTGATGACAAATTAAATACGACACGATAAAAGGTTCTAAACCGAAATTTGTCGTATCGGGCGAATACCGAAACTTCGCCAACGTGTCACGTACTTGCCATAAATAAATGGCCAGCCCATATACATCAAAATTCATTAAAAATTTCGTGCCATACACTGTATATTGAGACAAAAATACTTTCCATGTTGGCACACACAAATCACCCCACATTTAGGCCAAAATGTGAAGATTCTAATTTTATTTTTGTCACATGTTTATGGTACCACTTTAAATCAGCCAAGTGCTGAAAATTAAAGTATATATTATATATATTATGTATAACATAATATATATAGCATGTGCAAAAGTTGGAATTTAAATTAGAGAAAAATCGGGTAATCGATAAATATCGAAAATTCGGTTTTCTACGCACTTGACATGGAACGTTTTTCTTGAACATGATGTGGCACGTATCTAGACACTTTTTACATATAATATACATCTTAAAGTGTTCTAGAAAATTAAATTAAGGGCTGATTGGAATATTACATGTGTGTAATATTAAATGTGCACTATTTTTCAAAGTTAGCAAAAATAAATTTCAGCACATGCACAAACATATTCAAACGTCACTACAGCTGATGTGGAGCACATGTGGAGCCTTGTTGGCATGTTGATTGGTCAAGAATCAATCATACAATGTTGATTAATCAAAGAGAGAAGCTACAAAAGGTAAGTTTTCAACATACACCTCTCTTATGTCACATGCTGAAAATTTCAGCATGTCACACTAGCTATGGCCGTTTTCTTCATCATGAAGGAAGATAAAATGTCAATCTTTTATTAAGGAATAAATTAAATGAGATATGGAAATGTTTTGAATAGTTTATAGAATAAAGGAAGTGATATTTTTGAATATCACACATGCTGAAAAATTCAGCATGTGTGTAGTGGTTATGGCCGAAATATAGGCCTCATGGTTGTCAAGTTTTATTCTATACATGATGAGAATATTGTATACTTAATGTTGATTGAATTCTTAAATTAAAACAATGCAAAATAGGCAACATTTTGAAGAAAGAGTGGATGTTACACATGCTGAAATTTCAGCATGTGCAAGACATGTTGTGGCCGAATGGTATCTCTTTTTGGTGTCCAAATTCATTCTCAAACTTGTAGCAAGACTTGCCTTAAATATTGGTTGTATTTTTATGGAAGAAATTCAAAGAAAAATGGAAGAAATATTGATTTAATCTCACATGGTAAATGCTGAAAATTTCAGCATTTACAAGTTGATATGGCCGAATTTTGGAGATGGAAAGAGAGAGATTTTTGTGTCTCAAACTTTATGACATATTGTGACTATTTTGGCATGATTTGATAATTAACTATTTGGCATATATTTAGTGTTTTTTTCAGAATATCCATGTCATCAAATGATGACAACAATGAGCCAATCAAGAGGTGCCAAGTAAGCAATGACTAAATGATGGTCCAATGAAGTGATGCCAAGTAAGCAAAGTGTTGTCACTATGATGTCTCACACTCTCCAAGCAATTAAAAGGAAATTTTCAAGAGGGAGAAGAGACACAAGGGGGACGGCTGGACCTTCTATAAGGGAAGAAGAGAAGAACAAACAAAAGTAACACCAAGAATCATATTCAAAAGTGATCAAAGTGCAAAAGTTTTCTTCTCCTACACTTTCTTTCTTTCTTCTTCTTGTAAAAAGCCTATTGTACTTTACTTCTTTCATCCTTGAATAGGCTTCATAGAAACCACCATTCATTCATCATTGTACAAGATTGATCAAGGTGTGATCAATCTTCATTCTAGCGAGGTGGTGGTGTTCGTGCAAATTGTACTCACAATACAAGGTTTGTAAAGGGTTGGAGTTAAGGTGTAACTCTATCAACCCTGCGGTAAGGTGTACTGCGTGTGTGAAATTAGTGTGAACCAAGGAAGGTGTTCCTTGAAGACTGGAGTAGGTTGTTTATAACCGAACCAGTATAAAATTCTTGGTGCAATTTACTTTCTGCATTTACGTTTCAGTTTCTGCGCTGTTTACTCATATTGTTCACGTTCGCAAAAATAGTAAACGTTTTCTAAAAATTATAAAAATTTCCAGAAACATACATAAACGTTCTAGGGTTAATTTGGCACAAGTTTCAACCCTTTTGGACAAGTATAAGTCATCCAAACATCAAAAGTTCTGAGACTAGTGCAGTCTGATTTTCAGACTTGCAAAGGTTGAGACTTTGGGTGTATTTGACCTACTTCCCAAAAGAATTTTCAAAAACTGTTTCAACCCATTTCAATATAGTGTGTGAGGAGTTATTGGTCAAATTTTCAGATCATTTGGACATTCACACAAATAGGAATTAATTTTTCAAAACCATCTACCGTTTCTGGCAGATTTGCACAATCTGAGTGCCAACGGTTTTTGAAAGGGTTAAAGGTTGAATTTTGATTTGAAATTTTTAGGGGACCCTCACAACATCTGAGGCTAAGTTCTCTCAAAATTTCATAATTTTTGGAGACCTCTAACCTAGTTTTTAAAACGTTTTAAAACTGGTCCTGAAAACAGAATCTGTTTTCAGAACTTGAATTGGTTAGGTTTAAAGAAATTTTAAAAACCATATTTTCCGCACCACCTATTCAACCCCCCCCTTCTAGTGGTGCCTTGCAGATCCTACAGTTGCCAAGGGCTATACTCAGCAATTAGGAGTGGATTATACTGATACATTCTCTCCTGTGGCTAAGCTTACTACGGTTACACTCTTACTGGCCTTATCCTCTATCAGACATTGGCATGTACATCAGCTTGATGTAAATAACGATTTTCTTCACGGTGACCTTAGCCAAGAGATCTATACGCAATTACTAGAAGCATTATCTTCAGACAAACATCATGTTGTTTGTAAATTGCATAAGTCCCTATACGGTCTTAAACAAGTTAGCAGAGAATGGAACACTGCGCTTACATCTGTTTTGATTTCTCAAGGTTACGTTCAGTCCAAAAAGATTACACTATGTTTACCAAATATGCTCCTGATTTTTTTCTGGCATTACTTGTCTATGTTGATGACATTATTGTGGCTAGCAACTCCTTATCTCAGATCATCTCTTTAAAGCAATCTCTTCATCGGGCTTTTAAAATTAAAGATCTTGGCACCCTCAAGTACTTTTTAGGCATAGAGGTAGCTTGGTCCCATATGGGGGTAATGTTATGTCAGAGGAAATACGCACTGGAGCTAGTAGAACAGGATGATTCATTGGGTCCAAGCCTGCCAAGACACCTATGGAACAGAATGTGAAACTGGCACATAAGGATTCTCAGTAAATAACAGATGTTTCAGGATATAGAAGGCTAATTGGAAAGCTATTATACTTGACCATAACGAGGCCAGACATTGCATTTACAGTACAATAGCTTAGCCAGTTCCTTGATCAACCCACTGAGCTTCACCTCAAGACAGCACATAGGCTGTTAAGATATATAAAGGGCACAGCAGGAAAGGGGTTGTTTTATCCAAGCATTGGCAATCTAGAGTTGAAGGGGTTTGCTGACTCAGACTAGGGTGGATGCATTGAGACTAGAAGATCAATTATAGGATATTTTATGTTTTTTGGTGAATCTTTGATATCTTAGAAAGCTAAGAAGCAGACCACTGTATCTAAGTCCTCTTTAGAAGCTGAATACAGGGCTTTAGCGTTTGCTGCCTGTGAAATACAGTGGATATTGTACTTGATGAAGGATCTGGGGGTAGAACAAATGAGACCAGTAGAGCTATCTTGTGATAATAAGAGTGCTATTTATATTGTTGAAAATCCAGTGTTTCACGAAAGAAGTAAGCACATAGAAATTGATTGCCATATAGCTAGAGATAAATTTGTGCAAGGGATCATCTGTCCTATGCCCATCAGGACTGAGCTGCAATTGGCGGATGTATTTACCGAACCTCTTGACTCAAGAAAATTGCAACACCTGACTTCTGCAATGGGAGTATGTAACATATATATCAAGTCAGGTTTGAGGGGGGGCGTGTTGAAGATTGTGATGAGATGAAGGTTGATCAGGCAATTCAATCGGATCAAGCAATGCAGAAGAAGTTTAATTCGTTGGATCGAGAGTGAGAATCAAGGGCCAAGATGATTCATTGATGAGCTGGCAAAAACGGTTAAGAAGCGGTTACGGATGGGAGCGTTGGTGGCTGAATGAGTGCGCAGCAGCGTCTCAGAGGAAGGTTTGGGGAAGAAGGTCGAAGGCGGCAAAGTTTAAATGGTGTAAAATGACGTTTATGCCCTTAATGATGTAGTAGCACTTGTTGTAAATAGAAGGGTAGTTTAGTAACTTTTGGCTAGTTTTCTTCTTGGTTTGTTTTCTCCCGCTTGTATAAAGTGTTGCATTCTCTGCAGCACACCTCATTCGATCAAGAAGTTTCTTTCATCAATTACTTCATTTTTCTCTCAATTTCGATAGTTAATTCGTGTGCACTTTGTTCTTGATCAATTCAATCATTTTTGACATAGTTGCTACTGTTGAAAAACAATCTCGCTGGTGAGACCCGCCTACATATGCAAATTGTACGATGTTAAGTTAGCAACATTTGCTATCTATGGTCGTCCCAATAGGCCTTTTGGTTGTGGTTGTGTAAAATATGTAGAAGAGTAGAACTCGTATGGGAAAACTGTGTATATTTCTCAATAAATGTATACATCATGCGACGGTCTTCTTTATAGCCTTTTCTATGTCTATACAAGGTAACTAGTTAATTACAATACTAAATACAAGACACAATCTCTATTCTGCACATTCTTTTATTTTGTAGTGATTACGTCCTTGTATTCAGGGATTCTCAAGATACCCCTCAAGTTGAGCAACGGGATCTATGATATTCAACTTGCTGAGAATAGCCTCAAACCATCGCTCAGTTACTGCTTTGGTCAACACATCCGCTAGATGATCTTCTGATCGGACATATGGCAGCTCAATTATCCCACCATCCAATTTTTCCTTAATGAAGTGTAGATCAATTTCTATATGCTTGGTCCGGTTATGCTGTACCAGATTTTTAGATATGCTAATCGACGCTTTATTGTCACACAGAAGCGGTGTCGGCATATTCACCGATAACCCAATGTCTCTGAGTAACTTCTGGTTCCAAAGAACCTACGTAACACCTTTTACAGCTCCACGAAACTCTGCTTCTGCACTTGATAATGCAATAACCTTCTGTTTCTTTCTTTTCCACATAACAAGATTGCCTCATGCGAGTGTGAAATACCCAGAAGTAGACCTTCTGTCTACCAGAATCCTGGCCCAGTTAGCATCAGTGCAAGCCTGAATATTCAAATGTCCATTATTACGAAATACGATACTTCTTCCCGGTGTATGCTTCAAATACCATAAGATCCCTACGACTGCATCCATATGGTGTTTTTGAGGACTGTGCATGAACTGACTAACCAAACTTACATCAAATGAAATGTGGGGCCTCGTATGTGACAAGTAGATCAGCTTACCAACCAACCGCTGATACCGTCCCTTATCTGTAGGGGGTGCTCCATTGATCATCTCCAACTTATGATTCACTGCCATATGAGTATCACATGGCTTGCAGTCCAGATTCTTACCTCAGTGAGTAAATCCAAGATATACTTTCCTTGTGATACGTAGATTCCGGCTTCTGATCTCAGTACATCAATCCCTAGAAAGTACTTTAGTCCTCCAAAGCCTTTCATTTCGAACTTAGTGAACAAGTGATTCTGAAGATGCGCCATTTCTTCAGTGTCATTTCTAGTGATGATCATATCATCAACATAAATAATCAAGCATGTTACCAGTCCTTCCCGTTGCTTTATAAATAGTGTATGGTCCGCGTTACTCTAACGATAGCCGTCCTGTTTCAACACTCCAGTGAATCTACCAAACCAGGCCCGAAGAGACTGCTTTAATCCATAGAGAACTTTCTTTTGTTTGCAGACTTCATTTGTCTTAAACTCTCTAGAAAAACCAAGCAGGAGATCCATATTTACTTCTTCCTCCAGATCACCGTGGAGGAACGCATTCTTGACATCAAACTGATGAAGCGACCAAGTTTGAGTTGATGCGACAGAAAATAGTACTCTGATTGTGTCAATATGGGCCACTGGTGAGAATGTCTCCGAGTAGTCAACGCCGTATGTCTGGGTATAACGTTTTTCCAATAATCGTGCTTTGTACCTTTCAATACTTCCATCTAATTTTTATTTAATTGTAAATACCCATCGACCACCTCTTCCATGTTTTGTTTTTTTCAAGGGCCCTCATTTCCATCATCATAGCTTCTTTCCACATTGGTTGAATTAGAGCTTCTTCAGTGGTCCGTGGTACCTGTTCTGAGCATAAGGAAACAAGAAAACCTCTAGCCAAGTCAGAAATTCTATATAAATAAGTATTTATAGGATACCTTAAAGTTCTTGATACTTGTGTGGGAGAATATCGCTTGGGGGGAACTCCTCTTTGCCCTTGGGGTAGAACCCGTCCCTGATGTTGCTCAATATCATCTCTCTGCGATCCTGTAACAAGGATATTGGTAAAAGTGGGAGATATACTTGTGTCACTTATATGTCTGGTAGAGATATCTGGACTAGTATATGTTGTTTCATTGTCACCTGGGTCAAGTAAAGAGTCAGACTGCACATTATATGTATCCAAATTTGTTACCTTTGGGAGTTCATTCACCGGAGAATCATCAGTGGTGGTACAGTCGCCTTAGAGGGTAAACTGTTAGGAGCCATAGCGCAGTCGGTGCCATCTACTTGCCGTGTTGGGACTATCATCGGGCAGATAGGTTCTGACACCAACCAATCGAGGGTTCCATCTTGTGGGTATATAGTGTTCTCCCCTTAAAGCCGAGATCGGGGGGTGTAGTAGTATTAGGTCTCAAGAAAGATGGAATTTATGGTGGTATGGATGCGGTGAGTGTGTGGGTTCTAACAATGATACCCTTTTTGAGTAGAGACATAACCAACAAATACGCATTTTTCAGCACAGGGGTCAAGTTTGCTGCGCTCATGCTTAGGTGTATGGATAAAGACCGTACACCCAAACACTTACGGTGTTATAGTAAATATGAAGGGTATGTCATGCTGGGCAGAAAGTGTATGAAAAGGGGTTTGATGATTGAGGATCTTGCTAGGAAGGCGATTAAGAAGGTAGGTGGCAGTGGATACAGCCTCCGGCCAAAGACTCGTCGGAACATTAGATTCAAACATCATAGCTCGAGTCATTTCTAGTAGGACGTGATTTTTGTAATCTGTAACCACATTTTGTTCAAGAGTATAAGAACAGGTAGTTTGATGTACAATACCATGATCATGACAGAATTTACCCAAGTCCCCATTGAGGATTCCCCTCCATTGTCGGAACGAAGTATTTTTATTTTTGTGTCAAACTGGGTGTGGATCAAATGATAAAATTGAACAAATTTTTGATTAACCTCAGATTTATGTTTCTTAATGTATAACCACATTATACGAGAGAAATCATTGACAAAAATAACAAAATAGTGAAACCCAAGAGGAGTATTATATGGAGCAGGACCCCGAACATCGGAATGAATCAACTCAAACATACGATTGACTCGAGTATTATTTGAAAGATAAGATGCCCGAGTTTCTTTTGCCCGGAGGCATGTATCACAAGTAAAAGTAAGCTGGGATGAAGTAAACAAAGTCAAAAATAAACGGTGCAGATAACCAAAAGATGGATGCCCTAACCGGTGGTGCCAAAACTACACCTGACGTTCAACTGTCCGGGTGGCAAGATTAGACTGTCCCTGTTGCACCACGGGCAGTACCATGCCCAATGATCGGTCACGTATGAATGTCCTACAAAAGGAAAATTTTAAGATACATCATAACGACACAATCTAGTTCTTTAGTGACTTGACTCACAGATAACAATTTTGTGGACAAAGATGGGACATATAGACAATTTTTTAAAGTGAGATTTGTTCTAATAGATATGGAGCCTCCACTAACAATAGGAATGGTGTCTCCATTGGCAGTCTCAACCGTAGTCTTTGTGGGAGAGGTGTGGGTAATAAGATAGGAGGGATCATTAGTCACGGTGTCTGTGGCACCACAGTCAAAAATCCATTGAGAAGTTCCTTGGGAAGTGTAACAATGAGATTGATTAGGTGATTGGGCTTCTTTAGGGGGGGTAATTTTGTCAATTCTGCAGAGGTAGGGGGCTGTGGAGCAATTTTGGAAGCAGTTGAGGCCTTGGAATGTGGATTATGTAACATATGGGTCGCGGGTATAATTTGGGAGAATGAGGGGGGCGGTTTAACTATTTCCAGGACTGCAGGGTAGATGTTATGTTGCAAGCAAGGTCAGGGGTATAAGGAATAATTTTAGAAACTGCAGGGGTATTTAAGGGGAAATTAAGGTTAGGGCCGCCACTTTCCTTAACCCTTTTACCTGCGGGTGCCTCTTCCCCTGCCTTGGCCGCCATGGCAATTCCACCTTTTTCTCTGTCCTCTCCATGATTACTGCACTTGGTTCCCTCTTTGTTGCCAGTTTCTCCATCTCCGGTGGTCTGTGCAACTGCTGCCTTGCTCTTTTTGGTGAATTCATCCTACCATCCCGGTAGCCATGAATCTTGAAGTATTTTTCTTTAAGGTGTCCCTTTTTCTTGCAGTAGCTACACTCCAAGCTACTTTTGTCTTCCACCCCACGCCGTGAAGATTGCCCTGAGCGTGGTGGTGGATGCTCCTCTCCCCTTCGCTGTTTGATCGCCTCTGGTGCCTTGATGGCCAGACCCTGGCCTACTTCACATGATGACAAACTGTCTGATGGATTCGCAGTGAGTACCCTTGCTTGCACATTTCATTATACGCCACCTCCACTGCAGGTCTTGGGTCTCTCTTCAAAATTTCTTTCTTTGTGCCTGAGAACCTGTCATCAACTGCTAGTAAAATGGATAAATCATATTTATGATTGGTCATATAATTGTGCTTACATAGATTCTTTTTATACAACATCTTTAACTAAAGGAGTAGTTGATAGCGCCTCTGTTCTTGAATTTTCCGTGAATAAACTGCAATATCTTGTGCAGATTCCATAGGATTTGGATCCATGGAGTCTATGGTCATCCACAACCCCTGAAACTGGTCTCATAAAGCTTCCAGAGGATGATTCCACTGTTTGATGGTATATAAGTGCTTATGCAAGACAAAGATCTGTAATGGATCACTTCCTGACCCATAAATGACGGCTAATCCATCCCAAAGTGCTTTGGCAGTATAGTATTTCGAAACATTATTCACTAGAATATCATCAATATTGTCTATTAGCCATGTGAATACTAACTGGTCACTTTGCTCCCAAGTTAGATAGGCATCGTTAGTTGGCGGGGGGTGGAGGGACCCCCGTAATGTGGGAGCTCCTCCCCCTGCCACCTAATGCTATTTTCATGAGTCTGCACCAGAGTGGATAGCTGATGCTGTTCAACTTGACTTTCAGTACTAAATTGTCGGATGATGTATGGGCAGGTGACGGCAAATTTAGACTTTGTTGGAGAAACCGTGCCAATTGTTCTGAGAAATCCATGTTGGAAGGGAGGTGTTTAATTTCAAACACTTCTGGCCTTGATTCCGTATTTTCAGGTGTTTGTGACATACTGATGTGTGATTTTTTGCAGATAACCAACTGATTGGAGCAGGGATAGTTTAATTGGAATCAAGCCGAGGCGAGGTATTTGGCAATGATGACACTGATCTGAGCCTTGAAGACACGGATCAAAGAACAGATAAGATGTAGGGTAACATGCAATGATGACACTGATGCGAGTCTTAGAGACATAGATTGACGATAGGTAAGATACTTGATCGGAGATTGGTTATGGCAGTGATGAAGATTTCTTCTGAGCCGAAGAATTCCTTGCGAGTAAGAATCAGGTCCGATTGAGAAGGACCTGCTCTGATACCATGTGTAAAATATGTAGAAGAGTAGAACTCGTATGGGAAAACTGTGTATATTTCTCAATGAATGTATACATCATGCGACGGTCTTCTTTATAGCATTTTCTATGTCAATACAAGGTAACTAGTTAATTACAATATTAAATACAATCAAATCAATCAAATAAAGACACAATCTCTATTCTGCACATGCTCCTATTTCGTAGTGAGTACTTCCTTGTATTCACGGATTCTCAACAGTGGTCATCGATTTTGGAGACAAATGAATTTGGAGGGCCTATTACTTCTGATAACAAAAATACAATGTCTTTAGCACAATTGTTTCTTTTTTTTTTAAATGCAAATATACTAACTATAAAATCAAAGCATTAGGTGATACAACATATACAATAGACTTAACGCATAAGCCAACAAGTTGGCTTATAAATACAGATAAGAAAATGTAAGCATCTAACCAGTGGGCAACAGATTGCCCATGTCTATAAGGTGGAAAGCACAATTGTTTCTTGGTTACAGTAAGTTATCAGGTGCATTGCCTCGTAGAGATTTCAAAAGATATTGATTTGTTGTCTATAAAATTGGTCAATAATTAGTTTTTCTTGATTGATCTTCGTCTAAGTTGGATACTGTTGTTTCAGCTCAATACACTTCAATGGAAACATGTGCAAGATTATTTTGCAACACATTAGGTACATAGCTACAGGTAGCATATGCGTTGAATGCGCTATATATGTACATGATACACACATAAGTGGAACACGTTATACATGTATTTACACACATGGGTAGCACAGACAAAGCACTTTCTACCCATAGGATTAAAAAAATAAAAACATAAATGTTCATATAAGTATTTTCATGACAGTATCATTAAATCTGATAAAACTTTTTTTCCCTTCAGGACAACAATGAAAACCCTTTAAAATGAAAATAATCCTTAATTAACTTTGGTTATTGTTTAGGATAAGAATGAATCAGAACATTAAAAGTACTCACATTAAATTAGAGGTGTAATCTCAGACACGACATAAAAACACAATCTGAACCTGACACGCTCTTCACGAGTATGGGTATGGCCTTGGCGGGTTTCGTGTAAAAATCGGGTGAGACCTGAAAGTTACCTGCTAAGAGCGGATCGTATCCGAGTATACCCACAGGTCACCCATTTATACCTGCCATACCCGATTTTTTACAAATATATTTTAAATATAAATTATAAATTAATAAAGTAAAAAAAACTCATTCCTAAAAAATAAAAACCTAACCTAGTTTCCCCCATTCCATTTCCTATTTCCCTCCTTGGCTGCCCCGCCGTCCGCCTTCCTTTTTAGTTCTTCCTTTCTTCTCTGCAAAACGAAATTGTTGCAATTGCCCTGACCTCCGCCGCAGCTACCCCCTAGAAGCCATAACGCATCATCTTGTTGACTTGCTACTGTTAACTGATGAGTACTCTTATTATAGCAATAATGTCAACCACTCCCGGTCGAATTTAGCAACTTCTGTATCTGAAAATTCGTCATCTTCAATGTTCAAATATTGGAGTCTTTTGTGCTGGGATAATTGTAACTGCACTCTGTTCCTCACCCCCCACAACTTTCTTTTGGGCGTTGAATCCAGTTTACTCTTATTATATGCATATCAACTATTAACACTGGGCATCATGACAACCGAGTATGCATTGTTGCCATTGCATATTGGTTCACCTGATTATCCAAGAGTAGATTCTCAAATATAGCAAGAAATCATGATAAATGTTTTCACGTAGTCTCTTCTACATGTATGGTTAGGTACATAAATAATGTACTAAATTGAGCTCGGTGTAAGAGTTTTACGTGTACCATGCTGGCCAGGCTGTTCCTTGTCTAAGATATAATGTGATCTTAACAAATATCTGTTTGAATTTTTTGCTAGGGAAAATGCCCGTGGGTCTCTTACTTTTTCATAGAAATTGGTATATTTAGGTCTATGAAAATTCTTGAAAAATAAACAAAATCTGAAAATGCCTGAAAAGTACATGAAATAATCCGTACACGACCTGAAATATGTGTACTTGTCAAGTTCTTGGGTATACCCGATATACGACACGAAACCTGACATGTACATGTTTGGGTATCTACTTCCATACAAGCGAAGAAAACGGGTAAGGTATGGGTCTCACCACAAAAAGAATTTCGATTACCGACGAAAACCTCACCGACGAAATGAGGTACGTCGGTCTTTCGTCATTAATTTGTGACGCAATAGCGATAAACACAGTTTCATCGTTAATTGCGACGAAACTACGATGAAATACATTGTTGCTAACAAAAAGTAGTCAGATTAATCCTTTCGTTACAATTTCGTCGGTGGTTCGTCGCTACTCTGTGTCTTTTGTTTGTCGCTATTTAGTTTATAGCGTTTCGTCGCTATATCGTCGCTAATATGTCGCTAAAATTCCAGAAGCATAAACACGGATAAACAAGGAAATAAATTCGTCGGTTAGTAGGTTCTCGGTGTTGTATTAAGTTTCGTCGGTATATCGTTGGTGTTTAGTCGATGAATTAGTCGTCCCAAATGTTTCGTTTTACTTTTTGTTCGTACTTTATATATTCTGATTCGTCGCTGTGTCGTCGCAGATTCGTCGAGGATTAAACACGTGTATGAATTAAGAAAAAACAAAACGATGATTGGAAAAAAATTTTATTCATTTAGAAATAAAAATTTACATTATAAAGACGAAAAATTAAAAAAAGAAATCTAAAAGAGAAGCGAAGAGGGGCCGTTCACTCTTTGTCATTGGAAGAAAGAGTGGCCGCCACATTCTCCGCGAACTCTTTTATGAGGCACTTCAGATTATAATATCTGGCTTTCAACTTGCACAGCCTTCTGTTCAAGCTGTGCAGTTGCCTCGACTCCTGCTGCATGTTTGCTATAAGCGTACGGTAATTGATCCGCGGTTCCTGCATTTCTTATTGAGGATCCTCTAGCGGCATTGGGCCATGCACAGATATTGAATCCTCCCGCTCAACCGATGGTTGTGGTTGAGGAGGAGGCCGTTGTGGAGGTGCACTGTTTGCCCCTCCACGCCTTGGGGTTCTTCTATAACGACGGGGCATACTTTGTATTTTGTTTAGGAAGTTTTATAACTTTTTTTATGTGAAATGTAAGGCTGTGGGGTTATATATAGGTAAAATTAGCGACGACATAGCGACGAATCTGCGACGAATTTATCGTCCGTTACTCAACAGCGGAAGATGTGCAGGCGTGACACTTCCTTTGAACAAGCGACAAATTAGCGAGAAAATAGCGACGACTTAGCGATGTAAGGTCATCGTACGTTGTAACCATCGGGCAGTGTGCGGACACGGCCATTGGGTGAATAGCGACGCCGTAGCGACGCCTATAGCGACTTAACGCATCATATGGTGTGAAGATACGACGGTGTGCGTCGCTATAGTCGTCAGTATTTCGTCGGTAAAGCGTCGCTAAATTTCCAGAAATATAAACACGGATAATCAAGGAAATAAATTCGTCGGTTATTAGGTTCTCGTCGTTGTATTAAGTTTCGTCGGTATATAGTCGCTGTTTAGTCGGTGAATTAGTCGTCGCAAATTTTTTCGATTTACATTTCGTTTGTATTTTAGCGTCGTTTGTATTTTAGCGTCGTCGAGATTCGTAAGGGATTAAACACGTGTTTAAATTAAGAAAAAGAAAGCGATGATTGGGAAAAAAACTTCATTAATAGAGAATTAAAAATTACAAAATACATAAAGAAAAAACTGAAATAAAATCTAAAAGAAGAGCGGAGAGGAGCCGTTCATTGTTCGTCATCTGAACAGAGAGTAGCAACACTCTCCGCGCACGCCTTCAGGAGGCGTCTCAGCTGCGCAGCTTTGGCTTTGATCCGCATCTGCCTTCTGTCCAGGTATCTGAGACGCTGATCCTGGTAGCGCAGACGCCGATTCTGTTGCTTAAGCACCTCCCTCATCTCCTCTACTCTGTTCCACAACTCCTTTATTTCTACACGAGGATCGCCAATTTGGCAATCCTCTTGCCGCCTTGGCCCCTCCACAGAAGCTTCGGAGGAGTCAGCCGGTGGGGGTGGTTGTGGTTGTGGAGGAACCAGTGCGGGTGCGGGTGGTTGAAGAGCCCGTCCTGGGTTCGTACGACCTCTACCACGGCTTGCCTGTGCCTTAGTACGAACCATATTTGGCCCGTGACTGTATCGGGTGGTAGAAGAGAAGCATATTCTGGGAGCTTCCGTACTGGAAGAGCAATATGATCCGACACAACCTGGATGTCATGCACATTGAGAAGAACGTGTTTCACAACATCTTTAATAACCGCCATGTTTTGAACCTGTCCAAGAACATAGACATGAATAACCGCGGTTTGCACGGGATGAAGAGCCACGACTGTCACGTGTTCATGCAACGGTTGATGCCCATTGCATTCCGCGAGCTGCTTCCAACCAATGTATGGGAAGCATTTACCGAGATGAGTCTGTTCTCCAGATGTCTTACATCCAAAAGACTTAGGGCGGATGATATGTCAAGGCTAGAGGGCGAAATCCCAGTGATCCTATGCAAGTTGGAAACTGTATTCCCTCCGGCCTTCTTTGATTCAATGGAACACCTTCCAGTTCATCTACCGTACGAGGCACGCGTTGGTGGTCCTGTTCAGTACAGGTGGATGTATTCGTTCAAGAGGTACTCTTATGTATTACGTGACGTTCTTATGTGTCTAAGCGCGAGCATGCTTACCAATTTGTTTCATCATGTGATGTTGGAGTATTCACTATATGAACAGATATCTCAGGCAATGAATCTGAACATCAGGAACAAGGCGAGAGTCGAGGCTTCGATGTGCAATGCCTACCTGACGGAGGAAGCCTCGACCTTCGTGTCTCATTACTTTGAGCCAGATGTCCCGTCGAGGTGCAGAGATGTTCCCCAGAACGACGACGGCATTTCCAGATCCGGTGTCCTCTCGATATTCACACATCCGATCAGATTTCACGGACAGGGAAAGAAAATGATATTGGGGGACAGCGATCTGAAGATTGCTCATTCTTATGTTCTGTGCAATTGCCGTCAAGTTAACAGTTTCCAGAGGTATAAACGATATCCAATTTTAATTTGTAAATACCTTGCGCTATTGTATCCATTATATTACAAAGATATACAGGGTACTCATTCGTAATTTGCTTCAGCTTGTTCGTTGATTTATTGCAAGAACATTCACCGGGTATATCGAGCGATGCAATAAACAATGAGTTAGATGCCAAGTTTGCTGATTGGTTCAGGTGGCATATAAGTTTACATATTTGATGGTTACGTGTACGTCATGTGATACGCATTTATTGCCCCGCTGATGTATACTTACTTGTCGTTTTACAGGCGACCAAAGGTCATCTGGCTGACGAAAAGTACGGTTACATTCTGACACCAGTAGCCGAGGGTCCATTGAACAGAGTCACGCGCTACGACATGTGTTTTGTGAACGGTTATAGATTCCACACAGTCTCCTATGCCAGCCGAAAATCGTCGGAGAACAGCGGAGTGTGTGTCAAGCGGTATGACAATAGCCCGGAAGAGGATGACTTCTATGGTTACCTTACTGACATCATTGAGCTCGAATATCCCGCATTGCCTATAAAGCGGGTGGTGCTATTCAAATGCAAATGGTACGATCCAACTCGAGAAGGTTATCACACTGGCACAAAGGTTCACGACCGATATAAATTAGTAGACATACACTAAGGGCGACGGTACAGAAAGTCGATCCATTCGTTTTGGCTAGTCAAGTGTCCCAGGTGTACTATCTATCGTATCCGACGACGAGGATGAATGCGAGCTTAAAAGACTGGCGAGCCGTGTGCAAAGTGAAATCAAGCAAGTTTGATGTCAGTATCTAGCCGGGTTCAGATGGCATGGATGCCGCATTTCAAGAAGAAAACCCGCACGTTGTGGATATGACACATGTTGAAGTGCGCAATCTTCCTCTAAATGACTCAAATGGTGGTTTCATCGAAATTCATCTCAACATACAACCGGCTGACAATATTGAAGATGTAGGCGAAGACGAATACGAGGATGAAGAGGACGACGAGCATGTAGATGAAGATGAAAATTAAGATGAAAATGAAGATGTGTATGAGGATGCAGATGAAAATGAAGATTGACGTTAGTCAAAATTTTTATGTACATCTTTATGTGAAAGTGTGTATGTGTTGATGTACTTATACACATGTATATACATAATGTGTGTCTGTAAGTACTTTATATTTTCTATTATTTTTTTTACAATACTGAAGAGCGCCGACGATTTACCGACAAAACGTGTCGTCACACGTTTGGAATAACGACGACACAAGAAATAGCGACGAAAACCCGTCGCTATTTTGTCGCAAAATTTCGAAATTAAACCGGAAATCCCCCTTCTTCTTCCCCATTTCAGCCCCCGCCCATTTCAGCCCCCACAAAATCTCCCTCCCCCGCGAAATCTCTCCACCGCCGTTCCTCCAGCTTCCGCCATTCTCCGTTGACCTCCTTCCCCGGTTAGTTTTTCTTCTTATTTCGTTTTTAATGCTTTTAATTAGTTATAGATTCAATTCTTTGTTTTGGGTTTGGGTTGTGGGTGTTGGTGGTGGGTTGGGGACTACAGGGAGGGATGTGGGGCGGGGCAGTGGTGGTTTGGGGTGGCTGTGGGTGGGGGTTCACCAAGAAATCTCCCCCGCGAATGGCGAATGGGTTGGGGACTATGGGGAGGGCTGTGGGGGCGGTTGGGGTGGTGAATGGCAGAGAAGTGGTGGTTGGGGGTGGCTGTCGGTGGGGCTAGGTGGTGCAGGTTCGTGCTGGGTGGGGCTTGATGGGGCAGGGTGGGGCTGGGTGGTGTAGGGTGGGGACTAGGTGGTGCGGGGTGGGGCTAGGTGGGGCTGGGCAGGTGCTGGGCAGGTGTTGGGCAGGTGCTGGGTGGGGCTGGGTGGTTTTGGGGTGGGTAAGGGTTGGGTAAGGCAGTGGGGTGGTGTAGGGCAATGGGGTGGTGGCGCTGGGTTGGGTTTCCATGCCCGACGATATATGAAGCAAGCATGTTGGTGATCATGTGGCTAAGGTATGTTTGGACAGCCTTTGGGCATCCCCTAATGCTCTTAAATTCTCAATTTTTATGCCTATTTTATGTTACAAGTGATGTATTAAGTAGCTTTTATTTATTTTTCAAGTTTGGAGCTCAAATGATGTATATTATTAAAGCCATGTATTTTGTTTAGCTACTTTATAGTTGAAGCCTGTTTGTTGTTAAACTGAATTGTGTCTAGTTTGGGCAGCCCATAATTCTCTTAAATTTACCATTTTTATGCATAATTCATGTTACAAGTGATGTATCATAAGGATGTAGAGGTGATGTATATTTTGAAGTGTAATTTGTTTAGAGGTGATGCATATTTATGCTTTAAGTTTCAAGTTCAAGTGATATATACTTTGAAGTGTAATTTGATGATGAAGTTTGATTATGTAGTTTGGTTAATCATGTCATGTTGTTTGGATTTGGATTTGTCTTGGGAGAGGCCATTAAGGCCGGGAAACCTCCGATAAACGAATAGGTCATGCCGAAATTTTCAAAATTATTAATATCTTGCATTAAATGTATGTAAACACTTGTCATTTTTTGGACATTTTATTTGTTTGGCCAACCAACCCTAAACTTGTTGAGTGTGCCTTTTAAATTTTTCACCCTTGCAGATCTGATGGCTAGTGAGGGTTTATCTACTCGACCCACCTACCCACCAGCCAGACAGGCCCTCTCAGGACAGTTCGATCTGTTCGTTTCTCAGCATGAGCTGCTTGGTTCGGTGTCGACCGCCACTCTGGCTCTGGATGCGGACCTTTTAGGGCCTGCCGATAGGTCCGCACCCCCAGATCTCCGACGCCACCCACACCCACCGGTTCAGCCCATCATCCAGCATCTGATGCGGCATCGGACGAGGGTGTCATACCAGGGCGTCGTGCCCTCCCTTGGTCACATGCTACCCATACGTAAGTAATGATTTATTTTTTTTAACACGTTTTCAAATCTATTTCACGAGTTATTTTTTCCTAACAACTTCACCTCTTTCAGGTTTGCATCGGACTCGGGCCAGATTTCCGGTTGCATCACTCGGTCCTTCCACCTGAGGCAGGACCCTGCTGGATATGCCTGGTCCCGTGTTACCCCGCAGACACGTAGGTTCTACTGGGATGAGTTTCAGGTATTCAAATTTGATGAATTTCACTTTTTGATGCATAATCGATCATTACTTTTCTAACCATATTTTTATTTTTCCTCCGTATAATAATTACAGTAGGCATACAGCTGGCCAACCGACATCGCCCACGACGTGGAGCAGGCCTGGCGTCAGAGGGCCGCCAAACGCTACAGGGACTTCGTCAACTCGCTCAAGACCAAGTGAGAGCGTGACCCCATTTCTGCGAGGCCTCCCTACGTATCCGAGGCCAGCTGGGCGGGGTGGATAGAAGGGTGGCTGGACCCTGCTAACCAAGCTCGCAGCGCCCGGAACGCGGCGAACCGGCGCAGCGGCAATCTACAGTCCCCAGCACCTGCCACACACTCAGGTGGTTTGGTTTGCCACGCCACCACGATGCGTGCTATGGTAAGTATTTTAATATTGGGTTATTTAGATTCATTGATTTCATTGGATTATTTAGATTCATTGACTTAAGTGGATTATTTAGATTCATTGATTTCTTATATTCCGCTGTTGTTTTTTTTGGTATTCGTATATGGTTAATGTAAGTAGTATATGTGTTCATTTGCCTTTTTCTTTTTATTTTTGATTTGACTTGGGAGAGCCCTTTAAGGCTGGGATACCTCCGATAAACGAATAGGTCATGCCAAAATTTTTAAAATTTTGGATTTCACTAACATATTTTATTTCATTATTTCAGCACGCGGAGACGGGGGAGTGGCCAGCCTCCTACGATCTCTTCTACAAGACGCATCGGAAGAAAGCCTCCGACAGGACGGAGGACTGGATCACGGCGAAGGCCCGCGACATCAGTGTAAGTAGTCTACGATATCATTTGTTTTTTCCCTAGTTTGTTTTATTTCTAAACCCTAAACCCTAACAATTCTTATTCTCATTTTAGGACGAGTATAACAGATTACTGGCAGAGAGGGGAGAAGAGGCCGACAAGAACCGTGCTTATTGGGATGCGATTCGGACCATCGGCCCTCAGAATAAGAAAAAGAGGGAGGTGTACGGGGTTGGATCAGCAGCGCCGCGATTCTTCCCCGAAGTTCTGCATCCAGGTACTTCCTCCGAGGCCAGCACCTCCGCGCCTTCTGCGACGCCAGAAGATATTTCGCGCCTGGACGCGGATCATATGGCGCTGCAGCATGAGATGGATACCATCAGGACGCAGCATGAGGAGAGTGTACAGGCACTGCGGTCGCAGCTCACTCAAACCCAGCAGGCGCTGCAGCAGTTGCTTCAGCACGCGCAGTAGGAGACGAAGCAGGCGCAGCAGGAGACGAAGCAGGAACTCTCGCAGCTATCGCAGATCCTCCTCTCTTTCCTTTCCAGCTCCTCGCAGCCTCAGCCTCGCCCTCAGGATGGTCAGCCTTCTCCGCATGATCTCCCTCCACCTTCCTCTGCATAGTATTTCATTTTTTGATTTTTCGTACTGACTATTTCATTTATTGTATTGACATATTCTTTTTTCTTTTATATTTTATCTGACATTTATACGGATTCCATTTCATTTGTGTTGTTTAATTATGCAAATTTCAATACGCAAATACCGTATTTCTGTATAATATTCGTAAAAATGATTTTATATACAAAATAAAATATATTATAAAAATTAAATAATAATAAAAACTATTTAATTAATAATATATTGATATTATTAATAAATTATAAATATTTAATATTTAATATTTAATATTTAATATTTAATATTAATTTAATATTTAATATTAATTTAAATAATAGCGACGAACCTGCGACGAAACATAAATATCGCAGACCGGGCATATAAAAAATCAAAAATTTTAAAATAGCGACGAAAAAGATATACCGACGAACCGATGACGGAAAAAACAGGTCGCAGACCTGACAGATTTACGTCGCAATTTTACGACGAACTGCCGAGACCTTGCTCTCGTCGCAATATAACGACGCCGTACCGAATAAAATCACTTTGTGACAAGTCGTATAGCGACATACGTATTTCGTCGCCATTTCGTCGCTATATACCATTAGCGATGAAATGGCGACGAAATATGTATGTCGCTATACGGCTTTTCTTTTTCTGGTGTCTGGTATTTTGATACCCAAAATCCGAAAAATATGTAACACAAAACACGACCTGTTTGACACCCCTACATTAAATCCATAAACGAATATCAATCATCATTTTGTTACGCATTAACTAAAAATGGCAAAGGGCAAATTAGGGTAGACCAAAATGGCGCAAAGAACTATATCTGGAATCTACAAGCTTTAATCTCCGATCCAAATGCTCTGAAACTTGTTTTAGAAACCCTATAGTTAGGAAGATGATTCAAGAGCTCTTACATGGAAATTATGCTGGAAAATGGCAAAATGAAATGGATGAGTGAATGAAAAAATAGTTCTTATTCGCGAACTCAATCCGCTCGTGAACTTATGGATTCATTTGTACATAAAGTATATTCCTATACATAGAAGTGAAGTATTCATGTACTTATTTATTAAATGTACATAAATGATGAATGTATTCTACATGTATGCATGTGTGTAAACATGAATGCTATTAATTAGGAGTCGCCAATTTACCGATTGCGTTGGTTTTTAACTATAAATAAGAT
This sequence comes from Eustoma russellianum, assembly GCA_036186865.1. NCBI lineage: Eukaryota > Viridiplantae > Streptophyta > Magnoliopsida > Gentianales > Gentianaceae > Eustoma > Eustoma russellianum. Next base: position 33,377,150 of record AP025051.1, read on the forward strand.
CTCCTATTGTTTGAAACGAAAAAAAAAAAAATTCATTGAGAACTTAACTTTTTTCCTCTTTGCATAATAGTGTTTTGTGGCTCCAGTTTCAAGTTCACTGATTTGAAGACGTTCGGTATCGACTTATTCACTTTTGATCCATTGCATTATTGGAGGGAGACATGCATTCAATCTTAAACACTCTAACCAGAGGGGTAAATCTAGTTTAAGGAGATTGTATGTGCAAGTTTCGGTTTTTCTTATCTCTTTTCTCACAATTTATTGATACAGATTTATTAAAATATGATTTTATTATCATTAGTTAAAATCAATTTATTTTACATCATCATCGTACATTATTTCTTTTCACACAGTAGATTATTTATTTTCTAATCTGTTATATTGCTAGCAAAATTATAACATACCCATTCTCAGTGGCTAGAAAAATGAAAAGCTATCTCTACTTCTGATGTCTCTACCAATGTTGCTGGTGTGGAAGTCTCTGATGCGTTGACTTTTCATACGGTTTCCTCCATGCATAATGAAAAACATGAAAAGTTCAAAT
>AP025051.1:33388164-33407334 GCA_036186865.1 Eustoma russellianum
AATTGAGTCCAATAATATGAATATATAAATATATGTATAGATATCTATGAACATTTGAGAATTTCAAGTACGATTAATATATTATATTTTCATATTAAGTATATAAATTTAAAAATATGGGGGTGGATTTGCCCACTTTCGGTTTGTGTAATATTATTATGTTTCCTCTGAATTCCCACTGGGTTGAAGTCTCTCCCCTTTATGATGTCTTCAGCAACTTTCACATCCTACTTTTATCTTATTCTTTACATCAATTAAAATGTATTATAGGTGAATTTGTTTATTTTTGTTCTATTCCTTTTTGGAGTTTTCCGTCTAAGTTATTTAGGCCACTCTCCACCGCTGGACAGTGGCTAAAACATGGGTGTTTTGTAAAATTTTAGCATATTACTATGTATGTAATTTTGCAAATCTATGAGTTTAATGTATTATAAATGGAGAGAGTAAACATGATTTTTTTATGCTACAATTGTTTAGATTCGAGCCTAGAAGAGAAGGAAGTTAAGTCGTCAAAAAGGTAGGTGCCTCTTCCCCCCTCAAACGGATATGATTCATGCATGCTTTGATGGTATACTAATGTGTTTCGTTGTTTAATTGTTTAAGTTGTAAATTTTGTTTCGTTGTTTTTGTTTGTTTAAGTTGTAAATTTTGTATATGTTGGAAAGCATGAGATATATTGTTTATGTCTGCTATGTGCGTGTATGTGTGTGAAATTGATGGTATGATTGAATCGAAAACAAAATACCCTTAAAGAATTGGGGAAAAAAGGGGATACTTTTACATTAAGATCATTTAAAAAGTTGTGTTTTGGCCTTATAATAGGTTCCTATAGACTGGAAATAGGAGAAAATGGGGGTTGGGATCGAAAACAAATCACAGCGCGGTTTGTCACTGGTGGAGCAGCCATTAAATAAATAAATAAATAATTAAGGTAAGACGGAGAATAGGCCAGCCAACGGACCGGGTCGACTGGCCAGCGGGTCGGACCGAAGGCGGCCCATTAATCTCTCAAAAAAAAGGTATCGGGTCTGACGGATCAGGCCAGGAAAATATAATTAAATATCAATAAGAATTCAAATAAATTCAAGAAATATAAAGGGTTAAAATTAAATTATTTTCACTTCATTTCTGAAGTTTGGTAAATTTAAGTAATTAAAAATTAATAATAATAGATAGAAGTAAGTAATGGATACATATGAGAAATTAGTAGAAAATTCTAGTAAATCAATACAAGCTAAGGAAAAAAATTAATAATAAGGGGATGCTAAATAACAACTTTCTAATATTCGTAAAATTTATGAAACCAAATATTGAGTGTCGGAGATGGTGAGGATGGGCGTACGGGCCCCAGGAGACTTTGTAGTTGAGTGCCGGAGTTGGTGAGGATGGGCGTATGGGCCCCAGGCGATTTTTGTTGTTGCATTCATGGCACGTGCATTGCATTTGGAGTGGGCTGAGATGTACGGGTCTCAGACGCTCGAGTGGAGTGGACCATGGTGTACGGGCCATGAGTATGTTGTTATGATGGATCATGGTGTACGGGTCATGGATACTTGGTTATGGTGGATCGTGGTGTACGGGCCACGGGCATCGGTTGGGGTGGATCGTGGTGTACGGGCCACGGGCATCCGCAAGGGTGGATTGTAGTGTACGGGCTACAGGCATCCAGTCAATCCCGGGATCATGCATTGCATATAGGTCTAGGGCATATTGCATGACATGATTCTTGTTGCGTATGACACGTTAATTGACCATGCATCACGTACTTGCGTATTTTTATGTGGAGTGCTTTACTTACCGCATTTATTTTCTCTTATGTGGTTTTATCTTATCTTTATGTGCTATGTGGTTTTATCTTATATTTATGTGCTATGTGGTTATATCATATCTATGTGCTATGTGGCTATATCATTTTCGGTATGCACGTTTTGTATTGGTTTGAGGCGGACACTACTGGGTGATTTCTGTCACTCACCCCTACTTCCCAGGTGAGCCGGAGGAGGACTATGAGCACATCTTCATTGAGGACGGGACGAACATAGCAGAGTGGGCTGGTTGAGAGCTGCAGCTAAGATATGAGGGGAACTCTGCAGCTGATTTTTCATGACTATCTTTTGGGGATTTTCACAGACTTCTTTAGTACTTTTGTTATCGGGATTTTTATTCAGTAATGTAATGACGATTATTGGAGTTTAATTTAAGTTACGATTTACGTTTCCATAAGGAAAAAATTCTACGTCATTTCTGACATGTAAGATTGATTCGACGCCTTGTATTCTCCTTAGTGAGATACGGCGGGTGCACTGTTCCCGATGTTAGGGCTCAGGAGCGGGGCGCTATAGTACTGTATTCCACCAAGGCACATTAAGTGCCTAATGTAAGCGTTCGAAGTATACGGACTTCCAACACACTACATGAAGCGCCTAATCCACCGTTCGAAGTACAAACTTGTGCAAATCACCAAAACTTAAACTTTGTTTTAACATTCTCCCTCTTTTTGATGATTTCACAACATGCATAACTTATCAAAGTTAGCTCCTCCTTAACTATGCTCCCCCTCATTAGGTGCAAGAAGAAAAATTAACTTGGAAAGAACAAAGTGATGATGCAATTTACTGAACAACATCAATTGGAAATTACCAAGGTACCAAGTCAAGTTTTCTTGCAAAAAAAAATGAAATTTTCACATACTAACAACAACACTTAAAAAAATTACATAGCACCTCCACTTGGAGGTTGAACCCGCTAACATCAAAACCTCCACTAGCAGCAAAGTCAGTGAATCCACCCATGGATCCTCTAACACCTCCAGAGCCGTCAGCATCACCATCACCACCACCGCCAGCACCACCACTTTCTCCCCCTAAATCATCAAAATTGGGGGGAAGAGCCCACAGACAGATCTGCATGAAAGCATTTTAACTACAAGCCATGCAAAGTTCATTGCGTGCATCTCGAGCTTCATGCTCAGCATCACAAAGCTGCAACTGTTGAACAGTCCGTTGAAGTGAGGCAACTTGTGATAGCAATTCAGATGAAATGCTACCACTAGCATCTTCCTGAGGTCCTTCGTCAACCTCATCAGCAAGATCAGGAATGGTAGTGGCCTTCCGTTTCTGTGAATCAATGGCTTGGGCGATGTTGTAGTTGTCATAGAAGTCAGTTTTTGCAACTTGGGTCAGTTCAACATCAGAAATTGCAATACCTTTTGACTTTAGCAAGATTGTGATAATATTTGCAAAAGGTAAAGCTTTGGACCCTTTTCGGAAAGCTGCAAAATGACTTCTAAAAAGATTTAGACAAGATTCAGCTGGGTCTCATGTTTGATACGATAAGTGACACAGAAATCCATGTTGCTTGGATTTCTAGTAAACTTACCATTTACGCAATAGGTGACCACAACCAGCAGAATGCGATCCACCAAGGGCATGTTTTGAGTCTTCTTTGAGGAGAAATACCCCAGATCAAATTTTACGTCCTGCTCACGGACGCCGTATTTGCTACTCCTTCAAATACGGAGAAGTGACTTAATCCCTCGTTTCCGATTCTCAAAACTTCACAGATTTCAGGGACAGCGAAGCTGAGAGGAGTACCGTCAATAATAGTTTGAAGGGAAAAAGGTTGACACTCCGATTGTGGAGTGACCCACATGTTTGCATAGAATAGCTTGGTGTGTTCGCGAGAGAATTTTTGCATGTCAATTCTGGACAAAAGAGAGTCCATCCTTAATGTTCAAGCAACGGGACTATTTGAAAAGCATTGCTAGTCTCAAGAAGATTGCTGAAACGAAGCAATTTGAGTGGGATGATGGGACGATTGTTTGTATCTCATTCTTCAAAGAGCAGTTTTGAGTACTCGACAGATGCACTCCTTTGTCTGCATGAAAGGGTGGATTCTTGATTTCGGAGTCAAATTTTTTCAACCAAGGAAAGTTTTCCTTGGAGAGGTTTTCGCGAATGGAATGATGTGTTGAGGTTCAACAACCCCCGCGGTTTGCTTTCGCTTGTGGCTGCGGGGACGTTTGGAAGGACCTGCTGAAGCAACTAAGAGTGTTGTTTGATGGAATGAAAAGAATATTTCTTGCGAAAAGGAGGTGGGCAGAGTGAGGAGAGGAAGAGTAAGGATGAAATTTATAGTGACAGAATGGAAGATGGAAAGCCTTGATGTTGTTAATGGAGGATAAGGGGAGGAGAAAAAGTTTAAGAGATGGAGTAGTGGAGATGAAGAGTTTAAGAGAATAGTGGAGAAGAAGATTTGGGAAGATGAAGGGGTGGTCAGACGTGGGAAGGAGTGAAAGGCGGCAGGAATTGATTACTCTTGATTGGCGCGAAAACTGAAGAGACGGCAGAAATGACAGTGAGAAATAGGGTTTAGGCGCCTAATGTGACTTCGAACGACTTCACAGAATAGGATGAAGCGCTTGAAGTCACTTCGAACGGTTTGGAACATTAGATTGAGCGCTTAATGTCACTTTGAACAAGTGAACATACTCAGATAAAGCGCTTAATCTAACATTGAACGCTAGTGTTTGGGAGCATAAAGCACCTGATGTCACTTCGAACGAGTGACATCCTTAACATCAGGTGCTTGATGTGACATCGAACACTTGAAGTAACTGTGATGAAGCGCATTATGTATATTGACCTTGAAAATTTTGAAAATTTTCTTGCTCAAAACTCAAAATGGGTGTTTTTCAACCCATGTTGAGCAACCCCAACCTACTTCTTATAGATGCAAATACATCACTAGGTAGAGGTTTCGTGAATATGTCTGCTAATTGGTCTTGTGTATGAACAAATTCTATTCTTACCAAGTTCTTTTGTACACAATCACGGATGAAATGATACCTCATTTCAATGTGCTTAGTCCGACTATGTTGGACGGGATTTTGTGCAATATTGATAGCAGACGTGTTATCGAACAAAATTGGCACCTTGAGAAGTGAATGTTATAATCATTTAAAATGTTTGTCATCCATAACAATTGTGCACACAAGAGGCGTCCGACACATATTCAGATTGTGCCGTAAAAAGAGACACGCTTTTTGTTTCTTGGAAAACCAAGAAACGAGTCAATCTCCAAGAAACTGACAAGTTCCGGAGGTACTCTTCCTATCAACAAGACTCCCCGCATAATCGGAGTCACATATCCTCTTAAATAAAAACATGTATTCTTAGGATAAATAGACCAAATTTCAAAGTACTTCTAAGGTATCTAAGGATGCGTTTTAAGCCCACTAAAATGCATCTCCCTATGATTACTTTGAAATCTAGCACATAAGCACACTGCATGTAAAATATCGGGTCTACTAACCGTCCAAATAAAGTAGACTCCCTATAAGCCACGATACAAGGTTACCTCGACATGCTTTCCCTTTTCATCCTTGTCAAGCTTGGCACTTGTGCTCATAGGAGTGTTTACTTCTCTTCCTTCACCAAAGTTGTACTTTTTGAGTAGATCCTTTCTGTATTTGGATTGGGAAATGTACACGCCCTCTTCGGTTTGCTTGATTTATAATCCAAGGAAATAGTTGAGTTCGCCCATCATGCTCATCCCGAACTCACCTTGCATAAGACTAGCAAATTGCTCACAAAGACAATTGTTAGTACACCAAAAATAATATCACCACATATACTTGAACAATTAATTGATTTCTACCTTGTTCTTTTATGAACAAAGTAGTGTCAACTTTACCTCTCGAAAACCATTATTAAGAAGAAAAGTACTTACCTCTCGTACCAAGCTCTTGGAGCTTGTTTGAGGCCATAAAGAGCCTTTTTAAGTTTGAAGACATGATGTGGTGAATCATGACATTCAAACCCGGGAGGTTGTGCAACATACACTTCTTCTTGAATAACACCATTCAAGAAGGCGGATTTAACATCCATTTGGTAAAGTTTAAAATCCCTATAACAAGCATATGCTAATAACATCCTAATAGCCTCAAGCCGTGCTACGGGTGCAAAAGTCTCATCAAAATCGATACCTTTTTCTTGACGGTATTCTTGAGCAATTAACCTAGCCTTGTTTCTAGTGACATTACCTTGATCATCCATCTTGTTACGAAAAACCCATTTCGTACCAATAATAGGATGATCGTGTGGTTTGGGAACTAACTCACAAACACCACTTCTCTCAAATTGGTTTAAATCTTCTTGCATAGACAAGATCCAATTTTCATCAAGAAGTGCATCTTTACATTTTTAGGCTTTATAAGAGAGACAAATGCATTCTCTCTATATTGCCTTCGTGTGGTGATACCCCTATTTAAATCACCTATGACCGACTCTGGGGGTGAGAACTTTTTGTTAGTGTATGTGCCCTAGGCCATGATTTGGATATTTATGTTATGCATTTATTATTAATAAAAGGGTTTTATTATCATTATTGTTGGTTAGTATGTTACACAATTTTGATATATGTCCCTGATTCATTATTGTTATGGAGATAAAATAATTTATAATCAGTATGAGTATTGATTTGATAATCATGAGATGATTATGTGTATGGTGATACGAATCAATCTCATAGATACTTGTTAGAGAATAGTGTATTGGATAGACCCATCATGAGATTGCTACATGGATTAGCGTCATAAGTAAATCTCATGATAGTCATGTTTTAATCCTTTGACTTGAGATTGTCATAGTTTCCAACATAAGGACTATTATATTTTGACATGATCAAATGTTATCCGTAACTGGATAATAATAAAGGTCATGATTGAATGTGATAGAAATTATGTAGAGGATATTGAACAATCAAGATAGAATTTGTCCCTCTCTTTTGAGAGAGATATCTTTGGGCCCCTCGATTAGTGAGACTGTGAAATGCATGGCCGTGTTCAAATGAATTGATAGTGTGATCAATATCATTTGTTTTATCAGTCTACTTAGAGATCGAGTAATCATATGTTTGAACTATATAAGTATGACGCTGACCATGACTCATGTTCAAACTAGATATCGTGTGACAAAGGGATTAATGCATGTACTATTATTAGGCTAGTTGGACTTTACTCGTATTAATTGGGTAGTTGTAATGCCTTGCTAGAGGCCAATTACGACTTGTTGGTTTAATAGAGATTTAATCAACTGCCAATTAATATGGGCCTATCGGGTCACACACAAGAATGCGTAGGCTGAGATTAATATATTAATATTAATATTGGATATTATTATTATTATTATTATTATTATCGTTTTAATAATATTAATATTGGATATTAATATTTTTTTTGTGGTTTATGTATAAGATATATATATGCTGTCAGATAATAAGAGAATCCATATCTGATATGGATTTTGAATATCTTAACAGAATCCATATCTGATATGGATTTTGATTGGCATCAACGAAACCGATTAGGACTCGGTTTTTTATCCATAAATGCGTATATATATATCTATGTATCTCATACATAGAGACATACGAAATACACGAAAACAACAGAAACCCTAGAATCGTTTTGTGAAAAACGAGTTCTTCAGCCGCGCCGTTTGAAGAGCTAGCTCCGGGCGGAAGCGCATGTGTACCGACCGAGGGTGTTCGTGATTTCGCACCTCTTCCATCTGCAGACTTCGAATCTACGGAGGTAGTTTTTGATTTCTTTTGTCGAATTAAACGAACAACATGGATCCTTGGTAGGAAATCGGAGATCAAGTTTTGTTTTCCGCTGCGCGTTTGCAGTGATCTCGTTGATTTCCTAACAGTGGTATCAGAGCCACTTGTTGATTTCGTTTAAATCGATTATATCATGCTTATGTGATTATATGTTTACTGTTTTTCGTATGGCATGATATGTACAAAAACCCCAACTCGGATTTCATATGATGAGAGAAGAATGGTGTTTTTCAAATCGTTTTCATGAGATGATTTGTATACGGCGGTTTTCGTTTGATGTGATGATCAAAACCGATTCTGTTTATATTAGATATAAACATACGCTATGTGTAAAACCCTATTCGAATCTCATCTGGTGATAGCGGATTGATGTTTTCAATTCGTTTTCATCAGATGTTATAATTCGAGATTGTTATATGTGATATAAAGTTTTCGTTTTTCATGTGATGATCAAAAACGATTATGTTTATATCGATATGAACACCGATATGATTCTGTAAGAGTTATGCATATTCAAAACAGACAGATTATCAATTCGATTGATGATTCTGTTTTCGGATTTCGAATGGCAGATTGATTCTGTTTCGGATTTCGAACAGCAGATTATCAATTCGATTGATGATTCTGTTTTGGGTTTTGAATGATAACTCTCGGTTCGATCGGTGCTTCTATAAGGGTTACACGTATCAAAACAGTAAGATCGTTAATATGATTGATGCGTCTGTGTTAGGGTTTCGAAAAGAAAATTATCAATGCGATTGATACTTTCTGTTTGGCTATGCGTACGCCCTATAGTTCGTTATCGTGACACTAAGAATGTCAATATATATTTATTTGTTATAATATGTTTGTGTAAAATATATTATAATTGTTGATGTCTTTGCATGGTGCATAGCATGGCCTCAGGACCTATGTGATTGACTTAGTCATATTTTTGTTTTGGGTTATTATGGCCTGCGTGCCGCTGTAGTTTTTGTTGCATTTTATTATACAAGTAGTTAGGTTTTTCTTTATTATTGTAATAAATGAAGAATCAAGCTACAAAATGGTGATGGCGACACACACCAAGGACGAGTGGATTCCATGGAGATGGAGGCACGGCTCAAGACAAGAAGATATGTATCATTGCAAATGTTGTAATAGGAAGTCTTTCACATAGGGTTTCCTTTATGATCTTCATTTGGTCTCATGAAGATCATATTTAGTTTGGCCATGCTATGTCACGTTTACATATTTATCATTTTGTATGAGATGCGTAGATGATATATTATATGCATATAGGATGCTACGATATAATGATATGCAATGCAAGACATAAACTAAGTTGAACCCTCATTAATAATTTAAGTCTTGATGCCATCCATGTCTTAAACACCTATTAAAACTGGGATCGTATTAAAGTAGGTATTGCCAAAGCAATGTGCTTTAAACATTCCTAGCTACGTAGGATGAGTAATAGTGCTACTCATATGTTTAAAATTGGTTAGACTTAATTGGGCTATCAAAACGGTTTTGGGCCCAAGGCATTAGATGGAATCTAACATACAATGATATATGATGTCATTATTCCATAAATTCTAAGAGTTACATGAGATGTAATTGGTAAAGATGTTACCTACCTAAATAACTTAATTTTAAGCGTCATGCCAAAGCTGAGTTTAGAATTAAGTCAAATATGGATCTTAGCTCACTAAAATATTTCTTTTGAGGGTTATGTTTTAGTGGAGTTTTATAAATTTTAACCTCATTATTAATAAAGTGTTACTTTGCATGTTTTGTAGATCATAAATGGCTGCTAATAACAATTCCACCTTATCGCTGCGATCTATCCTTGAGAAGGAAAAACTAAAAGAATGTGGGACTAATTTTGTTGACTGGTTTCGAAACTTGAGAATTGTTCTCAAGCAAGAAAAGAAGTCCTACGTGCTCGATGACCCTGTCCCTGAACCCCCTCCTGCTGATGCTTCTGTTGCTGTTAAGAACAAGTATAAGAAGCATGTGAAGATTCCAATGACATAGGATGTCTAATGTTGGCAACTATGTGTCAGGACTTCAGAAAGACCTGGAACACTTAGAAGCTTATGAGATGAGTGTGCATCTCAAACAAGCTTTCCAACAACAGGCTAGGCAGGATAGGTTCGACACCGCTGTTGCACTTTTTGACTGTAAGATGTCTGAAGGTGAATCTGTTAGCGCTCATGTTTTGAAGATGAAAGGCTATATAGATCACCTTGCAAGACTTGGATATCCCCTGAGTTTGGAACTCGCCACGGATTTGATCCTACACTCTTTGCCTAGCAGTTTTTCTCAGTTCGTCATGAACTACAATATGAATAATATGGAAAAGTCCATTCCTGAGCTACATGGTATGCTCAAAACTGCTGAGGGGAATATCAAGAAGCCTACCCATGTATTGAGTGTCAATACCAAGCTAATGAAAAATGAAAGCTAAAGGCAAGGGTAAGGCTAAAAGTCAAAGGGTGCAAAAGGGACCAAGGGTCAAGCTAAACCGAAACTGGTCCCAAGGCAAAGGTTCCTAAGAAGGAACTTGTTTCCATTGCAACAAGCCTGTGGCATTGGAAAAGAAATTGTGATGTTTATTTGGAGGAGTTGAAGAAGCTGAAGGGTAGTACGACTACATCTTCAGGTATTTATGTTTAAGAAATTAATTTATCTACTTCTTCTTCCTGGGTATTAGATACTGGATGTGGATCCCATATTTGTACAATATGCAGGGGGCTCAAAAGGTAGTAGGATGTTGAAGAAGGGCGAGGGGACCTACGTGTTAGCAATAGAGCAAGAGTTGCTGCTATAGCTGTCGGGACCTATGAGCTTGTCTTTCCCAATGGGCTTTTTGTTAGTTTTTAAACAATTGCTTTTATGTTCCTACTATGAGTATGAATCTTATTTCAGTGTCCTGTTTTGGATGATGAAGGTTATTCATTTTTAATTAAAAATAAGAAGTGTTCTATTTTTGATAAAAATGACTTGCTTTATTGTATTGCAAGTAGTTATAATGGCATTTATGTCCTTAACACTTGATGATTCCCATGACGGTAATATTTATAACATTCTTCAAGAGAACCTAAGCCAAATGAACTAAAACCCCTGCATATTTATGGCATTGTCGTCTTAGCCATAATAAATGAGAAGCGCGTATCTAAACTCCATCAAGATGGATTATTAGATTCATTTGATTTTGAATCATTTGAAAATTGCAAGTCTTGTTTGCTTGGAAAGATGACAAAGACTTCCTTTTACTGGACATAGTGAAAGGGCTAATGACTTATTGGGCTTGGTACATACAGATGTATGCGGCCCAATCAGCATTAGTGCCAGGGGAGGATTTCAGTATTTCATTACTTTTACTGATGATTTCAGTAGGTATGGCTATGTCTACCTAATGAAACATAAGCATGAGTCTTTTGAAATGTTTAGAACTTTTCAAAATGAAGTACAAAATCAACTTGGTAAGACAATTAAAACCCTTCGATCAGATCGAGGTGGTGAATATTTGAGCCAAGAATTTGACCAACATCTAAGAAATTGTGGAATCGTTTCACAGTTGACTCCTCCAGGAACTCCACAATGGAATGGTGTTTCTGAAAGGAGAAATCGGACTTTATTGGATATGGTTCGATCTATGATGGGTCAAGTAGATCTTCCTTTATCCTTTTGGGGTTATGCCTTGGAGACAGCTGCATTCATTTTGAACCGTGTACCATCTAAAGCGGTTGAAAAGACACCATATGAGATGTGGACTGGTAAGAGACCCAGTTTGTCTTTTCTTAAGATTTGGGGTTGTGAAGCTTATGTGAAAAGATTAATGTCAGATAAGCTAGCTCCAAAATCTATCAAATGTATTTTTGTGGGGTATCCTAAAGAAACTAAAGGGTACTATTTCTATATTCCCTCAGAGAACAAAGTGTTTGTTGCTCGAAATGGAGTCTTTTTGGAAAAGGAGTTTCTCTCCAAGAGAACAAGTGGGAGTATAGTACAACTTGAGGAAACTCAAGTTCCACAAGATATCGTTGAACCGTCTTTAGAGACGATTTCAGAACCACAAACAGTTGTGGAGCCTGAAAATGTAACACAAGTCCAACGCAGATCTGATAGGATACATCGTCAGCCAGAGAGATACGGATTTCTTGTGACTGATGATAGTCAAGTTATGCTCATAGATCAAGATGAGCCTACTACCTATCAGGAAGCTGTGTCAGGTCCAGATTCAGATAAATGGCTTGGAGCCATGAATTCTGAGATGCAATCCATGTTTGATAACCAAGTTTGGTCTTTAATTGATCCTCCAGAGGGTATTAAGACTATTGGTTGCAAATGGGTTTTCAAGAAGAAAACTGACATGGATGGAAATGTGCAAACCTACAAAGCAAGGCTTGTGGCTAAAGGTTTCAAGCAAACTCATGGTATAGACTATGATGAAACCTTTTCACCAGTAGCTATGCTTAAGTCTATTCGAATTCTCCTTGCCATTGCAGCATACTATGATTATGAGATATGGCAAATGGATGTCAAAACTGCTTTCCTTAATGGAAATTTACTCGAGGATGTGTACATGACACAACCTGAGGGTTTTGTAAATCCTGAGAATTCAAAGAAGGTTTGCAAGCTTCAAAGGTCCATCTATGGATTGAAGCAAGCATCTCGAAGCTGGAATCTTCGTTTTGATGAAACAGTTAAGAACTTTGGTTTCATCAAGAATGAAGATGAACCTTGTGTTTACAAGATGGTTAGTGGGAGTGCAGTAGTGTTTCTGGTCTTATATGTGGATGACATATTGCTTATTGGGAATGATATCCCTACCTTGCAAAAGGTTAAGGCTTGGTTAGGGAATTCATTTTCAATGAAGGACTTGGGTGAGGCTACCTATATCCTTGGTATCAAGATCTATAGAGATAGATCTAAAAGGATAATAGGCTTGAGTCAGAGTACATACATAGATAAAATGTTGAAAGGTTCAACATGCAAGAGTCCAAGAAAGGATTCCTGCCTATGTCTCATGGCATTCATCTTAGCAAGAATCAATGTCCTCAGACATCTGATGAGCGAGATCGAATGAATAAAATTCCTTATGCTTCTGCTATAGGATCGATCATGTATGCCATGTTATGTACTAGACCAGATGTCTCATATCCATTGAGCACAACAAGTAGATATCAAGCTGACCCTGGTGAAGGTCACTGGACAGCTGTCAAGAATATTCTTAAGTACCTCAGAAGGACTAAAGATGTATTCTTGGTTTATGGAGGTTTGGATGACGAGTTAGTTGTAAATGGTTACACAGATGCTAGCTTCCAAACCGACATAGATGATTTCAGATCGCAGTCCGGTTTTGTATTCACATTGAATGGTGGAGCTGTTAGTTGGAAGAGTTCAAAACAAAGCACTGTGGCTGATTCTACAACAGAGGCTGAGTAATAGCAGCATCAGATGCAGCTAAAGAAGCAGTTTGGTTGAAGAAGTTCATCACTGAGCTAGGAGTGTACCTAGCATTGCAAATCCTGTGGACATTTATTGTGACAACAATGGTGCCATAGCACAAGCAAAAGAGCCTAGGTCTCATCAGAGATCTAAACATATACTCAGACGCTACCATCTCATTCGAGACATCATCGATAGAGGAGATGTCAAGATATGCAAAGTTGACACAAACGATAACATAGCGGATCCATTGACTAAGCCTCTCTCACGGGTCAAGCATGATCAGCACACTAGATCTATGGGTCTCAGATATTTGTAGGCCTAGTGCAAGTGGGAGATTGTTAGTGTATGTGCCCTAGGCCATGATTTGGATATTTATGTTATGCATTTATTATTAATAAAAGAGGTTTTATTATCATTATTGTTGGTTAGTATGTTACACAATTTTGATATATGTCCCTGATTCATTATTGTTATGGAGATAAAATAATTTATAATCAGTATGAGTATTGATTTGATAATCATGAGATGATTATGTGTATGGTGATACGAATCAATCTCATAGATACTTGTTAGAGAACAGTGTATTGGATAGACCCATCATGAGATTGCTACATGGATTAGCGTCATAAGTAAATCTCATGATAGTCATGTTTTAATCCTTTGACTTGAGATTGTCATAGTTTCCAACATAAGGACTATTATATTTTGACATGATCAAACGTTATCCGTAACTGGATAATAATAAAGGTCATGATTGAATGTGATAGAAATTATGTAGAGGATATTGAACAATCAAGATAGAATTTGTCCCTCTCTTTTGAGAGAGATATCTTTGGGCCCCTCGATTAGTGAGACTGTGAAATGCATGGCCGTGCTCAAATGAATTGATAGTGTGATCAATATCATTTGTTTTATCAGTCTACTTAGAGATCGAGTAATCATATGTTTGAACTATATAAGTATGACGCTGACCATGACTTATGTTCAAACTAGATATCGTGTGACAAAGGGATTAATGCATGTACTATTATTAGGCTAGTTGGACTTTACTCGTATTAATTGGGTAGTTGTAATGCCTTGCTAGAGGCCAATTACGACTTGTTGGTTTAATAGAGATTTAATCAACTGCCAATTAATATGGGCCTATCGGGTCACACACAAGAATGCGTAAGGCTGAGATTAATAATATTAATAATATTAATATTGGATATTAATTATTATTATTATTATCGTTTTAATATTAATATTAATATTGGATATTAATATTATTATTTTCGTTTTTGTGTGTTATAGTATATAGATTATATATGCTGTCAGATAATAATGAGAGAATCCATATCTGATATGGATTTTGAATATCCTGACAGAATCCATATCTGATATGGATTTTGATTGGCATCAACGAAACCGATTAGGACTCGGTTTTTAATATCCATAAATGCGTATATATATATCTATGTATCTCGTACATCGAGACATACAAATACACACAAAAACAACAGAAACCCTAGAATCGTTTTTGTGAAAAACGAGTTCTTCAGCCGCGCCGTTTGAAGATCTAGCACTCCGGGCGGAAGCGTTCGTGTGGATACCGACAGAGGGTGTTCGTGATTTCGCACCTCTTCCATCTGCAGACTTCGAATCTACGGAGGTAGTTTTTGATTTCTTTGAAGAATTAAACGAACAACATGGATCCGTGGTAGAAAAATCGGAGATCAAGTTTTGTTTTCCGCTGCGCGTTTGGCAGTGATCTCGGTTGATTTTCTAACACTTTTGTACTTAAATGATCTAGGAAGATTGGAGACATCTCCTCCAACTTCCTGATAATCATGTTCCGGAAGTGATGAACCTTCATCATTTACATGAATCTCATGTTCCGAAATATGTGATGCACTATCTACATTTTGTGTATCAACATGAGTATGAGAAAATATTTCTATTTAACTCACTAAGTTCATGCACGCAAGGTGGAGGAGATCCTTTAATAGGTTCTACTTTCAAGTCAATGAAGATGTTTCCATTTGGAGGATCATCAACAATCTCTTGTTGAGGAACAACCATAGGAATATCCTCAAGAATTTCTTCTTGAGGCGTCACATCTTCATTTTCTTCACAATCCTCATTAAGTTTAGGTTCGTCACTAAGTGACTCGTTAACTTAACATGGATTGATTCTTCCACCTTTTGACTCCTTTTGCTGAAAACACGAAATGCCTTACTATTTGAGGCATAACCTAAAAAGATACCTTCATCCTCTTTGAGGTCATGTTTGTCCAAAGTATCCTTGGTATTAAGTATGAAACACTTGCAACCAAACACTTTGAAATACCCAATGTTGGGAGCTCTTCCATTCCAAATCTCATAATGTGTCACATTTAGGTATGGTCTCAAATATATACGATTAATCACATTACAAGCGGCATTTACCGCTTCGGCCCAAAACTATTTGGGTAAACTGAACTCATTCAACATTACTCTACACATTTCTTGTAGAGTTCTATTCTTTCGTTCGGCCACACCATTTTGTTGTGGAGTTCTAGGTGCCGAAAGGTCATGCGAGTATCCTTTGGATACACAAAACCTTTCCAAATCACCATCAAACTCACCACCACGATCACTACGGATGGTCTTAATGGTGTCACCCACGTGATTTTCCAATCGTCTACTTAGATTCATAAACTCACTACATGCATCACTTTTCTTAGCTAGAAACATCACACATGTATAACGAGTATAGTCATCTACTACCACGAAGGTATAATGTTTACCATCCAAATTTTTGTTCCAACATCCCCATACAAATCCATATGAAGCAATTGTAGGGGTTTGGAGGTAGATATATTTGTCTTGGGTTTGAAGCTTGTTTTCACAAGCTCCGCCTTTCGACAAGTGTCACATAAGTCATGGTTTTCGAAACTCAATTTTGGAAGGCCTCAGACTTTATCATTTTCGCAAATAAATTTAAATGTTTTGATACATACATGACCGAGACGTCTATGCCATAGTTGCATCAAATCATTCTTAGAAACTAAGCAAGATACATTTTGAGAAACTATATTTTTGATACTAAGTTTGTAAATATTTTTGAAATGCAAAGCCTCAAATAGATATTTTTACCCTTTTTCACAACACACTTTGTTTTCAAAAACGTTTCCTCATAATTAGCATCACATAGTTGACTGACACTTATCAAGTTAAATTTAAGACCTACAACATATAAGACATCACTAAGAGAGAAGGAATCGTTGCCCACAATACCATGTCCTTTGATTTGGCCTTTACTATCTCCAAAGTGGACAACTCTTCCATCTTGCATAGTGAGTCTATGGAAGAGACGGTTGTCTCCCGTCATATGGTTAGAACACCCACTGTCCATGACCCATTTGACCTTCTTGTCTTCGCTTCTCCATTGAGTGCTAGGGCCTACAAATGAACCATATGAAGTTGGTACCCCTTTTTGTTTTGGGTCCTTGAAGGTTAGTTACCTTCATTTCGCCTTTCGGCACCCACACAAGACTCTTGTTATTTTTAGCCCTACATACTCTTTCTACATGACCTTTCCTATTACAAAAAAAAACATGTAGGAGTATGTTTGTGAGATTGTGCATGCTTGTGCGAATGCTTGTGCGTAGGCACATTTCGTGATTCCTTTTTAGGAACAACCTTCTTTGGTTTTGAAGAAGGTTTTGTTTCACGACATGGACCAAAGGTTGTGATACCTTTGGTGCATTTGCCTTTGCTTTAGGCATGTGCCTTTGTTTCTTCAAGGAGGTTTAGACTCCTTGACTACTTGTGCTTGTTCCTTCTCTTTCCATTCTTAGATGCATACATGGCACTAGGCTTGATTTTAGCTTTCATGATTGGCCTAGATGCATCCTTAACCTCTACCTTTGTAACACTTACCCTTGAATCATTTTTCTTCTCATCAAGGGTTTGAGCACATGATTTCATCAAATCATGTTCTCTTCAAGTGCAATCACATGCACTGTCAAAAATATATCATGCTCAAGTTTGTAATGCAATGTGATCTTCTAACGTGTCATTGTATTCATTTGAGCATGCTCTAAATTCCTTCTTGACACGTTTATATTTCAAGTCTAAGAGGTCATTCTCTTGCACTAAATCATCTCTTTCATCAATTAATCTATGGTGAGATGAAATATTGCATACCTCCATATCATCGTCGATGGCCATGAGTGCAAAGAATTCCTTGTCTAGATCATCTTGAACCACACCTGTGAGTGCAAGATCATCATGGTTGCCATTGTCGCTCTCGGATCCGGAAAGAATGCTCTCCCAATGGGCTACTTCCGCTTGCAAGGCCTTCTTCCTTTGGTAGATGGCCTTCTTGTCCTTGAGTTGCGGCTCCTTCACCTGATAATCCTTCATGAAGTGACAAAACTTCCCACATTTATAGCATTTGTTGTCTTGGTCCTTCACCTTGTCATTGGAGAATTTATCTTTGATGAATCTCTTAGATTCATCCTCATTCTTTTGTGCAAAACATCGGAATCTTCTAACAAGAATTCTGACTTCATCATCCGAGTCCTCCGACTCGCAAGCAAGAGCAATTTTTAGAGTGGCGAATGGGGTCGTTCTTTTCTTGCGCGTCAAGATGAATCTCATAAGTGATGAGATTCCCGTAGAGTTCATACAAGGTGATGGTCTCCAAGTCCTTGGACTCCTCAATAGCCGTTACCTTTGCGTTCCATTCTCTTCCTAAATGTTTAGGAAGCAATGGTTGAGATCTTCTTGTTCTATTTTCTTGCAACCGCTGTGAGAAGGTTGACAAGTTTAGTGAATCTTTGGATGGATTCTTCAATCTTTTCACCTTTGGGGACATTGAAGTTGTAGAATTGTTTGATCAACTGTCTCCTCTTTTCCTTCCTCACTTGAGATGTTCCTTTGTGTATCATCTCAAGCTTTGTCCAAGCCTCATGTGCGGATTGGACTCCTTGAATCTGAGCTCTCTCATTTGAAGTAAGAGAGCCATTCAAATAGCAAGAGCTTTGCTATTTTATGGCAAACTGTAACTCCACTTCAGGAGTAGGATCATCATTATCAAAAGGAATAATGGAGCCTTTTGATACTTCTCTCCATATTTTATACCCACACGAACGTAAGTATGTTTCCATGTTGGACTTCCATAGTGGGTAGTTTAGAGGATCAAACATTGGAACTTTGACATGTACACTGGAAATGGAAGGGAGAAGTGTTTCTTGCCTCCTTCTTCTTGAGGTATCACCCCTAGGGGAACTTGCATCATCAAAAACAAAGGGATCCATACTATGAAGATCGAATCTTGCTAATTGAACTCAAAATCACAAGATTTTGCTCTGATACTAATTGTTAGGTCCCTTAGAACACACTAGAAGGGGGGTTGAATAGTGTGTTCACCAAGTATGAATATTTTCTAGATATTTTTCGTTTTAGAGTGCAACCAATACTTGGATGTGTTCTTTAGAAAGAATAAAGACTTGCAAGAAAGTAAAGAACAGAAGGATGTATACAGGTTCAAGTCAAATGACTCTACTCCTCTATCTTCATGATTTTTCACAAGAAGGATTTTGAAAAAGGGGATTGTTATTTCTATGGGGGAAACAACAATCAAAAACAGAATCCAACAAATGGAAAACTAGACAACACGCCTAGACCACAACCGAGAATCTAACCCTTTGAAGTTTAGCCTCCAAAGATCTTCTTTGCCCTCAAAGAAATCTTGTAGGGAGAATAGTGCACCACAACATTATCAACTAACCCTTCAAAGTCTAGAAAACTCAAACAAGAAGCACCCTTGCTCCTTGACTAACAGTCTACACAGATTCTCACAATCTTTACTCACCAAGAAGAAGACTTTTCTTCTTTTTCTTACAATAATCACTCTCAACAATAAAGTAAAAATGTACAAAGTTTACAACTATCTTGAGAGCTTGAGCTTTGAGAGAAAACTTGAGAGCTTGAGATGTAGAAAGTTGGAGAAGAGAAGAAGAAAACCCTTCTTTTTATCAAACTTCAAAATCTTCCCGTTTGAAACCCTCTGCTGAGACAATAATGGGTTTTGGCATCTTGTGTTGGTGTGTCCTCATCATTGGAGATCTCCCTTTGG
>AP025051.1:33407344-33874750 GCA_036186865.1 Eustoma russellianum
GTAACGTTGGTCACATGAAGTGCCTAATGTGTTTAAGGCACATGCATTCGAAGCGACTTGGAGTGCTTAATGTGAAAAAGAACAATCGTTCAAAGTCACATAAAGCGCCTTATGTGGGCAACTAAAGATGTTCGAAGTCACATGAAGCGCCTAATGTCAGCCTTCATGCTTGTTCGAACTAATTCTGACATTTCTCAGAAGGTACTTGATGTACGTGTCCATTTTGGGGGAAAAGTACTTTTGACATGGTGGTACACTTGAAGTGCCTATGTAGGCGTTCAAAGTGCACTGCCCTTTTGCCAGAACACTTGAAGCGGCTAATGTAGGCGTTCGAAGTGTTCGGGCTTACATACACTTCACATGAAGCGCCTAATGTAGGCGTTCGAAGTGTACGCACATCCAGACACTTCACATGAGGCGCCTAATGTAGGCGTTCAAAGTGTACTGGATTCCACCAAGGCACATTAAGCGCCTAATGTAAGCGTTCGAGGTATACGGACTTCCAACACACTATATGAAGTGCCTAATCCACCGTTCGAAGTACAAACTTGTGCAAATCGTCAAAACTTAAACTCTGTTTTAACATTTTGTTGGTTGCATCTCGTCTTCGACTTCTGTACCTTATGGGAAGGAGGAGGACAACAAAAATAAACTTTCTATTCCTTTTTCTTATTCCTAATTTTGTTGATATCAATAATAATTAGACCAACAATAAGTGAAAGACAAATTTACCCATTTGTGCTTCTTTTTAAGAATATTTTTCTTGGATTCATTGGCAGATATGGGATCTGAATTGGGGGCTGAAGAAGTTGACGAGCAGCAAAACTCATGCTGAAGACTGAGATGAAAAGGATATCAGTCGAGTTGTATTGGATATGTACATAGTGGTTTGGTGTTTGATACAGAGATTTTGGTAGGACTTTCATGGTCTATTGTTGAGACTTGAAAATGGGACGTGAAGGGTTTCTATTGTAGGTTCAACTTCTGGAAATAAGGTATCCTTAGTTCCAACAGTATATACGTCACTGGAGTTGTTTAAATAAAGCAGCAGTGTGATCATTTGTTCAAAAGCAATGGCTAATTTATCACAAGAAACATTCAGAATAGGAGGTTTAAACCCTATGTTTCTATTGAAGAATAAGTCTGCGAAATAAGCAAAGCAGACTAGTCGAGGTGCCATACCGAGTTGAGGTACCTAACTGAAGTGAAGAGGTGTAAAGGGGTAGCCGAACCAAGGTGTCATACCGAGGTGAGGACCAAAGATGAAGGAAGACTGAGATGAAGTGCCAAGCTATGGTGCTAAGTGAAGCAGAAGAAGACCCGAGCTGAGGCGGAAAGCCGAGGTGAGGACAGAAGTAAAAGTACTCAAGCTAAGGAGATGAATTGCCGAGCTAAAAGATGCAATGCCGAAGCGATGAGATAAAGCACCAAGGTGAAAAATGTTAGAATCAAGATGCAGTACCAAACCAAAATAAGAAGTGACGAGGTGAGCTAAATGAGGAGGGTCGAGGTGATAAAGTGGCCGAGTTGAAGGAAAGAATGTCAACCCGAGGTGACAAAGTGAAGGCACTAAAGATAACAACAATGACGGGATGCCGAGCTGAGGAGACGAGGTAAAGGAAAATAAATGGGCAAAAAGATGTGCCCAGCGGTGCTAAGCACAATAACTAAATAGCAGAACAAGGAGATTGACAGCAACAACAAGAGACTGCACTGCCGAGCTAAAACACTTAATAAATATAGCCGTTATTTAGTTGTTGATGGCTTAAGGTTTCTTGCCTCTTACAAGTCTTATAAAAGGCAAACTCATATACATTCAAAGAGTAGAACTTGTGTTGAAGTTTTGAGGAAGTCTGAATATAATTTTAACTTTTCAGCCTCCAATTTATACTCTTCTATTTACAATTTATGCTTCTATATTTTACAATGTGTGCTACCCAAATGTTTTAAACACATGCTTCTGCATTCATACTCTACGCATCTTAAAATCCAACATGGCATCAGAGCCATGAGGCCCAAAGAAGAAGAAGAAGCTGTGAAGAGAATCTGTTTGGCCAGCACTTGTTTGTAAAACCTTTATTTGAAAAATATCCTGGCCGAGTTTTTTTTGAGTTGTCTAAACTCTTTCAAAACTCTTCAAGCTTCAACTTCACAGAATTTTCAAATGTTTTTTTACTGGGCTTTGAAGAGCCTTTGCCTTGAGGCAGAAATCTTTACCTGCACACATTCGTTTTAAATTTTTTCAATCAGGTTGTGAAGGGCCTTAGCATTGTACTGAAATCTTCAACTCCACACATGTTTTCTGAATCTTGTTCAAACAGGCTGAGAAGAACCTTAACCATCGAGCTGAAATCTTTTCAATAGGTCATGAAGAACCTTAGTTCCGAGCTGAAATCTTCCGAGACTTATGTCTCAGTTCTCGCAAATTCTTCCTTCTTTCTTGATTGCAGCACTGAAGCTTTTGAATATGGAAAAGACATTCATTCACCTCTGTTGCTTGGCAGGAACATGCTCAAGTTTCTCCAACAGCACATCCTTTGGATGTCTTCTTCTCAGCTGACTGTGCAAATGGTTTTTTCCTAACACTCTTGTAAATATTTTCTAACTCCGGTGGTTAAACCAGCTTTGAAGAGCCTTGGCATAAGTCCGAAATCTTCGTCTCAAAAGGCAATAAGAGCCTTGCCACACAACTGAAATCTTAAATAAGGTCACAGTACCTTAATATCAATCAACTTGTTATCCAGAAATAAGCTTGATTTCCTGCTCTTCGGGTATTGGCCTGAGTGCCATATTATTCAGACTCTCTATATATTTTTTACTTTGATGCCGGCCTAAGTGCCATTTTAAAAATTTGTATATAAAGTTTCTTGTTGATGGCCGAAGTGTCGTCTCTTCAAGAATCTTCATAAATGGGGGTGGCCGAAGTGCACCTCTCAACTCTTCCAAAGACATATAGCCGAGGTCGCATTTCAAACTCTTCCAAAGTCATAGAGCTGAGGTTGTATTTCAAATAATACCCAACTCTTTGAAGGCCATAGAGCTGAGGTCGTACTTCAACAATGGACTTTAAGCTTTCAAAAGCCGAAATACCATTTCTTCATTAGGCCTGAAGAGCCTTGGTTACAGTGCTAAAATCTTCTTGTTAGGCCACTATAGAGCCTTTGCCATAGTGCAAAAATCTATCTCTTGACTTGGCCTGAAGAGGCATGGCCGTGATGCTGGATTCTTCTTGAATTCAAAAATGCCATCAAAGTCTTCTTTGTTTTGAACTCAGACTGCACTAATACATGGACTTGATCAAAGAATCTTTCAAAACATACAAAATTTTTAAACTATGCCCTTGAATCTCCAAAAATATTTTTTATATTGCTTGCCTAACTGTTCTTAACCCCTCTCTCTCTCTCTCGTTTTTTGTCTCGAAATTTATATATATATATATATATATATATATATATATATATATATATATATATATATATATCTGTGTGTGTGTGTATTTAGATATGGACATGCATACATATATATGTATATGTGTGTGTGTGTGTATGCTCTGAATAATTTCAGGAAAAACATGCCACTACGATGCCAAACAGAGCAGACGCAGAGCTAAGCTGAACTACAGTAAGTGCTGACCGAGTTGAGCTGAAGGCAGGTATATACTGCTGACAACCTTACACCTATGGAATCAGGTATATTCGATTAGTTACTTGGGATGGTAAACCCTTTCATAAATATCATTGATTTTGTCTACATGCTTGCAAAGTTTACTTATTCCTGTTACTCTATCGCCTAACAATGCATAAGTTCAAAAAAGCCATGTATATAAACACCTAGGACGCAACGCATTCATAAATTAGAAATTGTGTTCAAAATAAACTAAGTTGAGCTATTTCATAATTAGACCTTATGGAATCTATGTGCTCCATAATGAATTTAGAATATGTGCCGACCTGAGCTGAAACTTTGAGTAAACAACATTTAGTCCTTGATAAAATAAACTAAGTTGCAAAAATTTTATTTGCAAATGATGACATGCAATTCTAAAACTAGAATGCCTCAAAATTGTTTACCTCTGAAATCTGAACACATATTTTGATATTTGAATAATTCTTCTAGATATAACTACCAGTTTAAAAGGATTACATTCATTCTATTCACATTTTATGGTGAAAATCTTACATATAGGTTAAAATATATAGATGCATGCATAATTGTACTAATGAATATTTTCAAGTTTTTGGTCTTAAGTCTTTTTTAGGTACTCACTGGAAGCAGCTAAGCGACCACCGACAGAAGAGAAGTCAATCTTGGTTGTATTCATGAATACACCAAGCTTGAAGAGAAGTATTGGTAAAGTCTACAAACAATGTCAATCTTGGTTGTGTAAATAAACCAAGCTTGATGGAAAGTGTTGAAGAATAAGTCTGCGAAAATGAGCAAAGCATACTAGCCGAGGTATCATACCGAACTGAGGTACCTAACTGAAGTGAAGAGGAGTAAATGGATAGCTGATCCGAGGTGCCATACAGAGGTGAGGATCAAAGATGAGGGCAAACAGAGATGAAGTGCCAAGTTGTGGTGCTAAGTGAAGCTGAAGAAGTCCCGAGCCGATGTGGCAAGGCGAGGTGAGGACAAAAGTAAAAGTAATCGAGCTAAGGAGATGAACTGCCAAGCTAAACGATGCAATGCCGAGGTGATAAGATAAAGCACCAAGGTGAAAAGTGTTAGAATCAAGATGCAGTACCAAGTCAAAATAAGAAGTGCCGAGGTGAGCTAAAATGAGGAGGGACGAAGTGATAAAGTGGCAGGGCTGAAGCAAAAAATGCTAAGCCGAGTTGACGAAGTGAAGATAACCGCAATGATGAGATACCGAGCTGAGGAGACGAGGTGAAGGCAAATGAATGGACAAATAGATGTGTCAAGCTGTGCTGAGCACAATAACTAAATAGCAGAAGAAGGAGACTAACAACAACAAAAAGAGACTGCACTGACGAGCTAAAACACTTAGAAAAATACAAGAATCTTAGAGGCAGCACTGAAGAGACGAACATAGCAAAGGCACAATCCAGAAAATATAAGAAAAAAGAGAGCTCGTGTATCTATACAAATATACTATACATACATCTACTGGCTCAGTGGATTAAAGAAACTAACAAATGTAAATAGAATATAGTCATTATTATAGCCGTTGGTGGCTTGAGATTTCTTACCTCTTCCAAGCCTTGTAAAAGGCAAACTCATGTACGTTCAAAGGATAGAACTTGTGTCGAAGTTCCGAGAATGTCTGAATAAACTTTTAATTTTTCAGCCTCTAATTTCTACTCTTCTATTTTAAAACTTTATGCTTCTATATTTACAATGTGTGTGCTGCCCAAATGCTAAAAACACATGCTTCTACATTCATACTCTACGCATATGAAAATCCAACAGTCTCATTATGGGAAAGTACCAAAACTAAGTCACTGAGGTTGCACAAGAAAAACAAAAGATTTTTTGGATATTAATTATCGTTAACAAATACCTGCGTGTGCCATTTGCTTTCCATTTTAATTACTTAAGTTGAAGTAGGGATCTAAAACAATATTCAATGCATCATAAATTGTGTCGAACAATATGACAAAGATATGAGGGATAGAGGCATCCTAAGAGTAAGTTCAAGAGAAGGAATAATGAAACCTTATGACTCTTACCTTGACGTTTGGCTTTTCTGAACTATAGAACGTGTTTGATTTCTACTGTTTGTACCTTAACGTTTGGCCTAAGTGCTGTTTGGTGTGTCATGATTGTAGATATTCAGCCCTACTGTTAGGCCTGACGAATCAAACTTTCTATACCTTGGGATGGAGGCATTGTTTGTCTACCTTTCATCTTCTTCATACCCTGCGATAGATTATGTTTCTGTTAAGATATTACTAGGTGTGGTTGTTGTATTTGTTAGGCCTGATGAAGATTTAGTTTCATATCCCATTTCAAGTCTTACTATTTGACTATTTTAAAATTTTCACTCCTATGACCAATTCATTCAATGACAAAGAAATTAGTAAATTGATGTGTACGTACCACCTTAGAACGTAGACCACTGGTGTTACTGCATACTAGCATTAAATCTTTAAGATAATATTTTCCGCCCTCAAAATAGGTTAACTCCCCAACCTAACTTTAGATGATTACACCTACCAATACTTGTATAAAGTGTCGTTTTTAATATTTTCTTCAATGTGAGAAAGGGCATAAATTTCCACCCACTTAACTAGCCCAAGGTCCTCACAGGGATGACACAGCATCCAAGAGAATTTCAGAAGCGGCCTCTAATGTACAGCACTATGTCTGTAAGTCCAACAGACTGATTCCATAACAAGACACATATTTTTATCTAGTCATCTATTATTTGTGTGTCAAAGCTGATAACTTAGGCCTGGTTGGTTTATTATATATTATTTGTGGAAAAACCAATTTACAGCAGGCGCAAAAACCACAGTTCAGCCGGTCTTTATTTTTATTCTACGCAAGATCATATTATAATGAAACAATAAAAAATAAATCGCAAAAATAAATTAGAAATAATAATACAAGGAAATTCGACTGAAGGAATATTTGATCCCAAAATATTCCTATGCAAAACTTGCATAATGTTTTCTTTATACCTAACATTTTTCTACTTGAAGACAAGTTGCGACACTTGCCATTCAGCGAACAACCTTGTTTCTTTGCGTTTCGTCCACCCCAACATCCAAAATAAGGTTATGAACACTCGGCCAACTAATGTCCAAGTCGAACCAAGCTACACATAGCCTCAATTGCTCAGTCGGATAACTTTCGTAAACATGTCCGTATGATTTATTGCACCCGTATCCGTTGAATATACTTCATCTTCGAGTTATACACCAGATTATTCACGAGACACAAAGAACTTTGGCTATCGGTGAAGATAGCCAAAGTTCTTTCAGAAAATTAAATAACTATATCATCTCTTTCCCGGCCTCTAAAATTGCGACATACACAACCTCCATCATAGGAAGTGCTCCGTATTTTTGCAATCTTGACATCCAACTTTCTACCATACCACCATACATAAAAACATAGCCAGACGTACTCTTCAAACCATCCGTATCACCACCAAGGTCCGCATCAACGAAATATTCAAGTCCTGGGTTAGATACAAACTCTCAGACGCCACCGTGATGAGAACGACCCGAATGGATGTCAGCTTCACGATGGGTGAGAAAATCTCAGTGTAATCAACTCCTTTCTTTTGTAAGAAACCATTGACCACCAGTCTCACCTTGTAATGCTTACTTCTATCTGCCTATTCTTTGATTCAGAACATTTATTTATTTTGCATTGGTCTTTTAAATTCCGCAGTCTAGTTATGGTCCAAGTGATTTTTTCTAGCGACCGTAACTCCTCCTTCATTGCTTGCTCCCGATTAACCGCATCACTCAAATTTACAGCCTCATTATAATTATCAGGTTCACTTGAGTTGGTCAAGAGTAAATAATTTAAAGAGGATAAATACCGTGTGTTTGGCGTGTGAATTCAATTAGACCTTCTGAGTACCGATTCTTGTGAAATGTCAGCATCTTGATCGAGTTTTCTTTTATTATTTCCATGTATGATCCCCTCAGTTTCAATCTCAGCTTCTTGAGCTTTTAATTCATCGAGATCAATCTCTCTCACTTCATCCACCTTTGGGTTGGATAACTTATCATCTTCATTAAAGGTAGCGTCTCGCAATCGAATGCTTTTCTGGCCTTTTTCATTCCAAATTAATAGTATAGTAATAATGAGATATGTGTATTAAATGCATTTTAATCCGTAGCCAAAATAATTTGATCTATACCCGATAAAAATACACTTCTTCCCGTTTGCATCCAGCATATCTCTTTTGGATGAATCTAGATGTACATAGTGTTAGAAAGAGAAAATCAAATCTGGATTGATTGAGAAGAAATCATGTAAACCAAATCCTAGATTGATATCATAGCATAACCTAGATAGTAGCATACCCTAGGTAGTAGCATACTCTAGATAGTAGCATACAGATATTATAAAGGGGATACCTCATGTACAATTGATTTCAAGGGAAATAATTTTACTTTCCTTCCGTTTGACATGGTATCAGAGCAAGGAAAATAATTTCTGGGGACTCAGAAAATTATTTCCTCACTGTCCACCCAAAGTTAGCCATGACTGAGGAAGGAACAAGCCAACCAAAAGCCAATACCGATGAATTAACCCTGCAAATAGCCAACCTACTCAGATCAGGTCTGGGTACCTTACCAACCACCGAAATAACCCTTGAAAGCTTGTCTCTTGGATTCAAGTTGGACAATGACAATTACCCTCTATGGGCTAATCTCATGAAGAAGGCCATAGGAGGCAGAGGAAAGACACCTCACTTAATCAATGAACCGCCAGCAGTTACAGATCCAACATATTCCCGGTGGGAACAGTCAGACCATACTGTTTTCACCTGGATTGTACAGAATATTGAGTCTTCACTAGTAAACAGTGTTGCTCAATATTCTACTGCCAGAGCACTATGGAACGGACTGGCCGTCACGTATGGTAGTGGCGGTGACTCGTTTCAAGCATATGAACTCCATAGACGGGCATATACCATCCGACAGGGAGAAGATACTTTGGAAACTTTATGGACCAGATTACAAGGTCTCTGGATGGCAATCGATTGAAGGACCCCCAACCTGATGCAACTTGAAGCAGATATAGCAGCATATAACAGAGTCATAGCCGAACAGCGACTCTTCCAGTTTTTGACCGCTGTGAGTGATAAATACGAAGGAGTTCGTCGAGATATACTCAAGCAAGACCCCTTGCCCTCAGTAGAGTCAGCCTATGCACTAGTAAGAAGAGAGGCTGCCAGACTCCAGATTCTCGGAGTAGTAACTCTCTCCACCCTAGCAGGGACTACATCACCGGGCGACATAAGGACGGGACTGACTGCCGGAACAAGATCCGGCAGCAGAAAGCAACCAGATCTACGGAAAACCACCCGCTCAGACACCTTTGATAAACCACGGCAGTCCTCATCACGGGAGGACAAAACCAAACTATTTTGTACACACTGCAAGAAAAACAAACATACCAAGGATGAGTGCTTCAAACTCGTCGGATATCCACCTTAGTGGGAGGACAGAAATAAAGGGAGAAGTAATGCTACTACAAGCCTCACAAACCACAACGATGGCCACGCATCCGAGGCAGAAGAGGTGGCCAGAGGCAGTGCAAACATCGGTCACTCACCAGCCACCCAAGGTAAGTTTCCCGAAATAATTAACCTGAAAAATCACAGCCTGAGAATGAGAGAAGACAAAGAGAGAATGGAGGATGGTGGAGAAGATAGAAAAAAGGGGGAAGAAATGGGGGAGTACCGAGAAGAGGGATCCAGCTGGAATAGAGAAAATAAAGAAAAAGAGGGGGAGGGAGTGGACCCATGTAGAGAAGAAAGTAGAAAAAGAGAAAATAAAGAAAAAGAGGGGGAGAGGGTGGACGTATGTAGGTGGAGAGAAGAAAGTAGAAAAAGAGAAAATAAAGAAAAAGAGGGGGAGGGGGTGGACCCATGTAGCAGGAGAAAAATGAAAAAGGCAAGGATGGCACCGTTTACCGAGGTAATGGAATTTTGTCACAAAACAAATCTTGTTTTAAAACTACCCAAGATGACCGCTGGATATTCGATTGTGGGGCAACGGATACAATGACGTTTGATTTATCTGACATTACGAACCCAGTTCGGCCAACGAAGTCACACATTCAAACAGCCAATGGTGAACTTGCTCCTGTCAGGGGAGCTGGCACTGTTACCATTTCTCCACATTTAAAATTACAAAACTGCCTTTATGTGCCATCCCTATCATGCAAGTTGTTATCACTAAGTCATGTTACACGGGAGTTGAATTGTGCAGTTCTCATGTATCCACGTTTTTGCCTATTACAGGACATCCATACGAAGGCGATCATTGGGCATGGTACTGAACGCGGCGGTCTCTATTATGTGGATGAAGCGGCAAACACAGGCAAGACACTACTGACTCAAGGCACTAGTGACCGTCAAATCTGGCTTTGGCATCGAAGACTGGGGCAATCCTTCTATGGGTTATCTCCGAAGACTTTTTCCCTCGTTATTTCATAGTATTGAACCAAAATTGTCATGTGAAACGTGTTTCTTGGCCAAAAGCCATCGTGCTACCTTTCCAGCAAATAATACGCGGGTTGAACATATGTTTTCTTTGATACACTCTGATATTTGGGGCCCGTCACCTTACCCTACTAAAACTGGTATCCGCTATTTTGTCTTATTCATTGATGACTGGTCTCGCATGACATGGTTATATTTCCTTAAACACAAACATGAGGTAACTAGACGATTTATGGACTTCTTTCGTCTAGTACAAACACAGTATAATAGCAAAATCCAAGTTCTCCGATCCGACAATGGTGGGGAGTATATGGCTCACGAACTCCAGACTTTCCTTCAGAACCACGGTATCATCCATCAAACAACATGTCCCTACACACCCCAGCAGAATGGAGTAGCTGAGCGTAAGAACCGAATTCTTCTTGAAATGACCCGAGCCATTATGTTTGAATCTCATGTCCCGCAGTATTTTTGGCCTGAGGCTGTGGCTACGTCTACCTACCTCATAAATCGTCTTCCATCCAAAACTCTGGACCACAAAACTCCTCTACAGATACTTGAAACCAAAACACGTATTCCATCCAACTTAGCCTTACCACCTCGCATCTTTGGTTGTACGGTATTTGTCCACATACCAAAACATACCCGATCAAAACTTGATCCGTGTGCTGTCAAGTGTGTTTTTGTGGGATACGCCACCCACCAGAAGGGCTACCGGTGCTACGACCCAACTAGTCATCGGCTTTATATGACGATGGATTGTGACTTTATTGAGACAGAATTTTACTACTCCACCCAATCCCGCACTCTGGGGGAGGAGAAATCAGAGTCACTTGATTGGTTGGATACTTCTCCTACAACCGTTTCTTCTCTACCACCTGCCACTATAGAGACCAATGCTACAGAACCTGCTCAGGATCCGCCCTCGGATGATGTTCGACAAGAGGTAAGTGAGCCTAACTGCTCTGATATTGCACCTTCTAATTCTGATACAAGTTCTAATCCTGAGACATCCGGAGGTAGTGTATATGTTCTTCCTCACAGGAGTACTCGAGGCATTCCTCCTATCCGGTATTCTCCAGAACGGATATCTCGGACCACTCGGTATCCAGTTGGAAGTCTGGTAAGGGGGAGAGTATCATATTCAATAAAAGCGTTCATCGCCACTTTATGCAACCAAGAAATTCCAAAAACAGTACACGAGGCTAAACAAACGAAGGAATGGAAGGAGGCAATGGAAACAGAGATGTTGGCACTAATGAAAAATAGGACGTGGGACAAGTGCAGACTACCAGAGGGAAAACGACCAGTTGGATGTAAGTGGGTTTTCACAGTAAAACACAATACAGACGGATCTGTGGAAAGATATAAGGCTCGGCTAGTAGCTAAAGGATACACACAGACTAGTGGAATTGATTATGATGAGACTTTCTCTCCAATAGCAAAGATTAATACTATTCGAGTCTTGTTCTCAGTAGCAGCAAACAAAGATTGGCCACTTCACCAGTTTGATGTAAAGAATGTATTTCTCCATGGAGACCTGAACGAAGAAGTTTACATGGAAGCTCCACCAGGGTTTGCGGAGGATTTTCAAGAAGGAGAGGTATGCAAACTCAAGAAGGCACTCTATGGGTTGAAACAGTCACCACGGGCATGGTTTGGACGCTTCACTGCAGCCATGAAGCAATATGGATACAAACAAAGCAATTCTGACCACACTCTATTCATAAAACACCGGGGAGACTTGGTGACCTGTTTAATCATCTACGTAGATGATATGATACTAACTGGAAGTGACCATGAAGAAATGTTGAAACTGAAGGACTATCTATTCACACAGTTCGAAATGAAAGATCTAGGAGGCTTGAAATACTTTCTCGAGATTGAGGTACTCAGGTCTAAACACGGAATATTCATAGCTCAGAGAAAGTATGTGCTAGATCTATTAGCCGAGACAGGTATGATTGATTGCAAACCTATCGATACACCAATACAGGTAAATCATGGACTTAGAATAAGCCAGGAAAGGACACAGGTTGATAAAGGAAGATACCAAAGGCTTGTTGGAAAATTGATCTATTTGGCACTCACCAGACCAGACATTGCGTATGCGGTCAGCGTTGTGAGCCAGTTCATGCATCAACCCCAAGAGGAACACATGGAAGCTGTAATGAGAATTTTGAGATATCTGAAAGGCACAGCAGGGAATGGTTTAATATTTAGAAAAATGGGACATCTTGACATTGAGGCGTACACTGATGCAGACTGGGCAGGTAATCCAAATGATCGGAGGTCTACCTCAGGATACTTCTCACTGGTAGGAGGAAACCTGGTAACGTGGAAAAGTAAAAAACAGAAAGTTGTAGCCTTATCTAGTGCAGAGGCAGAATTTCGAGGAATTGCAAAAGGAGTAGCAGAAATTTTGTGGCTGAAAAAGCTATTAACTGAGATTGGTTTTCCACCACAACGTCCGTGCAAACTAAAGTGTGACAACAAGGCAGCAATAAGCATCTCTGAAAATCCTGTTCAACATGATCGAACAAAACATGTGGAAGTTGATCGACATTTTATAAAAGAAAAAATCGAGGATGGCACGATAAAGCTTCCATTTGTGAAATCTGAAGATCAACTGGCTGATATTCTCACTAAAGCAGTAACAGGAAGGATTTTCTCGAAAGTACTTGGCAAGTTGAACATTGGTGATCCCACTGATCAACTTGAGAGGGAGTGTTAGAAAGAGAAAATCAAATCTGGATTGATTGAGAAGAAATCATGTAAACCAAATCCTAGATTGATATCATAGCATAACCTAGATAGTAGCATACCCTAGGTAGTAGCATACTCTAGATAGTAGCATACAGATATTATAAAAGGGATACCTCATGTACAATTGATTTCAAGGGAAATAATTTTACTTTCCTTCCGTTTGACACATAGGATGTGTATCCGAAGACTTTCAAGTGAGATAAAGGCACCTTCTCACCCCACCACTTTTCTTTGTGTTGTTCGAGCCTAAAGCCACTTAGGGACTTCGATTATTAAGATAGGTTGTCGTATTAATTGCCTCTGCGCAGAAATTTTTTGGTACTTTTACATGAAGCTGCTTCGTCCACGTGTGCTCATTGAAGATGCGGTTCATCCTCTTAGCAGTCCTATTTTGTTGCGGCTAATTTGGGACTGTTCACACAAACTGACTCCTTTCTCCACACAATACGCCTTCAAGTTGGTCTCATTACACTCACCACCATTATCTGACTTCAAGTACTTCAATTTTTGGCCTGTTTCATTTTTGACGACAGCCTTTCACTTCTTGAAAACTTCAAACACTTCAGATTTATGTTTGAAAAAATAAAATCATACCTTTCAAGTGGAATCATCGATGAATGTCACATAATAGCTCAAACCTCATTATGATTGAACCGGTGGTAGCCCCCTACACATCCGTGTGCACAAGATCCAACTTGTCCTCCTTGCATTCTCGCCAAACTTTCGAAAAAAACACACCCATTTTTTGTTTTTCGAACACGTAATCATCGCAAAAGACAGTTTCTACTGATGGCATATTCGGCAGCAGACCTTTTGAATCCAAAACCTTCAGCCGTTTATCACTCATGTGCCTTAATCTATTATGACAAAAATATCAGATTTGTCTCAGCCTTCGCCATTGCCGTTAGGTTGGCACAATTGGGTTATATTAAGTGTGTCCGTCTTGGTTCCTCGTGCTACAATTATGGCGCCTCTTGTTATTTTCAAGAAGCCTTCTCCAAAATTTATTTTTTTACCACTCATCATTTAATTGACTTACAGAAATTAAATCCTTTTTCAGTCCGAAAATATAACGAATATCATGCAATGTCCATCTATTGTCATTCCTCGACTTGATATTAACATTGCCTTTGCTCGAAATTTGTACAGACTTTTCATCCGCTAGGAACACTTTTCCATATTCTCCGAGCACGAAATCTTTCATCAATTCTTTGCAAGAGATGGAGCAAATGGATGCACCTGAATCAAGAATTCATGACTTAATGGTGCTATCGACACAAAGGACTAAAGCATCGTCAGAATCCTCCTTTGCTTTGTATTCACCGAACTAGACCCATCCCCCTTTTTTCTTTGCCTTCTTGGGCGCCTTATGCTGGCGCTTCAAGTGGCCCTTTTTTACACAAGTCCAACACTCTATCTCACTTCTGTTTTGAGACTTATTGCGTCCCTTGGATTTGTTTCTTTCTTGGTTATCCACCATTTGGGTGTCTCGACCTCTTTGAATGGAAGCACACACTCCCTTCACCTCGATTGTTTCTGCAAATTCCATCACTAATGATGCTGCCACGAACATAGTCGAGGTTCAGCGCTTCATGTCTTGAAATCACTTCTACAGTAGTCAACATACTACCTGGCACAGATATCAATACAAAGTGCACAAGCAACTCATCATCTAGAGGGTTCGCGATCATATTCAATTGATTAATAATCTTATTGAACTCAGCCACATGCTCGGTCTCGGAAACGTCCTCAGCCATCTGGAGTTAAAATAGCCTCTGATGAAGATGAATTTTGTTGGAACTCGATGGATTTTCAAACAGGTTGGATAGACTCTTGATGAATCCAAAAGTTGCGGTTTCTTTAGCGACGTGTGAGGCCACGTCTATTGAGATGGTGTTGCTGACAAGCCCAAGCGTGCGGCGATCTAATTTCTTCCACACCCTGTTCTCCATGGTATCGGGTTTATGTTCCAGCATCACATCATCCAACTCTTTTGCAAACAACATATCGGTTATTTGTAAATTTCAATAACTGAAATGTTTTCTATTAAAACATCGGATACTCGCGTTGCCATCCTCCATATTGATCAAACAACATAAGTTCTTATACTAGTTGTAACAATTGAGAATAAACTGCAAGACAAAAACAATGTGCAGTCACAAAAAAAAAAATAACACGTTCTATATTTTGTGGAAAAGCCAACTCACAGCCGGCACAAAAACCACACCCATCCGGACTTTATTATTATTCCATGTATGAAACATTGCAATGCAACAATAAAGAAATAAATCGTGGAGATATAGTTAAGAAAAACAATACAAGAAAATACGACCAAATTACAAAGCTTTCCTAATACTTGCCTTCACACCTAACATTAGTCACTTGCCTAAAAGTGGTCAAGCCACATTAACTTGTCAAGAAAAATTTAAACAGCATCTTCTGTAATAAAACTTTTTGGGTCCGATCGGACTGGTTTTCCTGTACTTAGGATCTAAATAACTCGTATTGTTTAACGACATGCATCACTCGTTTGTTATACGGACAAATAGCTCTGCAGTACATATTATGTGTCCGAAATTGCTCAAAAACCAGTCTCTTTTTCGTTATTACTCCTTATAACATTTTTTCCTCTTTTTCCTAAAAAATCTTACTTCCGTACGACCGAGATCGCAGTTATACTTTCAAAATTATTTTTTCGAAGATAGCGTCTTGTGTAAAAATCAATTATAATTAATATAACTGATTGCAAGAATCTCGTGATTTATTTGTAAATCACTAATATGGATCACATGTGTAAACGTATCCGTATGTTTTATTAGCTAGATACGTTGCAATTATTGACTCCATTAATGATCAGATTTGATTCTGGTTGATTAACAATTAATATAATTCCTTGGTGGAAAGAATTAAGTTAAATTTGGAAAAGGGTATCTAGCCTAACCTATAAGTAGATGGCCTGTGATATTCCATCGATCCAAGCAATACAGCATTCAGATAGGCATAGGCTGGAAAGCTTCATTTCCCACAGGAATTATTCTCTGCAGCAGGCTTTCGGTTCGAATGCAACAACTAAACGATAATGGTCGGAGGTAACTTTAATGCTTCCGTTATTTATTTTGGCCTAACATTTGGTATCAGAGCTACCTCTGACCATATCGTTTTTATTTAGAAAACTTTATTCCGTATACTTTAATGCAATTTAATCGTTCAAAAGTTACGGAATTATAGTTTTCGAGTACTTTATGGTGTGTACTGTTATTTTGTCGAAATTGCTTTGTGAAAATAGTGGCTGCATGCAGTTGCATTTGTCTCCGTTGCCGGAGGGAAAAATGAAAACAATAAGGGAAAAACACATAGAACATGGTTTGCTAATTCGGTCTAGATCCACAGGAGAAAGATTTTTATTCTTTTGAAAAACACAGCACAAGAGGAAAAGTCGCAAAGTCTAGCCAACTATGGGCTTTGGTGCGTCCTCCTATGCACCCACAAACCTCACAAGAATTGCTTTTCAGATCGAGTTCTTAAAATTAAAGTCATTTAACTGGAGAGAAGAAGAATGATGATCTTGTTGGAATTTACATAGTAAATCCATTGCCCGAGGATCGCTTAAGAGAACACAAAAGCAAAGTAAATAAATGCGGAAGTGTACCTTGCTCCATTGGTTAACACTGTAGGGGTTCTGACACGCGTGACAACTGTGTCTTCCAAGGGATTGCACGAACCCACCAGTTGTTGAATCCACTAATGAAATAACAACAACTACCACTACTATTCCGATGGAGAGAATAGGTAGTGTGTTTTCCTCTCGAAAGCGTTCCAAATATATATATGTATATATGTATATACATTTGTATTAGCAAAGCAAAGAGTACTTTGCAAATATGCAAAAGCAACAAGAAAGTCTCTCAACTTTCTAATGTATAAGCAACAGGAAAAAAAAAACAAAGCAGCAAAAATATAACTTCTGCAACCTTTATTTTTATTTTCGCCCCACTTTCTCAATTGATGCCTTGCGTAATGAAAATGCAAACGTTTCAAACGTTTCATGCAAAATGAAACAATTGCCACCGGAGCAAGCGTTTCAATAAAAACGTTTGAAAGTTTTAATCATGAAACGACAACTTTAATATATATAATAAATTATATATATTAAATAGCTTACTTAAAACACTTCGAGAAGAATACCCGCAGGTTCTTGTCCCTCAGGGACCAGATGTCATTAATAATACGGTATCGACTTTACGAGTCCTACCATCAAAGACTGTAACCGTATGACTGTCTACACATTTAGTGGTCCATTCAGATTACACTGTGTATCCACTAATATAATGAAGTGATCACTTAACGCGTGGATACGTACAAATATTATGTAACATTAGTAACATATAATATATAACATACATAAGTCCACATATGTTTGATATGTAACTTAAGTCACACGTGTCGTGCACTACACGTATGAGCATATCAAATCCAACAATCTCCCACTTGGACTATGTATGTTTATGTTACTTGTTTGAGCTCCTTTACTAAATGGCATATAGTGTAATCAACTTAGTCCGGTCCACTCAGTCAATGCCAATAAAAGAAACAAGCAGTACGTCGCCACACTTATGGGTGACGGGTCCCGAATCATGAATCATGATACCAACATTAACTGAATGACATGGATGCTAGAATGGATGTGTAGTGTGGAAATTACATGCTATGTGATCGTACATGCCAATTTCCAACTTGGTCCTACTTAATGAGATTGACAGAATTCAGAATGAAAGTCGCAAATAATGTACAATCCTGAAAACTGCAGTACAACTGAAACTGTAGTGTACATTATAATGAATGTCTGAAACAATGTTCTTTATTGAGCACTACAAAATGAAACCAATAGGCTCCCACTAAAGCTGAATATCTTTGGCTGTACCAATACATATACGAGCCACATGCCCGTGAAACACCATAGGTATTACCCCTTTAGTCAAGGGATCAGCCACCATAAGATCTGTGCCTATGTGCTCAACGCAAATCAGACCATTCTGAATTATCTCTTTAACAGCCAGATACTTAATGTCTATGTGTTTCGACTTAGACAAACTCTGGTTGTTGTTTGAATATAGCACCACAGAGTTATTGCCACAATAGACTTTCTGAATAGTCTCTACAATACGCAGCTCTGTGACAAAGTAGCGAAGCCATATCGCTTGACTTGAAGCAGGGTAGCATGATACATACTCAGCTTCCATGGTAGATGATGCAACTAGCGATTGCTTTGCACTTTTCCATGAGATAGCACCTCCTGCCAGCAAGAAGATGTAGCTGCTGGTGGACTTCATGCTATCTTTACATCCACCAAAAAACCGGAATCTGTGTACCCAATGATCTCCAACTTTTCAGATTTCCGATACATCAGTATATGGTGTTTTGTTCTTTGTGGTACACACACTTGTCAGCCTGATTTACCTCAAAACCGAATGAGATAATGACTTGTGCGAACTTAAAATACCACTGTTAAAACTGCTTTAGTCCACAAATGGATTTCTTAAGTCGACATACCATGCTTTTAGGATCTCCCACTTCAAAACGAGGTGGTTGAACCATGTATATGGTTTCATCGATGTCACCGTTTAGAAAAGCGGTTTTAACATCCATTTGATGTAACTCAAGATCAAAATGTGCCACTAAAGCCATGATAATCCTGAAAGAATCTTTCGTCGACACCGGCGAAAAGGTTTCTGTATAGTCTATGCCTTCTTTCTGGGTGAATCCTTTTGCAACAAGTCTAGCCTTATATCGTTCTACATTACCCTTCGAATCACGTTTGGTTTTAAAGATCCATTTACAACCAACCGGCTTCGAACCTATGGGTAATGACACAATATCACAAACTTTGTTGTCATGCATAGACTTAATTTCTTCATTCATAGCTTCAATTCACCTTTCTGAATTTTGACAATGTATGGCCTGATGAATATTTATTGGATCATCTTCCATCATGCCTATGTCAAATTGGTGTTCTTGAAGATATACCACATAATCATCTGATATGGGATTTCTCCTTTCACGAGTGGATCGTCTTAGTGGTACATGTTCTTGAGGTATTGACGGTTCCTCTATAGCATCAGTAGCTCCTCGTTCATCAGAAACGATTTCTACAGGTTCTTGTGGACCAGAACTAATAGGGATTAGATCGTTAGATGTGTGTATCCTTAGTAGAATCTCACCAATGATTGGTTTGATTTGCATATTTACACCATCAGAACGATCTTTATCGATTCAGTGATCTGCTGATGCAAACCATTTCCCCCCGGAACCGAGATATCCTCAAAGAACTGTCTTGAATTTATCTCAAATGTAGTTCTGCTAGTGAGATCTTAAAATTTGTACCTCCGTGAAAAAACCAAAGAACAAAACAACAAATAAGTCAATATCAACTGCAATATAACTGAAGTTCAAATCAAGTATAGAACACTTCCATCTCCCAAAAATCTTTCAATGTTAAGTGCTCTTTGGAGTCTCCTTAACATTGTCTAACAATTGGGTTGTAGAAATTGATGCAACGATACACCATACGTAAAGTAGTCACCTTCCTTTGGGCCGATGAACTAGTCACGTATTTCCTTATTATCGCCGGACTTTTTCAATTACTACGATGTGATATATGTGACTTCGACAACTACGTCTTCCTTTGGGCCGACTAATAGCTGTGCGAAGCACATACACACCTGTCACAAACTTAACAATTGCACATGCGATGATATGATTGCCGCACTTTAAGGGGATCATATTAAAGCCATACATTTGCTAAGATGCATATCCTTATGGTTCTATACACCATTGCAGTTTATCAACTAATATGAAGATTTATGTTTGACCGTAATATATGCATCCAGAAATACATCTGGTTGAGCCCTTTTCTTCAAATTTTGAGACGCCGCTGAAATTCTCAAAATCAAAAAAAATAACGCCTCATTGATAATTCTTAAGACCAATGAAGCTTTATCAACCAAATCTGCTTGTGACATAACTTAATGATGAAACTTTATGAAGGTCTGAAGTGAACCGATTCGGCAATACCAAGTAATCTAAACAATATTGCTATTGCACACAATTCTCAGGCCACCGGTAGAGTCACTATCCGGAGACAGTCTTGCTTAAGAACCGGTTTTCTAAGTCAGAACCATGTGCACGAGGTATTTATCACAACTTCATTATTCATCTATCACAAGCAAATATATTTGATTGATAATGATTATCAAAATGGGTTCATTTTTTTTTTTTTTGGGTCAAACCGTTGCCTCAACATCAATGCTTCAGTTCCAAGAGAAGAGAATACACTAGAGGCTCTTTACGCACAGAACTTGTTCACATATGCAATGTAATACAATGAAATGGTAACTAAACATAATGCAAAATTATAAATGTGATGACTTGTCACAGATAACTTTACGGGTTCAGGTTAATGAAAGCAAAAGCATTCATGAACTTCATGAATCACCATTATGCAAGTCACCATGAGCATTTTGGACTTCAATTTAAAGCGTCAGTCACTATACATTATAGCGACAAAACTTACCCATTGTATTTTTTTAAAGTTAGTGCATGTAACAGAGTAACAATAATTTCAGCAATGTATATATAATGAGCAAAGCAATGGACAAAAGTTGCTTGAAATTCTGTAAACAAAACAACCAAGGAAAGTTTACTTCTGCAAACTTTGCAAAGAACTTCTCAAATGCAAGTAACGAAAATAAAGTTTGCAAAACCCAAAAGAAAAAAAAAAATTCACTTCATTTGTTCCACACTGCTTGCCCATTTATATGGTGAGAATGAAGTGAAACATTTGAAACAATCAATTGAAGATTCAATTGCTGAAAATTGCTAAACTTTTCATGTTCAGAACCCACACGTATAAACTGAGTCAACGATGAAATAAAAATAGTGGCGTGTTCTTATTAAGCGGGCTCTGATACCACTTGTTGGAATTTACATAGTAAATCCATTGCCCGAGGATCGCTTAAGAGAACACAAAAGCAAAGTAAATAAATGCGGAAGTGTACCTTGCTCCATTGGTTAACACTGTAGGGGTTCTGACACGCGTGACAACTGTGTCTTCCAAGGGATTGCACGAACCCACCAGTTGTTGAATCCACTAATGAAATAACAACAACTACCACTACTATTCCGATGGAGAGAATAGGTAGTGTGTTTTCCTCTCGAAAGCGTTCCAAATATATATATGTATATATGTATATACATTTGTATTAGCAAAGCAAAGAGTACTTTGCAAATATGCAAAAGCAACAAGAAAGTCTCTCAACTTTCTAATGTATAAGCAACAGGAAAAAAAAAAACAAAGCAGCAAAAATATAACTTCTGCAACCTTTATTTTTATTTTCGCCCCACTTTCTCAATTGATGCCTTGCGTAATGAAAATGCAAACGTTTCAAACGTTTCATGCAAAATGAAACAATTGCCACCGGAGCAAGCGTTTCAATAAAAACGTTTGAAAGTTTTAATCATGAAACGACAACTTTAAT
Source organism: Eustoma russellianum (assembly GCA_036186865.1). Classification (NCBI taxonomy): domain Eukaryota; kingdom Viridiplantae; phylum Streptophyta; class Magnoliopsida; order Gentianales; family Gentianaceae; genus Eustoma; species Eustoma russellianum. The sequence goes on from AP025051.1 coordinate 33,428,801, forward strand.
ATATATAATAAATTATATATATTAAATAGCTTACTTAAAACACTTCGAGAAGAATACCCGCAGGTTCTTGTCCCTCAGGGACCAGATGTCATTAATAATACGGTATCGACTTTACGAGTCCTACCATCAAAGACTGTAACCGTATGACTGTCTACACATTTAGTGGTCCATTCAGATTACACTGTGTATCCACTAATATAATGAAGTGATCACTTAACGCGTGGATACGTACAAATATTATGTAACATTAGTAACATATAATATATAACATACATAAGTCCACATATGTTTGATATGTAACTTAAGTCACACGTGTCGTGCACTACACGTATGAGCATATCAAATCCAACAGATCTGACCTCAAATTCTTCTATGCAGCTTTTTCCTTTTTGCTGCCTGCCATAATATTTTTTCTGGGTTTAGTATTCTGAGATCTAGATTGAAAGAATTTGAACCAAATGACTGAAGTTTTAAGTGGTAATCTGCTGCTCATGTAAAAAATCAAATAGATATGTTTAAGATTTGTCCCAGTGAATAATCCGAACTTTTCCATTTTTATGAAGGAAGACTCATAAAACCATATCCCCTGGCTTTACTACTCGTAGCTTGTTAGAAAATCGGCAGAAATTCTCAGTTAGCAGATTTAACACATATTTGATTGGGATGCAGGACTTTGCTAGCCGATGAAAACTTGTTAGCATTAGAGTATTTCTTTTGCATTTCTCTCTAATACAGATATATAAATTAATATGTATTCAACATTCAGTTGTGGTAGATCCTATGGCTTAGTAAAATGTTCCATTAACAGTCTCATTTTACAGATGCTTCCTAAATTATGCCAAAGAAATTATGTCAAATATGTTTGGAAGTTGCATCGTTTTACGGACGTTTCCTAAACTGACTGATAATTTCATTGTTCTTTGATGATGTCGGATTATATCACCAAGTATAAAGTTGGATGTGGTGCCGTTAGATCTCCGTCAGTTGTCCGTAATAGGCGGGTAGCCGACCTGCACAAAGGAAGAGGATCAGAGGACCCGGGATCTATGGCCCCGGGTAATACCCTCTGACGATCAAGTCAGTCAAGACCATTTTAGGAGGGGTTTATATACTGAGGAAAGTTTTGTAAATAGAGGTTTTATGATAAACCTGTACTTTCACCGTGAAAAAGATGAGTTACTGTAGTGAGTTGTGAAAATGTCGCTTGTCCCTCTCTCTCCTGCTGCTCTGCCTTTTTATATGGCGGCTCGGGCCAATGCATGGGCAGAGCCCGGAAATCGTGACAGGCAAGAAGGTCATTTGGATGATTCCTGCTCTTGCATGCTCACCACGTGGCTCGGTACTGAGCTGAGTAAGCTAGCTTGGAACACCTGGCTGGGAGTTTCACCTGGTGGAATTACCCAGGGTAAACTCCTAGAACCGAGATGAAAATCCTCTAGAGGTACTCAGAAGTGCCCGAGATGACTGATGATGTGGGGTCAACCTGCCGAGATGAAAGTGGCCGACTCCAAAGAGCATTGGTGGGCCTTTCGTGATGCTCGTAGCTAACGCCATAAAAGGTGGTCCGAGACCAGTAGGTAGATCGGATCCAAGGCCGAGCACAGCTCTTTGGCCGAGATGGAGCCGTAGGCCGAGATGAGGCCTTGTGGCCGAGATGTGACCCTTAGGCTTAAATGAGACCTTTAGACCAAGATGAGATCTTTAGCCCCAGAGGGCGCTATGACCGTATGGCCGAGATGGCGAAGGGGCCATGTGGCCGAGATGGACTGTTTGTCCGCATATGACCTGGTTAACCCCCAGTCCGACCTGCTGTACTTAGTCATTTTTACGCCCCTACATCAGCGTTGACCGTTATTGACTAACGGAGGATATTTTTTGGCTCATCACTTGCCCCCCTAGATTAGTCTGGCCGAGCTGACCTGAGAGGGCAGGCTGATTGCTCAGATTTTTGCTGTGTTGGTCTTCCTTTGATGTCGTGTCAATCTCTGATTAGGCCGCTCAGTGTACTTATTAGGTGCACAGAGTACGAAGCATTAATGATAGCTTTTGGCTGAACTGATCAGATAATTCTGAGTAGATTCTTCAGTATGTTTTCTGTTCTGGCACGTGTCAGATTCTGATTGGCTCGGTCTGCGCATTCACTGTTCGCGCAGAGCACGAAGCGTCAGCTGCGTAGCTTTTTGGATTCCGCCGTTTCACGAATCGAGGGCCATTTATTTCAGGCGACTCTTGGGCTGCCGAGATAGAGTCCTATAAATAGGTCTCCCCCAGACCATTTTTTCTCTTTATTTGCTCTCACTCTCTTACTCCGGCAATTTCCTTTCTTCTCCGGCGAATTCTTCTGATTCCGGTGACTTCCAACCTCTTTCAGCCTGTGCTCCGTCTTCATCCGGTCTTCTTCATCCTTCAATCCTCTGTAAGTCTTTTTCTTTCCTTCTTCATTATGTCTTCCGCTTCCCTTGATTCACAAAATCCTTCTGAGGGTGGTTCTTACGTCGCCGGAGGCGGAGAGGCTATTGTTTCTCCGTCGCCGTCTTGCAGTTCTGCCTCTGCCGATGATCTTCCCATCGGCAGTTTGCTTCCATCCACCGGGGACTCTGCTCAGTCCAGCAGAGCCCTAACCGTAATCAGTTCCTCGCCGGAGCCAGTGAGGGTTACCCCTGCTCCGGCGTCTGTAAATCCTCCGGCCCCACTGAGGGACCCTCTTCACTTCTCTAGGGTCATAGAAAGAGGTCGGCCTTCTCCTCTTGTCCAAGAAACTTCTTCTAGTTTGTCTGAGGCCGACTTGGATAGGATTTGTAAATATCACAAAATTGACAAAAATCGTTTCGGCCCTCTTCTTCCCTTGCCGGGTCAGACTGCTTATGATCCCCCTAGGGATTATGAAGCAGTCTATGAAGATTACTTCAAATCTGGCTTCAATCTCCCTGTTCCTGAGCCCCTTCTCCGTATTCTACGGGCTTATGGGCTCAGGCTTCCTCAAATTCAACCTAATAGCCTCAAACTCATTCTTTGTTACATTCTTTTCCTAAGACTTGCTGAACTTCCTTTCAATACCACTATTTTCCGAGCCCTTTTTGCATGTCGGACTTCGCAGAGCTGGTATTACTTCAGCAAGCGAACGTCTGGCATTGATTTCCCTTTTGCCTCCAATATTCCTTCTTCCAATAAGAGATGGAAGGAAAAATTCTTTTATGTCAAGAGATCTAAGCTGCCGAGCAGGAGTATCTGGAAGGCTGGCAGAGCTGATAACACGAGGCCAAGCCAGGATCACTGCAATGAAGCAGACAGACTTCGAGCACTTCCAATAGTCATTGACTGGCAGAAGGTGGACTCGGAGATCTGGCTAGCAGCCGACCTGGACCATTCGGCTGTTGGTAACCAATATTTGCCACTCTATCCGGATCAATTAACCATCATCCGAGGTGGATACTGTGGTTTTTCTTTTCTCAGCTATTTTCTTTCTCTTTTTCAGTGTTTAACTATTTAACTCTGAATGCAGGTGCAATGGCCGGTCCTTCTACCCGAGTTGAGATGATGGCTGAATCCCAAGCTAGGAAAAGGCTTCGGAGAGAAAGGAGATTGGCCACTCTTGGCTCTGGGGGAGCTTCCACTTCGGCGGTGCCCCCAGTTTCAAGTGTTGCTCCTGCTGAGCCCGAGCCAGCAGAGCCTGAATCAAGTGAGTATTTCTTTTATACGCAGAAATTTTCTAAGTGTTTTAACACTTGCTTGTGTTCTAACTTATTGTCATTTTTGCGCAGTTCTGCCGATTACTATTGTTGATGATGAGCCTGAGGCCGAGGTCCAGCCTCAGGCTCCACCTGATTCGGAAATCCCAGCAGATGCTGGTGAAGGTTCCAGCCTTCGCCCCCGGAAAAGGCAACGGGGCGAAGGCTCTAGCAGTCGTGATCCGGGGCCATCTCAGCCCCCGGAGATGATCACTACTGAACCGGCTGAGGAAATTCTGCTTCAGCCGGGAAACGTCCAAGACCCAATACTCATTGGGTTTTCTGAGGGAGATTCTGCTCTGAGCCCCGCCGTGGCCGAGAGGCTAAACAGAGCAGCAATCCTGCCCCGGGACCTTCAGAAGTTCAGGGCAACTGGCTTTGCCGAACTGACAAACGCCTTCATGTCCAACATCGCTCTGGTAAGCAAGTCTTTCTTTGAATGCCTTGTTTATTTTTGCCAATGGACTCCTCTTTTTAACTCTATCTTTTCGGTAGGTCTGAGGCCAGGAGATGGAGCAGGTAACTCGCTGCAGAGAGTTTCTTGGGGAGCTCGAGACCACAAGGAAGCAGCTTGAAGAAGCTGAAAAGAGAAGAGCTGAGTTGACCCAAGAAATCACTGATTTGCGGGCTGGAAATACTCAACTCCAGCAGAGGGCCGAGGATGCTGAGACGAGGTTGGCTACCTCCAACTCTAAAGTGGACGAGTTGGAGAACAAAGTGGCTGACCTGGAGCTGACCTCCACTCAATCTCTCAATGAGGTTGAGTATTTGAAAAAACAAATGGCTGAGATGGCGCAGAAGAGCGAGAATGATCAGAAGATGATTAATCTGCTGCGTCAAACTTGATGGAAGCTGAGATCAAAACAAGTCAGGACTTCAGAAAGTCCAAGTTCTTCGAAGAAAACATGATCCTGCTGCAAGGCTCAGCCATGGAGGTCGGCCAAAGAAGAGCCATTGATGCCTGCTCTGAAGTGCATCCCGATCTGAACAAAGAAGACTCCCGTATAGCCGAACTATACAATCCTCTTTCAGCTTAAGACTTTGAAGAACTATTTCAGAAATTTATTGACGGAGCTGACTTGAGGGATGAGGATCGAGATGACTAGGCTTTAGGACTCTTCTTTGTTTAGCTTTAGTAGGGCAGGCATCAAATTGTACTCTACTTCTTAATCAATGAAAATTTCATCTTTTTGGCTCAGTTGTTTCTCCTGTCTTTAGCACTTTTACCAAGTTTATTTTTCAATACTGTTGTTGCTAACTTTTCACGTCAGTCTTAATAAACTTGATCAGCTTCATTGAATTTAAACTAAGTCTTCAAATCAGAATAAACCTGCTGCTTGGGCTGAGCTAACTTGTAAATAAGTTGGAGATGGGCTCTGCCTTGTCCAGATCAGGTTCTGACTTGGATTGTAGTTGTGCCTTCAATTCTTGAATATATAATGTTGCTTTTAATGCAACTTTATCTAGTCGGACTGGATCAGACAAGGCATATGAACCTTGCTCGTTCTCACTCTGACCTCCTTATGTTAGGAGGATTTTTGAGGCTTGTTTATACAAGTCTTTTCTTTAGTGAATTTTTACCTCAGACCTGCTGAGATTTCATAAGTAATTCTTCAGACTTTTGCCTCGGACTTGCGAGGCCTTGTTTTCCCCTTTAGTAGGTAAGTGCCTCGGTCTTGCCAAGGTCTTTCTCTTACCTTTGTAAGTTCCTGCCTCAGACCTGCCGAGGTCTTGGTATGTGCTTGGGCTAGCATTTGCCTCGGACTTGCCAAGGTCTTGATGTGCCCTATCGCGAGTTTTTGCCTTGGACCTGCCGAGGTCTTGATCTGCCGTTTAGTGGTCTTTTACCTCGGGCCTGCCGAGGTCTTGATGCACCCTTTAGCGGGCAATTGCCTCGAACCTGCGAGGTCTTTTTGTATCCTTTAGCGGGCATTTGCCTCGAACCTGCGAGGTCTTTTTGTACCCTTTAGCGGGCATTTGCCTCGAACCTGCCCTTTAGCGGGCATTTGCCTCGAACCTGCGAGGTCTTTTTGTACCCTTTAGCGGGCATTTGCCTCGAACCTGCGAGGTCTTTCATGAGCCTTCCATAGTGCTCAGAATTTGCTTGGACACTTGACTCTTGAGAGATGCTTCAGAAAAATTGTATTGATATACAAAATTGTTACAATTTACATCATTGATGCAGAAGTCTAAGATGAGAAGTCTGCCAAGTTCGAGGGAGAGTTCGTCCCTCTAAAGTTTGCAACTTGTAGGCTCCCGTTGGGAATACTTCAACGATGCGGTAAGGACCTTCCCACTTAGGATTAAAAGTTCCCGCTGAGACAGCATGGCTGACTTCGTTGTCGCGCATCACCAGATCCCCCACTCGAAAAGATCTCGGACGTACCCGAGAGTTGTAATACTGGGAAATCAAGCTTTTATACTGAGCCATGCGGATGCGTGCTCGGTCTCTTTTCTGCTCGAGTTCATCCAAGTTCAATCATTGCTCTTAGTTATTATCAGAAGCTGAGTAATAATCCACTCGAGTTGAGGTAGAACCGATCTCCATGGGAATAATGGCCTCGGTGCCATACACCAATGAGAAAGGAGTTTCCTTTGTTGAAGTTGATGGAGTTGTCCGGTAGGCCCATAAGACGCTGGGTAATTCATCTACCCAACTAGTGCCAGTTTTGTCCAAGCGCTTTTTAAGACCATCCTTGATGATCCTGTTGGAAAGCTCTACTTGGCCATTTGACTGTGGATGAGCTACTGAGGTGAAGCGTTGCTTGATGTGTAAATCAAGACACCAACTCTTCACCGGATCCTCAGCAAACTGTCTGCCGTTGTTTTAGATCAGGATCTGGGGTAGGCCGAATCGACAGATGATGTTTTTCCATAGAAACTTTTTGACTTGGGCCCCAGTTATGGTGGCTTGTGGCTCAGCCTCTATCCATTTAGTGAAGTAGTCAATCGCTACCAGCAAGAATCTGACCGAGCCGGGAGCTCAGGGTAGAGGTCCCACTAAATCCATACCCTATTGCACAAACGGCCAAGGACGGGAAATATTTGTCAACTCATGACTTGGCAAATGAGAAGTCGGAGCATGAACTTGACATGACGGGCACTTTTTAACTAGATCTTCTGCGTCTTTACGAATAGTGGGCCAGTAATAACCGGCTAAAAAGCACTTGCGGGCCAGTGAGCGTGCTCCAGAATGGCTTCCACATATGCCCAAGTGCATCTCACAAAGAATATAATCTCCTTCGTCCTCAGGTACGCACCGCAACCACGGCTGAGAAAAAGATTTTCTGTACAAGTGATCGTTAAAGAGTGCGTACCTGGAAGCCTTCAAGCGGAGACGCCGAGCTTGTGACTTATCCTCGGGCTGGGTCTGATGTTGCAGATAGGTGACTATCTCGTCCATCCAGGTATTGTGATAGTCCTGTTGTAACACTTCATTCCCATCGAAGGCACGATGCTTCACCAGCTCTACAACAATCTTTTTTCCAATAGTGGCCGAGGTGGACGAGGCCAGCCGAGATAACGTGTCGGCCCGTTTGTTGGCCGACCTGGGGATGTGTTCTATTATAAAGCGTACAAACATTCCTTTCAGACGTTGAACCTTAGCCAAATACTGCTTCATGTTATCCTCCTTGGCTTCATAGTCTCCATTAATTTGAGAAACTATGAGTTGCGAGTCACTTCGAGCGGTTATTTGTTGTGCCCCCAGTTTTCGAGCTAAACTCAGTTCGGCTATCAAAGCCTCGTACTCGGCCTCATTGTTCGTGGCCTCAAAGTCAAAACGCAAGGCGTACTCCATCTCTTCCTCGTTTGGATTAATTATTAGGAGCCCGGCTCCACTTCCTCTTTCGAAGAAGATCCATCTACATATAAGATCCAACCTTGTGCTGGAGGAAGATCTTCTTCAACAGATATCCCTTCGGCTAGAAAGTCAGCCAAAGCTTGAGCTTTGATAGAAGTGCGTGACTTATAGTTGATGTCATACTCAGGAAGCTCCATTGCCCACTTAGAAGCTCGGCCTGAAGTGTCTGGCCGAGATAAAATTTGCTTCAAAGGCTGATCCGTCACCACGATTATGGGATGAGCTTGAAGATAGGGTCGGAACTTTCTTGCCGCCACTATCAATGCTAAGATGATTTTTTCAGCATTAGGATAACGCACCTCAGCTCCACGCAGAACCTTGCTAGCGAAGTAAATGGGTTTCTGAACAGCATCCTGCTCTCTGCGCAGAACTGCGCTCACTGCCTCATGACAGGTTGATAAATATATGTACAAAGTCTCTCCAGGTAGAGGAGATGTCAGCATAGGCACCTCGGCCAGATGTGCTTTTAAGTCATCAAAAGCTTTCTGGCACTGGTCATCCCAGAGGAAGGCAGCTCGTTTCTTCAAGATTTGGAAGAAAGACAATGATCTCTCAGCTGACTTAGAAAGAAATCTGCTCAGGGCAGCAATTCGTCCTGTCAACCTCTGAACCTCTTTAATGTTCCGAGGTGGGTGCATACTTTCTAAGGCTTCAATCTTGGCCGGGTTGGCCTGTACCCCTTCTTTGGAAACCATGTACCCAAGAAACTTTCCCGTACGTACACCAAAGGTACACTTTTTCGGGTTCAGCCTCATACGGGATTCTCTCAGAATGCCAAACACTTCTCGGAGGTTTGAGATATACTGATCAAGAGTCCTGCTCTTGATTAACATATCGTCAATGTAAACTTCCATAATTCAGCCAATTTGATCTCGGAATAGTGAGTTGATCAAACGTTGGTAAGTGGCCCCTGCGTTTTTAAGACCGAAGGGCATGCTGACATAACAATAAGTGCCCGCCTCTGTAATAAAGGAAGTCTTTTCCTGGTCTTCCTTTGCCATCATGATTTGATGATAGCCTTTAAAAGCATCAAGGAAATCAAAGACTTCATACCCCAAGGTGGAATCCAACAATCTGTCAATCTTTGGCAAGGGGTAACAGTCTTTCGGGCACGCCTTGTTCAGGTCGGTGTAGTCTACACACATTCTCCAAGTCTTGTCGGGTTTGGGGACCACAACAGGATTGGCCAACCAAATCAGATACAAGACCTCTTCAATGAACTTTGCCACTACGAGTTTCTTGACCTCCCCTGCTATCACCTGGTTTCTTTCTGGGGCAAAGTTTCTTTTCTTCTGCTTAATGGGTCTAACCTGAGGATCCACATTAAGCCGATGTTCTGCTAAAGAAGTCGGGATCCCGAGCATGTCCTCTGCTATCCATGCAAAAATTTCCGCAAACTCCCTTAGCAAGCTCTAAAGCTGAGCCAACGTTTCAGCTGGCATCCAGGTCCCAATTTTGATAGTGTTCTTGGGCCGACCTGGGTCTAGGATGAATTCCTGAACGGCGTCATCTGTGTGCAAACGCTCGTCAGTTGGGGGAATGAGATCATCCAGAACAACCTGCTGGACGGCCCCACCCCCTTGTGTAGCCACTGCATAACAATTTTGAGCTATAGGAATATCTCCTTGTAAAGTAACTACTCCACCTGGGGTGGGAAACTTCATGCTGACATGCAAGGGGGATATTACGGCTTCCAGAGCTACCAGCGCTGGTCGGCCTAAGAGAATATTGTAGGCCGACCTCTCTTTGACCACCACGAAATCCATCCATAAACAACGATAAGCAGGGGGTTTGCCAAAGTTGACACTGAGTGTGATCAGGCCAGCTGGCCGAACGGGCATACCAGTGAACCCAAATAAAGGAGAAGCTTCTGGAGTCATTTGGGAGTCTGCTAAACCCAATTGTTTATATACATGATAGTACATAATATTCACAGCACTCCCAGTATCTACATAGACTCTTCGTACTTCTACAATTCTATCTGGTGCCATATGTATACACAATCCAATTACTAGACCCGTGTTGTTAGAGTCTAGTGGAATAAAATCGTCTGGTCCGTAGACCAGTTCCTGAGCTAACCTTCGCTTTTTTGGGGGAGGCCCAGGTGACGCCCCTGACGTACTGGGACCCCCCTGGTCCTGCTGAGGCGGCCCTCCAAAGATGGTGTAAATTATAGAATTAATTTGGGGCTGCACTGCGGCCCCTTGTCGGTCTCTATCTTCATCATCGTCCGACCTGGGACGTGCGGGTGGAGTCTCAGGTCGGCACTTATCTTTTTGAGGATTTTTTCGGAAACTCAGACGATTATGGAGTCGTGAGCGTGGGTCATAGAACTGCTTCAAGTGCCCCAACTCAATCAGCTTCTGAATTGCTTGGGCTAGTTGCCGACAATCTTCTGTATCATGACCGACATCTCGATGATACCGGCAGTACAGCTTTGGATCCCTCTTCTCTGGGACCTGCCAGAGGTTTCGGGTCCGTTCTTAAACCATCTCTTTCCATGACAGCCAAGATTCTGTCGTTTGAGGCCAAAAGGAGCAAACCCTCTCTACCTCGTTTACCTCGGCCCCCAAGGCGATCGAACGCACTGCGCCAATCGCGCTTGTCCTCATGTCGATCCGTTTTGGCACTGGGCCGAACTTCATGCCGAGTACTCTGCTCGGCCTCTTTCTTCAGCCGGTTTGCCTCTTCTCCGCGGGCAAACTGGTGTGCCTTTTTCAGGCATTCTCTCAACGTGGTGGGTCCCTCTTCAGCGAGCTGGGAAAAGAGACGACCCGCCCTGAGACCATTGATGAACGCAGCGGCCTTTACTCCTTCGTTCCGGTCACTGACCTGCAGTGACTCGTCCGAGAAGCGCTGCATATATTTCAGTACGGACTCTTCAGGACCTTGCTTCAAAGTCATTAGGTGTGAAGAGTTCTTGATAAATGGAGCACTTGATACGAACTGGGACTTAAACTTCTGCGCCAGCTGTCTAAAAGAGTCCACCGACTGAGGTGGAAGCTCCTGGAACCATCTTCTTGCCTTCCCCCGCAGATACATGGGAAAGGTCTTGCAGCGGAGCGGATCTGGAATGTTTTTCAGGCTCATGGCCGTCTGAAACTGAAAAAGATGATCAGTTGGGTCAGACGTCCCATCATAGGTATCAATTTTTGGCACCTTAAAGTTGTCTGGTGCCAAATACTCCATGATGTCCCAAGAAAATGGGCTTTCTTGGATAACCCTCATGTATTCTGGTCTAGGCTCTTCAGGTCGGCTCCTCGGCCTGCGAGGGTCAGCCTCCTGACGAACGCTCTTGAAAGATCGGGGCCTTACACCCTGGCGCTGCCTGAGTATAGGCACCGACTCCACTGTAGGAGCTCGGTCGCCACTACTTCTTGCATCTGCCATAAAACCCTGAGGGTGGTGAGAAGATTGCCGTTGGGTCTTCTCCTTTGGGTGGAAGGAGGTAGAATCTTCCTCCATGTATTCCATCTGAGGACGCTTCCCTTTGAGCCGCTCCACCACGGCCTCAAACACGTCCAAATTCTCGGCCACATATTTCATGGCCTTTTCTTTCTCATCCGCGGTTACCACCGGGACCTTCTTTGCTTCCGACTCTGGCCTCCTGGAATCCTGTCCAGGATGAACAGAGCGGATGTCTTTTCGACGGTGTAGATTTGAGGACTCTCCTAGTCCCTCGCAGGCTTCTTTTCCCATCTGGGCTGACTTGAAAGCTTAAATAGTGCGATTAAGAGGACTTAAATGACGGAGGTTTGGGCCCTCCTTCTAGCGCCAATATGATGATGTCGGATTATATCACCAAGTATCAAGTTGGATGTGGTGCCGTTAGATCTCTGTCAGTTGTCCGTAATAGGCGAGTAGCCGACCTGCACAAAGAAAGAGGATCAGAGGACCCGAAATCTATGGCCCCGGGTAATACCCTCCGACGATCAAGTCAGTCAAGGCCATTTTAGGAGAGGTTTATATACTGAGGAAAGTTTTGTAAATAGAGGTTTTCTGGTAAACCTGTACTTTCACCGTGAAGAAGATGAGTTACTGTAGTGAGTTGTGAAAATGTCGCTTGTCCCTCTCTCTCCTACTGCTATGCCTTTTTATATAGTGGCTCGGGCCAATGCATGGGCGGAGCCCGGAAATCGTGACAGGCAAGGAGGTCATTTGGATAATTCCTGCTCTTGCATGCTCGCCACGTGGCTCGGTACTGAGCTGAGTAAGCTAGCTTGGACACCTGGCTGGGAGTTTCACCGGGTGGAATTACCCAGGGTAAATTTCTAGAACTGAGATGAAAATCCTCTAGAGGTACTCAGAAGTGCCCGAGATGACTGATGATGTGGGGTCAGCCTGTCGAGATGAAAGTGGCCGACTCTAAAGAGCATTGGTGGGCCTTTCGTGATGCTCGTAGCTAACGCCATAAAAGGTGGTCCGAGACCAGTAGGTAGATCGGATCCAAGGCCGAGTACAGCTCTTTGGCCGAGATGGAGCCGTAGGCCGAGATGAGGCCTTGTGGCCGAGATGTGACCCTTAGGCTTAAATGAGACCTTTAGACCAAGATGAGATCTTTAGCCCCAGAGGGCGCTGTGACCGTATGGCCGAGATGGCGAAGGGGCCCTGTGGCCGAGATGGACTGTTTGTCCGCATATGACCTGGTCAACCCCCAGTCCGACCTGCTGTACTTAGTCATTTTTACGCCCCTACATTAGCGTTGACCGTTATTGACTAACGGGGGGTATTTTTTGGCTCATCATTCTTAAAAAAAGGAGTAACATAATTTGTATGTTCTGGAATCTTCGGTGTTCGTAATTTTCATATATATTGGGAAAATTTGTGTCAAATGCAAAATGTGAATTATTGTATAATGAAGGTGTGATAAATACACCGTGCACGTAATTTCTGCCTAGAAAGTCTATACTTAAGCGGGACTGTTTGTGACCCCACCGTACAGCATTGGATTTTACTTGGAATAGTAATACTGTCTAGGAAAATGATTGTGCTCTTTCCTAGGTATCGCCGAATCGGTTCACTTCACTTTTTCATTATGATTTCATCTTTTGTTGATGTCATATATTAAAGGGTTTTAAAGTTGATGACATATAAAGAATTATTTTCTTAATTATAAGATTAGCCACAACATCTTAAAATTGTAATATATAAAGAAAATAAAGTGTCATCCTAACTATGGTTTTGATTAATAAGGTAATCACTCTGCCCCACTAAGAAATGGTTATTTTATTGATCAAGAAAATTAAACATAAACATTTCCTATGCCCACAGGTACGGAAATATTTTGGTTGTTTAATTTTTATATCGTTTAAGTATATGTTATGCATTCATGTAACCTCTACCCACAGGAAGGTTTAGAATATACTATCTGAATTAACTTGATTAATTCATTCTGGTTATATATGTTCATAGCATGATATGTGTTTCTTTGGTTATGCAGTTATTCCCACTACTGTTTTATTTGATTCTGCTAGTACTCCAATGCTAACTGGTGAAAATTATGCTGAATGAAATGATATCATCCTTTTGACGTTAGGGTGCATGGACTTAGACCTGGCATTATGTGAGGAGAAACCATCAAATCTCACAGAATCAAGTACGCCATATGAGAGGCCTAGTTACAAGCATTGGGAGCGATCTAATCACCTCAGCATGATGCTCATTAGGTCTCGTATAAGTACAAGCATTAGGGGTTCTATCCCTAATCTTGATAGTGTCAAAGCTTACATGAAATCCATTTATGGACAATTTGTAAGATCTGACAATCTGATGGCTAGCACCCTTATGAAGAGGCTTTCAAATATGACCCGTGACAGAAGTTGTGGTGTGCGCGAGCATATCATGGAGATGAGGGACATTGCTGCTAAGTTGAGCTCCCTTAAGGTTGAAATCTTAGAGCCATTTCTGGTGCATTTCATACTCAACTCTCTTCCTTCGGAGTTTACTCCATTCGAGATCTCATATAATACACATAAAGAAAACTGGTCAATCAATGAACTTCTGGCCATGTGTGTTCAAGAGGAGCAGAGGTTGAAGAATGAGTCCATTGAGACTATGCATCTTGCCACTCATTTTAAGAAAAATGCTAAGAAGGGCAAAGGTGGTCCAATGAAGAAAACCGGCGATAAAGATAAATGCCGGTTTTGCAAGAAAAAGGGACACTCGAAGAAAGATTGCCGAAAGTATGACGGATGGCTGGAGAAGAAATGTAATTTGTCCTTTGTGTGTCATGAATCTAATTTTACTGAGGATTCTCATAATACAAGGTGGATTGATTGTGGTTCTACAATTCACATTGCGAAAACCATGCAGGGCTTTCTAAACCTAAGGAAGCCAAATGAAATGAGCAATGCATTTATTTTGGAAACCGGATGCTCTCTACTGTTGAAAGAGTGGGATCTTATAGGCTCATTTCGAAGACCGGTTTTCAACTTGATTTAAAAACACTTTTTATATACCATCTTTTTTCAGAAATTTAGTTTCTCTTTCAAGATTTTCAATTATTGGATATGATTCCAATTCACATCCTTTCATTATGAATCTCTTGAAAGATAATAAAATTATTGGTTCTACAAAATTGAATGGTTTTCTGTTTCAACTTGAGTTAGATCCCATTTATGAGCATACTCTTTTAACAGAAACTGGTACAAAGCGATGTATTATCAATGAGAACTCCCCAAGTCTTTTTCACAAAAGATTGGGACATATCTCAATCGGTAGAATGAAGATTGGTGAATGAAGGAGTTTTGCAAACTCTAGATTTCACCGATTCAGGCGTTAGGTCCGTAACACATTCTAGAGGGGGGTGAATAGAGTGTTGGAGAATTTTTGCAGAATTTTCTTTTGTGACTCAACTCAAATGGAATTCAAAATCAAAGCAAGAATGGAAGATGAGAAGCAATGAATGAGTACACCGGATATAGAGTGGTTCGAATCGTAAATGATTCTACTCCACTACCACTTTGTTGCTAAAGTGGATTTTCAACAACTACTCTTCTTATTAAAACTGATAAGAACAACCACAACAACACTTACACTAACACCTTAGTGTAAGCAACCACAACAACAACTTCTTGCACAAAATACCTTTGTGCAACTACAACAACTACAGCTCTAAGCAAGAACAATTTCTTGCTACTCACAACTTCAACAAAGTTCTCTCAAAAACTTTCTCATAGTGGATTAAAGAAAGTAGCAGGGTTCACACTTTCTCACTAGTCTAAACACAAGCAAGAGATCAAATATTTATGGTTCCTCTTGTGTTAGACTCTCTATCTCTCAATATACAATAATGAAGATCAAAGAAAGGCTTAACAAACTTTAAGCACTTTTTACAAATATGAGAGAAGTATACTACAATGAATAATAAAGCTTGATGATGGTGAAAGCGTGTATTTGCCTCATCCAAGCTCTATACATTTATAGAATATGATGACCATGTTTTTTAGGCTCCACCAAGTCTTCACAATGTATCCAAAGTCTTCATAATGTCCAAGATAGTCTTTAGCCACTCTAGATTTGAAATTAGTGCTCCATAGCCACCCTAGAAAGTCTTAGACATGTTTACAAAAGTTAAGGAAGCATTACACAAATTAGGGAAAAGTCCACAAGAAATTTGAGCAAGATTGGAAAGAGAAAACACCATGTATCTCCCTTGGATTTTGTTCCAACGGTCATAAAAGTTTGAATTCTGGGGGACATTGATTGATCGAAGTGCTTGGGGTGAAAGATCGATGTCGTCCAGAGAGTTTCCAGTTTGAATCTGCTTGACATCGATCGAAGTCTCCCCTGAAGAGACTGATGTGACATCGATTGATCGATGTCCACTGGACTGAGAGATCGATGCTGGACAGAAACTTTCTGGCCTGACATCGATCGATCGAAGTTTCCCCTAGAGAGACTGATGTGACATCGATCGATCGATGTCCCCTGACTGAGAGATCGATGTTGGACAGAAACTTTCTGCCTGACATCGATCGATCGAATGTCTCATTTTGGAGAGACTGAAGTGACATCGATCGATCGATGTCCTCAGTCTGAGAGATCGATGTTGGACAGTAAGTTCCAATCTCAACCATTTTTGTCATAGTGTATTTTTCTCATTTTGCATCAAATCTCAAGTGTAAATTTAACTTATTTAATCATTTTTACATCATCAAAACATTTTATATCTTAACAATCTCTCCTTTTTTGATGATTTGAAAACCATGTTTCAAAATAGGTTTTTACTTTGAAAAATGTATATTTGAGCTAGCTAAACTTGATGTTTTACATCTCCCCCTTAGTCCATGCATCCTTATTACATAAACCATATCAAAACCTCTCCCTCAACATGTAATCTTCCCAAAATTAATAAGTATGATGACAATATCAAAATGCTCCCCCTGAATCAAACTAACCATCAAATTATATATTCTCAAATGTGTACCAAAGTTTTAATCAAACAAGCACTTTACACATTTCCTCAAGTAAGCATGCTCAGAAATACTTATACTCATACCATTTCCAATGTTCTAACCTTATGCTAATATCAATCAACTCATGCAACGCATGCTATGAAGCAACCAATGTCAAGACCAAGTAACTTCAATAAAAAAATTAGCAACTTCTCATAGCAATGCCACCAAACCATGCCATACCAAATACCAACTTGTGCAAATTACTAAACCATGCCAAGCCAAATACCAAACCATCATGCCATGCTAAATGCCAAACCATGCCATGCCGAATACCAAACCATCATGCCAACTCTTTCCTTTTTTGAAAACATCAAAAAAAAATTAGCATGAGACAATAAAATGAAGAATTAAAATTTCATTAAGAAAATACCAAGTTTTGAAACATATATGTAAACGCAAACTTCTAAGTTAATCCTATAACTACGATAGGAATATGGAGAACTAATATAGCTATTCTTCATCGAAAGAGAAGCACTGTCCAGATAGAGCCTCTTTAAGTTTCGTCTTCAGTTTTTGATACTTTGACTTTTGAACGTATAGCTCCATTTGCATCGTCGTGACTTGAGTGTCGACCTTTGTTTCTAACGTCTTGACTCTCTCCTGGAGTTGTTTGTAGTCCTTCTCAAGATCATCAATACGCACTGCTTTTTTTGTGAGATCTTCTCTCCATTGATCAAGATAACGATGTAGATCATTAATCTCCGCCTCCGCGTCAAATGGCAACTCCGAATCACTCCCTTCCTCCATGGGAGCTTCTCCTTTGTCCAATAGGGACGTAGAACTTGGTTGTGTTGGAGGTTGTTTTTGGGGTTGAGATTGGGGTTCAGTGGGGGGGCTCGATGAGATGTGTTCGAAGGATAGGATCTTCGGCTGGGATATTCTCAGCTTCTTCTTCCACTTGTTCATTTTGACGACCCCGCCGTTACGCTTCTTTCCGTGACTTATGTATTTGTTGAGTGTTGGGCTTTGTGTAATAGTCCCGGGATGCTATTATCTCTTCATATTCCTCATTCAACTCGACATTCGATTTTCTTAGCAATCTATAAATGAGATTGCTATAAGGGCTTCGGATTTCTTTGTTACCGCCTCCCACATATTGGTAAACACAATTTTCCCAAAATTCAATTGCTCCCTCATTTCTATACGGTAAGCAACATAAAAATCCAAGTTGTTTAGGAGTTTAGCCGACTTACCATTGACGTAAAAAGTGACAATGGCAAGCAAGACTCGATACACTAAAGGCATGTCATTAGTGTTTTTGGTTGAGTGGAAACCAAGGAAGGTTTTAACTTCATCTTCGGATACTTTGTACTTGTAGTGATCCCACTTCTAAGGATCAAAATCATCAACACCCTCATCAGGAACATCAAGGAGTTCATTTATTGTTTTTGAATCAAATGAAACAAGTTGACCTTCTATGACTGAATTTAACGAAAAAGACATGCCATTTAGGTACTCTACCCATATATTAGATTAAAACATTCTTGTGTATCGGGTGGACATATAACTCATTTCCGATACATCCCAAACCGGTCTCTATTTTTGATCATCAAACCAATTGATGATCGGTCTCAACTCCTCATTTATCAAAATATCTCTAATTTTAAGCAATTTCAATGGAATGGTGGACCTTTTATGGTCTTCCCATTCACTAAATAACAACTGAACTCTAAGTGATATGTAGCTATATATGCCTATACCGGTTGGCTCCTTCAAAGCATCATCATATTCTCCTGATTTGAGCCAGAGAAAATTGTTGAGGACAAGTCTCCCTCTTACCTCAGCTAACATACTTTCTTGAGATGGGGTTGCCCTCTTCCTTAGTCCTTGTGTTCTAGACCCCATTGGAACTTTAGGATGAGATTGTTGAGGCACATTTGCTTCCTCATGATATGTTCTTGCTCTTTTCGTTTTTGGGGCAATTGGAGGGTTAGGGTACAAATTTTTCCAGAAAATGGTGATAAAAGTGATGAAATTTATGCAGGAAGTGATTGAGATGAAAAAAGATGAAGATTGATGCACAAAATAGAGTGTGCTTGTCGGATTTGATGAGTTTTGACGGAAGATGAGGGTTAGGGTTGCGGTTTTAGGAAG
Source organism: Eustoma russellianum (assembly GCA_036186865.1). Classification (NCBI taxonomy): domain Eukaryota; kingdom Viridiplantae; phylum Streptophyta; class Magnoliopsida; order Gentianales; family Gentianaceae; genus Eustoma; species Eustoma russellianum. The sequence goes on from AP025051.1 coordinate 33,446,944, forward strand.
AAGAAAGTGAGGAAAGATGGTTGTTTTGCATCTTTTAATGATCCTGCCTGTGATGACATCGATCGGTCGATGTCTGGGACTTGGATCGATCGATGTTCCCAACTTCGATTGATCGATGTCTGTTTTACATCAGTCTCTGAAATAGCTACATAGATCGGTCGATGTGTGTTGCATTCTCTCTTTTTGGCAATTTCGACCCTCTAACCATTATTTATCATCCCTAATCTTGTTCTAATTGATTTGAATGTCTCAATAGGGAGGGATTTGGTAAAAATATCCTCTAGTTGGTCATTGATTGGAACAAATTCAACGCATACAAATCCTTTTTTAATGCAATCCCTTATGAATTGATGCGTTACTTCAATATGCTTGGTCCTACTATGGTGTACCAGTTTTTGTGCTATACTTATGGCTGATGTGTTGTCACGTAAGATGGGTACTTTATCAAACTTAACATTGTAATCATTTAAGGTGTTGATCATCCAAAGTAATTGTGCACAACACGAAGCGGCTGATACATATTTGGATTCCGCTGTTGAAAGTGGCACACTATTTTGTTTATTGGAAAACAAGAAATTAAGCAATATCCAAAGAATTGGCATGTCCCGGAGGTGCTTTTTGTATCGACTACGTTTCCAGCATAGTCGGAGTCACTGCACCCTCTTAAGTCAAAACAACCATTTTTGGGATAAAACAACCCAAAGTTCAAGGTTCCTTTCAAATACCTACAGATACTTTAATGGCAACTAGATGCAATTCCTTAGGCATAATTTGAAATCTAGCACATAAACACACAGCATGCAAAATATCCAGTCTACTAAAGTAAACTACCAATCATACCCCTATATTTGGTTACCTCAAACGGCTTTCCTTTTTCGTCTTTGTCAAGCTTTGTACTTGTGCTCATTGGTGTGCTCACACTTCTTCCATCCTCAAATTTGTATTTCTTGAGTAAATCCTTTGTGTACTTTGTTTGAGATATGTACACCCCATCTTGAGTTTGTTTGATTTACAGACCAAGAAAGTAATTGAGTTCACCCATCATGCTCATCTCAAATGTTCCTTCCATCAATTTAGCAAAATGCTCACAAAGAGAATCATTAGTAGCACCAAATATAATATCATCCATGTAAATTTGAACAAACAATTGATGGATTCCTTTTCCGTTAATAAAAAGAGTAATGTCAACTTTTCCTCTTGAAAACTCATTTTCAAGTAGGAAGTTACTTAATATTTCATACCATGCCCTAGGAGTTTGTTTAAGTCCATAAAGGGCCTTTTTAAGTTTAAATACATGATTTGGATAATCATGATTTTCAAACCCCGGTGGTTGAGCAACATACATCTCTTCTTGAATTATTCCATTCAAGAATGCGGATTTTACATCCATTCGATATAGTTTGTAATCCTTATAGCATGCATATGCTCATAGCATTCTAATAGCTTCTAATCTAGCTATGGGGGCAAAGGTCTCATCATAGTCTATGCCTTCTTCTTGTCTATATTCTTGAGCTACTAACCTAGCTTTGTTTCTAGTGATGTTTTTTTTTATCATCCATTTTGTTTCTAAATACCCATTTAGTGTCAATTATGGGGTGATCACTAGGTTTAGCTACTAATTCCCAAACATCATTTCTTTCAAAGTGATTTAGCTCTTCTTGCATAGCTAATGCCCCATCTTCATCATTTTTAGCCTCTTTTACATTTTTAGGCTAAACTTGTGAAATGAAAGCATTTTCATTAAATTTCCTCCTAGTCATTATGCCTTGACTTGTTTCACCTAGTATTAATTCTTTTGGATGATCTTTCATATACTTATATGAATCCGGTAAATTTGAAGTATCTCCTCCTACTTCTTCATCTTCAACCTTAGGCTCAAGTGGATCAATCCTAAGGTCAATGACAATGCTCCCTTTTGGATTCTTAAATTTTTCTATGTGACTTACTTCAATTATTTCCTCGTCATCATTTATGCATGGTTCATCCTCAAGGAGCTCACTAAACTTGACATGAATTGATTCTTCAACTTTCATACTCCTTTTGTTATATACTCTAAATGTCTTGTTGTTTTGAGCATATCGCATCAAGATTTCTTCATCCGCTTTGGAATCGAGTTTATCCAAGTTATCTTTGGTGTTAAGTATAAAACACTTACAACCAAATACCCTGAAATAACCAATGTTTGGTACTCTATCTTTCCAAAGCTCATAAGGAGTCTTTTTGAGAAATAGTCTCAAGTAAACTCTATTAATTACATGACAAGCAGTGTTTACCGCTTCGGCCCAAAAATACTTGGGTAGTTCAAATTCATTTAGCATGGCTCTACTCATTTCTTGAAGTGTTCTATTTTCTTTTCCGCAACACCATTTTGTTGAGGAGTTCTTGGAGCCAAAAAATTGTGTTCATACCCTTTGGATACACAAAATTCGTGAAACTCACCATCAAACTCACCACCTCTATCACTTCTAATTTCCTTAATTGTGTCTTTTTTTATTTTCTAATCTTCTACAAAGTTTTATGAACTCTTGGCATGCATCATCCTTTTTAGCTAAAACATAACCCAAGTAAACCTAGAGAAGTCGACTACCACCACAAAGGTGTAATGTTTTCCACTTAGACTTGTCGTACAAATATCCCCATACAAATCTATATGAAGTAATTGTAGAGGTTTGGTAGTGGAGATTTCACTTTTGGGCTTGAAACTTGTTTTAACAAGCTTTGCCTTTTGACAAGTGTCACATAAGCCATGGTTTTCGAAATTCAATTTTTGAAGACCTTGGACCTTTCCATTTTTGCAAATCTCTTTGAAATTTTTAAAACTACTATGTCCAAGTCGTCTATGCCATAGTTGAGTCAAATCATTTTTAGCAACTAGGCAAGAAACATTTTGTGATATCAATCATGTGTGCTAAATTTATAAACATCATTTTCCCTTATAGCTTCAAAAATAATCTTATCATTATTTTTAACAATGCATTTTCTTTTCGCAAATTCAACTTGAAAATTAGCATCACATAGTTGGCTAACACTTATCAAATTATATTTAAGTCCTTCTACATATAATACATTATTAATAGTGAAGGAAGAGTTACCAATTTCTCCATGTCTAAGGATTTTGGCTCTCCCATTGCCAAAATGCACCGTTCCACCATCTTGGACCTTGAGCTTGGTGAGAAAAGTTTTGTCTCCTGTCATATGTGTTGAACATTCGATGTCCATGAGCCATTTGGTTCTTTCTCCTTTGGATACTCCATTTATCTTGAGAGACTAAAAAACCAAGAGATTTATGCATCGGTACCCTTTGATGTTTGGGTCCTTGAGGGTTAGTTTGTCGACCCTTAGGTTTCCAAACATACATACTACCAAGTCTAGCTTTACATGCACTCTTCACATGTCTTACTTTGTTACAATGAAAACAAGTGGGTACATGTCTTGATTTATAAGATGAGTCATGTTGTGTTTTTCTTTTGTCTGACTTTTTCTTTAATGACTTAGGCTTAATGGAATAATGTGATGAATTAAATCCTAAACCAGATTTATCATTTCCAATTCTTTAGTTTCCAAGTAGTTTGTCTAGATTATTTTTACCATTGGTTAGTTTTTGTAAATCTAATCTTAGCCTTTCACATTCTTTCCTAATTTCCACATTTTCAAGAGCTACGGTTTTATGCATAGTGAGTATGATATCATGATCTTGAAACATCAAAATATTCTTATCATGCAAGCTCTTGTTTTCTAATATGCATTTTTTAAATTCCTTCTTCAAGTGTTTTTATTTCAAATTCAGTTTTTCAAAATCATCTTGCAAATCTCCTATTTCATCTTGTAAATTAGAAGAGTTCGAATTTACCTCAAGGTCATTTTCAATTGCCATGGGACAAGTGTGTTGTGCTTTTGGATTCTCAACGATTGCAACAAGTCCACATTATTGACTTCACTTTCTTCTCCTTCCGATTTGGAGAGGAGATCATTCCAAGTGGTTACCTCCGCATTAAAAGCTTTCTTCTTTTGAGGAAAGACCTTCTTTTCTTGCTTTTGCGGCTCCTTGACGTGGCAATCGCCAATGAAGTGACCGGGTCGACCACACATATAGCAATTTTCACTTGCTTCCTTTTCTTTGGGTGGTCTTTTGAAAAACTTTCTTACTTGAGTCTTGTTTCTTGTTGCCATTCTTCTAAACTTTCTTACTAGAAGGGCAACTTCCTCATCCGAGTCATCAGACTCTACCACCAATCCCTTGTGTGATGCTTGTGTGGGCTTGATAGGATTCATTCTGTTTTGTTCATCAATAAGGATTTCATGAGTAGAAGATTACCGGATAGCTCATCAAGAGTAAGAGTTGAGATGCTTTGATTCAGTGATGGCGGTAACTTTAGGTGTCCATTCTCTTGGTAAAGAATTGAGGAGTTTTGAGATAAGATCTTCATTTGAAATTTTCTTGTCCACCATGGAATGTTGATTCACTATTCGAGTGAATCGGCCAATAGTTTCCTCAATATTTTTGCCGCTCTTCATATCAAACATTTCATACTCCTTTATGAGCATAAGTCTTTTGGTCATCCTTACTTGTTCAGTCCCTTCATGTATCATTTCTAGCCTTTTCCATCCTTCATGGGCTGTTTCAAGACCTTGAAGTCTTATGAGCTCGATGGTGGTAAGAGCACTCGAGAAAATATCGAATGCTTTGCCATTAATGGAGAAGTTTATCTTTTTTTCGTCAGTGTAGTCATCCTTATCTTTGAACATTGACTCTCCTTTTGAGTTGGTAATCATAGGAACTTCGATTCCTTTGACAACAGCTCTCCATATATCAAATCTATAGCCTTTCAAATGACTGATCATCCGAAATTTCCACACAGAGTAGTTTTGGGCATCAAACATAGGTGCTTTAGTGCTTGGTCCTGAAAATAGTGCAGTTGGATTGGAGATTGAAGTGTAAGATGAAGAGGTTGCCACTGCCATGATCTTTAACCTTGCTACCTGCAAAATTTGGCCAAGCAAGCAAAGTTAGGCTCTGATACCAATTGTCAGGTCCGTAGCACACTCTAGAGGGAGGGTGAATAGAGTGTTGGGGAATTTTTGCAGAATTTTCTTCTGTGACTCAACTCAATGAAATTCAAAATCAAAGCAAGAATGAGAGATGAGAAGCAATGAATGAGTACACCGGATATAGAGTGGTTCGAATCGTAAATGATTCTACTCCACTACCACTTTGTTGCCAAAGTGGATTTTAAACAACTACTCTTCTTATTAAAACTAATAAGAACAACAACAACAAAACTTACACTAACACCTTAGTGTAAGCAACCACAACAACAACTTCTTGCACAAAATACTTTTGTGCAACTACAACAACTACAGCTCTAAGCAAGAACAATTTCTTGTTACCTCACAACTTCAACAAAGTTCTCTCAAGAACTTTCTCATAGTGGGTGGAAGGAAGTAGTAGGGTTCACGCTTTCTCACTAGTCTAAACACAAGCAAAAGATCAAATATTTATGGTTCCTCTTGTGTTAGACTCTCTATCTCTCAGTATACAATAATGAAGATCAAAGAAAGGCTTAACAAGCTTTAAGCACTTTTTACAAATATGAGAGAAGTATACTAAATGAATAATGAAGCTTGATGATGGTGAAAGCGTGTATTTGCCTCATCCAAGCTCTATACATTTATAGAATATGTTGACCACGTTTTTTAGGCTCCACCAAGTCTTCACAATGTATCCAAAGTATTCATCATGCCCAAGATAGTCTTTAGCCACTCTAGATTTGAAATTAGTGCTCCATAGCCACCCTAGAAAGTCTTAGACATGTTTGCAAAAGTTAAGGAAGCATAACACAAATTAAGGAAAAGTCCACAAGAAATTTGAGCAAGATTGGAAAGACAAAACACCATGTATCTCTCTTGGATTTTGTTTCAACGGTTATAAAAATTTTAATTCTGGGGGACATCGATCGATCGAAGTGCTTAGGGTGAGAGATCGATGTCCTCCAGAGAGTTTCCAGTTTTGAATCTTCTTGACATCGATCGATTGAAGCCTCTCCTGAAGAGACTGATGTGACGTCGATTGATCGATGTCCCCTGGACTGAGAGATTGATGTTGGACAGAGACTTTTTAGCCTGACATCGATCGATCGAAGTTTCCCCTGGAGAGACTGTTCCCCTGAGTGAGAGATCGATGTTGGACAGAAACTTTTCTGTCTGACATCGATCGATCAAAGTCTCAATTTTGAGAGACTGAGGACATCGATCAGTCTGAGAGATCGATGTTGGACAGTAAGTTCCAATCTCAACCATTTTTGACATAGTGTATTTTTCTCATTTTGTATCAAATCTCAAGTGTAAATTTAACTTATTTAAATATTTTTACATCATCAAAACATTTTATATCTTAACATTAGGTACTTGTGTGGGATGCATAAAGGGTAAGCAAACCAACAAGACCATTAAGGGTTCCAAAAGAAGTTCTCAGCCTCTTGAAATCATACATGCGGATATCTGTGGACCATTTCACATACCTTGTTTGAATGGTCAAAAATATTTTATTTCATTCATCGACGGCTATTCAAGATTCATGTATGTCTATCTTCTATTTGATAAATCTGAAGCACTTGATGCTTTTAAAACCTTCAAGTTAGAAGTAGAGAAACAAAAGGAGAAGACAATTAAAATTGTCCGATCTGATAGAGGTTGTGAATATTATGGGCGTTACACAGAAAAAGGACAAATGATTGGTCAATTTGCCAAATTCATTCAAAAGGAGGGTATTGTTGCTCAATATACCATGCCTGGCACACCACAACAAAATGGTGTTGTTGAAAGAAGGAATCAGACTTTTATGGACATGGTCAGGAGCATGATTAGAACAACAAAGTTGCCTATATCCTTTTGGAGTGAAGCTCTAAAAACCGCTGTGTATGTTTTAAATAGGGTTCCATCTAAGGTCGTTCCTAAAACACCTTTCGAGCTATGAAATGGTTGGAAGCTAAGTTTAAAACATTTACACATATGGGGTTGTCCAATTGAAGTTAGGGTATATAACCCAAGCATAAAGAAACTGGATAAACGAACGAAAAGTGGTTAGTTTATTGAATATGCAGTTAACTCCGAGGGATATAGATTTTATTGTCCCTCTGATATAAGTGATTTTTATATATATTTTTATATCTTCTACTACTTAATTTGAGCAATATCTTGGCACTTTATCAGGTAAAAATGATTGATTCAGGTATTTTTAGTTTCATCGGGATAATTGAAAACTAATGATTTTTAGCTAAATTAACTACATATTTTGAGCTTAAATGAATTATTAATTTAATGAGTCTATTTTCTATGTTAGTAGCTAAATAAATCTTTAGTTTATTTTATTGTATTAGAACTACATGTGTTTTTTTTAAATGCGGGAAATACACCGATAAATATCAAGATAAGGATGAAGTTTCAAAAAAGACATATTATGATTAGATTTTATCTCATCCTAAAAGCAGAAGAATCTGGTAAAATTTTTATAAAAAAGGGACCATCATCGCACACAAAAATTAGATCTTCCCAGCAAGGGAATTTTCCAAAATGCCTAACGTGTTTCCCGAGGGCAGTTTTACTGCCATCCTCAATCGCCTCAATTGCTTCACGTGAAGAAGCTAGGAAAGAGAAAAGCAAAAGGAAAGCTGCATCAGCATTGCGTCAGCGCGCCAGTCTCAAACCAGCCGGCTGGCTGGGGAAAAGGAGGGAGGAAAACAAAAGTCAGCCTTTCTGCCAGTTTGTTAGCGGTTCAATCGCGTCAGATGGTAGCAAGTCAGTAGTCTTATTAGTTTTTCCGTCAGTCTTGTCAGCCCCAGCAGCCGACATCAGCACGTCAGTCGTCAGCTCCATCAGGCGCGTGTTCCGAGGCTCTGCAGTGCAGTTTTGTACACGGCTTCTTTTTCTACTGCTCTTTTATGCAATTATTGATGGATTGTATGGAACTGATTTCTGGTTAAATTTCTATTTTCTTGTCTAGTTTTTATGACAGTTGAATTGTTTTGATGTTTTAATGTATTAGTTTTCCCTCTTTGATTTATTTAATTTACTAGTTTAATTCCAATCGTTAATTGTTATTGGTGTGTTTATTACGTCAATAGATTAGCTACCTATTGATAGAATATATAATTAACTTCGAAGAACCGGGAGGTGAAGATTTTAATTACGATCGTGTCAACAACAACCTTATAGTAAAATTGACTAGGGATAGATTCGATTTCTATAGGGGGATTGCTAAGACTAAATAATCAAAGGTTATTTAAACTAGGGAATTTCATAGAAATTTAATGCGATTTATTTGATTAAAATTCACATAGGAATATGGAGTTTATGAAATTAAATTAGGTTTTTACGCCAAGACATTGGGTAAAAATTAAAATAGGAAATTTCTTCTTTAGCGGTTCGGAATAAAAACTAGTTAATTATTTTGGGTTAAAGAGTGGATTACACTTTAGAAAAGGTCAACTGAAACATAAACTAGTCAAGAAAATCTTCAACGGGGAAAAGTTAAGGTTGGGTAATTTAATTAGTAGTAGTTTTTTGTTTTTCTTCAATTTGCTTATTTAGGTTTAAATTAAGGTGAAAAATAATTTTGGTACTTAAAATTAGTCCTCGTGGGATCGACAACCCTCTTGCCTGCTACACTGCAATTGTACCTAGTGCACTTGCTAGTTAGTGGTTAAGAATTTACACATCACCCTCACATACTCCAAAAGTGGTTGAAGCTAGAAATGCTAAGTTTCTAGAGGATCATGAAGTTAGTGGGAGTGATTCGAATCGAGAATTTAATTTTGAGGAAGTAAGGGATACACATGTTGTACCTCTATATGTGGACAATTCGGTTGGTATTCATCACAATAAAGAGCCACCAATTGTGCAACCTCAAATTATAAAATCACATCAATAACAGACTGAACCCACTAATCCCACATCTATTGAACCAGTGGGAGTACGAAGATCCTCAAGAACTAAAAGGTCAGTAATTTATAGCGATTATGTTGTATATCATCAAGAGTCCGATTATGACATTGGACTGAATCATGACCCTGTCTCGTTTTCAGAAGCCATGACTTATGACAAATCGTCAGCATGGTACGATGCAGGAGATAGAATCGATGGCTAAAAACAATGCCTGGAAACTTGTTCCGTTACCAAACAGAGCCTCCATGGTGGGATGCAAATGGGTCTTTAAGACCAAAAGAGACTCATATGGTAACATTGAACGATATAAAGCTAGACTTATAGCCAAAGGTTTCACTTAGAAAGAAGGCATTGATTATCATGAAACCTTCTCTACAGTCTAAAAGAATGATTTATTTCGGATAATCATGATATTAATAGCTCATTTTGATCTCGAACTACATCAAATGGATGTGAAAACTGCGTTTCTGAATGGGATTCTTGATGAAGAGGTATACATGCGTCAACCTGAAGGCTTTGTCAATTCTGATAATGATCAATTGGTTTGCAAATTGAATAAATCCATATATGGGCTTAAACAGGCTCCGCGTCAATGGAACCTCAGGTTTTATGAGGTAATCTCTTCATTCGGTTTCGTAGAAAACATTGTTGATCAATGTATATACCTCAAGATAAGTGGGAGCAAATACATTTTCTTAGTCTTATATGTGGATGATATTCTACTGGCAAGCAGAGATCTTGTATTATTGCATGAGACTAGGCAATTTCTCGCTTTGAACTTTGATATTAAGGATATGGGTGAAGCCTCTTATGTCCTTGGCATAGGGATTCACAGAGATAGAACAAGTAAGGTACTTGGTCTTTCTCAAAAGGCCTACATCATCAAAGTACTTGAGAAATTTGAAACGCAGAATTATGCGTCCATTGCGTCACCTATTGTCAAAGGAGAAAAGTTCAGTTTGGACCAGTGCCCTATGAATGCATTGGAGCAGGATCAAATGAAAAGCATTCCATATGCCTCGCTCGTTGGGAGCCTTACATATGCATTGGTCTGTACTAGACCTGATATTGCATTTGCAGTCGGAGTGCTTGGTAGATATCAAAGCAACCTTGGTATGGCTCATTGGAAAGAAGCTAAGAGGGTGTTAAGATATCTACAAGGAACCAAAGGTCATAAGCTCACATACAGACGATCAGAGAATTTGAAAGTTATTGGATATTCTGATTCTGATTACTCTGGTTTTATGGATACGAGTAAATCTACTTCTGGATACATTTTTCTTCTTACTGGAGGAGTAAGAAGCAATCCATTATTTCTTCATCCACAATGGAGGCTGAGTTCATTGCATGCTATGAAGCTACTTCACAGGCCTCATGGATGAGAAATTTCATCAGTGGTCTAAAAGTTGTCGATGCTATTGATAGACCCATAAAGATTTTTTGCAACAATTCAGCTGTTGTGTTCTTTGCGTAAAATAATAAAAGTGGGAGTCGCAGTAAACATATCGACATAAAGTATTTGAAGGTCAGAGATCATGTTAAACAAAGAGAAGTAAAAAAACTGAACACATTAGTACGGAGTCAATGGTTGCCGATCATGTGAATAAAGGATTATTGATTAAATTTTTCATGGATCATGCTTCTAATATGGGACTTCTTAGTTCTCCTTGATTTGTTGTACTTTGATCTTATTTTGCCTAGACATTTGTTGACTTTGAACATGCGCATTTAAAGTTGTTAGGATCTATTTGATCCATAGATGTGGATCTATTTTGAGATGATTTATAGTAAATCATTCCTTTTGTTTGATTAATTGTATGATGCATTGTAATTCTTGGAAGGGAGTGCTTGACATCAAAGCATGATCGCATTGATTCATGTGTTGTATTTTCAGTCTAAGTTTAGCAGTCAATAAATCCAAGTGACAATAAAATTATGGCCATATTGTTTTGTCACTTATGCTATGTTATCTAGCATTCGACATGTGAACCAAGTAGGAGAATGTAAGAATCAATTATAATTAATATAATTTATTGCAAAAATCTCGTAATTTATGTGTAAATCACTAATGTGGATCACATTTGTAAACGTAACCATACGTTTTATTTGCTAGATATGTTGCCATTATTGACTACATTAATGATCAGATTTGATTCTGATTGATTGACAATTGATATAATTCCTTTATGTAAGGAATTAATTAACGGTTAAATATGGAAAGGAGTCTCTGGCCTAGCCTATAATAGAGGGCCTATGATATTCCGTTGATCCAAGCAATAAAGCATTCAGATAGGCATATGCTGGAAGGCTCTATTTTCCACAGGAATTCTTCTCTACATGAGCCTTCCGGTCCGAAGGCAACAACTAAACGATAATGGCCGAAGTTAACTTTTATGCTTCCGCTATTTATTTTGGCATAACATCTTGGTGTTCAATTCATTTGAACGCCAATCTCAGGGGTAGAATACCGAAAATAGATTGTCATAGTAGAATCGCAGTGGTAGAAACTTGTGAAGCATTTTCAAGGGTAGAATCTCAGTAGTAGAGTTCATGTCATAAATAACAATGGTGGAATTTCATTAGTAGAATTCTGTAATACAGTCCCGGAGCATGATGACCTTTTCCTCCTGTAATTGGGATGGAAGCAATTTGAGGACATATCTGTCCCATAATCTCCATTAAAAGATTGACAATACTTCATCGTTTTAACAGTCATCAAATATTTGAACAAACATTTGTTAAAGTTTTTATGCAATTGTCATAAATTATCCCCCTCTTTTAAGCATACCCAACTGTTGCACCACTCATAACTCAAATTATGCAATATAAATTAGCAATCTAAAATCACATATAACATCAAATAGAAATCACAAAGACGCAACTCAAACAAAGAAACTTATACAATACATGAAATGAAACAAGACAAAAAGTAACAACACAACCGAAATGACAAATGGCATGAAATAGTTTCTGCATCTGGGACCTCAAGAAGGAACACACATTTAGTTTGATGGAGGTGGCGCTGAGGCTGGAATCGTCGGGAATGAAACGAATGGAAATGCAGGAATCGTGATTTTTGGAATAAATGGGATACTTGATATAGCTCCTGGCAATGGGATGGTTGCCTGAGGAATTTTCGGAATCGGAATCGAAGCCAGCGGATTCACTGCTGGTATAGACAAAGATGGGATGTTCGGCAGTCCTGGAATTGAAGACTGAAGAAGTTGGCGAGCAGCAAAACTCATGTTGAAGCTTGAGATGAAAAGAGTGACGAGGATAAGTCCATGCTTCCATGCTGCCATTTTTTATGATCACTTGAAAACAGGTACATATAGAGCTGGGGTATCACTGGAATCAAACTCTCTATCTTTTAGGATAGAGTTATCGTTTGACTTCTGCTCACCTTCTTTAGACCATAACGATAGCTTTTGCTGCTGTTTGAATATACTGGATATGATTGATTGACTGACTTGAAATATGCTATTGGGCTATAAAAGTGTTTTGTGATCTTGCAATGGATTTGTGAGTTTTGATGTGAAGAAATCAGTGGGAATGTAAGGATATATATAGTCAAAAATGGCTTTGATGCATGGGATTTTGGTGGGAATTTTGTGGTCTATTAATCTTTCGGACTTGAGAAAGCGTGAAGTGCTTTCTTTGTTAGTTGAACTTTTTGTAGGTATGTGTTTGTAGTTCCAACAAGATATAGCTACCTATTTTTGCTTAACAATATTATTAGTAATTTATACACACACACATATATTTATTATGATAGGGCCTCACTTATAGCAAAGGAATACCATATTGAATACCATATTACAATATGTATACATCATCATAAGCATAGGAAAATGTACAGATGTAAGAATGGCCAGTAGGTGGTCAACCAAGGACAATATGTCATTTGTCCAAAATCAATTCTGTTCGATCTGTGATACTAGTCTGGAAACCATGCGGCATCCCTTGTTTCAATGCCCGTTGATAAAACAAGTTTGGCAATCAATCTTATCTTGGGGCGCCATGCCTGCCACTCTTTCCAACCTCACTCGAACTTTAGCTTGGGCTAAATGTAAATTACGTAATAAGTCTCCTAGATTTAAGGCTGTGAAGGTCTCTATCGCTGCAACTGTGTATTTCATTTGGTATGGCAGAAACAAAAAAATTTTTGAAGACGTTGCTTTTATTCCAGCTGATGTAACTAGGCATATTTGTACACATGTGTATAGAGTTATGCACAATTCATACCCCCAGATTCTCCCCTAGTGCTATTGTTCACTTCTGACTATAGCCGTTCTTGTTTTTGGACTTTCGATTTACGCGCTAGGTTGCTCATGCTGTATATTTTTTCATTTCCATGTAAATCGAGCCAGACAGTTTGTTGCTTTGGTGCTTAGTTTTATTTCGCTTTGGCTTGTGACTGGGAGTATGTTCCTTGTCACTTTTATGCATTGTAAGGGTTACACCCCCATATTGGTGCTTTTTGATGGTTTGGGCACTCCCCGGCCCTTTGGGTAATACTATTTACATTGTTCCCAAAAAAAAGAATGGTCAGTCTCTAATCATGTATGATATGCCGCATTAAAACCTTGTCAAGTAAAACCACCCTTGTGGATAAAACCTTGGCGAAGGAAAAAAGCATACATATTTACATTATTGGCGGAATGGCAAAAAATATCTGGTGCTAAACTCAAACACAAAAAAATGTCAAGCAACCGAAGTAACCAACTAGGTTGTGTGTGTTCCATAGTGGTCGTCTGAAGAAATATGGCGAAAGTATGGCAATATGGAATCCGTACGTACGATACCGCAAATATGAGATGGCAGGGATCGAAGCGTAGTGAAATAGACCATTGCAAAATCTACCATTGCCATTTGCGAAAGGTAGTGTGCAGCTTGATTGACCTCCCGTGGAGCATAAGTGAGTGACATAGACAGTTGGTGTAGTAAAACTCTCAGGCGATCAAGGTCTGGGGCTAATGGACCAGATGCAGCTACTAGCTGAACTAATTCCAGACAATCAACCTCAACAATGACGTGTCCGAATGTAGGCATATAATATAGGATAGCCATTATCACTGCTTGTGTCTCTACCTGAAGTGGGAAATCATGTCTGAGAGGGAAAGAAATAGCGCGTACAAACCTTCCAGCTTCAGTCCGAATAATAGCCCCTCCACCTGCTGAAAGTCGCCCCACTGCAGCGTCAATATTAAGTTTGAGCCTTCCTGAAGGAGGAGCATGCCAATATACAAGCCGTATATGACTTGATCGTAGAGGTGGTGATAGTCCCATATGTATAAGTCTTTGAATAGTACAAGCTGTTTTAGTACCATTTCTTGATTTGGCCCAAGTAAATAGACCATCAAAAATAATAGCAGCATAGAATTTCCATTTATTCCACATAAGAGTCCCAGTAAAAATTTGCTGCATCTCACCCAGAAAAGTATTTGGCGCTGACAGCCACACTGAAAGTAACTAAGTCCTCTAGCATGCGGTAGATACTATTGATATATCCAAGATTGAATAGAAGTAATCACGGACAACACGAATTTCAGAGCAAGTGTAGAATAAGTAATTTGTCGACACATCCTCCCGCCGGCAAAAGGGACAAATTGTGGGCAGAATCACGAAGAACCGGCGAAGTACATCCGTAATGGCAGTGCTCCATTAAACAATCTCCAAAAGAAAAATTGAATGGCTGGCCGTTGCGTTTTCAACCAAATATATTTGTAAGACAATAGCTTTGTCCGCGTAGGCCTGATTAACTCATAGGCATTTTATAACATAAAACTTCCAGATGCAGTTGGCCATATTGGCGTACCATCCACCCATTGTGTCATGGATAAACTTCGCTGATGCATGGAACATGTGTATTCAGAGGGTTTGAACCCTTTATTTGATCATATGTCCCTCTCACTCGACATTTTTATCTTATTTATCTTCATTGCTTCAGATTCCAAAGACAGGGCTTTTGGCGATCATTGCTAAATTTTCTTACTTACTGAGAAATATTTTATGTCGCAAGATATTATATGTGCTAATTTCATTATATGCTGATATCTTGAAAGGACAACCTAAGGATGTTGTATATATCATACCGCTGAAAACTCTTAGAGCTGCAATAACTTTAACATTCTTTTTGTCGTGTAGAAGTATTATAAACTTATTTCCAAGTGAATATGAAGAAATAGTTCAAACACAAATTCTTAAAGCTTTCAATTACACTTACTCAAACATGATGTGAAGAAATTGATATGCGGAGAAGATAAAAGGAAAAGCTCAATCACAAACAAAAGAATCAAAATGCTCAATTGAATCGCATTAAGAAGAAGAGAATCAAACGAGTACAATGAGGAGGAAGCAACGAAAAATGATTCAGCTTGGAAGAAAATTGCAGTAACCGTTTGTATTTAAACACAAAATATCTATGCAAAATGACAAGAATGCCCCTCGGCTGTTTCTCCATTCTTCTTCTTATTTAAGGGCAAAAAGGTCAATTCCCTCCATTTAAACACTACGCGCCAAACTTTCATCTTCTTCCTCACTACGTCAATTCCACAACAGCTAACCCCCTCTGGAATGTCCAGCGTCCCGGCTGCCCAGGCGGTTACATAACTGTTTGGGCCCACCAAATGGCACCTAAACTTCCCAATCTCCAATTGCACACTTCAATTCATCACTTGTAGCTCCAGCTGCCACGGATCATCCTCCTTGGACCATAGCTTCAACACCCCCCTCAAGATGCGCTTGGTGTAGATGTTATAAACACCCAACATCACCATGATCTCTCCCAGTCTCCTTTTGTCCTATGCTTTACTGAAAATATCAGCCAGCTGCAAATTTGTTCTGACTGACATCAACTTCAACATTCCCTCCTGTACCTTGTCTCTCACAACGTGGCAATCAATTTCGATGTGCTTTGTCCTTTCATGAAAAACAGGATTTTCTGCAATATAAATGGCACTCTTGCAGTCACAAAATAGTTCCACAGGCCCTTGATCAGATATCCTCAGGTCCTTCATCAAATATAGTAACCATTGCAATTCACATGTCACCATGGCTATAGCTCTATATTCAGCCTCAGCTGATGACCTTGAAACAGTAGACTGCTTCTTAGCTTTTCATGATACTAATGCATCTCCCAGGAACACACAATAGCCAGTGACTGACCTCCTTGTCTCATTACACCCACCCTAGTCAGCATCCACAAAGCCCTTAAGTTTCAAGTCTCTTGTTCTTGGGAAAAGAAGTCCTTGTCCAATGGTTCTCTTTAGGTATCTAAGCACACTATGAGCTGCTTTAAGATGGTTTGTCATTGGACAGTCCAAAAATTGGCTTAGCTATTGAACTGCAAAGGTAACATCAGGCCTGCTAATGGTCAAATATATAAGCTTCCCTATCAGCTTTCTATACTGGGTAACATCAGACAATAATTTTGCATCATTGTGGGTCAAGGTTGCATGTGTCTCCATGGGGCTTCCAGCAGGTTTAGAATTCAGAAACCATGTTTGTTCTAAGAGTTCTATAGTGTACTTCCTTTGATTAATGTAAATCCCCCCCTCAGCTTTGGCCACTTCTATCCCAAGGAAAAATTTCAGATCACCCATATCCTTGATCTGAAATTGATGGTGTAATGCCTGCTTAATATCATGAATGGCTGTAACACTGTCACAAGTAACAATAATGTCATCAACATAAACCAGCAATATGATCAAATAGGATCCCACTGACTTGGTAAATAGGGTATAACCACATTTGGATTGCTTAAATCCATCACTCAACAGAAATGAGGTAAGAATGGAATTTCATTCTCTACTTGCTTGTTTCAGCCGATAAAGTGATTTCTTCAACTTACACACCATGTCAGCCTTAGGAACAACTAAACCTGGAGGTGGTGACATATAGATCTCTTCATGAAGACCCCCATGTAAATAGGCATTGTTAGCATCCATCTGATGGATATGCCACCTCTGTCTACCTGCAAGTGCCATCACCATTCTAGCTGTTGTCATCTTGACAACAGGAGAAAAAGTATCCTGATAGTCAACACCATATTGCTGAGTGTAACCCTTAGCCACAAGTCTTGCCTTGAACCTCTCAACAGTGCCATCTGGTTTGTACTTGACCTTGTACACCCATCTGCACTCAATTAGTGTTTTGCCTTCAGGTAATGGCATTAGTTCCCAAGTTTGATTACTTTCCAGAGCTGCTAACTCCTTGGCTATAGCTGCTTGCCATTCAGGTGAGACAGATACCTCTGCATAAGAGTTAGGCTCTACATACTGACCAATACTTTAGGCAAAGGATTTATATTTTGGAGTTAGTAAATCATAAGACAAGTATTTGTGGAGAGGGTGTGAAGAAGTGAGAGCAGAAACACATGAAGGCTTGTATGAATTGATTTGATTACAATGATGATCTTGTAAGTAGGCAAGAGGCTGCTTAGCACGTTGAGGTCTCAAATTTGTAATGGGGAGACTAGGCTGAAGATTGTTGATGTCCTGTGAGGATATGGCCAGATCAATGACTATGTTCCCAAGAAATGGATGCGACGTGATCATATGACTGTTATGCTTGTGGGAGATAGGACTTCTATTAGATAAAGGACTAGTAGGTGAAGGATAAGTGGGTGTATGATCAATGGACGTTCTGATTGGTGCTGGAGATGACGAATCAATGGGTGAAAAGGTGTAAGGCGTTAGGAATATTTCTGGCACATATGGAACTGATGAGTCATGACTAGGCAAGGATTGAGATAAGAAAGAGGGGTTAGTGTTCTGAGATGGTGCAGGTAGAGGATGAATGGAGAAAGGGAAAGTGTCTTCATGAAACTTGATATCCCTTGAGACATACACAGACTTGGTTTCAAGGTCTTGTAATATGAACCCCTTAGTTGTGTGTGTGAGTCCTAAGAATATACTCTTCTTGGTTCTAAGGGCAAATTTATCTTTATGAGGCTGATTGTCTGTCTCAAAGGCCAAACATACAAAAACCTTGAGGTTATCATAAACAGGTGGTGAACTGTGTAAAAGCTCATGGGGAGTTTTCTAATGCATGATAGAAGAAGGAGTAATGTTTATAATGTAAACTGAGTGTTGGACACAAAAACCCAGTAGGGAGAAGGCAAACTGGATTGAAATCTAAAGGCTCTAGCCATTGATAGGATCTGTTGATGCTTCCTCTCAACAATGCCATTTTGTTGAGGGGTATAAACACAACTAGTTTGATGCACAATGCCAAGGGAAGAATAAAAGGAAGGCATATTAAACTCTTGCCATTGTCTGTCCTAATAATTTTTATTTGTGCAGTAAACTGGACAGAAATGAAATGGCAAAAACTTTGAACAATAGGTCTAACTTCAGCCTTTGATTTCATCAAATAAACCTAACAGTATCTACTGTAATCAGCAATTTGAGTAAGAAAGTATTGATGTCTGTACATAGTGCAATGTTTGTAGGGTCCCCATATGTCTATGTGTGCAAGATCGAATGGTAGTTTGGATACAGAATTGGAAATTGGGAAGGGGAGCCTTTTCTGTTTGGCTAAAGGACAAATAGCACAATGATGTACATTATCTGAAACTACTGCAGCAGGATGGTTTTTATGAATCTCTCCGATCCTTGATGATGACATGTGGCCAAGCCTTGAATGCCACAACATAGACTTAGAAGATTGAACAGAAAGGGCTTCAGAAGGAGTGAACTGGGAGCAAGAAGATAAAATGGATGGAACTTTCAGTGACCCTTGAATATGGTATAGCCCTTGGCAAGCCTCATCTGAACCAAAGATGATCCTTAGGTCCTTGATCAAACATTTATTTGAGCAGAAAGAAACTTGAATGGCATTAAACTGTGTTAGTTTGCTCAAGGATTACAAATTGAATGCAAATGTGGGAATATAAAATACATTATCCAAGATTAGATCATCATTGACCTTCACAGTCCCAATATGAGTAACTGGTGCAAGAGACTTATTAGGAAGTTTCATAGAAATGTTGAAGGCAGGATAGTAAGAATCAAAGAGATATATGCAAGAGCAGATATGATCACTAGGTCCAGAATCTAAAATCCAAATGTTTAAGTTTTGGGAAGCAATATTACCTAACAACTTACTAGAGCCAACAGCCATTTGAGCTGACAGCACAGCATGGGAGGAGTTAGCCTGATTGGACACATCATTAACATTCTTGCCTGCTTTGTCATTATGCTCCTACAACATGTTAACAATTTGTGCATATTGTTCTGGATTGAATGTTGGTGCTGAATGAGGTACAACTGATCCCATCTCCTGGTCACAAAAGTTATATACCTCATATAGACCAAACTCTCCTCGGCTAGTCATTTCACTATCTTGCTGACTTCCATCCTCAATATTTACCATGTTCACTTATGATCTAGGTTTGAAACCTGGTGGATACCCGTGCTTCTTATAGCACCTATCAACTGTGTGTCCAGACGTGTTACAGTATGCACAAAAGGGAACTCTAGTATTACCCTTGTTGAATTTAGGAAATTCTCTTCTGGTACCTTTATTCATGGTTCCTGATGTAGGAAAACCTGCATTCTCACTACATGAAGCCTTATAGCCATACGAACTATTTTTAGAACCATATGTGACATTCATGACAGTTGATGGATTATTCATAAATGGAGTTTGAAAATGTGAACCAGAGTACAACGGTTTCGTCTCAAGCTTGACTGCCATGGCAAACGCAATCTTCAAATCAGGAAGTGGTGTTGTTAGTAATATTTGAGATTTAACCGCTTCAAAATCATCATTCAATCCTTTTAAGAACTTTATAACACATTCATCATCTATGAATTTGATAATGGAACTACTTAAATTACACACATACATCCTACAAGTACACGTAGGAACAGATTTCAATATTGACAACCCTTCCCAAATTACTTTCAACTTAGTATAGTACTCCATTACTGTCATATTACCCTGTTTAACTCCATAAAACTCTTCTTACAAATCAGATAAACGAAATGAATCTACATTACCGTATCAACTGCATTGTCAAGCCATATAACGCTTTGACCAATGGTAGGAATTAAAGAATTAACTAACCAGGACGCAACCATATTATTGTCGTTGATCCAGGCATTGAATCTGCTGGCTCCTTCTGCAGGTTTCTCGACTGAGCCATCAACAAATCCAACTTTGTTCTTGGATTCAAGAGCTCTCTTAACCGATCTACTCCATCCATGGTAATTATTACCGTCCAACAACGGTTGAACCAAAATCATCGAAGGATTGTCACTTGGGTGAATATAATAAGGATCCTCATACGGATCCGTAACCATAGGTTGCATATTCATCGCAAAAGGGGAAGCATTACAACTTGACGCCATAAACGATCCAAAGTTCATTTATAGATGCTCTGATACCATGTGAAAAAATTGATATGCAGAGAAGATAAAATGAAAAGCTCAATCACAAACAAAAGAATAAAAATGCTCAATTGAATCGCATTAAGAAGAAGAGAATCAAATGAGTACAATGAGGAGGAAGCAACGAGAAATGATTCATCTTGGAAGAAAATCGCAGTAACCGTTTGTATTTAAACACAAAATATCTACACGAAATGACAAGAATGCCCCTCGACTGTTTCTCCATTCTTCTTCTTATTTAAGGGCAAAAAGGTCAATTCTCTCCATTTAAACACTACGTGCCAGACTTTCATCTTCTTCCTCACAACGCCAATTCCAGAACCGCTAATCCCCTCTGGAATGTCCAGCCTCCCAGCTGCCCAGACGGTTACATAACTGTTTGGGCCTACCAAATGATAACTAAACTTCCCAATCTCCAATTGCACACTTCAATTCAGCACTTGTAGCTCCAGCTGCCACAGATCATGCTCCTTGGTCCATAGCTTCAACACATGATTTAAAAATCAAATTGTTAAAATATTTTATATGTTATACATTGAAATTTTGTCTAAAATGATGTGAGAACAATTTCAGCAAATTATTGCATACAATACTTTGATTTGGTTATAATTTTTATGTGGCCAATTAATTGAGTAGCCAGATGCGATAATATTTTTAAGATGGAAGTAGTATTTGTTAGGTCCGAACAACACTCTAGAGGGGGGTGAATAGAGTGTTTGGCAATTTTGCGGAATTTTTCTTGTGTGACTCAACTCAAAAGATATTCAAAATCAGAGCAAGAATGGGAGATGAGAAGTAATGAATGAGTACATTGGATATAGAGTGGTTCGAATCGTAAATGATTCTACTCCACTACCACTTTGTTGCCAAAGTGGATTTTCAACAACTACTCTTCTTATTAAAGACAATAAGAACAACCACAGCAACAACTTACACTAACACTTTAGTGTAAGTACCAACAACAGCAACTTCTTTCACAAAACACACTTGTGCAACTACAACTCTTAGCAAGAACAACTTCTTGCTACCTCACAACTTCAACAAAGTTCCCTCAAGAACTTCTCACAGTAGGTTGAAGAAATATAGTAAGGTTCACACTTTCTCACTAGTCTAAGCACAAGCAAGAGATCAAATATTTATGGTTTCTCTTGTGCTTGACTCTCTTTCTCTCAATATACAACAATGAGGAGCAAAGAAAAGCTAAACAAGCTTTAAGCAAATTTACAAGTATGAGAGAACTATACAACAACGAAAGATGAAGCTAGATGATGTTCAAAGTGTGTGTTTGCCTCATCCAAGCCTCTTCTATTTATAGATGAAGTTCACCACATTTTTGAGGCTCTCCACCAAGTCTTCATCTTCAAAAATGTCAAGATAATGTCCAAATAGTCTTTAGCCACCCTATGGAGTGATTTGATCTTCAATAGCCAACTTAGGATTGCTTAGACATGTATACAATAGTCAAGGAAGCATGTAATATCTTGGGTTAAAGTCCACAAGAAATTTGAGCAAGATTGGAAAGAGAAAACATCATAAATCTCCCTTGGATTTTGTTCCAACGTTCAAAAAATTTTGAATTCTGTAGCACATCGATCGATCGATGTCTCTTATTTGAGAGACTGATGTGTATATCGATCGATCGATGTCTTATAGCTTAGAGATCGATGTCTCATAGAAAGTTTCAGGTTTGATCTCTCATACATCGATCGATCGATGTATGTTCTTCTAGAGATCGATGTGCATGACTTTAGAGATCGATGTCTCACAGAAAGTTCCTGGGTTTGTTCTGTCATACATCGATTGATCGATGTCTCTTCTTCAAGAGACTGATGTATACATCGATCGATCGATGTCCTTCAATTTAGAGATCGATGTCTCACACAGTGTGTTTTTCTTATTTTACTTCAAATTCCAAGTGTTAGTTTCCTTTTTGTCTTTTCCAAACCTTCTTTTAATTTCATCAAAACTCTTCATATCCCAACATTCTCTCCCTTTTGATTTCAAAACCAAGATTTAAAAGATGTTTTGAAAAATATGTTTAAGCTACCAAAGAGTTTAAGACATATGAAATTTCAATCTCCCCCTTTGTCCATGCATTTTATGCTCCCCCTCACATTATGAACTAAGTTATTATGTCCAAAGACTCTCCCTCAACCAATTATACATCCAAATCATACTTTTATCTCCTTACACATTCAACATATACCTCCTTACACATTCAACATATACCAATATGTATCATTTCATACAATGTATTACTCAATCATGTTTTATATCAAGCAAGCAAACTATACCAAGTTATATTAATGTCCTTTCTCAAGTAAAATATATCAATGTACCTTAAAATATCCTTCAAGCACTCAAGTATTGCAATATATCCATCAAGCAAACATATTAAGCAAAGCCAATATATCCATCAAGCAAGCATATTAAGCAAAGCCAATATATCCATCAAGCAATTTAGCATACCAATATATCCATCAAGCAAACATATTAAGCAAGTCCAATATATCAAGCAATTTAGCATACCCATATATTAAGCCAATCAAAGCATATTAAACAAAACTACTTCTCCCCCTTTTTGAAATTATCAAAAACCATAAAATGAAATAAAAGTAGATACGATAGTCATAAAACATACTAAGTTAAGAAACAAGAGAGATAATAGTTATTCTACTCTAGAAGTACTACGGGACATGGGGGATGAAGAAATGCTAGTCCTAATCCTCGTCCAATGAGTAAGTTAAGCCTCGGATGCATGCCTTCATCTTAGCTTTGAACCTTGCAAATTTGTTTTTCAAGGTACCCACCTCGTGTTGAAGCTCTACAACTTGTTGTTGTAGTTCTGGAATACTTGTGCTAGGCCCACTACATGTTCCTTCTTCAGATTCAGGAATAGGTAACTGTGTGTCCCTCTGGACTTGTTCCTCATCAGCTGCAGGTGGCTGAGCTTCATCTTCCTCTTCTTCTATTTCTTGTTCCACACCTTTTCGGGCTTCTTTTCTTGATTTGTTGATTTGTTGAATGTTGATTTTGTCGTAATAGTCCTTAACAGAAATTTTCTCAACCTCCGAATCATCAATCTCAATACCCAACTTTCTGAGCATATGGTAGATAAGGTTTGCATATGGAAGGGCTTTGGACTTTTTAGTGGCGGCTTCTATAACATTGGCAATGAAGATCTCTCCAAAGTTTAATTGTTCCCTATTGGCCATTCTATAGGCAATATAGAAATCAAGATTGCTAGGAAGCTTTTCCGATTTCCCATTGATACAAAAAGTGACAATGGCAGTTAACACCCTATATATTAGTGGCATGTCATTAGTATTTTTGGTAGGATAGAAGCCTAGAAAGCTCTTAACATGCTCTTCACTCACTCGCAATTTGTTCTCGTCCCAATGCCAAACTTCAAACGATTTTAAACCTTCATCCGGAACTCCAATGTATTCACAAATCGTTTTACACGTCCATTCAACATGTTGACCATCAATTATACTATTCAAGGAGTAAGGAAAACCATTCAAATACTCAATCCACAGATTTGCATAGAAAAGTCTGGTATACCTCTTAGACATTTTCTTCATGTTACTTCCAATCCAAAGATTTCTCCAATTTTGAGCATCTATCCAATCAATAATTAGACCTAATTCATTGTTAGAAGCAATATCCTCTAATTGCAACAATTTCATTGGAATTGTTGCTCTTTCAGAATTTTCCCATTCAATGAACAATTCTTGAGCTTTAAGAGTAATGTAAGCAAAAGTACCTGTTCCAAAGGGGTCATCCAGGACTCCTTTGATATTTCTCTTGATCAAAGGAAAATTTTTATAGGTGAGGTTGCTCCTAATCTGGTTCAAAATTTCAGCTTGACTGAAATCTGTTTGCCTATTTCCTCCACTCCTAGCTTGTGTGGGGGCTTGAGACCTAGAAGAATGCCCTTGTTGTACAAGGCTTGAACCTTCTTCTTTAGGTTGAGATGCTCTAGCCTTCTTAGATGTGTGCTTTGATTTACGCATTTTCGGATTTGAAGTTTAGGGTTTGAAGATGTAACTAATTGAAAGAAGGAAGATGATGTAGTGGAGTTGCCAAAGATGGAATTTTTGATGGGAAATTTGAAGAATTTCAGAAGAAAATAAGGGAGGAATCTATTTTGGAGAAAAAAAATCGCCAGAGTGTTTCTAGGGTTGAGAATGTGTTTTTTTGGTGAAGAGAGGGAAGAATTCTGCGTTTTTAGTCGACTGCAGAGTTTCTGAAATTCGTCGACATCGATCGATCGAAGTAGAGATCATATACACATCGATCTCTCAAATAGGTACATCGATCGATCGATGTACCTGTTTTCTGAAATTTGATTTTTCTTACTTTTAAGCATTGTTTATCATTCCTAGTCTTGTTCTAATTGATTCAAAGATATCGGTAGGGAGTGGCTTGGTAAAGATTTCTGCTAGTTGGTCATTTGTTGGAACAAATTCAATGCATACCAATCCTTTTTGAATACAATCCCTTATGAAGTGATGCCTCACTTCAATATGTTTTGTCCTACTATGGTGAACCGGGTTTTGTGCTATACTTATGGCTGATGTGTTGTCACATAAGATCAGAACTTTATCAAACTTAACATTATAATCGTTTAAGGTGTTGATAATCCTAAGTAGTTGTGCACAACACGAAGCGGCCGACACATATTCGGATTCCGCCGTTAAAAGTGACACACTATTTTGTTTCTTGGAGAACCAAGAAACTAAGCAATCTCCAAGAAATTGCATGTCCCAGAGGTTCTTTTCCTATCAACAAGATTTCCGGCATAGTCGGAGTCACTATATCCTCTTAAATCAAACAACCATTTTTGGGATAAAATAACCCAAAGTTCAAGGTTCCTTTCAAATACCTAAAGATACGTTTAATAGCAACTAAATGTGATTCCTTAGGCATACTTTGAAATCTAGCACATAAGCACACAGCATGCAAAATATCCGGCCTACTAGCGGTTAAATAGAGTAAACTGCCAATCATACCCCTATATTTGGTTACCTCAACCGGCTTTCCTTTTTCGTCTTTATCAAGCATTGTACTTGTGCTTATAGGTGTGCTTACACTTCTTCCATCCTCAAATTTGTACTTCTTGAGCAAATCCTTTGTATATTTCGTTTGAGATAGATACACTCCATCTTGAGTTTGCTTGATTTGAAGACCAAGAAAGTAGTTGAGTTCACCCATCATGCTCATATAAAATTCTCCTTCCATCAATTTTGCAAAATGCTCACAAAGAGAATCATTAGTAGCACCAAATATAATATCATCCACATAAATTTGAACAAGCAATTGATTGTTTCCTTGTTCTTTAATAAAAAGAGTAGTGTCGACTTTTCCTTTTGAAAACTCATTTTCAAGTGGGAAGTTGCTTAACCTATCAAACCAAGCCCTAGGAGCTTGTTTAAGTCCATAAAGGGCCTTTTTGAGTTTAAATACATGATTTGGATAATCATGATTTTCAAACCCCGGAGGTTGAGCTACATATACCTCTTCTTGAATTATTCCATTCAAGAATGCGGATTTCACATCCATTTGATATAGTTTGAAATCCTTATAGCATGCATATGCTAATAGCATCCTAATAACTTCTAACCTAGCTACGGGGTAAAGGTCTCATCATAGTCTATGTCTTTCTCTTGCCTATATCCTTGAGCTACTAACCTAGCTTTGTTTCTAGTGATGTTTCCTTTATCATCCATTTTGTTTCTAAATACCCATTTAGTGCCAATTAAAGGATGATCACTAGGTTTAGCAACTAATTCTAAAACATCACTTCTTTCAAATTGATTTAATTCTTCTTGCATAGCTAATACCCAATCTTCATCATTTATTGCCTCCTTTATATTTTAGGCTCAACTTGTGAAATGAAGGCATTTTCATTGAATTTTTTCCTAGTCATTATGCCTTGGCTAGTTTCACCTAATATCAACTCTTTAGGGTGATCTTTCCTATACTTATATGAATCCGGTTTATTTGATGTATCTCCTCCTACTTCTTCATCTTCAACCTTAGGTTCAAGGGGATCAATCCTAAGGTCAATAACAATATTACCTTTTGGATTCTCAAATTTCTCTATATGACTTACTTCAATTATTTCATCATCATCATCATCATTAATGTTTGATTTATCCTCAATGAGTTCACTAAACTTGACATGAATTGATTCTTCAACTTTCATGCTTCTTTTATTATATACTCTAAATGCCTTGCTATTTTGAGCATAACCCATAAACATTCCTTCATCCGCTTTGAAGTCGAGTTTATCCAAGCTATCTTTGGTGTTAAGTATAAAGCACTTACAATCAAATACCTTGAAATAACCAATATTTGGTACTCTACCTTTCCAAAGCTCATAAGGAGTCTTTTTGAGAAATGGTCTCAAATAAACTCTATTGATCACATGACAAGCAGTATTTACCGCTTCGGCCCAAAAATATTTGGGTAGCTCAAATTTGTTTAGCATGGCTCTACTCATTTCTTGAAGTGTCCTATTTTTCCTTTCCGCAACACCATTTTGTTGAGGAGTTCTTGGAGCTGAGAAATTGTGTCCATACCCTTTGGATACACAAAATTCTTGAAATTCTCCATCAAATTCACCACCTCTATCACTTCTAATTTCCTTAATTGTATCCTCCCTTTGATTTTCTAATCTCTTACAAAGCTTTATAAATTCTTGGCATGCATCATTCTTTTTAGCTAAGAACATTACCAAAGTGTACCTAGAGAAGTCATCGACCACCACAAAGGTGTAATGTTTTCCACTTAGACTTGCCGTACCAATATCCCCATACAAATCCATATAAAGCAATTGTAGAGGTTTGGTGGTGGAGATTTCACTCTTGGGCTTGAAGCTTGTTTTAACAAGCTTTGCCTTTTGACAAGTGTCACATGAGCCATGGTTTTCGAAATTTAATTTTGGAAGACCTTGGACTTTTTCATTTTTGCAAATCTCTTTGAAATTTTTAAAACTAATGTGTCCAAGTCGTCTATGCCATAGTTGAGTCAAATCATTTTTGGCAACTAGGCAAGAAACATTTTGTGATATCAAATAATGTGTGCTAAATTTGTAAACATCATTTTTACGTATAGCCTCAAAAACAATCTTATCGTTCTTTTTCACAACATATTTTCTTTTCACAAATTCAATTTGAAAATTAGCATCACATAGTTGGCTAACACTTATCAATTATACTTAAGCCCTTCTACATATAGTACATTATTAATAGTAAAAGAAGAGTTACCAATTTCTCCATGTCCAAGGATTTTGGCTCTCCCATTGCCAAAATGCATCTTTCCACCATCTTGGAGCTTGAGCTTGGTGAACAACGTTTTGTCTCCGATCATGTGCGTTGAACATCCGCTGTCCATAAACCATTTGGTTCCTTCTTCTTTGGCTACTCCATTTATCTTGAGAGCCTACAAAACCAAAAGATGTATGCATTGGTACCCTTTGATGGTTGGGTCCTTTAGGGTTAGTTTGTCGACCCTTAGGCTTCTAAACATATGTGCTTCCAAATCTAGCTCTACATACTTTCTTCACATGTCCTAATTTGTTGCAATGAAAACAAGTGGGTACATGCTTTGTTTTAGAAGGTGATGAATTTTGTTGTGTTTTTCTATTATTTGCCCTTTTCTTTAAGGACTTGGGTTTAATAGAAGAAAGTGATGAATTAAATCCTAAACCGGATTTATCATTTTCAATTCTTTGATTTCCAAGTAGTATGTCTAAATTGATTTTACCATTTGTTAGTCTTTGTAAGTCTAAATTTAGTTTCTCACATTCTTTTCTAATTTCTACATGTTCAAGGGCTACGGTTTTATGCATTGTGAGTATGATGTCATGCTCAAATCCTTATATTTTAAATTCAATTTTTCAAAGTCATCTTGCAAATATCCTATTTCATCATGCAAATTTGAAGGATTAGAATTTACCTCAAGATCATCTTCAATTGCCATGAGACAAGTATGTTGAATCTTTGGATTGTCAACTGTTGCAACAAGTCCAACACCTTGATCTTCACTATCTTCTCCTTCCGATTCTGAAAGGAGATCATCCCACGTGGTTACCTCCGCATTGAGGGCTTTCTTCTTTTGAGGAAAGACCTTCTTTTCTTATTTTTGCGGCTCTTTTACGTGGCAATCGGCAATGAAATGACCGGGTCGACCACATCTATAGCAATTTTCACTTGCTTCCTTTTCTTTAGATGGTCTTTTGAAAAACTTTCTTGCTTGAGCTTTGTTTTTAGTTGCCATTCTTCTAAATTTTCTTACTAGAAGGGAAACTTCCTCATCCGATTCATCGGACTCTACCACCAATCCTTTGTGTGATGTTTGTGTGGGCTTGATAAGGTTCATCCTATTTTGTTCATCAATAAGAATTTCATGAGAAAGAAGATTACTGGATAGCTCATCAAGGGTAAGAGTCTTGAGATTCTTTGATTCGGTGATGGCGGTGACTTTGGGTGTCCATTCTCTTGGCAAGGAGTTGAGGAGTTTTGAGACAAGGTCTTCATTTGATATTTTCTTGTCCACCATGGAGAGTTGATTCACTATTCGTGTGAATCGGTCGATTATCTCCTCAATCTTTTCACTGCTCTTCATTCCGAACATCTCATATTCCTTCATGAGCATGAGTCTTTTGGCCATTATTACTTGCTCAGTTCCTTCATGTATCATTTCATGTCTTTTCCATGCCTCATGGGCTGTTTCAAGACCTTGAAGTCTTATGAGCTCGATGGTGGTGAGAGCACTTGAGAGAATATCAAATGCTTTGCCATTGATGGCAAATTTTATCTTTTCTTCGTCGGTGTAGTCATCCTCATCTTTGAACATTGATTCTCCTTTTGAGTTGGTAATCATAGGAACTTCAATTCCTTTGACAACGGCTCTCCATATATCAAATCCACAGCCTTTCAAATGATTGATCATTCGAAATTTCCACAAAGAATAATTTTGGGCATCAAACATAGGTGCTTTAGTGTTTGATCCGGAAAATAGTGCAGTAGGCTTAAGAGATGAAGTGTGAGATGAAGAGGTTGAAGTTGAGGTTGTCATTGCCATGATCTTTAACCTTGCTACTTACAAAGATAGGCCAAGCAATCAAGGTTAGGCTCTGATACCAATTGTTAGGTCCGAACAACACTCTAGAGGGGGGTGAATAGAGTGTTTGGCAATTTTGCGGAATTTTTCTTGTGTGACTCAACTAAAAAGATATTCAAAATCAGAGTAAGAATGGGAGATGAGAAGTAATGAATGAGTACACCGGATATAGAGTGGTTCAAATCTTAAATGATTCTACTCCACTACCACTTTGTTGTCAAAGTGGATTTGCAACAACTACTCTTCTTATTAAAGACAATAAGAACAACCACAGCAACAACTTACACTAACACTTTAGTGTAAGTACCAACAACAGAAACTTCTTGCACAAAACACACTTGTGCAACTACAACAACTACAGCTCTTAGCAAGAACAACTTCTTGCTACCTCACAACTTCAACAAAGTTTCCTCAAGAACTTCTCACAGTAGGTTGAAGAAATATAGTAAGGTTCACACTTTCTCACTAGTCTAAGCACAAGCAAGAGATCAAATATTTATGGTTCCTCTTGTGCTTGACTCTCTTTTTCTCAATATACAACAATGAGGAGCAAAGAAAATCTAAACAAGCTTTAAGCAAATTTACAAGTACGAGAGAACTATACAATAATGAAGGATGAAGCTAGATGATGTTGAAAGTGTGTGTTTGCCTCATCCAAGCCTCTTCTATTTATAGATGAAGTTCACCACGTTTTTGAGGCTCTCCACCAAGTCTTCATCTTCAAAAATGTCAAGATAATGTCCAAATTGTCTTTAGCCACCCTATGGAGTGATTTGATCTTCAATAGCCAACCTAGGATTGCTTAGACATGTATACAATAGTCAAGGAAGCATGTAATATCTTGGGTTAAAGTCCACAAGAAATTTGAGCAAGATTGGAAAGAGAAAACATCATAAATCTCCCTTGGATTTTGTTCCAACGTTCAAAAATTTTTGAATTCTGTAGCACATCGATCGCTCGATGTCTCTTATTTGAGAGATTGATGTATACATCGATCGATCGATGTCTTATAGCGTAGAGATCGATGTCTCACAGAAAGTTCCAGGTTTGATCTCTCATACATCGATCGATCGATGTATGTTCTTCTAGAGATTGATGTACACATCGATCGATCGATGTGCATGACTTTAGAGATCGATGTCTCAAGGAAAGTTCCTGGGTTTGTTCTGTCATACATCGATCGATCGATGTCTCTTCGTCAATAGGCTGATGTATACATCGATCGATCGATGTCCTTCAATCTAGAGATCGATGTCTCACAGTGTGTTTTTCTTATTTTACTTCAAATTCCAAGTGTTAGTTTCCTTTTTGTCTTTTCCAAACCATCTTTTAATTTCATCAAAACTCTTCATATCCCAACAGTATTAATTGGGTAATGCAACTTTCAACCTGGGTGAAACCTTTTACTAAATACCCGACCTCTTCTATGTTTAAAAGAAAACCTTTTTCTCTCTGGACAATATTCAATATTCATAGGCTTTGAACGTTTTATCCATCTGTTAAATATCTAAAATAACAATTTTTATCCTTCGTTTCTAGCGTTTTGTTGAAGTTTGAACAACCTTTTTTAACAGTCCAAATGTTCGAAAAGCTAAGTATACATCCAATATTTTACTAGAAATTTGAATTGGTCGAGTAGTAAGGATAATTATACTTTTCTTAATAAGAACTTTGATTTGAATCATAACTCTTTCTGTATGCCATTGATAAAAATTTTAGCGGAAAAAAGCTAACAATTTTCCGGCCAATGTATATTAGAAGGATCTGTCACATGCACTTCACGCAATACTTTCCAACGAGACAATGGTAGCAATCTCCACTTCACCAGACCACAACAACAGAACATTATCCAATTGTCTAAGAGGCTTCTGTCTATAAAGGGATGTTGAAAGATCGGATGTACATAGTTATACCCATGTGTTAGAAACACACAGAGGTTAGGTTATTTTTTGATGATACATAATGAAAATTACGTCAAGCTGTATCGATCAATTGCTACTTTAAAATATAAGAAGCACAGCCAATTTAGTGAGTCATTTTGCTTTATTTTATCATGTTTTAAAGTTAAGGAAAAGCGTGTCATTGACTCCATTAGAAATGGAAAAATACTTCACGAGACCACATGAACACATATTGTCATTTATCATCAAAAGTCAGACTTACATTTTCTTTGCTTTGGCAAGCAATGAAATTGATAAAAAAAAACATAGACTTACGTGAATATATGTCAGTCACACAATCAAATGCCACAGCTTCAATATCGATGTTCTAAAATAAAAGAAACTATTATGCTCACAAGAATAATAACAAATAACAAAGTATAAAACATTGGAGGAGGTAAATAATCTCAAGGTATTGGGCCTTCTTCATTGTATGTTTTATTGGATAATAAGTCCTTGTCAAATTTTTAATAAATATTCATTAAATTAAAATCATGTTAGTTGCTCATTCACTATATCGAATTTTGTGTACCAAAATTAGTATGGAAATAGTTATTCACACGTAAGAATTTTAATTGTTTCAGACCTTTGCAACACATACTTACTGCTCATAAGGAAAGATTTTGCTGGCTGCCTTACAAATTATTCGATGACTCGCAACCTTGGAAAGCATGACCTAGAGGAAGTCATTTTTTCAGACCTATGAAGATATGGTTCAACCTAATTTATTTGTAATTCCGCTTTTGTAAATTTGTATAGTCTCTGGGTCATTTCTACAAAAAAAAAAGAATAAAAAAGCTTTATTACGGAACTGCATTACTCATTTTGTGTGCTTTATTTTTTGTTTTACATTACGCGATTGTTGTTTTGATTATCGAATATTAATCTAACAATTGGTATCAATGTAAACCTATTTGTTGTTTTTTTTTCAAAGCATGTGAGAACTTGAGAGGTTAGTATTCAGACATGAGTATCCGTGAAAGTGCATCGATTCCCAGACTACCCCTCCTGGAACCATTGCTATACATACTAGAAATGTCGTGTGAAACACATTGTTGAAAATGGAGGAGAAGAATTAACTGTGAAAATAGATTGCGACTCGGTGATGCCTAAACCTAGAGAACAATGGACAAAAGAGGGGGGGAAAAAGACTTGGGAATTCTATGGCGTTGTACGAGATTCGCTCTGCTCTGGATGATGAACATTACATCTCCATATCAAACTGTGAATCCGCAAATGTACCTTGGGGCATCTTATTGGCTACACATGAAGGGACTAAAATCAAGGCGTCATTTAGTTGCATCACAATTTGAGGGACTGACGAAGTCAAATCTTCATCAGGATCCGAGATAACCGGATAGAGGTAATGCCGTCAGCGTCTCACAAGGACATCATTGTCCCAGAGCGATATGGAAAAGTCGAATCTTCGCTCGAGTCAATGATGATTTAAATGGCGAGTAACGTCGTTGATGACTTGCACAGACGTCGTTTATCACCGGAAATAACATTCCTAGAAATAATTACAAATTGAACAGCGTTAGAGGTCCTAGAGCAATATTCATCCGGCGCTCATTTTAGTTACCGGAGTCACCATGTTTGTGTGCTAGAAAAGTAGATAAACATATCTCAATTTTGAGTGTTGTGGATGATGTTTTTGTTCAATGGATTGAGCTTGGTCTTTCGTGGGATGTGTTTCTGCCTTTTTATACGCTCGGTGTAGCAAACGCATGCTGAAGAGCTAGAGTGCCAAGTGTCCTGTCCCCCGACAAGCTATGTCTGCATGTTTGTCAAGTGGCTCCATGTATTACATTGTATGGCTAGATTGCTTATTAGAAAGCGCCTCTTTTATAGTTAGAACGAGCTAGACTGAGGTGCCTGTGGTCCCGGCAACATAGCCAAGCAGCAAGGTTAAGGCAGTGATGTCTGAGTCGACACACGATGTGCAACTGGGCCGAGTATGAGGCCTAAGTGCCCGAAATACAAGGTAGTGAGATTAAAGCACCATCTCCATGGTTGGAGTCGCAACTGCTGCTGGGCTGATACAGTCCGGACCAGGTATCTGTCGGGCTAGACCGATATGACCGAATCGAGGTGATTGGTGCCGAGATTAATACCACCAGGTCGCACAAGCGGGTGGCCACGCTGACCTTCTTTGACCTTACCGAGAAGGTCGTGATGATAATATCTCGAGAGCTAAGTTAGTGTTGATGTGACGACCTACGCCTTTGGCGGAGTCCAGCAACATTGACTCTAACTGGCCAAGGTGAGAACACTTGTCGTTATCGTCATTATGATTTTGCCCTCATCAGATGCTCCGCGATTAGGCTTACCAAGTAGAGAAAGAAAAACTAACCTTTTGACAGCGAATAAAAACTCACTGACTGTTCTACTAACATACGTCTCTCGCGTGCAAATAATTGAGTGGCTGCATTTTCGGCAGTATCAAAGGGTTTCCTAAGGGTCAATTTTGAAGCGGCTTCAGTTCCAACATGTTTCGGTTTTCATTTGGCGGGAATCCCTATGTGCTTCTTTTAGTTTCCCCTTCCTTTTCAACCCTTTGAACCAAATATATGTCAGGATTCTGCTCAATTCTTATTCAATGCAACGACATTTTCTGGCTAGCCTTTCATCGGCGTTTCTCCCAGCTCTCTCCCAGATTTGTGCCGCTTGAAGTCCAATTAGTTTCGTTCCTTCCAATCCTTTACCCCCCTCGTATATTCATCAAGTAAGTCTCCTTACTTAATTCCTCACGTCTTTCACCATGTCTTCTGATTCATAGAATTGCCACGAAAACGCCTCCTACGCCGGTGGTGAGGGACACGACTTTGTGTTGGGGTCATTGTCAGAGAAGACCGCCTCCAACGCTAGCCGCCACACAGCCATGTGGTTAAGGCAGCGGTTACCACTCTGGCAAGGCCCAACAAAGTCACTAGCCCTTGTGGTGCTGTTCTAACTGTGGTGCCATTGGCACACCGTACTATTAACTATAAGCCCAGAATGGTAGATCCCTGTCCTTTATCTTTTGGTTTGGTAAGCCGAGGTGAATCTGCTAGCCTGGTTTAAAGGCATATTTGCGTCCTGTCACAGGTCGAGCTGAATGATCTCTGCCAGCTCTACCAGATTGACTATGATAGATTTGACCTCCTCCTTCTTCCTACTGGCCGAACTGCCCATGACCCTCCTCTGTGTTATGAGGCCATATACGAGGAACATTTCAAAACTGGCTTCTCCTTACCCCAACTCCCTAAAACATATCCTCTTGTTTTACCAACTTAGGTTGCCTCAGGACGAACCCAAAGACCTTAGAAATCTAGCTTGTTACTTCCACTTCCTCAGATTTGTTCAAATCAGTTTCGATGTTGAAACTTTCATGGGCTTCTTCACATGTAAAATCTCTGAAAGTTGGTTCTATTTCTGCAAAAAGAAAACCCTAAATAAGGCATTCTACTTTGCTGATAACCTTCCATCCTCGACCAAAAGTTGGAAAGGACAGTTTTTCTACAAAAAAAAGGTTGGCCCAACCAGCCAGGGTGTCTGGTGAATATCCCATGCCAACAATAAACTTTCAAACAAACAGCACAAAAAGGTAACTCAAAGTTTGCAAAGTTTTGAGGCCACCGTCAATTAGTTTAAAGTCAGCAGCTATGCCTTGAAAAATCCTGATATGGAACACTTAGTGGGTGGCCCAGCTTCAGCATTTTGGGAGAAAGAGACTTAGAAGTTATCAGGGGTAAGAAACGAGCCCTTTACTTTTTTGTATTTTGTTTCATTGTTTTATGGCGGGTTGATGAGACAATTTGTTGCAAGTACTATAGCGAGCTTGTCGACTAACCTCGTTGCCACAATGAAGGCAAAAAAGGAAAGAGAAGCAAGCGGCCGATGCAGCAGATCGTGCACAGACGGCAATCCAACTAGAAAGAGGCCCTATTTCGTAAAGGGAGCTGTGTCAACTGGCAACGATGGTGCCAGATACCAGGGAACTCCGAGAACTATGGGAGAAGAGGATGCATCTCGCACCAGGTCAGATTTTTTAACTGATCCAACTCTATTATTGGTGTGCAGACCTACTGTATGATGTCAGGTTCATGTCCCCTGCGGCTTTAGAGGGACTGGTAATCTATGCTGATCCTGTCAGTGCAGTGGCTGCAGTGGAGGTTGGCTCCTGAGCTAAAAAAGAGGATGACGCTGCGGCAGCACTGGCCCCGCGGCCCTTAGAAGGGGTCAAGTCGTGGGGCCTTCCTTGTAACCACATTTTAGCTGGGAGGAATAGATCCATAGTTCAAGGAACTGGCGGACAGTTCCAACGTGACATGGCTCTGGTGAGTCGGTCTTTAATTTGCTTGCACTATCACTACTTTCGTTCAACCTCGACTTCTCTGTTAGCTTACTTCTAGTTCAAGACCATGCAAGTGGAGTTCATTGTTGGGAATAATGGTAATACAAACAAGAAAACAGTCAAAAAAAAGCTGAGACGAGTTTCTAGATAACTCTGTCCTTAAAGCAATTTAGCCTCTACCGGTGAGCAAGGTAGACAACGAGACTAATGCTTTCCAAGATATAATGGTTTTCTTCCTTTCCTTTGCCCTAGAAGAGGAAGATTGAACTTGCTTTTAGAAGAGATTGAAGATGGAGATAGTAGAAGAGAAAGGATGCTGAATTTTCCTTAGTTTTGCAAGAATGTGTTGTATGTAGTTGATGATACCAAGGTCTACTATATATAGACCTTGGGGTGTGTTAAAAGACCTTGGGTGTGTTAAAAGACCCTTTTTGAAACTTGTTTCAGCATCTTTTCAACCCTTAATGTCAGTTTTTTTACCGTTTATAGGCGAAGGGAGATGAACCTTGGACCAAAGGATACAATTCAAAGTGAAAGGCTCTGTCAGTTGCCACATCGATCGATCGATTACACTTCGAT
Organism: Eustoma russellianum; assembly: GCA_036186865.1. Classification (NCBI taxonomy): domain Eukaryota; kingdom Viridiplantae; phylum Streptophyta; class Magnoliopsida; order Gentianales; family Gentianaceae; genus Eustoma; species Eustoma russellianum. The sequence goes on from AP025051.1 coordinate 33,483,267, forward strand.
CGATCGATGTCATCGATCGAAGTCGGACAGAATCATTTCATTTTCATTCTACCTCACATAGATTGATCCATGTTTGATGTGATCGATCTATGTTGGACAGAAAGCTTCTAGCATTGCACCACTTTACATCGACCGATCGATGTCTCTTACATAGATCGATCGAAGTCCTCCAGAAAACTTAACTTTATTCCATCTTTCACTTGGTTCGATCCAGCCTAAACATAGATCGATCCAAGTGACCTATTTCAAGTTCAAAGTGTTTACAACATCATTTCAATCTCCCAAACAACATCATATAAGTTCCATATAAGTTTGGAGCACATAGTAAAGTACTTTAACATACTTTTCCAACAATCCCCCACATGATCCAAACTTATATATAAACACTTTCAAAACGTTAAACAACTGACCTCTCCATTATCAATCGAAGATAATGACACAACGCATACGGTGACTTGTGGTCTTGAATCGCCAGTAGTACAACTTGAGTTATATAAACGGAAGTAAGATGAACTTCGTCTTGAATCTTACTGCACTATTGTCTATATGAACAACAAGAAGACATATCATTATCTACTTCTTCAAGTTCGCGGTTTGGTGCGATATCGGCCATGCACCTATCTCGGGATTCATAAGCTCTCTAGAGAGTTTTCCAGGCTATCACAGGAAGCGACACCACTTCCAAGCTTATATAGGTGAAATTCATCAAGTGTGCACTGTTCACACCACCAAACAACATGGCTATGAATATTCATTAAGATATTCTTAAAATCTCACCTCAAATCTTTACAGTAAGCACTATCAACAACAACACCTTAGGGAGGAACACTTTAGATAGTGCAACTTAGAAATCTTTCATGACTTGTTTTTACCACATTGAACCCCGTTTATAGGATCTCTACTAATAGTGGGTTGGGTTCCCATCATGAACAATTCTCTACAGATGGAATAAGTCACATCCCCCTCGATGTTTCATAGACTAATTTTTTATTTAGTCCTTTAATCAAAGGGTCAGCAAGGTTAAACTTAGTCCTTACAAACTCCAAGTTTACCACCCCAGAACTAATCAACTCACGCACGATGTTGTGCCTTTGACGGATGTGCTAGCTCTTCCCATTATAGATTTTGTTCCTTGCACGTGCGATTGCAGCCTGAGAATCACTATGAATAGACACAGAAGGCATAGGTTTAGACCACAAAGGAATATGAACAAGTAAATTCCTTAACCATTAAGCTTCTGTTCTTGCCAATTCTAACGCGATAAATTCAAATTCCATTGTTGATTTAGCACTACATGTTTGTTTACATGACTTCCAAAAGATAGCTCCACCACCCAATGTAAATACATATTTACTAGTGAAGTTTATCTCATCATTGTGAGTCACCCAATTAGCATCACAATAGCCTTCTAAAACAGCAGGTGATCCACTAAACATAAGTCCTAAATTCATTGTTCCTTTAAGATATCTCAATAATCGTCTTAACACACACTAATGATTCTCATTCGGATTATGAGTATATCTTGCAACTCTATTCACAGCATATGCAATGTTAGACCTAGTGCAATTCATCAAATACATTACACTACCAATTATCTTAGCATATTCACATTGTGACACACTTTTAAACTTATTTTTAGTCAATGTCACATGCGAATCATAAGGTGAACTAACTGGTTTTACATCATAGAAATTAAACTTTCTCAATATCTTTTCCACATAATGTTCTTGAGAAAGTAAATAACCCCCACATTTTTGTACTAACTTAAGGCCAAATATTAAGTCCGCCTTCACCATGTCTTTCATGTCAAAAACAGAGGATAAAAATGATTTTGTTCATTTACATCTTCTATGTTGATTCCAAAAATTAACATATCATCAACATAAAAACAAATAATGACACCAACACAATCATTAAATTTACTATACACACAACGGTCACTTTCATTTACTATATAAGCATTTGATACTAAAGCATTATCAAATTTTTTGTGCCATTGTTTAGATGCTTGCTTAAGACCATACAAGGATTTCTTAAGTCTACATATTTTATGCTCTTGGCCTTTAACTATCATATCCTCCGGTTGTTTCATGTATATTTCCTCTTCTAAATCTCCAATCAAAAATGTTGTTTTCACATCAATTTGGTGAATAAAAAGCTTGTAGATAGAGGCAAGTGCTACTAATATTCTAATAGTAGTGATCCTGGCAACCGGAGAATAAGTATCAAAGAAATCTATACCCTCTAGTTGTGTGAAACCTTTAGCGACAAGCCTAGCCTTAAACTTATCAATCGTTCCATCCGCCTTTAGTTTCTTCCTAAAAACCCACTTACAACTGATAGGTTTACATCCTCTAGACAAATCTACTAACTCCAAAGTATTATTACTAAGAATAGATTCAAGTTCACTATTAATGGCTTCCTTCCAAAACTTAAAATCTATTGACTTAATAGCATCTCCATAAGTTTTGGGATCATCCTCTAAAATGAACGCCGTAGTAAAATCACTTCCAAATGATTTTTCAGTTCTTTTTCTCTTACTTCTTCTTGGAAGATCAACCTTTTGTTCGACTACGGTCTTACTAGACTCATCTATCTCAAATATGAAAACCACATCGGATTGTCTATTCATAGGAAAGATATGCTCAAAGAATTCAGCATCCTTATATTCCAATAGAACTATTATCTATAGACATGAATCTATATGCTGCACTATTTTGAGCATATCCTATGAATACACAATCTCTTGTATTTGACCCGATTTTACTTCTTTTAAAATCAGGAACGACAACTTTGGCTAGACACCCCCACACTTTCAAATAATTCAAGTTGGAAGCATAGCCCTTCCATAACTCATAAGGAGTTTTGTCTAACTTCTTATGCGGTAATCTATTTAAAATATGACATGCAGTCAAGATTTCCTCACCCCACATATTGTCTGGCAATCCTGTTTTCAACGTTCTATTCTTCCTTTCGGCTACTCCGTTAGACTGAGGCATATACGGAGGTGTTACTTCATAAATAATGCCATTTTCTTCACAAAACTTTTGTAAAGAATGTGTACAATATTCACCACCTCTATCAGTCCTAAGTATTTTGATCCTTAAGTCTAATTGATTTTCAACCTCATTCTTATAACTTATGAATTTAGATTTGGTCTCATCCTTATGACTTAATAGATATACCTTTGCATATCTAGAATAATCATCAATAAAAGTGACATAATACCTTTTCCCACCTTTACTTATATGATTCTTGAAATCACCTAAGTCGCTATGGATCAAACCAAGTGTTTGAGAAACTCTGTCCTCTTTCTTGAACGGTCTCTTATGATGCTTAGCCTCCACACAGTGTTCACATTTGTTAAAACTATCATCATCATAAGATATCACATTCATGTTTTTGAGTTTTTTTATTACTCCTATGTTTGCATGTCCTAGTCTAGCATGCCACATATCAAGAGACTCAGCAATACAAACAGAACTAGATGTATCTTTATTATTACAACAAACAGCATCAAGTACCAGCAGCCCCCATTAGAGAACCCCTTGCTAATAAATTTCCCATTTCGAGACAAAACAAGTTTATGACATTCTAAAACGAGTTTAATATTGGCCTTGTTCAGCAAGACTCCGGAGATCAAGTTCCTACGCATGGCAGGAACATGCAACACATTGCTAAACTCCAATCTCTTCCCAGAAGTCAACTTGAGAAGCACCTTACCCTTTCCAAGGACTTGGATACTATGTGCATCTCCCAGAAAGACTTGCTCGTCACTGCCTATTTCTTTATATTCAGAAAAATAGGTCTTTACTGGTAGCAATATGCCTGGTAGCTCCAGTATCTACCACCCATTCCGTAGTGCCACCAACAAGGTTTATCTCTGTTAAGACGACTGCAGCTATGATGTCGTCTGCTGCTCCTTTAGCCTCCACAAGGTTTGTCTGGTTGCTGATTTGTCCCTTCCTCTTTCTACAGTTGACTACTCGGTGTCCTGGCTCCCCACACACCCAACATACCCCCTTGATCTTGTTATGGACCTGCACAGTAACTTTCTTACCTTTGTGTCCACCACTGTAGTTGCCGTTGTTGTTATTATGGAACTTTGGTTTCTTCGCAGCATGCTCAACTACATTGGCCTTGACGCCCTCTTCGTGGTGAGACTCATCTTCCATTCTGTTGTTCTCTTTGATGCATATGTGTTTGATTACTGCATCTAGAGACAACTTGGCATCGTCATGTTTCCTTTCTTCTTGTATTTGCTCCAAGAAGAGGAAGTTTCTCCAAAAGTGCCGCCGCCTGGAATGTCTCCTCAATCTTAATTCTTTCATGTTCCTGATTATCCATCGATTGTTGGAAATGATGGATTTGGTCGTTGATTGGAGCATGATCAACCATCTGGAACTTGAGGAACACACTCACCACGTACTTACGTTTGCCAAAATCTTCAGCACCGTATTTGTTTTCTAGTGCTGACCATATTTCCTTTGCAAAGGTGAATTTGACATAAATGTCAAATAGGGAGTTGGCCAAAAAGTGCAGAATATAGCCTCTGTATTTGCACGCTTTGGTTTCATCATCTCGTTTGTCTATCTTGAGCACATAAAAAACCGTAAGCATCTCAAGGAAGAACAGCACCTTGGTCGCCCAACTCTTGTAGAATTTGCCATCAAATGGCTCCATTTTTGACATATCAGGAAGTGTTTGCTTGGATGCCATCATAATTTGCTTTAAGATTGTTGGAAATGATGGAAATACAAATAAGAAAACAGTCAAAACCAAAGCCGAGACGAGTTTCTAGATAACTCTATCCTTAAAGCAATTTAGCCTCTACTGATGAGCAAGGTAGACAACGAGACTAATGCTTCCCAAGATATAACGGCTTTCTTCCTTTCCTTTGCTCTAGAAGAGGAAGATTGAACATGCTTTTAGAAAAGATTAAGGATGGAGATAGTAGAAGAGAAAGGATGCTGAATTTTCCTTAGTTATGCAAGAATGTGTTGTATGTAGTTGAAGATACCAAGGTCTACTATATATAGACCTTGGGGTGTGTCAAAGACCCTTTTTGAAACTTGTTTCAGCATCGTTTCAACCCTCAATGTCAGTTGTTTACCGTTCATAGGCGAAGGGAGATGAACTTTGGACCAAAGGATGCAATTCAAAGTGAAAGGTCCTGTCCGTTGCCACATCAATCGATCACATCGATCGAAGTCAGACAGAATCATTTCATTTTCATTCTGCCTCACATAGATCGATCCATGTATCGATCGATGTCACATCGATCGATCGATGTCTCTTACATAGATCGATCGAAGTCCTCCAGAACACTTAACTTTATTCCAGCTTTCACTTGGTTCGATCTAGCCTAAACATAGATCGATCCAAGTGACCTATTTCAAGTTCAAGGTGTTCACAATATCATTTCAATCTCCCAAACAACATCATATAAGTTCTATATAAGGTTGGAGAACATAGTAAAGTTCTTTAACGTACTTTTCCAACATTCACAAGTAGAGCTAAAGGTGTGAGTGAGCTTCTAGAGAATGAGATGAACAAATGCATCACTTTTGCCTGGGCCACTAAGGAAAAAGGACAGAGAGTCGCGGAGTTCAAGGCCAAACTGGAGAAGATTATATGGGAGAAAGAGGAGGATGAAGCCGCCCTAAAGACCTCTTCCTCCACTATCGACAACCCGAAGAGCCAGTTTTCTAAGCTACGGCTAGCTATGAAGGATGCGCAGGCAGCCAGCGAAGCGCTAAAGGAGGAGCTGGATAAGGCTGACAAGTGCAGAGTCAAGGCGGAGTGCAAATTGGTCGAGATGAAGGATTAAACTATGTTGTTTCTGCAGCGATTGTCTGAGGCCAAGGATTGCGCTGTGGCTGAATTCAAGAAATCTATCATTCTTGGCCGAGAACTAGGCGCTTCTTCAGAGTTACGATTTGGAGATGGGATAGACGGAGACCATCAATGTCTGTGCCACGATGAACCCTTCCTTAGACAATGAGGACCCCTGCATCGCTGAACTATACAATTCGACTGCTAAAGAAGAATTCGATGAGCAGTGTAGGCTTTTTAGCGAGGGTGTCGACCTTAGCAAGGATCTAGTGTAGTGCAAATACTTGTATTTTTTTCTTTCGATGTAACCGCTCTTTTATTGAATGGAAAAGGCCTTTGTTCAGCAATCATGTTCATCTTTCTATGTTAGCTTTTCCAGTTTAATCATTGTTGAGCTGCCTTGTTAATTAGAGTAACCAGTGTAATTACTTCTGCCTTTCAAAGCAGAACTCGTTAACTGGAATGACCGTACAAATAATTAATCTACTCTTGCAAATCCCCCTTAGACTTTCAAAGCTGATCTGAAGAAGTAAGAAAACATAGGCGCAAGGAACTTTAAACCCAGTGATATCAGCCCAGATCTCCAGAGCAGTATTGAATATTTAGGCTTGGAACCCCTACATTAGGCGCTTTCTAAATGTACAATGGGCTTAATCCATGATTTAAAATCGAAATTAGCAACTCCCGTACAAGTTATGAAAGCATGTTATGGTAAATTCCTTAAGATAATAGTGACAGCTGCGCAAGATAATGTCGAGGTCAAGTGTAGCAATATAGGGCAGCGCATACATGCTGATTTGATCTCCTTAACGAGGGGCTACTCAGACCGGCTGAGGCCAATTATACGCGGTAAACATTTTCCATTTTTGAATTCATGGAAGCACAAATAGCTCATGTTCAAGATATGAAGACGCACTCTAGCAACTTCTTGTTAGAACAAGTTGAAGTTTTGATGATTTGCACAATTTGGTACATCGAACGATGGATTCGGCGCCTCATGTGATGTGGTTGGAAGTCAGTATACTTCGAACGCTTACATTAGGCGCTTCATGTACCTTGGTGAAATCCAGTACACTTCGAACGCCTACATTAAGCGCTTCATGTGAAGTGTCTGGAAGCCCGAACACTTCGAACGCCTACATTAGGCGCTTCATGTGTTCTGGAAAAAAAGGCAGTACACTTTAAACGCCTACATTAGGCGCTTCATGTGTACCACCAAGTCAAAAGTACTTTTCCCCCCAAAATGGGCACGTACATCAAGTCAATTTTGAGAAATGTCAGAACTAGTTCGAACAAGCATGAAGGCTGACATTAGGCACTTCATGTGACTTCGAATGCCTTCAATTGCCCACGTAAGGCGCTTTATGTGACTTCGAACGCCTGTTCAATTTCACATAAAGCGCTCCAAGTCACTTTGAACGCCTGTTCATTAAGCACATTAGGCGCTTCATGTGACCAACGTTACAAAAGTCTTATGCTTTACTTTCTAACATCATTTGACTCTTTGTACCCTCCTCTTTTAGTGTTATTTTAACAGGTCCTTTCTCATTCCTGAAGAAGTCAGGTTTCCTTTCCTAGCTTCTATTTTGAAACTTCTCCAAAAATGTTGCTACAAGCCAAGAGGAGATCTCCAAAGAAAAAGACACACCAACACAAGATGCCAAAACCCATTATTGGCTCTACAAGGGCTTCAAACGGGCAGAATTTTGAAGGATGATAAAACAAAGGTTTCTTCCATTTCTTCAACAACTTTCTACACTTTCAATCTCTCAAGTTTTTTCTCAAAGCTCAAGCTCTCAAGATAGTTGTAAACTTTGTATATTTTTACTTTATTGTTGAGAGTGATTATTGTAAGAATAAGAAGAGTCTTCTTCTTGGTGAGTAAAGATTGTGATAGGTGAAGTAGATTGTTGGTCAAGGAGCAAGGGTGCTTCTAGCTTGAGATTTCTAGACCTTGAAGGGTTAGTCGATAGTGTTGTGGTGCACTATACTCCCTACAAGATTTCTTTGAGGGCAAAGAAGATCTTTGGAGGCTAGACTTCAAGGGGTTAGATCTCTTGGTTGTGGTCTAGGCGTGTAGCCTAGTTTTGTTGTTTGGATTTTTCATTTCCTTGATTGTTGTTTCCCCATTGAAATAACAATCCCCATTCCAAAATCCTTCTTGTGAAAAATCAAGAAGGTAGAGGAGTAGAGTCATTTGACTTGAACCTCTATACATCCCTATGTTCTTTGCTCTTTTGCAAAGTTTTATTCTTGTTAAGAACACACCCAAGAATTGGCTGCACTCAAAAACAAAACATATCCAAGAAAACATTCATACTTGGTGAACACACTATTCAACCCCCCCTTATAGTATGTTCTAAGGGACCTAATAATTGGTATCAGAGCCTAATCTTGAGTATTTGAGTTCAAATAGCAAGATTTGATCTTTAGAGTATGAATTCCTTTATTTTTGATGATGCTAGTTCCCCCAGTGGTGATGCCTCAAGAAGAAGGAGGCAAGAGACACTTCTCCCTTCTATTTCAAGTGTCCATGTCAAAGTTCCAATGTTTGATCCTCTAAACTACCCACTATGGAAGTCCAACATGGAAACATACTTACGTTCTTGTGGGTATCGTATTTGGAGAGAAGTATCAAAAGGTTCCATTATTCCTTTTGATGTTGATGATCCTACTCCTGAAAAGGAGTTACAGTTTGCCATAAATAGCAAAGCTCTTGCTATTTTAAATAGCTCTCTTACTCCAAATTAGAGAGCTCACATACAAGGAGTCCAATCTGCCCATGAAGCTTGGACAAAGTTGGAGATGATCCATGAAGGAACATCTCAAGTGAGAAAGGCCAGAAGGAGACAACTTATAAAACAGTTTTACAATTTCAATGTCCCCAAAGGCGAGAAGATAGGGGAATCTATCCAAAGGTATACCAAATTTGTCCACTTACTCAATGCGGTTGGCAAGAAGATTGAACAAGAGGATCTCAATCACTGCTTCCTAAATAGTTTAGGAAGAGAATGGAACGCGAAAGTAACGGTATTGAGGAGTCCAAAGACTTGGAGACCATCACTTTGGACAAACTCTACGGGAATCTCATCACTTATGAGATTCATCTTGATGCGCAAGAGAAGAACGACCCTATCCGCAACTCAACTGAAGCTCTTGCATGCGAGTCGGAGGACTCAGACGATGAACTCGGACTTCTTGTTAGAAGATTCCGACGTTTTGCTAGAAAGAATGAGGATGAAGCTAAAAGGTTCATCAAGGAGAAATTCTCCAAAGACAAGGTGAAGGACCAAGACAACAAATGCTACAAGTGTGGGAAGTTTGGTCACTTCATGAAAGATTGTCGGGTGAAGGAGCAGCGACTCAAAGATAAGAAGGCCATCTACCAAAGGAAGAAGGCCTTACAAGCGGAAGTAACCCATTGGGAGAGCATTCTTTCCGGGTCCGAGAGCGACAATGGCGACAATGATGATCTTGCTCTCACGGGTGTTGTTCATGATGATCTCGATAAGGAGTTCTTTGCACTCATGGCCATTGATGACGACATGGAGGTATGCAATATTACATCTCACTATAGATTAATTGATGAAAGAGATGATTCAGTGCAAGAAAATGAATTTTTTAGAGTTAAAATATAAACGTGTCAAGAAGGAGTTTAGAGCATGTTTAAATGAGTACAATGACACGCTAGAAAATCACATTGTATTACAACTTGAGCACGATATATTATTGACCATGCATGTGATTGCACTACAAGAGAAACATGATTTGATGAAATCATGTGTTCAAGCCCTTGATGATAAGAAAAATGACTCAAGGGTAAGTGCTACAAAAATAGAGGTGGTTAAGGATGCATCTAGGCCAATCACGAAAGCTAAAATCAAGCCTAGCGCTATGTATGCATCCAAGAAGGGAAAACCAAAGGAACAAGCACAAGTTGTCAAGGAGTCTAAAACCTCCTTGAAGAAACAACGGCACATGCCTAAGGGAAAGGCAAACACACCAAAGTTGTCTCAACCTTTGGTTCAAGTCGTGAAACAAAAACCTTCTTTGATTTCAAAGAAGGTTGTTCCTAAAAAGGAATCACGAAATGTGCCAACGCACAAGCATGCACAATCTCACAAACATACTCCTACATGTTTTTATTGCAATAGGAAAGATCATGTAGAAAGAGTATGTAGAGCTAAAAATAATAAGATTCTTGTGTGGGTGCTGAAAGGCGAAATGAAGGTAACTAACTTTCAAGGACCCAAAACAAAAACGGTACCAATATCATATGGTTCATTTGCAGGCCCTAGCACTCAATGGAGAAAGCAAAGACAAGAAGGTCAAATGGGTCGTGGACAATGGGTGTTCCAACCATATGACGGGAGACAAAAGTCTCTTCCATAGACTCACTATGCAAGATGGAGGGGTTGTCCACTTTGGAGGTAGCAAAGGCCAAATCAAAAGACATGGTATTGTGGGTAACAATTCCTTCTCTTAGTGATGTCTTATATGTTGTAGGACTTAAGTTTAACTTGATAAGTGTCAGTCAACTATGTGATGCTAATTATGAGGTAACCTTTTGAAAACAAAGTGTGTTTTGAAAAAGGGTAATGCTATCTTATTTGAGCCTTTGCGTTTCAAAAATATTTACAAACTTAGCATCAATAATTTGGTTTCTCAAAATGTATCTTGCCTAGTTGCTAAAAATGATTTGACACAACTATGGCATAGACATCTCAGACATGTATGTTTCGAAACATTTAAATTTATTTGCGAAAACAATAAAGTCCGAGGCCTTCCAAAAATGAGTTTCGAAACCATGACTTATGTGACACTTGTCAAAAGGCGAAGCTTGTGAAAACAAGCTTTAAACCAAAGACAAATATATCCACCTCCAAACCCCTACAATTGCTTCATATGGATTTGTATGGGGATGTTGGAACAAAAAGTTTAGGTGGTAAAAATTATACCTTCGTGGTAGTAGATGACTATACTTGTTACACATGGGTGATGTTTCTTGCTAAGAAAAATGATGCATGTAGTGAGTTTATGAATTTAAGTAGACGATTGGAAAATCACGTGGGTGACACTATTAAAACCATTCGTAGTGATCGTGGTGGTGAGTTTGATGGTGATTTCGAAAGGTTTTGTGAATCCAAATGATACTCACATGACCTTTCGGCACCTAGAACTCCACAACAAAATGGTGTGGCCGAACGAAAGAATAGAACTCTACAAGAAATGTGTAGAGCAATGTTAAATGAGTTCGGCTTGCCCAAATATTTTTGGGCCGAAGCGGTAAATGCCGTTTGCCATGTGATCAATCGTGTAATTGAGACCATACCTAAATGTGACACCCTATGAGCTTTGGAATGGAAAAGTTCCCAACATTGGGTATTTCAAAGTCTTTGGTTGCAAGTGTTTTATACTTAATACCAAAGATACTTTGGACAAACTTGACCTCAAAGCGGATGAAGGTATCTTTTTAGGTTATGCCTCAAATAGTAAAGCATTTCGTATTTTCAACAAAAGGAGTCAAAAGGTGGAAGAATCAATCCATGTTAAGTTTAATGAGTCACTTAGTGACGAACCTAAACTTAATGAGGATTATGAAGAAAATGAAGATGTGACTCCTCAAGAAGAAATTCTTGAGGATATTCCTATGGTTGCTCATCAACAAGAGATTGTTGATGACCCTCCAAATGGAAACATCTTCATTGATTTGAGAGTAGAGCCTATTGAAGGTATTCCTCCACCTTGTGTGCATGAACTTAGTGAGTCAAATAGTAATATTTCTCATACTCATATCGTTGATACACAAAATGTAAAAAATACATCGCATGTTCTGGAAAATGAGATTCATTTGAACAATGAAGGTTCATCACTTCCGGAATGTGATCATGAGGAAATTGGAGGAGACGTCTCCAATCTTCCTAGATCATTTAAGCATAAAAGTTCTCACCCACACGAGTTGGTCATAGGTGATTTAAATAGGGGTATCACCACACGAAGGCAATATAGAGAGAATGAATTTGTCTCTCTTATAGAGCCTAAAAATGTCAAAGACGCACTTCTTGATGAAAATTGGATCTTGGCTATGCGAGAAGAATTAAACCAATTTGAGAGAAGTGATGTTTGGGAGTTGGTTCCTCAACCACATGATCATCCTATTATTGGTACGAAATGGGTATTTCGTAACAAGATGGATGATCAAGGTAATGTCACTAGAAACAAGGCTAGATTAGTTGCTCAAGGATACCGCCAAGAAGAAGGTATCTATTTTGATGAAACATTTGCACCCGTAGCACGGTTTGAGGCTATTAGGATGTTATTAGCATATGCTTGTTATAGAGATTTTGAACTTTACCAAATGGATGTTAAATCCGCCTTCTTGAATGGTGTTATTCAAGAAGAAATGTATGTTGCACAATCTCCCGGGTTTGAATGTCATGATTCACCACATCATGTTTTCAAACTTAAAAAGGCTCTTTATGGCCTCAAACAAGCTCCAAGAGCTTGGTACGAGAGGTTAAGTACTTTTCTTCTTAATAACGGATTCTTAAGGGTAAAGTTGACACTACTTTGTTCATAAAAGAACAAGGTAGAAATCAATTGATAGTTCAAGTGTATGTTGATGATATTATTTTTGGTGCTACTAAAGTCTTTGTGAGCAATTTGCTAGTCTTATGCAAGGTGAATTCGAGATGAGCATGATGGGAGAACTCAACTATTTCCTTAGATTACAAATCAAGCAAACCGAAGATGGCGTGTACATTTCTCAAACCAAATACAAAAAGGATTTGCTCAAGAAGTACAATTTTGGTGAAGGAAGGGAAGTAAACACTACAATGAGCACAAGTGCTAAGCTTGACAAGGACGAGAAAGGAAAGCATGTCGAGGTAACCGTGTATCGTGACATTATAGGTAGTCTACTTTATTTGATGGCTAGTAGACCCGATATTTTACATGAAGTGTGCTTATGTGCTAGATTTTAAAGTGATCCTAGGGATATGCATCTAGTCGCGGTAAAACACATCCTTAGATACCTTAGATGTACTTTGAAATTTGGTTTATTTTATCCTAAGAATGCATGTTTTGATTTAAGAGGATATTGTGACTCCGATTATGCGGGGAGTCTTGTTGATAGGAAGAGCACCTCCGGAACTTGTCAGTTTCTTGGACATTGTCTTGTTTCTTGGTTTTCTAAGAAACAAAACAGAGTGTCTCTTTCTACGGCGGAATCCGAATATATGTCGGTCGCCTCTTGTTGTGCACAATTGTTATGGATGACAAACACTTTAAATGATTATAACATTCACTTCTCCAAAGTGCCAATTTTGTGTGATGACACGTCTGCTATCAACATTGCACAAAATCCCGTCCAACATAGTCGGACTAAGCACATTGAAGTGAGATATCATTTCATTCGTGATTGTGTACAAAAGAACTTGGTTAGTGTGGAATTTTTTCCTACATGTGACCAATTAGCAGACATATTCACGAAACCCTTACCTAGTGATGTATTTGCATATATAAGAAGTAGGTTGGGGTTGCTCAACATGGGTTGATAATAACCCATCTTGAGTTTTGAGCAAGAAAATTTTCAAGGTTAGTATACATAAGGCGCTTCATCACAGTTACTTCAGGCATTCGATGTCACATCGAGCGCCTGATGTTAAGGATGTCACTCGTTTGAAGTGACATCAGGCGCTCTATGTCCCTCATCACAAGCGTTCAAAGTTAGATTAAGCGCTTCATCAAAATGAGTACACTTGTTCGAAGTGACATTAAGTGCTTAATCTACTTGTCCACAACCGTTCGAAGTGACTTCAGGCGCTTCATCTCTGTTTATGAAGTCGTTCGAAGTCACATTAGGCACCTAAACCCTAAATCTTCACTGTCATTTCCGCGGTCTCTTCAGCTTTTTGCGCCAATCAATAGCCATAAATTCCTGCTGCCATTCCTCTTTCCCACTTCTTCCCCACGTTTTCCCACTCTCTCCACTTCCCAACATCAAATCCCTTCTTCTTCCTCATCAACTCTTCATCTTCCTCTACTACTCCAACATTTACTCTCTCTCTCTCTCCCACTATCCTCCCACCATTAACATCCAAGATCTTTCATCTTCCTTTCACTCCCTTTAAATTCCATCCATCTTTTCATCTCTCCTCACTCTGCTCACTCCACTCTTTCAAGCCTTTCTCCTTTCCAACCTTCAATCAAACTCTCTCAATGGCATCCGCAGGCCCATCTAAACGCCCCCAAAGCCAAAAGCGAAAACAAACTGTGGGCGTTGTAGAACCGCAAGAGATCATCTCCATTCGTGAAAAGCTCTCCAAGGAAAATTTTCCTTAGTTAAAGAAATTTGATTCTGATATCAAGAAACCACCCCGTCATGCGGATAAAGGAGTGCATCTATCAATGTACTCAAATCTGCTCTTTGAAGAATGGGACACAAACAAGTGACCTATCGTCCCACTCAAATTTCTTCGTCTCAGTGATCTACTTGAGACTAGCAACGTTTTCCAGATCATCCCCTTGTTCGAACATCAAGGATGAACCTCTTTCTGGTCCAGAATTGATACGAGAACGCACCAAGTTGTTCTATGAAAACATGTGGGTTACCCCACAATCTGAGTCTCAACCATTTTTCCTACACACCATTGTCGACGGTACTCCTCTCAGCTTTATTGTACCTGAAATCTGTGAAGTTCTGAGATTCAGAAATGAGGGGCTAAGTGACTTCTCAGTCTTTGACTGGAGTAGCAAATACGGCGTCCATGAGCAGGACGTGAAATTTGATCTGGGGTATTTTCCCTCTAAGAAGACTCAGAATATGCCCTTGGTGGACCGTATTTTGCTGGCTGCGGTCACCTATTGCGTAAACGGTAAGTCAACTAGAAATCCAAGCAACATGGATTTCTATGTTACTTATCGTATCAAACATGAGACTCAGTTGAATCTTGCCTGGATCTTTGTAGAAGTCATGTTTGCTGCTCTCCGGAAAGAGTCCAAAGCATTACCTTTTGCCAATATTATCACAATTCTGTTAAGGTCAAAAGGTATTGTTATTTCTGATGCTGATCTGACCCAAGTCGCTAAGACGGACTTCTACGACAACTACAACATTGCTCAAGCCATTGATTCTCAAAAACAGAAGGCCACTACCATACCCGACATTGCTGATGAGGTTGATGAAGGACCTCAAGAAGATATAAGTGGTAGCAATTTGTCTGAGTTGCTATCACGAATAGCCTCACTTGAACGGACTGTTCAACAGTTGCAGCTTCGTGATGCTGAGCATGAAGCTCGGCATGTGCGAAATGAACTTCGCATGACTGCAATTAAAAATGCTTTCATGCATATCAGTCCGTGGGCTATTCCCTCTAATTTTGATGATTTAGGGGGAGAAAGTGGTGGTGGTGGTGATGGTGCAGGCGGATCTGGCGATGTTGAAGGGTCCATGGGCATGAGCGGTTTCGCTGATTTTGCAGCTAGTGGTGGTTTTGGTTTTAGTGGACTCACACCTCCAAGTGGAGGTGCTAGTGGTGAACATATGTAATTTTTTTTGTGTTGTGTGAAAATCTCATTTGCAAGATTAATTGACTTGGTATTTTGCTATTCTCCAAATGATGTTGTCTAGTTACTTGCATCATCATTTTTAGTCTTTTTAAATTCCAAGTTATTTTTTTTGCACCAAGTGAGGGGGAGCATAAGTTAAGGGGGATCTAACTTTAAAAGTTATGCATCTTGTGAAATCATCAAAAAGAAGGAGAATGTTAGAACAAGTTTAATTTTTGATGATTTGCACAATTTGGTACTCCGGACGACAGATTAGGCGCCTCATGTGATGTGGTTGGAAGTCAGTATACTTCGAATGCTTACATTAGGCGCTTTATGTACCTTGGTGAAATCCAGTACACTTCGAACGCCTACATTAGGCGCTTCATATGAAGTGTCTGGAAGCCCAAACACTTCGAACACCTACATTAGGCGCTTCATGTGTTCTGGGAAAAAGGCAGTACACTTTGAACGCCTACATTAGGCGCTTCATGTGTACCACCAAGTCAAAAGTACTTTTCCCCCCAAAATGGGCACGTATATCAAGTCAATTCTGAGAAATGTCAGAACTAGTTCGAACAAGCATCAAGGCTGACATTAGGCACCTCATGTAACTTTGAACGCCTTCAATTGCCCATGTAAGGCGCTTTATGTGACTTTGAACGCCTTCAATTGCCCACGTAAAGCGCTTTATGTGACTTCGAACGCCTGTTCAATTTCACATAAAGCGCTCCAAGTCACTTTGAAAGCCTGTTCATTAAGCACATTAGGCGCTTCATGTGACCAACGTTACAAAAGTCTTATGCTTTACTTTCTAACATCATTTGACTCTTTATATCCTCCTCTTTTAGTGTTAATTTCACAGGTCCTCTCTCATTCCTGAAGAAGTCAGGTTTCCTTTCTTAGCTTCCATTTTGAAACTTCTCCAAAAATGTTGCTACAAGCCAAGAGGAAATCTCCAAAGAAAAGGACACACCAACATAAGATGCCAAAACCCATTATTGGCTCTGTAAGGGCTTCAAACGGGCAGAATTTTGTAGGATGATAAAACAAAGGTTTCTTCCATTTCTTCAACAACTTTCTACGCTTTCAATCTCTCAAGTTTTCTCTCAAAGCTCAAGCCCTCAAGATAGTTGTAAACTTTGTATATTTTTACTTTATTGTTGAGAGTGATTATTGTAAGAAGAAGAAGAGTCTTCTTCTTGGTGAGTAAATATTGTGAGAGGTGAAGTAGATTGTTGGTCAAGGAGCAAGGGTGCTTCTTGCTTGAGATTTCTAGACATTGAAGGGTTAGTTGATAGTGTTGTAGTGCACTATACTCCCTACAAGATTTCTTTGATGGCAAAAAAGATCTTTGGAGGCTAGACTTCAAGGGGTAAAATCTCTTGGTTGTGGTCTAGGCGTGTAGCCTAGTTTTGTTGTTTGGATTTTTCATTTCCTTGATTGTTGTTTTCCCATTGAAATAACAATCCCCATTCCAAAATTCTTCTTGTGAAAAATCAAGAAGGTAGAGGGGTAGAATCATTTGACTTGAACCTCTATACATCCCTATGTTCTTTACTCTTTTGCAAAGTTTTATTCTTGTTAAGAACACATCCAAGAATTGGCTGCACTCAAAAACGAAAAATATCCAAGAAAATATTCATACTTGGTGAACACACTATTCAACCCTCCTTCTAGTGTGTTCTAAGGGACCTAACACTGCTTTCAACAAGATAATAGTGATCACCGGCAGAACCATTTTAGGGTCAAAAGTAGCATAGTAGTGTGGCAAATGGGTGTTGGCTTAATCCCCTTGCTGGGGGCATCCAGACCTATTAAGTGTTGGGGCGCGCAGATGGCTGACCTAATCCTCTGCCCATCGTCGGGACATTCACACTAAAGAGTGACAAATGTTGCACTACTCATGATTCAAATTATGAAATATAAATTAGTAATCTTCAGTCACATATAACATCAAATAGAAATCACAAAGACGCAACTCAAACAAAGAAACTTATACAATACATGAAATGAAACAAGACAAAAGTAACAACACAACCGAAATGACAAATGACATGAAATAGTTTCTGCATATGGGACCTCAAGAAGGAGCACGCATTTAGTTTGATGGAGGTGGCGCTGAGGCTGGAATCGTCGGGAATGAAGCAAACGGAAATGCAGGAATCGTGATTTTTGGAATCAATGGGATACTTGATATAGCTCCTGGCAATGGTATGGTTGCCTGAGGAATCGTCGGAATCGGAATCGACGCCAGCGGATTCACTGCTGGTATAGGCAAAGATGGGATGTTGGGCAGTCCTGGAATTGAAGACTGAAGGAGTTGACGAGCAGCAAAACTCATGTTGAAGCTTGAGATGAAAAGAGTGAGGAGGACAAGTCCATGCTTCCAAGCTGCCATTTTTTATGATCACTTGAAATCTGCTATTGGGCTATAAAAGTGTTTTGTGATATTGCAATGGATTTGTGAGGTTTGATGTGAAGAAATTAGTGGAATTGTAAGGATATATATATAGTCAAAAAATGGCTTTGATGCATGGGATTTTGGTGGGAATTTTGTGGTATATTAATCTTTCGGACTTGAGGAAACGTGATGTGCTTTCTTTGTTAGTTGAACTTTTGTAGGTATGTGTTTGTAGTTCCAACAAGATATAGCTACCTATTTTTGCTCTGCAATATTATTGGTAATTTATTATGTATATCCATATTAATGGTTGATTAATGAAATTAAAACATGTGTATTCAGAGGGTTTGAACCCTTTATTTGATCATTGTACATTTTTTGGGATAGAGGTATTGTTTGTATGGCGCTCATTCTTCTCCCAGATACTAACGATAACTTTTGTTGTTGTTGAGATATACTGGGTATGATTGATTTGATCATTTGTCCTTCTCACTCCATATTTTTATCTTATTTATCTTCATTGCTTCAGATTCCAAAGATATGACTTTTGGCGATCATTACTAAATTTTCTTAGTTACTGAGAAATACTTTATGTGGCAATATATTATGTGTGAAAAATTGCTCAGCAGTGAGTCAATTTCATCAACAATTGAAGAACATCAAATAAGATTCAACACAAAACTTTGAAATGAGAATCAAGAACACAACAACCGAATGAAAGAGGAAGAACATTCGAAAGGGAGAGAGAAGTTGCAGAGAGAAAGTCTTGATTTCTTGCTTGATTCAAAAAACGTCGAACGAGCCACGGTTTATACAAGGAAGAAGAAGGAAAATAACTGCCCTACTTGAAATTACATAATTGTCCTCACAGTTAATGCTAGACTGTTACAAATAAAAGGACAAAACCGTCATTTCACACCCTATTTAAACTTTCCCACGATACTCTTCCTTCTTCCTTGCCTGCTCTGCGCGTCACTGCTGCACTTCCCCGTAATTCAGTTGCACCATCATCTTCTTCACGTGCCTTTTTCATTTCCAGCCAATACATATCGTTAGATTAAGATTATAATCTAACGATCCTGTTTTATTCTATGATGAATTCATCTTTGGAGCAATTACTGTAGCCTCACTTCCCATCCATCGCCGATCTCACCCTGTAACAGCCCCCCTCAAGCCCAACTTGCCATATACATATTATATGCTCCCAATCTCCTGATTAGCTCACCTAATCTTTTGCTATCCAATGCTTTGGTAAATGTATCTGCTAAGTGGCATCAACTTAATCACACGATGTTGTACTTTGTCCCTCACTATGTGGCAATCTATCTCAATGTGTTTTGTCCTTTCATGAAACACAGGATTTTCAACAATGTACAACGCACTCTTGCTATCACAGGACAATTCTTCTGGTTCCATCTCAGTAAGTATCAAATCTTTGGCCAAGTAAAGCATCCACTGCAATTCACATACAGCCGAAGACATTGCCCTGTATTCTGCCTCTGCTGAGGACTTGGACACCGTAGTTTGATTCTTTGGCTTCCAGGATATCAGATTGTCTCCAAGGAACACACAATATCTAGTAACAGACTTCCTAGTCTATTGACACCCTGCCTAGTCTGAATCAACAAATCCCTTCAATTTGAGCTCACCAGTGCTGGGCAACAATATTCTTTGTCCAATAGAACTCTTTAAGTACCTCAAGACTCTATGTGAAGCTTTAAAATGGTTTACAGTAAGACAATCCAAAAATTGACTCAATTGTTGTACACTGAAGGCAATATCAGGTCTAGTAATTGTAAGGTATATCAGCTTTCCTATTAGTCTTCTATATTCACTAACATTGTCTAGCAAGCTTGAATCATTATGCATCAACTTAACATGGATTTCCATAGGTGTTGTCACAGGTTTAGATCCCAAAAAACCTGCTTCCTCCAACAGCTCTAAAGCATATTTTCTCTGATTAATCACCATAGCCCTGGATGATCTAGCCACTTCAATGCCAAGGAAATACTTCAGGCTACCCAGATCCTTTATTTTGAATTTCTGATTCAATGCCGCTTTAATGTCTTCAATAGCTTGTAAGTCTTTACATGCCACAATGATATCATCTACATACACAAGCAATATTAACAAGGAACTGTCTGATAGTTTGGTGAATAATGTATAGTCATTCTTAGATTGAGAAAATCCTTGGGAAATTAGAAAGCTTGTCAACTTGGCATTCCACTCTCTACTAGCTTGCTTCAAGCCATACAGTGACTTTTGTAATTTGCAAACAACCTTAGGATGTTCTGTTATCACTCCAGGAGGGGGAACCATGTATATTTCCTCATGCAAATCACCACGTAAAAAAGCATTGTTTACATATAGTTGATGCATATACCAGTTGAGTTTTGATGCCAGGGTTAACACCATCCTCATTGTGGCCATTTTTGCAACTAGAGAAAAAGCCTCCTGATAATCCACTCCTAACTGCTGTGTGTATCCTTTTGCCACAAGACTTGCCTTGCATCTCTCCACAGATCCATCAGGCTTGTGTTTAACTTTATAAACCCATTTACATCTTATAGGCTATTTTCCTGGAGGCAACTCAGTCATTATCCAGGTGTTTTTTGCTTTCAAGGCTACAATTTAACTGTCCATTGCCTTCTGCCATTCAACAGAACTAGCTGCCTCTGCATAGGAGTTAGGTTCTGTATGCATACTAATATTTAAAGCATATGTTTTATATTTTGGTGCCAAAGATTCCAGGGAGAAGTATTTCTGAAATAAGTGTGGTGTAGTTCTAGCTTGTGGTGCAGGTGATGTGTCAGAACAAGAACAAGAGCAAGTTTGTGACACAGGAGTCATATTAGAAGCAGAAATTGACTGTATCTGCTTACAGTAGTATTTTTTAAGTATGGTGGGATGGGTCTAGTTCTTTGAGTTCTGGATATAGGAAGTTCAATACGTATAGAGCTAATAGCCATTTTCTTGGGTATTTCTGGAGTTGTCTTCAGTGGAATGTTGAGGTGAAGGATCAGAAGGGTTATTTCTAGAGTTGTCTTCAGTGGAATGCTGAGGTGAAGGATGAGATGGAGTTGTGAGAACTGAATTATCTGGCTCAGGTGGTGGATGCTGGTCATGTCCCCCCTTAGATATGGACCCAGATGGGTCACATTTTGTTGGTGAAGAATGAGCTTGAGGAATGAAAGGCTCACGATATGGATGGAATACTGTGGTAGGCAAAGATGAGGAATCACTAGAGGGGAGTGCTGAGGCAGGTAAAGGTAAGGGAATATCAGAGGAACGTTCAGGTGTGGGATCACGGGTGGATTGGCAAGGGAACACATCTTCATGAAATATGACATCTCTAGAGATAAAGACATCTCTAGTGGTCAGATCTTGAAGGATATAGCCTTTTGTGACATGAGATAGACCAAGGAAGATGCTTATTCTTGATCTGACAGAGATTTGTCTTTAAGGGGAGATGTGTTAGTTGCAAAGAAAAGGCATCCAAACACCTTAAGATGGATGTATGATGGAGGTTTTTGATATAGCAGTTCATATGGGGTTCTTTGGCTCAGTAGAGGCGATGGGTGTGATGTTGATAAGGTATACTGCATGCTGAACACAAAACCCCCAAATAAATGATTGGTATATTTGCTTGGAATTTTAAAGCTCTAGCTACATTGAGGATGTGTTGATGTTCGCACTCAACTAGACCATTTTGCTGAGGGGTGTACATGCAACTGGTTTGATGTAAGATTCCTTTAGATGCATAGAACTGATTCATTTTAAATTCAGCCCTATTATCAGTTCTAATAGTTTTGATGGCAATATCAAACTGAATTTGAACATATGAACATAAACTTTCAACAATGCCTCTTGTTTCTGACTTTGATTTCATCAGATAAATCCAAACATATCTTGTATAGTCATCAACAATTGTAAGGAAATATTGTTGTCTATAAAATGTAGGATGTTTATATGGACCCCATATATCCATATGTACAAGTGAAAAGGGAGACTCAAAAACTAAAACAGAAGAAGGAAAAGGATTTCTCTTTTGTTTGGCTAACTGACATATGGTACAAGAAGGGAAATGAAAGGATGCATCAACTTGGGGATCTGTCTTGTTGATCTCTGCTAGCCTGCTGATGACAAATGTCCAAGACTTGAATGCCAAAGAAAAGGATCTGAA
Organism: Eustoma russellianum; assembly: GCA_036186865.1. Lineage (NCBI taxonomy): Eukaryota > Viridiplantae > Streptophyta > Magnoliopsida > Gentianales > Gentianaceae > Eustoma > Eustoma russellianum. Next base: position 33,505,238 of record AP025051.1, read on the forward strand.
GACTCTACAACATGATCTTGAGAATAGTGGGGAACAGGCAAAACAGAAGGTGAGGTACTGCCATGCAGATGATATAATCCTTGGTTCACCTTAGCTGAACCAATCATCTTCTTGCTCAAATGGTCCTGTAATAGACATGAATCTGTGTGAAAAATCAACTCCGCATCACCTCTTTTTGTGAGTTTACTCAAGGACAGTAGATTAAAAGCAAAGGAAGATACATACAGAACATTGTACATGGTTAAGAATGGGCTCAAGCAGACAGTGCCCATATGTGTGACTGGTGCAAGGACAATATTAGGGAGCTTGACAGACATAGATTTGACTGAGTGACATGATTCAAATGAGGATAAAGAACATCAGATATGGTCTATGGCACCAGAATCCAAAATCCATGTGCAGTAAATATTATGTGATACATTACCTGGCTGCTTTGCAGATGCATTAGCTTGTTGAGCTGACATCACAACATGGTGTCCTTTACTCTCCTCAGTTTGTACATTGCCTTCCACATGTCCCTTATTTCTGTGTTCATGTAACAAACTGATTAGTTGATTACATTGCTCCTCTATGAATGGAGAGATTACCTGTAATGTTTTGCTCAACTGCTAATCCTAAGCATTTTGATAATGCTCATAATAAGTCTGACAACAACTTCCTCCCTCTTGACTGGCATATAGATTCCTTTCAACACAATTCACTTGTCCTCTAGGCTTAAAACCAGGAGGGTAACCATGCTTCTTATAGCATCTATCTACCGTATGTCCTGGCATATTACAACGGGTGCATATAGGTCTCTGGGAGTCCTTTCTAAAACCTCTCCCTGTTGGTTTGAACCAGTTTCCACTTGGCCCTTGGCCAGTTGGTTTGACACTATAAGGACCAGTCTTTGTGTTACCATCATTCGTACTTAACACAACAGATGGATTGTTTGTAAACTGACCTTGTACAGGTGTGTAATTCTGTTTTCTCTCCAATTTAACTGTTATGAAGCCTACCTCGTTCTTAGACTCTAATGCTCTACGAAATGCCCTGCTCAAGCTGTGAAAGTTATTTCCGTCTAACAATGGCTGAACTAGCACCAGAGATGGACTATCACTCGGGTGGATGTATAAAGGATCCTCTGAAGGATCTACATGAGCAAGATTTGAAGTATTATTGGAAGAAGAGGAAGGAGAGTTTTGATATGCATCCATGAATGTACCAAAATTCATCAAACGTAAGCAATCATAAACCATAAAGCTCTGATACCATGTGAAAAATTGCTTAGCAGTGAGTCAATTTCATCAACAATCGAAGAACATCAAACAAGATTCAACACAAAACTGTGAAATGAGAATCAAGAACACAACAACCGAATGAAAGAGCAAGAACATTCGAAAGGGAGAGAGAAGTTGCAGAGGGAAAGTCTTCATTTCTTGCTTGATTCAAAAAACGTCGAACGAGCCACGGTTTATACAAGGAAGAAGAAGAAAAATAACTGTCCTACCTGAAATTACATAATTCTCCTCACAGTTACTACTAGATCGTTACAACTAAAAGGACAAAACCGTCATTTCACACCCTATTTAAACTTTCCCGCCGGTACCCTTCCTTCTTCCTTACCTACGCTCTGTGTCACTGCTGCACTTCCCCGTAATTCAGTTGCACCATCATCTTCTTCACGTGCCTTGTTCATTTCCAGCCAATACATTTCGTTAGATTAAGATTCTAATCTAACGATCCTGCTTTACTCTATGATGAATTCATCTTTGGAACAACTACTGCAGCCTCACTTCCCATCCATCGCAAATCTCACCTTGTAACAATATGTGGTAATTTCATTATATGCACATTCATAGGACCACCTAAGGGTGTTGTATTCTTAGGGCAACAATAAGTTTAACATTCTTTTTGCTGTGTAAAAGTATTATAAACTTACTTACAAGTGAATACGGGGAAATAGTTCAAACAAAAATTCTTAAGCCGTTCAATTATACTTACTCAAACATAAAAATCAAATCGTTAAAATATTTTATATATTAGATATTGAAATTTTGTCTTACATGATGTGAGAAAGATTTTGGTAAATTATTGAGTAATTTACTTTGAAGATTTGGTTATATTTCTATGTGGTCAATTGCTTGAGTAACCAGTTGCGATAATATTTTTAAGATGGGAGTAGTATTAATTGTGTAATGCAACTTTCAACCTGGTTAAACCTTTTACCAAATACTCGATCTCTTCTGTGTTTAAAAGAAAACCTTTTTTTCTCCCTGGACAACATTCAATATTCATAGGCTTTGAACCTTTCACGTGTCTGCTAAATGTCAAACAAAAATTTTAATCCTTCGTTTCTAGCATTTTGTTGAGGTTTGAACAACCTTTTTTAACGTTCGAAAATCTAAGTATACTGTGAAAAATCTAAACAACTAATGATCAATCCCAAAGCTGCGCGATCGTCTACAACAGCAAAGATGTTTCAAGCTAATGATAGCGATAAACTAATCAATCATCGAACGAAATTGAAGAATGATTAGTTAGAGAGAGAAGCAGAAAGCATAAGAGATGTAACTGCAAGAGAGAGAAAGATAGAATCACAGAGAATTTTGATTCTAAAATATCTGCTTCTGCTCTACACAACACAGCCTAAACTCCTTCTTATAAACGAAGAAGCTGTAGCGAAGAAATTACAAAACTAGCCTTCAAAACAATACAGTACATGCACAAACTAAAAGGGTACAAATGTCATTTCGCAGTATTTAAACGATTCCCGCCTCCAACTGTCTACTTCAACTCCTTTGCTGCGCTGCAACTGATTCTGAAGTAGCAGCTAGCAAACACAACCTCAAACACTTCAAAATTTCTGCAGCACCACGAACCAATTAAACACCCCAATTATTGATTCCACAGCTCAGCCAACACTTCTATATGCAAACTTCACAGATTGACCTTCTGTCAACTTCAATTGCTGCCTTCCATTCGCTTGATCATCTTCATACATTTTAACACCCCCTCAAGCTTAGCTTGGTGTATAAATTGTACATTCCTAACGCTACTGCCATATTGTTCAATTTTCTAGCATCAAGAGCCTTAGTAAAAATATCCGCCAACTGCAAATCTGTTCGAACAGGCATCAGTTTGATGACTCCCTCTTGAACTTTATCCCTCACAACATGGCAATCTATTTCAATATGCTTAGTCCTTTCATGAAAGACTGGATTCTCAGCAATATATATAGCACTTCTAGAATCACAGAAAACTTCAACAGGAGGATGATTACGACCCATCAATCTCAGATCTTGCATCAAATATATGATCCATTGAACTTCACAAGTAACCATGGCCATAGCTCTATATTCAGCCTCAGCTGAAGATCTGGACATAGTTGATTGTTTCTTGGCCTTCCAAGATATTAAAGCATCCCCAAGAAACATACAATAGCCTGTAATGCTTCGCCTAGTCTCATTACAACCACCCAAATCCGCATCAACAAAGGCTTTCAACTGCAACTCACCTCTGCTTGGGAACAATAACCCCTGACCCACAATCCCTTTCAAATAACTTAGCACCCTGTGAGCTGCCTTTAAGTGATTTACAATGGGACAATCCAAAAATTGACTTAACTTTTGAACAAGAAATGCTATGTCAGGACGTGTTATGGTCAGGTAGATGAGTTTTCCAATCAACTGTCTGTATTGAGATACATCTTCAATCAAAGGTGAATCCTGATGCATCAAACTCAAGTGAGTCTCCATCGGCATCCTTACTGGTTTGGAAGCCAAAAATCCAGCTTGTTCCAACAACTCAAGAGTGTACTTTCTCTGGTTGATATAGACACTCTCCTGAAACTTGGCCACCTCAATTCCTAGGAAGAATCTCAATTTTCCTAAATTCTTTATCTTAAACTTATGGTGAAGACCTGCCTTCACAATTTCAATAGCGTCTTCATTAGCACATGTAACAATAATGTCATCAACATACACAAGCATTATCAAAAGTGTACTCCCAACATCTTTTGTGAACAATGTGTAATCAGAATTGGATTGACAAAATCCCTGGTCTATAAGATACTTGGTCAAAGTGCAATTCCATTCCCGGCTAGCCTGCTTTATGCCATATAAGGATTTCTCCAGTTTACAAACCAAACAAGAATCAGGTAATGTGATACCAGGGGGAGACAACATGTAAATATCTTCATGAAGGTCCCCATGAAGAAACGCATTGTTAATGTCAAGTTGATGAATGGCCCAACCTTTTCTTGCTGCCAAAGCCAAAATAAGCCTCACAATTGTCATCTTTGCTACTGGGGAAAACGTATCCAGATAGTCCACACCAAAACGTTGATTATATCCCTTAGAAACTAATCTGGCCTTATATCTCTCCACAGTTCTGTCTGCCTTCAATTTCACTTTATAAACCCATTTGCATCCAATGGGAACTTTACCCGCAGGCAAAGGCACATGAGACCAAGTCTTATTAGCCTCTAATGCTGCAATTTCTGCTCCCATTGCCTCCTGCCAAACAGAAGATCTAGCTGCCTCTGTATAGGATTTGGGCTCAGTACATGTACTCAAACTTAACACATATGATTTGTACTCTGGTGTTAGAAATGAATAAGTCATATACTTATGAAGAGAATAAGGAGAAGAATAAGATGGCAACCTCTGAAGAGAAGAATAAGGAATTGATACTTGGTTGCAATAATAGTCATCCAAATAAGCTGGAGGACGTCTAATACGCTTGTCTTTGTTGAGTATAGAAGAATCAGAATTCAAGGCTTGGGAGTTTGTGTCTTTAAAGATAGGCAAATCAATACAATATTTCCAGGACCAAGATTCTCAATATACTCAGATGACTGTTCATGCTGTGATACTGTAGGCTGATGTGGTAAACAATTATTAGAGTCATCATCAGGTGAATGGGATGAGGAAGGAAAATTTGATTGGGAGGTTTCTATGAAAGGAGTATCAGGCTCAGTGAAAGGAACAACATTATCAGGCTCAGTGGAAGGAACAACATCAAGCACACAAGCAACCGAAGAAGGGATTGACTGACTTTGAATTACATGCTGCGGAAAGGGATCAGAGTCAACATTACCTGAAGATGTATCAGCAAATGGGAAAATGGATTCATAAAAAATGACATCTCTGAATATATATACATCATTTGTATCAAGATCTTGTAGAACATACCCCTTTGTGTTATGTGAAAGTCCTAAAAATATGCTCTTCCTACTTCTAGAGTCAAATTTTCCTTTATTCGGGTGTGTATTAGCCCCAAATGCAAGACAGCTAAATATCCTTAATTGACTATAAGAAGGAGACTTCTTATAGAGCTTTTGCCAAGGTGAATGGTTTTGAAGAAGTGGAGTTAGAGTAATGTTAATCAAGTAGGTAGAATGCTGAATACAGAAGCCCCAATACGACAAAGGAACTTGTGACTGAAATTTAAGAGCTCTTGCAACTGTCAAGATATGATGGTGCTTTCTTTCTACTATACCATTTTGTTGCGGGATGTAGACACAAGTTGTCTGATGTATTATACCCTTGGAAGAGTAGAAAGAATCCATACAAAACTCTTGTCCATTAACTTATGACCTTTATGTGGTAACCAAATTGTACCAAGACATACTGATAGAAACTGAGAATGATAGATCTAACTTCAGACTTTGCCTTCATCAAGTATAGCCAACAAAATCTAGTATTGTCATCTACAATAGTAAGAAAATAATACTGGCTATAGAATGTAGGATGTCTATGAGGACTCCAAATATCAATATGAACAATGTCAAAAGGTTTAATGGATACAGACGTAGAAACTGGGAAAGGGGATCTCTTATGTCTAGACATGGGATAGATAACACATTTATTCACATATTCATCAACAACAGACACTGTAGGATCTATCTTATGCACTTCTTTCGTTCTGATAGAGGACATATGCCCCAGTCTGGCATGCCACATCCAAGGTTCTGTGTGGAGTACTGAGGTGATAGTTGGAGTTATGGAAGATGACACTGAAGAAGAGACCTTAGGTGTCACATGAAGATAATATAGTCCATGGTTCACTTCAGCTGAACCAATCATCTTCCTGGTCCTTAAGTCCTGAATCATACAAGTATTGTGATGAAATGAAATAACAATGTCACTATTCTGTGTTAACATGCTGAACGAAAGAAAGTTAAAATCAAATGATGGAACAAACAAAACATCTGTAAGTAATAGATCAGGATTAACCTTTACATTACCTACATGAATTACCTGAGCATGTGACTTATCAGGGAGAGTAACAGACAAGGAATCTACAGGATGACGTGAATGAAAGAGATTTAAGATAGAACATACATGATCACTGGCACCAGAGTCCAATACCCATACATTTAAGTATTGGTGCAGTACTTTACCTGAACTCTTACCAGATTCCTTAGTCTTCTGTGCTGACATGATTACATGGTGAGGAAATGCATCATTTGAGGCTTTATCAGTCACCTTTCTTTCATGCTCCTAATGACTGTTTAGTATATTCATTAACTGGACATATTATTCCTGGGTTAGCGTTGGCACATTAGACTGAACATTCTCTACTTCATTATCACCTGAAGTCTTGGAGCTTCCAACACCATCCTGAACTGGTCCATCTCTCCCTTGCTGAGATCTAGCATCACCATACACAAATTTTACCTGTTCTTTAAGTTTGTATCCCAGAGGATAACCATGCTTCTTGTAGCATCTGTCAATAGTGTGTCCATTCATATTGCAGTATGTGCAGTACGGTGTTTTTGCGTTACCTCGATTATATTTACCATTGTCTCTTCCATTACCTCTTCTTGCTGGTTTAGACATTCCTCCAAAACAACCATTTCCAGACGAAGGAAATTTTGACTGCGCATTACCATATACATTCATCACCGCGGTTGGATTATTCACAAATTGCTTTTGGCTTTCACCATAGTTTAATTTCCTTTCAAGTTTTGCTGCCATCGCAAAAGTTGTTTTAAGATCAGGAAGAGGTGTGGACAAGAGCGCTTGAGATTTAACCGCCTCAAACTCTGAATTAAGTCCTTTGAGGAACTTTATTACACAGTCATCATGTACATACTTGTTAATCTGAGCAGTCACATTATAAGTACACTTATTACATGTACAGTTGGGAATTGCTCTTAGAATTGAAAGTTCTTCCCAAATTCCTTTCAATTTTGTGTAATATTCCGTTACAGAACAACTGTCCTGCCTCAAAGCGTAAAATTCTTCTTGTAAATCAGAGAGTCTGAAGGAATCGATGTTACCGTATCTGAATTTGAGATCATTCCAGATCTCCAAAGCACTGTTCAACCATACCACGCTTTGTGCAATGCTAGGTGATACTGAGTTAAGAAGCCACGAAGCTACCATGTTATTTGCCTTTGTCCACGCATTTGATCTCCTTGTATCTTCTGCTGGCCTTAGAATTGCTCCATTAATGAATCCTATCTTGTTTTTGGACTCTAGAGCACACCTGATGGATCTACTCCATCCGTGATAGTTATTTCCATCTAGTAAAGGTTGTACCAATACTGTGGCGGGGTTATCACCAGGATGAATATAATACGGATCATCCGTAGGATCTATCAATACATTTTGCTGATTGGAGATGTGTGGAGAAGTACTAGTAGAGGAACTGCTATTGGAAGTCAAGAATGTTCCAAAATTCATTTAGATCGCTCTGATACCATGTGAAAAATCTAAACAACTAATGATCAATCTCCAAAGCTACGCTATCGTCTACAACAGCAAAGATGTTTCAAGCTAATGATAGCGATAAACTAATCAATCATCGAACGAAATTGAAGAATGATTAGTTAGAGAGAGAAGCAGAAAACATAAGGGATGTAACTGCAAGAGAGAGAAAGATAGAATCACAGAGAATTTTGATTCTAAAATATCTGCTTCTGCTCTACACAACACAGCCTAAACTCCTTCTCATAGATGAAGAAGATGTGGCGAAGAAATTACAAAACTAGCCTTCAAAATAATACAGTACATGCACAAACTAAAAGGGTACAAATGTCATTTCGCAGTATTTAAACGATTCCAGCCTCCAACTGTCTACTTCAACTCCTTTGCTGTGCTGCAACTGATTCTGAAGTAGCAGCTAGCAAACTCAACCTCAAACACTTCAGGATTTCTGTAGCACCACGAACCAACTAAACACCCCAATTATTGATTCCACAGCTCAGCCAACACTTCTAGATGCAAACTTCACAGATTGACCTTCTGTCAACTTCAATTGCTTCCTTCCATTCGCTTGATCATCTTCATACATTTTAACATATACAGCCAGTATTTACTAAATTCTAATTGGTCGAGCAGTAAGGATAATTATCAAAACGAACTTTCATTTGAATCATAACTCTTTCAGCGTGCCATTGGTAAAAAATTTTAGGGGAAAAAGCTAACAATTTTCCAGACCAATGTATATTAGAAGGATCTGTCACATGTATTTCACTTCGGGAAACAACCTATGTGTGTTTTCTAACACATAGGTATGGTTGCGTACATCCGACCTCTCATACATCGCCATAGACGGAAGACTTTAAAACAATGAGGTAACGTTGTTGTCGTCGTCACATGTACTTCACTCAATACTTTCCAACGAAAGAATGATAGCAATCTCCACTCGCGATACCACATGAACATATATTGTCATTTGTCATCAAAAGGCAGACTTACATTTTTTTCCTGTGGCAAGCAATGAAATTGATAGAAACATAGACTTACTTGAATATATGTCATTCACATAATCAAATGCTTAATTATTTAACCCTTTCAAAGTTGATGTTCTAAAATAAAAGAAACAATTATGCTCACAAGAACGATAACAAATTACAAAGTATAAAATATTGGAGGAGGTAAATAATATTAAAGTATTGGGCCTTCGTCGTTTTATGTTTTATTGGATAATAAGTCCTTGTCAAAATTTCTAATAAATATTCAACAACAGAAACATTGCCTATGATAAGGTAAAGAGGCGCTGTGCGTACGCAACCTTACCTATATGTTGAAAACACATAGAGGTTGTTTCTAGATGACCCATAATGAAAATTACGTCAAGTTGTGTCAATCGACTACTACTTCACAACACAAGAAGCGTAGACGATTTAGTGAGTCATTTTGTTTTATACCATCGTATTTCAAAGTCAAGTATGTCCTTGGCTCCACTAGAAATGGAGCATTTCTACTCAATATTCATTAAATTAAAAATCATATTAGCAGCTCATTCACTATATCGAATTTTGTCTACCAAAATTAGTATGGAAATAGTTATTCAAATGAAGAATTTTAATTCTTTCAGACCTTTGCAACACATACTTAGAGCTCATAAGGAAAGATTTTGCTGGCTGCCTTACAAATTATTCGATGACCCGCAACCTTGGAAAGCATGACCTGAAGGAAATCATTTTTTCAGACCTATGACGAGATGGTTGAACCTAATTTATTTGTAATTCCGCTTTTATAAATTTGTGTAGTCATCTGGGATTATTGTGTTGTTCTTTTAGGTCATTTCTATAGAAAAAAAAAAAGAATAAAAACGCTTTCTGGGCAAGGTCTAACAAACGTAGGTGGTACATTACTAAACCGCGTTACTCATTGTGTGTACTTTTTTTTTTTTTGTTTTACATTGCGCGATTGTTGTTTTGATTATCGAATGCTAATCTAACAATTAGTGCAAGAGCCAATCTATCTGTTTTTTTTTTCAAAGCATGTGAGAGTTTGGGAGGTTAGTATTCAGACATGAATATGAGTGAAAGAGAATCGATTACCAGACTTAGGGATGTCAAACGGATAAAACGAATACGGTAACACAGTATCCGTATTCGAATTCGTTTTTGTCTAACTATATCCGAATTCGTATCCGAATCCGGACGGATATTTAGAAAGTCATCCGAATTCGAATTTGTTCAGATTCGAATTCGGTGCCGGATATCCGAATCCGTATTATATCTATTTCAAATTTGTTCGAATATCCGAATCCGGATATCCGAATTCGAAATCAGCAAATTTACAACAGTGGTATACATATTTTCATATATATTTTTTTTAAATTTTAAAAATAAATATTTTTACATATTTTTTTATATATTATTATATATTTTATTATATATTTTTATTTAATTTTAAAAATATCTATTCGGATACGGATATTCGGATACGGTAATGACTATACCATATTCGTACTTGTTTTTCTAATAATATTCGGATACGAATTCGAATACGGTGAAACGAATGTACAGCTCTTACCATATTCGATTCGGACAGCCGAATTCGAATTCGGATGTCGGATATCTGGTAAGTTTTGACAGGCCTAACCAGACTATCCCTCCTGGGATCATTGCTATACATACTAGAAAAGTCATGTGAAAACTTTTATTTGTTGGCTACACGAAGATGCTTGAAACATTGGTGCAAATGGAAGACCAGAATTAACTGTGAAAATAGATTGCGACTCTGTTAAAGATACAGGTGTGACATTGCAAGACAAAGGAGAGAAAAGGAAGAAGCAATTGATGACATAGCATGAAGCCATTGGGTGGTTGGCAAGTCTTATTGTGTGTGGCACGCATGGCGGGCTCAATGCTTTAGTCTTGGCATGCTTGGCAGATCAGACGCTTCGGTCTTGGCACGTATGGCATGGATGGCACGCTTGGCAGGGTTGATACGTTGGTCGTGGTACGTATGGCGTGCCTGGCACACTTGATGCGCTGGTCCTGGCAAAGGTGGCACTGGTAACTCATAGCAGCGAACCTTGGCGCTGCATTGCAAAGGTTGCTGCATATTGCATCAAGCCAAATCATTTCCCACGTGCTATTTTCTGTTTCTAGATACTTCTTTAGGTAGTATAAATACATGTAAAGGTTGTAAAATAAATGATCAAGCGGAATAGAAAATTTTGAGCGCTTCCTTTTTCTTCTTCCTCAAGTTGAGTGTTTGGCGCTATATTCTTCCTCTTCCACAGCATTTGAATTCTCTTTGCAATCATTCATCACAATATCTTAATTATGTCTGTTTTGACCATCAAATTTTGAGCTTGACATGAATTTTGACATGGTATCAGAGCCATGACAATTCAACATTAATTCATCGAATGTTCTTGATCGAACTCTGCATCATATCAATCTTGTCGAGTGTGAATTACTTCAACTGAAGTGTAGACATGGAAAACACAAGCGCTGCATCATCTAGCTCACGAAGTAATCATGTGAATAATGATAATCCAGCAAGTAGTCCATATTACTTGCATCCAAACGATAGTCCATCAATTGTTCTGGTTCAACCTCCACTCAATCCGCACAATTTTCACTCGTGGAGCAGGACATTTCAAATGACGATGTTAGTAAAGAATAAGACCTGTTTCATCGATGGATCTATGCCTAAACCTGCGCCGAATGATCCTCAATTTCAAGCTTGGAGGCAGGTAACACCATGATACAATCCTGGATCATGAACTGTGTCTCTCCTTCAATTGCGCAAAGTATAATGTGGTACGATAGTGCTTTGGATGTATGGAATGATTTAGCTATGAGATATGGAAGTGGTGATCCATTTAGACTGTATGATTTGTTATGTGAATTTTATGCTGTGAGGCAAGAAAGTCTCAGTGTGAATGATTACTTTACGAAACTCAAAGTTCTATGGGAAGAATTAGCAGCTTTGAGATCCATACCAAAGTGTAACTGCCTTAGGTGCGTATGTGATATAACTAAGAAGGTGAATGAATTCATTGAAAATGATTATGTAATAAAATTTGTCAAAGGATTGAACGAAGAGTTCGATCCAGTCAGATCACAGGTGTTCGTGATGACACTTTTGCCAGATATCAAAACTGTTTTTGCAATGGCGTTAAAATTTGAAAGGAAAATTACTAATAATGCTGTGTCAGCAGGATTCAATAATGCTCCTACAGCATTAGTTACTAATTGGGATGATCAAGAGAGCTTTGTAGCAAATACGTATGTGAACAAGAGGCAAGGGCAGACATACAGAAGAGGAAATGGAAGGTTTTACCATGATGGTAACAAGAGTTTACAGTGTAATCACTGTGGTATGATAGGACACACAAGTGATAGATGTTACAGAAAGTATGGATTTCCTCCTGGCTTCAAGTTTAAGAATCAAGTGAATGCGGCTGAAATGGTGGAAGAGAAGCCTCAGAACTGTGATATTGAACAACCTACTTCTTCTCTATTTCCACAGTCCACACAATCTCTTACTCAAAAACAGTTTACTAAACTTCTGAAATTATTAGATGTTGATGATGTTGTTTCAGGAACCAGTGGAAACAAGGAGTTACAAAGTGTTGTTATGACTGCACAAACTGGTATGTCTACAGGTAAACATTCTGCAAGTACTGATTGTGTATGGATCTTGGATTCAGGGGCCACTGACCACATTTCATGCTCCTTATCATTGTTTCACTCTTATTACCCCATTGATCATGTCTCTATTAAGCTTCCAAATAATATTACAGTTGAATCTACTCACAAAGGAGTGGTTATATTACACAGTGGACTTGTTTTGAAGGATATACTATATGTCCCTTCGTTCTCTTTCAGCCTTGTATCTTTAAGAAAGCTTACTGATTCTCCTCATTTGCTTGTTTCATTCCATGATGCTGGTTGTTTCATTCAGGATCAGTTATCTAGGAGAATGATTGGTTCAGCTAGGAAGCATCATAGACTTTATTACATACATGATTCCAGTCTACATATGCAGTCTGAAGTCCTCAGTACTTGTGTTTTGCCTTCTGCTTTATCTTCTTCTAGTCTTGATTCTTATTCATATATGTGGCATGCCAGACTTGGACATGCTTCATCAGCTAGAATTCAAGAGTTACATAGATTACATCCAGATATACCGTCTTTTGGTCAAAGTGATAGCTGTATGATTTGCCCTTTGGCAAAGCTGAAGAGGTCACCTTTTCCTGCATCTGTTACAGTCTCTGAACTTCCTTTTGATATCATTCATGTTGATATATGGGGCCCTTACAGGCACCCTACATTGTACAATCAGAAATATTTTTTGACTATAGTGGATGATTGTTCAAGGTATACCTGGATTTATCTTCTTAAGGCAAAATCTGAGGCTAGACAGATTTTGCAAAGTTTCTTCCATTACGTTTTTACTCGGTTTAATGTCAATATCAAAGTTCTTAGAAGTGATAATGGACTTGAATTCGAAATGGCTGAGTTTTATATGCAACATGGGGTTATTCATCAGACAACTTGTAGTTATACACCCCAACAGAATGGAATAGTGGAGAGGAAACACCAGCATCTTCTGGTTGTGGCTAGAACACTTAGATTCCATGCTTCATTACCTATTGTTTATTGGGGATTCTGTCTTCAGCATGCTACTTATTTGATAAATTTGATGCCATCACCTGTCCTTAAGCACAAAACTCTTTATGAGATTTTACATCAAAAACAACCTACGTATGATCATCTCACAGTGTTTGGTTGTTTAGCTTTTTCTTGTGATAACACCCCTCATAAGGCCAAGTTTGAACCTAGGTTCTTGCCCTGTGTTTTTCTTGGATTCCCTATGAACACAAAAGGCTATATTCTTCAGAAATTAGAGGACAAATCTGTCATTGTCTCTAGAGATGTCTTGTTTCATGAAAATTCTTTTCCTTTCTCTAATGGATCTTCTTTGCCAGCAGCATCAGTGCCAGTGCCTCCTGGTGTGGCTGATGTTCCTTGTCTACATGTCCAATCCCTCCTTAGGTGAATCCTTTGCATGAGTTGCCATCAACTCCTGATTCTTTGCATTTGAATGATACTGAGTCGTCTTCTGCGTCACCAGTGCCTTCAGTATCATCCTCTCCTTCTTCATTTTCTAAGGATTCAGGTTCCCTTCCAGATGATCAAATACCAATAACACAATTGGAAGTTCATTTGCCTCCAGTGTCAACTCCTGCTTCACACTATTTTTCTGATCATAGACGTCTCAGACCAAGACATGCTCTGTCTTATTTGCAGGACTACTACTGCAATCTTAGTCACTCCTCTGCTCAATCAGAATCATATGTCTCCTTGCCATATCCTATTCAATCTTATCAATCTCTTGAAGCTTTGGCTCCTGAATACAAATCCTACATACTTAATATCAGCACTGAGCAGGAGCCTGTAACATATCAACAGGAAGCTTCATCAGCAACCTAGCAACAGGCTATGCAGGTAGAATTGGCAGCCTTAGAGGCCACACACACCTGGAGCGTTGTCCCCTTGCCATCTGGTAAACAACCCATTGGTTGTAAGTGGGTTTACAAAGTTAAAAGAAAGGCCGATGGCTCGGTTGAGAGATACAAGGCAAAGCTTGTGGCTAAGGGATACACCCAGCAACCAGGTATTGATTATGCTAACACTTTCTCACCTGTGGCAAAAATGACTTATGTGCGTCTTCTTTTGGCTTTGGCATATGTGTATCATTGGCATGTGCATCAGTTAGATATAAATAATGCCTTTCTTCATGGTGATTTATATCAGGAAATTTATATGGAATTGCCCCAAGGAGTTCAGTCTTCAATTCCTAATGCAGTTTGCAAGCTTCAGAAATCTCTTTATGGGCTTAAACAAGCCAGTGACAGTGGAATGAGAAGCTTACTGTGTATTTGTTGTCTTAGGGGTTTAAACAGTCAAAAAACGATTACACCTTGTTTACAAAAAGGACTTCAGATTCTTTCATAGCTTTGCTCATTTATGTTGATGATATTATTGTAGCTAGTGATTCAATGTCTCATATACAACTCTTGAAAGAACACTTACATTCCACATTTCAAATTAAAGATTTAGGTGTTCTCAAATATTTTTTAGGCCTTGAGGTGGCAAGGTCTCAGGGGGATCATGATTTGTCAAAGGAAGTGTGCGATGGAATTACTAGAGGAGACAGGATTTCTAGCTGTTAGACCTTCTTTGACTCCTATGGAGCAAAATTTAAAACTAGAACATAATGATTCACCATTATTCCCAGATGTGTCTTGTTACAGGAGAATCATTGGAAAATTGTTGTATTTCACTATTACAAGACTGACATTTCATATAGTGTACAGCAATTAAGCCAGTTCTTGGACTGTCCTACAGAATTGCATATAAAGGCTGTTCACAGATTGCTAAGATATTTAAAAGGAAATCCTGGTCAAGGATTGCTGTTTC
The DNA here is from genome assembly GCA_036186865.1 of Eustoma russellianum. NCBI lineage: Eukaryota > Viridiplantae > Streptophyta > Magnoliopsida > Gentianales > Gentianaceae > Eustoma > Eustoma russellianum. The sequence goes on from AP025051.1 coordinate 33,520,407, forward strand.
CTAGTACAGGTTCAAAGCTGCTCAAAGCATATGCAGATTCAGATTGGGGTGGATGTACTGAAACCAAAAGATCTGTCACAGGGTATTGTATGTTCTTTGGTGATGCTCTAGTATCCTGAAAGGCTAAAAAGCAGACTACTGTGTCTAGGTCTTCTTCAGAGGCTGAGTATAGATCACTTGTTGCAGCTACTTGTGAGGTACAATGGTTATTATATCTGTTAAAAGACCTGAGGGTGGAGCAAAGACAACCAGTGGAGTTGTTTTGTGATAACAAGAGTGCAATATATATAGTGGAAAATCCAGTTTTTCATGAAAGAACTAAACATATAGAAGTGGACTGTCATGTGGTTAGAGACAAGTTTCAAGAAGGGGTGATTAAGCCAATGCCAGTCAAAACTGAGTTTCAAGTGGCTGATCTATTTACTAAGGCATTAAGTTCACAGAGATTGCAATTTCTGACTTCTGCATTAGAGGTCTGTAACATTTACAAGAAGTCAGAATTGAGGGGGGTGTTAAAGATACAGGTGTGACATTGCAAGACAAAGGAGAGAAAAGGAAGAAGCAATTGATGACATAGCATGAAGCCATTGGGTGGTTGGCAAGTCTTATTGTGTGTGGCACGCATGGCGGGCTCAATGCTTTAGTCTTAGCGCGCTTGGCAGATCAGACGCTTCGGTCTTCGCACGTATGACATGGATGGCACGCTTGGCAGGGTTGATACTTTGGTCGTGGCACGTATGACACGCTTGGTGCGCTGGTCCCGGCAAAGGTGGCACGGGTAACTCATAGCAGCGAACCTTGGCGCTGCATTGCAGAGGTTGCTGCATATTGCATCAAGCCAAATCGTTTCCCACGTGCTATTTTCTGTTTCTAGATACTTCTTTAGGTAGTATAAATACATGTAAAGGTTGTAAAATAAATGATCAAGCGGAATAGAAAATTTTGAGCGCTTCCTTTTTCTTCTTCCTCAAGTTGAGTGTTTGGCGCCATATTCTTCCTCTTCCTCAGCATTTGAATTCTCTTTGCAATCATTCATCACAATATCTTAATCATGTCTATTTTGATCATCAAATTTTGAGCTTGACATGAATTTTGACATACTCGGTGATGCCTAAACCTAGAGAACAATGAACAAAAGAGAGAGAGAAAAAAAAAAGACTTGGCGAATTCTATGGCGTTGTACGAGATTCTCTCTATGCCTCTTTGTCAAGTCATAGGAAGTGGCGTGAGGAGAAACCCAAGAAGTTTTAGAATTCTTTGAGCGCGAAAGATTATTGAAGCACTAAATCATGTTGCTAGTCTTAGCCTGCAATTTACTAGTGCTTCCAAAGTAGGTGACTGTAGACACATATACTGTTGCAATTGTTGTCTCGTAGAAACTCAGATTTATTAGTATGTTACTAACCAACTTTAGACAAATCCATTTACAAATTTTTCTCCAACAGCAATGTGTGTACAACACAATTCCTCAGATCATTGCAACAAGGTTATTGAAGGTGATTCATGAGGTATTTGATGAGGCGTAATCATACTTTATACAAGAAAAGTGCATGAACGGTAACAAAATGACTGGCTCGAAATATTTGATCAAGGTAGACATCAAAATGATTTTAACTCAGATTTCTTAGAGTTTCTTTAAGGTTCTTTTGATGGCATTGAGATTTTCACCAGTTTTTGTGTGATGGATATTGGATTGTATCTCTTCCACCTCTTATTCCATATCCATAAATTGCGTCATGTATGACTATTCAAGGGAGAAAGGGACTTGAGTCAAAAAGACTCATTCAGAACCTTAAGGCAATGGATGGTGGTATCTCATTCTCATATAACCATATATTTTCTCAAAGAGGACGATGTGGGACTATATTTTCAATACCCGTCCTCACGTGGCAACGTGGCTTGACATACACACACGCCTTAGAACCCGTCTTCAATCACAAACCACAAACACAAAAGCCTTATAAACCATCATCAATCACAAACCACAAGTCAAGCATGAGTATCTGGGCTTGGTGAGAGGAGGCAATAAATGGCCAACCATGGGTCAGGCAAGGTATGAGTCCACATTTTAAACATGCTCTGGTACCATGTTGAAACTTGGGCTTACATGAGTTGAGGCTCATATCTACTCAAAACCTTAAGACAATGATTGGTGGTACCTCATTCTCATATAACCTACATATTTTTTTCCAAAGTGGATGATGTGGAACTATATTCTCAATAATCTTTTCTTTCTTATTTGTTCGTGGCACGGCTAGAAGCCAAGATTGCTCAAAAAAGTTCCTGAGCACCAAGAGTTTAATTTTCATGACAAGCTTGAGGTTCATAAGACCATTCACTTGACCGTTACAGATGATCCTATTTTGCCATCGGAAAGGAGGCTATAATCAGTTGCTATACTCATGGATAGCGTTGATGAGTTTGGGGACTGTTCAGGGTTGTGGACAACATTTGAACAAGTCCCGACTGCTTTGTGCCGGCATTCATGGTAGACACAAGTTGGAGATTTTGGCCATTACTTAACTGAGGGGTCCATGCAGTTCAGATACTTGGGGGTACGTGTTGTCCAGTATATGCAATTTTGTCAATTTAATTCCTACATTAGAAAGGTAGTGGAGAATGTTGCATTGCGGAAGCTCAAATCACCCTCTTATGTTGGCAGATTGGATCTGATTAAGGTCACTCCAAGAGATTCATTCGTTCTGGATGAACATACTTCATATGCCTTTCCATGTTTTGGCTCAAGTGGACAAATCAGTAAAGCCTTCTAATGTGGACTAAGTTATGAAAAACAAAACAAGTTGTATCTTATAAGTGTATTTCCTTGCTAATGTATGAAGGGGAGCCTCGTATTATTTAGCCTTAGCTCATGGAACATAGCCTTACTAGCCAAATTCTTTTAGAACCCGCAGGCTAAGACAGACACCTTATGGGACAAGTGGATGCACCATTATTATAAGGTGGAGTAGTTGACGCATCATTATGGGCCATCGGGAAATAACATTTGTGTGTTTTTAACATATGGGTATGGTTGCGTACATCGGACCCCCCATACCTCGCGATAGACGAGAGCCTCTAAGGCAATGGGATAATGTTGTTGTTGTTATGCTCATACGGGATGTTATAATAGGCAGAGAGGACGCATTTTGGTAGCACAACGGCTTATTGCGAAGTGGGCAAAGTAGGGCGTTAGACTATGAATTTTTGATGAATTTAAAAGATTTATGTATACGAAAAGGAACAGAAAAGATTGATTTAAAATTGGGAATAATAAAGACGTAAAACATAGGACCTAGATCTTGAAATAGAGATCAATGTACATCTCGATTTCTAAACAGGGATCAATATATACATTGATCTGTCGACGTGACGTAGATCTCTAAAACATATGCATCGATCGATCTATGTAAGTTTATCCAATATTGGGAGCATACTGACCAACGTTGATCTACACGTCGGTCAATCGACGTGACGTAGATCCTTGACAAAGATCTTTAAGCAGAGATCGATGTCACGTGGATCTGTGATGTAGATCTCTAAGAAGAGATCGATGCGACGAAGAACTCCAAACAGATAGATGTCCATTGATCGACGTCATCTTGAATTCAATTTTTTATAGCCGTTAGAAACAGATCTACGGTGGATTTTAAGTGTTTTCTCTCTGCAATCTTTTCCAAATTGATTGTGTTTTTAAGACTAACGTCCATAATGATTTATTGACTATTATACACCTATATAAGCTTCTCTAAGGTGGCTATTGTTCATCAAATCGAAGTATAGGATAGTTGGAGTCAAGTTGGATTTCTCAAAGTAATTAATGAAGTGTGAAACTTCCATGGAGGCTGCAAAACGAGACTCACACTTTCTATACATTGAAGAACCCCAGATGATGCATTTACACACTTTTATCCTCTTCAAGTTTCATACCATTGACACCAAAAGCTCTCAAAAGTGCAAAAGTACTTAAAGCTCATCAAGCTTTTGTTGCTTATTTTTATTGTCGTATGGTGAGAATATTGTAGTCTAACACAAGAAAGATTAAACATATTTGATCCCTTATTATTTAGGCTTATTTAAAAGTTTCATTTCACTTCTCTGTGAAATCATTTGGTGAAAGTTCTTAGGTAGAACTTTGATGAATTTGTAATGAAGCATGTAGAAAAGCTCAAAGCCTCTAACTTATAGCTGTTATAGTAGTTGATGTTGCACAAGTTATTTTAGCAACAAACTTTGTAGTAGTTGAGATTACACAAGTTGTTGTTGCAACAAGCAATTATAGTTATTGTCGTTCTTGTTCTTTGTTGAAGATAATGAGAAAGCCGCTGTTGAAAATCTACTTTAGAAATAAAGTGGTAGTGGATTGGAATAAAGGAGATTCGAACCACCCTATATTATGTGTCTTCAACTCACTATTTTTCATATTCTTCTTTCGTATTTTGGTAGGCATTGAGATTTAGTGCGAACTCAATCGGAAAAACTCGAAAACTGTCAACTTTTTATTCGCCCCCATTTATAGCGATTGTTACATCCGTAACACATGATACTATCAAATCTGCTTGGTCGGTGACTATTTTAGATTCAGGAATAAAAAGGTGTGTTGGGCAGGCACGATGAGGGCAGCCAGTAACATATCCAAGCATTATCTCATCTTGTGGATGGAGGCACTGAATAAATTACCTAAGAAAAGCATCCTAACTTGGCTTGAGGAAGATATGGACATTGACAGAACATGCCAGCTCTGTAATGGGATGTCCCCAGAATCCTCTCGGTATTTGTTCTTTTGTTCTTCTTTTGCACAGCAGGTACGGTTCAGATCTGAGGAGGCTAAATGTGAGACAAAATATGAAGACTCCAATCACGCGTTGTCACGTGTACAAAAGCAGTTTTTTAAAGAAGGGGATGCTGCAATTTTTTTTAAAAAAAACTTCTTTTATACGCATACCGAGGCGCGACTAGAAGTCTCATATTTTGTCTTACCTTTATTCTCTTCAAGTCTGAACCCCAGCAGGTACCAACACCCATCCTGACTCGACTAGGCATCACTATGTGTTACACACAGGAATTTTCGAACTAGCCGTTAAGGCGTTAATTGGAAACTAACGTAGACGTTGGGTGTAACGACCTTCCGAAATTAAATTTATTATCACGTATCGTTATGTGTAAGTAATACCGTAGTTATACATATGGATATATTTGTATTTAAATATAAATAGCGATATAGACTAAGTAATTAAAGAAAGAAAAATAAAAATAAAAAATAAATATAAAATATGTAAACATCAGAGTGCCGTTTGGATAACTGGGTTAACATTAAAAAAATATAATAAATAAATAAATTTTAAAGAGGCTGGAAGGATAAGGGATAATGATTAATTAATTTTTAAAAAAAAGGTAACGTGGTCAAGGGGAGTAACTGACTCCCCTGATTTTCGTAATTGGTGATTAAATGGAGAGGTTGAGGTGATCGCTGGACACAGCTAAAGAAAGATAAAGGGAGTAAGTAATAATAGACAAGGAAAGATAAAAAAAGAAAGAAAAAAAGAAGAATGCAAAAGCCAAGGAGAAAGGAGCGTCAGCGGCAGAAGGAGGGAGGAGGAAGAAAGGAAGGAGAAAGGAAGGAGAAATGAAAGAGAGGAAGAAAAGAGAGAAAGAGGAAAGAGAGATCCAAAAGTTTCAATCCATTCGTGGTGATAAACAATTGCGTAATTATCTGCAGCCAAGTAGGTTCCATTTTCGCCCTCCAATTGGTACAATTCAAGCATGCTTTGGTGATATATTATGTGTTTGTTGTTTTAATTGTTGAAATATATATCACGTTGTGGAATCTGTGAAAGACTGATGTTCTTGGATACTGTTGATGTGTATAAACTTTATTCGTGACTTTGATTTGATGTTAGGAAAAAATTTGATAATCAAAATAGCACACTGTTAACATGTTTAAGGTTTTTAGATTTTTGTTTTGGCCTTAGAATAGGTTCTCATAGACTGGAAATAGGCAAAATATAGATCGGGATCGAAAAACAGGCACCGAAGACCGCAGGTGCGCCTCACGCGCCGCTAAAGTGGCCGCGCGTGGCCTTCACGCGTGCGCGTGAGGTTGCACGTACCTCCCGGAGTCGCTGACGCAATATGTATGTAAAAAATAAGAAAAATTAAATGCTAAGGGCCGGCCGGCAGCGCGAGCAGACCAGGCCAGCCCTTAATGGGCCGCTGGCTGGCGGCTGCAGTCCAGCCCGTTTAGTTATTACAAAAAAATGGGACAAGCTGCTTAGCGGGCTGGGGCCAGCTGCTGGCCGGCCCAATTAACACAACAGATAAAAAAACTAACAGATCAGAGGTGCAGCGGGTGCGGGCTGGGCCTAAGTGTAGCGGACCGGGGCTGGCGAAAATAGGCCGGCCCTATTCTAATTTAAATACTTAAATATTTTCTGAATTTCTAGAAATTGTATAATTGTTATTCAGTTAATTTAAAATAGAAATAATTACAGGAAAAATATAAATAAATATCAAAAAATTATAAATAAATTCAAGAAATTATAAAATGCTGAAATTAAGTTATTTTCACTAAATTTCTATATTTCTAATAATTTATTTAATTCGGAAATTTAGGTAATAAATGGAAATAAATAGGGGGGAAATGAGGAAAAATATAGAAAAGGTCCGATAAATGTATACAAGCCGTGGAAAAATGGATTTGAGGCCGTGAAATGTTTAGTTAGCATTCGAACAAGAACTGAACCTAGATTTAGTGCCGGAGGATGGTGAGGATGGACCAGGGGCCTCAGGCGATTGTGTTTTTGCATTCATGCCACGTGCATTGCATTTATGCTGGGTCGTGACATACGGATCACGGACGCTCAGTATGGCGTACGATGGCTGGGCCACGCACACTTAGTATGGTGTACGGTGGCAGAGCCACGCACACTCAGTATGGTGACTGTGGGGGGTACGACCCATAGCCACTCATTAGTGTAGAGAAAAAGGGGTTTGAGTGATTACAAAATGCATGATTTAAATAACGTGTATTAAAGAAATGCATGACACGTTTTATGACATGACACGTTTTTACATGAAACTTGCCTTATATAGTTCATGTATAATGTTGTCGTACTAACGAGCCATGAAGCTTTAAAGCTTACATCAAATAGCGAGCATTTGTTGTGTTTGAACTATTTTCAGGTGCCATCATTAATGAACTAAACCGGTTCATTAAGTGAAGCACTTAGTTAAATGAACTAAGTAGTTCATTAAAGGAAGCTATATTTGGAAAAGGCGCAAAGGCAACAAATTGAAGAATGGAAAGTTTCTCCACTCCTTCTTACACGTTTTTATACATATATATTTATATATATTCAGCTTTTTTATAAAAGGCACATACACATATATTCCAACGTACTACCGACACGTTATATATTTTACGTACGTACGTTAACGTCACACCACTATATTTAACTCATATTTATGAGTATATTCAGGTCTTATATCATATGATATAAGTCATGGTGATGACAAATTTATTACGACACGTTACAAGGTTCTAAACCAAAAATTGTCGATCGGGTGAATACTGAAACTTCGCCAACGTGTCACGTACTTGTCATATATAGATGGCCAGCCCCTACACTTCAAAAATGTCCACAAATTTCGTGGCTTACATGGTATATACATCCATAAAACCATTCCATGTTGGCACACACAAATTACACTCAATTAAGTCCAAATTGTTGAGATTTCAAATTCAACATTTTTGTCACATGTAGGCGCCACTTTCATCAGCCATGAGAGCTGAATATTAAAGTTTAATTTATGTATATTATGTATAACATAATATATATAACATGTGTACAAAGTTGGAATTTAATCGGAGAAAAATCGTGTAATCGACAAACGTCAAAAATTTGGTTTTCTACGAATACGACACATGGAACATTTTTGGTATGACATATAACATGTATCTAGACACTTTTTACATACTCTATACATTCTAAAGTGTTCTAGAAAAATCAATTAAGGGCTGATTTGAATATACCATATGTGTATAATTATTGTGCACTATTTTACAAAGTTTGCAAAAATAAAATTCAGTACATGTACATTCATCATCACACGCCTAGACAACCTTGTTGGAGCATATGTGGAGCTTTGTTGGCATCTTGATTGGCCAAGAATGAAGTATACAAGGTTGGTTGACATAAAAGAAGGAACTACACAAGATAACATTTCAAATTTTGTCACATTTGTGACACATGATGAAAATTCAGCATGTGTAAATTAGAGCTGGCCGAATTTTCTACTAAATGAGCCATATTTACTACCTTGAATTATATGGATTGATTAAAAAATAATATGCCAATGCTTTAAAAGTATTATGGAAATAATGTGATGGTATCTTGAAATATCACACATGCTGAAAATTTCAGCATGTGTAGAATGCACTTGGCCGATTTTATGCCCTCCATGTTTACTAATTTTATTCCAAAATTAGTAGAAATGTTATGTACAAAATGATGATTGATTTTTTCTTTATTTTCAAGGAATTAATCTAAAGCAAACATGGCAACAATTTGAATAAAGTCTTGATAAAGCACATGCTGAAAATTTCAGCATGTGGAGAAAGGGGATGGCCGATTTTCATGATGTAAATTGTGATAATTTGTCTTGCTAATTATGTGGAATTATTATGTGATTTATGGCAACACTTTTATGGCTAATTGACACATGTTTTTGAGGATTATTTTCAGATTTATCTAGTCATCAAATGATGACAACTTACATCCAATCAATGAGTACCAAGTAAGCAAGGGCTTAATGATCATCCAATGAGGAGTTGCCAAGTAAGCAAGGAAATGTCACAATGATGCAATATACTCTTCCAAGGACTTAGAAGATAATTTTCAAGAGAGGAAAGAGGCATCAAGGGGGCGGCACATATGGTGATAAAAAGAGAAGAAGGAGAACAAACAAAATACAAGACAAGGCTTACAATTCTCAAGATCAAAAACATGTTCATCTTCTTCTTTCTATACTTCTTTCTTTCTTCTCTCTAAAAGCCTATTGTATTCATATTCATACATTTGAATAGGCTTCATATATACCACCACATACTCTCTATATTGTTGTAAAAGATTGATCAAGGTGTGATCAATCTTGCATTCGCTAGGTGGTGGTGTTCGTGATCGTTGTAATCACTTACAATGTTTGTAAAGGGTTGGAGTTGGTGTGTAACTCCATCAACCCTATGTTGTAAGGTGTTATTTGTGTTTTGTTATTAGTGCTAACCGAGGAAGGTGTCCTCGAAGACTGGAGTAGGTTGATTTAACCGAACCAGTATAAAATTCCTTGTGTTCTTTACTTTCAGCACTTACTTTAAGTTTCTAGCACAGTGCATCATTTTTATCACATTATTAAAAACAGTAAACGAATTTCAAAAATCACGAAACTTTCAGAAAACATAGCCACACGTCTTAAGGCCCTTTTGGCGCAAGTTTCAACCCTTTTGGATAAGTATAAGTCATCCAAACGTCTAAAGTTCTGAGACTAGTGCAGTCTGATTTTCAGGCTTGCCAAGGTTGAGACTTTGAACATATTTGACTAACTTCCCAAAAGAATTTTTCAAAACTGTTTCAACTCAGTTAAATACACCTAATAAGGATTTAGTCATTGAATTTTCAGAGCATTTGGAGTCACGGTTAAATAGGAATTAATTTTTCAAATCAGACTACCGTTTCTGTCAGATTTGCGCAATCTGACCATCAACGACGTTTAAAGGGGTTAAAGGTTGAATTTTAATCTGAAAGTTTTAGGAGATACTGAGAACATCTGAGACTAAAATCTCTCCAAATTTTAGAATTTTTGAAGACCTGTAACCTAGTTTTCAAAATGTTTCAAAATAGGTTCTGAAAACAGAAACTGTTTTCAAAAGTTGGGTTTTTGGTTTAAAACAATTTTAAAAACCACATTTTCCGCACCCACTATTCAACCTCCCCCCTCCCTTCTAGTGGTGCCTTGCAGATCCTACAAGTGGTATCAGAGAGCAGGAACACTCACAACAAAAGGATCCAACGATCTAAGTGAGATGGCAACCACAAACTTCAAAACCAAGCAGGAAGGTATGTCCAGTCAAAGGCCTCCTCTCTTTGACGATGAGTCTTTTATTCGATGGAAGTTAAGAATGAAACTTTTCCTTGTGGCTATTGATATTGATCTTTGGTCCATTATAGAAGATGGTCCATTTGTTCCGTCAAAATTATCCACTGCAGATGGAGTCACACTAGAGGTTGTTAAGCCTACACAAGAGTATACTAGTGATGGTAAAAAGAGACTGAGCATGAACGCTAGAGCCATACAATTGCTTCTAAATAGACTAAGTAAAAGTGAATCTAGCTTTGTTTCAAATTGTTCTAGTGCTCAAGAAATATGGAGAATTCTTGAAATGAAATACGAAGGCACTAGTCAAGTAAAAGAGTCCAAAATCAACATGCTTATGTCCATACTCGAGTCATTTAATTATTGCCAAATGAATATATTGTTGATATGGATCTACGCTTGACTAACATTTACAATTCTCTTGAGTCTCTTGGCAAAGCCTTCTCTATGCAGGAAAAGGTCCAAAAGGTCTTACGAAGCCTTCCATCCGAGTGGGACCCTAAAGTGACGGCCATAGAGGAGAGCAAAGAAACTAAATCAATTAAAATGGAGGAACTAATTGGATCACTTAAGGTATATGAGAACAAACTCACTATAAGGAAATCGGAATCATCATCAAAAAAAGGTAAGACTATTGCATTTAAATCAAATGAATACGTCTCTACTTCTTCCGATCACGTAGATGATAGTGATTCTGAATCAGACAACGATGACTTAATTTTATTGGCTAAAGGCTTGAGAAAATTCATGAGAAAGTCATTTAAAAACAAACCTAAGGCTACTTCAACTAAAAGAAATAAGAACAAGACAAATGACAAGGATATTAAATGTTACGAATGCGGTAAACTTGGACATCTATCATATGACTGTCCTAATAAGGACAAGCAAACAAACAAACACCCTGACAAGGATCGGACCAAAAATAGACTCGTCTCAGAACCTAAGCAAAGAAAAAGAGCTCCCAAGGCCTCCACTTGGAGTGATACATTTGATTCCGAGATTGATACAGAAGAGGAGACTGCACAAGTATGCTTTGTATCCAAAGCATCAAACGAGGTATCTTCTGACTCCGATTCTGACTATGAGCCTTCTTATGATGATCTTTTTAGTCAGTATTTAGAATTGCATAAATTTACTAAGACTCTCGCAAAAGAAAAGAAGCGATTAATTGAAGACAAAAAGTTGTTAGAATCTTCTAACACGAATCTTGTTGCTCAATTAAACGATTCAAAAGAAGAGTCGTCATGCATCATTAATGCATTAAAGACAGAGGTCTCATCATTGACCACTCATAATAATGAAATGAAATCCGAGATTTCAAATTTGAAATCAAGGAATACGGATTTAGAAAAGATGTTGAAACAATTTGATACGGGATCTAACATGCTAGATCGTATTATTCTATCACAAAAGCATGACAGTGATAAAACTGGATTAGGATACATTGAGACAAATGATGTATCAATTAAACCAACCAAATTCATCTTGTCTAAGAAAGTAGACACACCCAAAGCAAACGTGGCGTCTAAGATGACGCAAAGACCCCCTCTCCCCTCATCTCGTCATGCTTCTTCTTCATATCATGCAAAATATAATTATGTACCATATAGATATGAGAAGAAACAAGTGATGCATACACGACATTCATTCCATCCATCTAGATCACGCACTATGCACACCAACACGAGGACATATCAAAAACGCACTCAATATGATGCATATAAAGGAGTTCTTGGCCAAAGGCCTAAAGTCCACTCACCACATGTCTACTACATTGCTCCTTCATCTACATTCTTACCATTTGCTAGACCGAAAAGGATCACCCAAGTATGGGTACCGAAAGGTACTTTTACTAAGAGGTGAATAACTAACTCGCAAGGACCCAAAATTAAAAGGGTACCTAAATCATTCTCGTACATTGCAGGGAACCCACACATCAAAAGATACATCTATCAAGTGGTTCCTTGACAGTGGTTACTCGAGGCACGTGACGGGTGACCCGAGCTTATTCACAAAGTTGAAAAAGGTCACAAAAGGCGGATCCGTGACCTTTGGAGACAACAATGAAGGCAAGATCATCGGAAAAAGTACAATTGGAAGCCCAAGCACCCTTCAAATCTCCAACGTCTTTTTGGTAAGTAACTTATCCTATAATCTTCTTAGCATTTCACAATTTATTGACAATGGTTTTGATGTGTGTTTTACTCATCCATATTGCAATATAATAAATAAAAATAGAGAAACAGTTTTAAAAGGAAAACGGGAAGGAAACATCTTTACGCTTTCTATGGATGATATGTTAGACGCTAAGGTTAAGTGTTTCATGTCAAATGAATCTAACGTAAATTTGTGGCACAGACGTTTAGGACACATTGTCATTTCTACACTTGAAAAACTCCAACGAAAGAACCTAATACGAGGATTACCTACACTTGATTTAGACAACTTTCAGTTGTGTGAATCTTGCATAAAAGGCAAACAAACACGCGAGTCACTTAAACCTAAAAATGAAATAAGCACGACTAGAGTTTTAGAATTATTACACATTGATTTGTTTGGTCCTAGTCGCACTACGAGTCTCGGTGGACGTCATTATGCTTGTGTGATTGTTGATGATTTTTCTTGTTATACTTGGATTTTGTTTCTTGCACATAAAGATGACAGTGACATTGAGATTGCGAAACTAATAAAACAACTTGAAAATCAATATGGTTTCAGTGTGAAAAGGATTAGAAGTGATAGAGGCGGTGAATTTAAAAACAAAGACATGATTGCATTTTGCGAAGAAAAAGGAATCAAACACGAGTTTTCGCCACCTAGAACTCCACAATTAAATGGAGTAGTAGAAAGAAAGAATAGGACATTACAAGAAATTGCTAGAACCATGCTGTGTGAGAATAAATTGCCTAGATTTTTGTGGCGGAAGCCGTAAATTGTGCATGCTACATAGTTAATCGTTTGTCCATTAGAAAGAAAATTAATAAGACGCCTTATGAGATATTAAATGATCGCATGCCTAAAATTGATTACTTCCGTGTGTTTGGTTGTAAATGATTTGTTTTAAATACAAAAGATAATTTAGATAAGTTTGAATCTAAATTAATTGAATGCATCTTTGTTGGGTATTCTGTGAATTCAAAAGCATATAGATGTTATGATCCCATCACTAGGCAAATTCTCGAATCCATTCATGTGAAGTTTAATGAATTTGGTGAGGTTGATAAAGATAAAGAATATGACGATGATTTTGAATTAAAACCCGTGTTGAATGATGATGATGGCACGCATGATACGCATGATACACTAGAAATGCATGATCACTTAGAAATGCATGAGAACGTAGAAAATAATCAACCAAGATGGCATAGAGATCACCCACACGATCTCATTATAGGGGATATCACTCACGGTGTGCGACCACGTAGAAGAATAAATGCGGATAAAATAAATCAATTTCATGCCATGATATCCGTAATTGAACCTAAAAATGTGCATGATGCTTTGAGTGATTCCTCTTGGATTGATGCTATGCATGACGAATTTAATCAATTTGTTAGAAATGACGTATGGGATTCAGTGCCATGACCACAAGATAAGGCTATAATAGGCACAAAGTGGTTGTTTAGGAATAAAATGAATGAAGAAGGAAAAGTTGTTAGAAACAAAGCGAGACTTGTAGCACAAGGATATAATCAAGAAGAAGGAATTGATTATGATGAAACATTTGCACCCGTAGCACGTTTAGAAGCCATACGACTTTTACTTGCTATTGCTTGCATGAAAGATTTTAAACTTTATCAAATGGACGTGAAAAGTGCATTCTTAAATGGATTTATCCAAGAAGAAGTATACGTGAAACAACCACCCGGTTTTGAAGATTTGAAACATCCCGATCACGTGTACAAACTAAAGAAGGCACTATATAGTCTAAAGCAAGCACCTAGAGCATGGTATGATCGTTTTGCTACTTTTCTCTTAGAAAATGGTTTTAAAAGAGGCACTATAGATAGTACTTTATTTTTAAAACAAGATAAATCGGATTTACTCATTATTCAAATTTATGTTGATGACATCATTTTTGGCTCCACTTCTCATAAACTTGTTGAAGATTTTGAAACTTGCATGAAATCAGAATTTGAAATGTCTATGGTTGGCGAACTGAACTACTTTCTTGGTTTGCAGATTAAACAAACGGGTAAAGGTATACACATAAGCCAAGCTAAATATATAAATGATATGATTAAGAAGTTCATCTTTGAGAGTTTAAAACCATCCCCCACCCCTATGAGTGTCACCACTAAGCTAGACAAAGATGAACATGGAAAGGATTTTGATAGCTTTATATAGGTCTATGATTGGCTCTTTGCTCTATCTTACTGCCAGTAGACCTGATATCATGTTCAGTGTATGTATGTGTGCTCGTTTTCAAAGTCAACCAAAAGTGTCTCACTACAATGCCGTGAAAAGAATATTTCGATATATTAAGCACACACACACCTTAGGCATTTGGTAAGATAAAGATTGTGAATTTAACTTGCATGCCTACACTGACGCGGATTATGGTGGATGCAAAATAGATAGGAAAAGCACGAGTAGCACGTGTCAATTTATAGGAAATTCACTTTATTCATGGTTCTCTAAAAAGCAAGCAAGCGTAGCTTTATCCACTACTGAAGCTGAATACATGGCACTTAGTCTTTGTTGCACATAATTACTATGGCTAAAACAACAACTTTCTGACTTTGGAAATACGGTAAATAAGATTCCTATATATTGTGATAGTATGAGCGCCATCAACTTATCTAAGAACCCCGTGCTACACTCTAAGACCAAGCATATAGAAGTACGCTATCACTTCCTTCGTGATCACGTCAACAATGGTGATATTATCATAGATCACGTCCGCACATAGGCACAAGTAGCAGATATTTTCACTAAAGCATTAAATCAAGCCACGTATGAAAATCTTCGTTCTAAATTAGGCATGATTTCTGCTGATTTGATTTGATTGTCTTTCCATATTTGCATGCATTTTTGATTGACTTTCCAAAATAAAGGGGGAGAGAATGCATGTTTTAAGGGGGAGCAAGAGATTTGATTAAGAGTGATTGCAGAAATTAAGGGAGAGCAGATTTGAAATTTGAAATTCAAAATTTGAATAAGAGATTTGATTAAGAGTGATTGCACAAATCAAGGGGGAGCGAATTTGAAATTTGAAATTAAAAATTACAATTTGTGAACGATTGGAGGGGGGCGACAAAATTTAAATCATGAACGTAGGTTATTTTGTAAATCATCAAAAGGGGGAGATTGTAGAGAAAAAGGGGTTTGAGTGATTACAAAATGCATGATTTAAATAACGTGTATTAAAGAAATGCATGACACGTTTTATGACATGACATGTTTTTGCATGAAACTTGCCTTATATAGCTCATATATAATGTTGTCGTACTAACGAGCCATGAAGATTTAAAGCTTACATCAAATGGCAAGCATTTGTTATGTTTGAACTATTTTCAGGTGCCATCATTAATGAACTCAACTAGTTCATTAAGTGAAGTACTTAGTTAAATGAACTAAGTAGTTCATTAAAGGAAGCTATATTTAGAAAAGGCGCAAAGGCAACAAATTGAAGAATGGAAAGTTTATCCACTCCTTCTTACACGCTTTTATACATATATATTTATATATATTCAAATTTTTTTTAAAAGGCACATACACATATATTTCAACGTACTACCGACACGTTATATATTTTACGTACGTACGTTAACGTCACACCACTATATTTAACTCATATTTATGAGTATATTCAGATCTTATATCATATGATATAAGTTATGGTGATGACAAATTTATTACGACACGTTACAAGGTTCTAAACCAAAAATTGTCGATCGGGTGAATACCGAAACTTCGTCAACGTGTCTCGTACTTGCCATATATAGATGGCCAGCCCCTTCACTTCAAAAATGGCCACAAATTTCGTGGTTTACATGGTATATACAGCCATAAAACCATTCCATGTTGGCACACACAAATTACCCTCAATTAAGGCCAAATTGTGGAGATTTCAAATTCAACATTTTTGTCACACGTAGGCGCCACTTTAATCAGCCATGAGAGCTAAATATTAAAGCTTAATTTATATATATTATGTATAACATAATATATATAACATGTGCACAAAGTTGGAATTTAATCGGAGAAAAATCGGGTAATCGACAAACGTCAAAAATTCTGTTTTCTACGAATACGACACATGGAACATTTTTGGTATGACATATAACATGTATCTAGATACTTTTTACATACTCTATACATTCTAAAGTGTTCTAGAAAAATCAATTAAGGGATGATTGGAATATACCATATGTGTATAATTATTGTGCACTATTTTACAAAGTTTGCAAAAATAAAATTCAGCACATGTACATTCATCATCACACGCCTAGACAACCTTGTTGGAGCATATGTGGAGCTTTGTTGTCATCTTGATTGGCCAAGAATGAAGTATACAAGGTTGGTTGACATAAAAGAAGGAACTACACAAGATAACATTTCAAATTTTGTCACATTTGTGACACATGATGAAAATTCAACATGTGTAAATTAGAGCTGGCCGAATTTTCTACTAAATGAGCCATATTTACTACCTTGAATTATATGGATTGATTAAAAAATAATATGCCAATGCTTTAAAAGTATTATGGAAATAATGTGATGGTATCTTGGAATATCACACATGCTGAAAATTTCAGCATGTGTAGAATGCACTTGGCCGATTTTATGCCCTCCATGTTTACTAATTTTATTCCAAAATTAGTAGAAATGTTATGTACAAAATGATGATTGATTTTTTCTTTATTTTCAAGGAATTAATCTAAAGCAAACATGGCAACAATTTGAATAAAGTCTTGATAAAGCACATGCTGAAAATTTCAGCATGTGGAGAAAGGGGATGGCCGATTTTCATGATGTAAATTGTGATAATTTGTCTTGCTAATTATGTGGAATTATTATGTGATTTATGGCAACACTTTTATGGCTAATTGACACATGTTTTTGAGGATTATTTTCAGATTTATCTAGTCATCAAATGATGACAACTTACATCCAATCAATGAGTACCAAGTAAGCAAGGGCTTAATGATCATCCAATGAGGAGTTGCCAAGTAAGCAAGGAAATGTCACAATGATGCAATATACTCTTCCAAGGACTTAGAAGATAATTTTCAAGAGAGGAAAGAGGCATCAAGGGGGCGGCACATATGGTGATAAAAAGAGAAGAAGGAGAACAAACAAAATACAAGACAAGGCTTACAATTCTCAAGATCAAAAACATGTTCATCTTCTTCTTTCTACACTTCTTTCTTTCTTCTCTCTAAAAGCCTATTGTATTCATATTCATACATTTGAATAGGCTTCATATATACCACCACATACTCTCTATATTGTTGTAAAAGATTGATCAAGGTGTGATCAATCTTGCATTCGCTAGGTGGTGGTGTTCGTGATCGTTGTAATCACTTACAAGGTTTGTAAAGGGTTGGAGTTGGTGTGTAACTCCATCAACCCTATGTTGTAAGGTGTTATTTGTGTTTTGTTATTAGTGCTAACCGAGGAAGGTGTCCTCGAAGACTGGAGTAGGTTGATTTAACCGAACCATTATAAAATTCCTTGTGTTCTTTACTTTCAGCACTTACTTTAAGTTTCTAGCACAGTGCATCATTTTTATCACATTATTAAAAACAGTAAACGAATTTCAAAAATCACGAAACTTTCAGAAAACATAGCCACACGTCTTAAGGCCCTTTTGGCGCAAGTTTCAACCCTTTTGGATAAGTATAAGTCATCCAAACGTCTAAAGTTCTGAGACTAGTGCAGTCTGATTTTCAGGCTTGCCAAGGTTGAGACTTTGAACATATTTGACTAACTTCCCAAAAGAATTTTTCAAAACTGTTTCAACTCAGTTAAATACACCTAATAAGGATTTAGTCATTGAATTTTCAGAGCATTTGGAGTCACGGTTAAATAGGAATTAATTTTTCAAATCAGACTACCGTTTCTGGCAGATTTGCGCAATCTGACCATCAACGACGTTTAAAGGGGCTAAAGGTTGAATTTTAATCTGAAATTTTTAGGAGATACTGAGAACATCTGAGACTAAAATCTCTCCAAATTTTAGAATTTTTGAAGACCTGTGACATAGTTTTCAAAACGTTTCAAAACAGGTCCTGAAAACAGAAACTATTTTCAGAAGTTGGGTTTTTGGTTTAAAACAATTTTAAAAACCACATTTTCCACACCCACTATTCAACCCTCCCCCTTTTAGTGGTGCCTTGCAGATTCTACAAGTAGGACTCGGGTTCATGCATTGCATAGTGGAGATATAGGGCATCCTGTGTGACATGACTTTGTTGCGTGTGACACGCATAGCTGGACATGCATCATGATGTTGCGCATTCTTTATCTGGAGTGAATTACTTTTCCGCATTCTTTCATATGCTTATGTGATATCATGTTTTATGTGCTATGTGTTATATCATTTCATTATGCTCGTCTTGTACTAGTTGGAGGCAGGTGCCTACTGGGTGATTTTCCGTCACTCACCCCTACTCTCCCCTCCCCCACCAGGTGAGCACGAGGAAGCGTACGACTATGTCTTTGCTGAGGACGGGGCTAATACGGTGGTATGGACAGACTGACGGTCGCATCTAGGACACGAGGAGACTATGCGGCTGTTATTTATTATTTCATTGGGATTTCATCAGACATCACAGTGTTAGTTCGATTAGATCTTAGATACTAGTATTTCGAATTTATTGTCGTGACTTATTTATTGTTCTATGGAGGAGTATCTTTTATTCACGTAAATTAATGTTATGGAGTTCCGTTTCCGCAGGAAAAATTTCTGTCTCTTCGGACATGTTGAAAATTGATTCGACGCCTTGTATTTTTCTTAGCGAGATATGGCGGGAGCACTGTTCCCGATGCTAAGGCTCGGAAGCGGGATGCTACGCTAGGAGCTTGGGTCTTCTAGTCTCCAGGCTCATACGGTACAGGAAACGTAATAGGGGCAGAAGCGTATATGTGAAAGCAGTGAAGACCTAATCTACTCTATTTGGCCAGCTAGAAATCGAAGAGCTTTTGGGGACCACAGAACCAACACCTCACTATGTGTGAATAGACTTACCATATACAATGTCTGCAGGGCATAGCTCACTTGGTTTAAGAGGGGCAGATTCGCTAACAAGGTGCAAGGTTCGAATCGCGCAGCCTGCATTGTGGATGCCGTATCTTCAGCTCCAATATGAGTCTTGAGGGTAAGCCCTTAGTGTGGGTCTGCGTGTCTTGTGCCTCCTCCTTAGCGGGCCGCTGAGTATCTAATTTACATCTTTCTATCTGTCTCATCGGGCTGGGTGCGGGGGTCCTTGGGGTTGGGGTTCAACCTTTTTTTTGCTAACAAAAGTTACCATACAGGTTTGTGGAGTTATGCATGTGTTGTTCTTATTTTTATAATATTTTACTTTTGTATATTACTACATGATATTCTATCCGTTCTAAATATATTATTTTAGTTTCTATTTTGTTTTGTTTTAAAAATTTTGTAAACTTTCCAGAAATAGAAACATATTAGTAATCAAAGTTTGTGTACTATACTTTCAATTATTAGTTACATGAGTTTTTTAAGTTTATATGATTAACCAACTAAGGATATAATAGGAATAGTAGCTAAAATAATTTGAATTCATCAAATTATCATCAACTAAAACTAGAACAATATTTTTAAGCGGGAATTCATTGTTTGATGATGTGATTGTATACCTATTTAGCACTATAGAAGATCGTCTCCTAAACTCCCGCCTCCTCAATTCATCTCCTACATAAACTTATCTTATAAAACACATATTTGGGTGTCTAATGCATATGGACCTAGTACTTATTACGTTGTAAAAATATTGTTATGGTTGACTTTTCAATGTAGCGTAAATTTTACTATGTTGAAAAGTCAAATGTAATAATATTTTTAAGAATGAGAGAGTATATATGGTTTAATGTATTACACATCCAAATATATGTGTTTTATAAAATATTTTTATTTAAAAAAGACTTAGGAAGGAAGAGTTTAGGTGTAGATCTTGAAGCATTTGGCCTAGCACAAGACTTGGTACCGTTGGGTCCTTGGATAATATGTCATACCTAGTTTATCATGTAATATTTGACATTTCGGCCTTGATCAAATGAAAATCATATTTTAACAAAAACAATGATTTTTAAAAATAAATAGAAGAAAAACAAAAAATTTGACGAAGTTAATATTTCTTTCGTTCTAAAATACAAGCATATTTTGATTGTTTTAAATATAATATATAACCTACATAAAAATGAAAGAACATTTATATTTTAAGAGGAAAGAAATAAAATAAAAGCAAACTTTTGTATTTGTCTTTTTTTTTTTGCCTTTTAAATATATTTTAGATGCTCAATCCCCTCTTTATACGGGATAGGATCCCCTCACCGCAACGGAGGTGCGGTGACGCGTGACCATGCAATACGTGGCAGCAAGGATGTGGTGAGGCTGCAGGCAGGGGCGGAGGGAAGGGGGGGCCTGGGGGGGCACGTGCCCCCCCAACGTCGACGAAGAGAATCCTATAGATAGGTAAGTGCAGTTGTATTTTTGGCCATTCAGTTCAAAGTGTGCCCCCTGTTTGACAGAAAACTAACTCTCTGTTATGTGGTCGCATAATGTTTAGCATTCGACAATTTCCTGCTAAGTGGCTAAATTGTGTCTAAAACTTACCAAAATACGGATATGCAAAATGCTAAATCGTGTTTGATTGATAAGATAGACTTTTTTGAATTTGTATTTGTTAGAAAGTTTATGTTGAAAATTTTAAGAATGACAAGTACATTTTCTAAGATTCTACAAGTGAGATCAAAACATAGGATGTGCTCTTAATATGATCAACGGGGTAAAAAAGAGCTTACAAGAATATGGAGAGGTTGGTTGGGATAATTTGTTGAAAGAAGTCTTTGAGTTTTGTGAAATACATGAAATTGATGTGTCTAATATGGAGGATGTTGTCATTGACTGGTCTAAAAAAAGCGTAAAGGTGGTGAACGATGACATACTTTCATCATTTTCGTGCGAAAATCTTCATGAAGGTAATTCATTTATCTTTATTGTGTTGATACATATGACATCGATGATTAATTTGTCTATATCGCAATTAATTTTTATTCATATAAATTTTTAGGTGCTTGAAATTATTGCTATGGAAATGGATGAACACTTCACAGAGGCAAACACGAATTTACTTAGATGTGTAATGTGTCTTGATCCTTCAAAATTCTTTTGCGAACTTTGATCATGGTCAATTATTGCATCTTGCTGAGTTATATCCAGATGACTTTACTTCCTTGGAACAAATGGAGCTTGACCATCAACTTGACAATTACATTGTCGATATGAAATCAAATGAAGTATTCTATAGTATAAATAATTTTGGAGATCTTGCAAAGAAGATGGTGGAGAAAATTATCACAATTACTTTCCTTTAGTATATCAACTTATCGAGTTAGTATTGACCTTACCCGTTGCAATGGCTAGTGTTGAAAGAACTTTTTCTGCAATGAATATCGTCAAGACTGATCTACGCAACCGGTTGGGAGATGACATACTATCGGATTGTTTATTATGTTACTTTGAGCAGAAATTTTTAGCACCATTGAATATGAAGATATTATGCAACGATTTAAATCAATGTCATCTCAAAGGACCTTTTAGCATCTTTTGGCAACTCCTTCTCGTCCTACAATAGGCAAATAAAAGGTATGTATTGATGTATATTACTATATTCATTTAATGATCCGCATATTGTTTGTTGTGTATTGTTTATTTTTTTTGTACATTGGTTGGTAGATGTGTTTTCTTTCACGTATTTTATGTTATAATACAAAAATATGTCTAGAAGATTTTGTCGGTTTTCCCGGTCCGAAACAGTAACCGGTGGTATTCCTGTGGCGAAGCCTGTCGTGCCCCCCAAGAAGGGACTCCTGGCTCCGCCACTGGCTGCAGGTGACCCTCATCTAGCCTCACCATCTCTCTTTGGTGTCACTTATCGCGCGGTCACAAAAGGGGTAAGAAAAGTGGGGGTGAGGAGATCTAAACCCTCTTTATATACACGTCCCTGCCAACAGCAGAGCTCCATCTCTGTCTCATGGCGTGTGCGAGGGGAAACTTGTGGACTGAGTGAAATGTTATATATATTACACGGATAGGGTTTTCTTCTTGTGGGCTCCTTTCATTTTCCCCATCTTTCACTCTGCTTCTTCTCACCGGCGATTCCCTTCGCCTTTTCATTCTTCCTACCGGGTCTTTTTTGCCGTTAACTTTCCTCCTTCCTCTCTTGATTACTGCCTTTATTTCTTTAACTCTTTCCTTGTCCGTCTAAATTTCTCTTTTTTTTCCAGAAAAGTAAATTAAAAAACAAGAAAGTCGTGCTTTATGGCCGTAGTTCTATTCCGTCGTCAGTTGAAATCAGACCATGTTCTAGTTTTGTCTTCTTAATGATGGTTTCTGTTGACTAATTGGGACTTCAGATTCTGGGGTTTTTTTTTTTTTTTTGGAAAAAGACAAGATAGGAGTTATATAACGGTCATCAAGATTTGATTTTGGTTTTGAAATTAATCCTTCTTGGCGATTACACTTGTGTGTGTAATTATGTTGACATGGTGACTTGTATTTTGGAGTGAGAAGTTCTAGTTTTTTCAGTGGGTTTGGACTTAAAAGTCTGACTTAACTGATACAATATTCTTTGCCTCTTGAAGAAATTTGAGTCGGGTTATTCTGTGAAGAGTGTAAGATTGATGCTATTTTGTAAAGACTAAACTTGAGGCTTTATTGTGCCTCCGGATATTTATTGAACTGAAAATTTGTATCTTTTGTTTCTTGATATGGTTTGAATTTGTTGTGATTTTCTATTACGACAAAGATTAGGGCTTGTAAAGGATTCAATTCTTTGGTATCCGCCCTTTTTGATTCTGTTTGTATAAGGAATAACAATGGCGGTTTCTTTCACTAGAATGTCATGGTGCTGGTGGGGTGGGAAGGAGAAAGAGCCAATTCCAAATGGCTCTTCAATGAATTCTTTACATGATCGGGGATTCGGTTTAAGGGACAATGATAATCTGAAGTTTAGATCAGGGAAGGCTGCAAAAATGGCGTCTTCAAGTAGGAAAGTTATGAGGAAGTGGAAGAGCAGAGAAGAGAGGAGAATTGACAAGGAGTATGATGTTGTCTTGGTCCCATCTGATGGTGTCTGTTTATCAGGATCGGAATCCGATGAATCAGACTGGTCAATAGGGTGGCTGGAACCACACGCCCCTGATTTTCTGAGTGATGATGAAGCAGATGATAGTTTTGCTGTGCTGGTTCCTTGCTATAGGCATGATTGCAAGGCAATGGAGAAAGAAATTAACGATGATTCTTTCTTGAGTGCCATTAAGAATATCCCTAATGACTATTCTGCTGGTATGCTGTCTCTTACTGGTTTTGGTTTGTTTAGATCATTTTCTCATCTTCTTCTAGCTTCTTATTTTCCATGACTTTCTTGTTTTAGTAGCTTATTATTGTTGGTGTAAATGTATAGTGGATATCCTCTCTGTTTGCAACTCTTCAATCATGCTTTTGTATCACTATTATGAGAACTTCGGAAAGAACAAAAGAATTGATTTCTGAACAGTGGTTAAGGATTAGGTTGATGATGTTAATGAACTCATAGTACTTGGCTATCAGATTAGAATAATTATGTTTTGATGATGTTTTTTAGGCTCTGCCAATTTTGTTGAAGTCTAAGATCTTGATTACTATACAATTGAAATCTTGCTAGACTGCTTTGCCACTCACAATGGATGTAATGAAGTTATGCTTTCAGTCTATATTACAATTTTTTGTTATTAATATTGTGAAAGATGCTTTTGTCTCTATATAATGATGTAGGCACAGTTGTGATGACAATACTAGTGCTAAGTTCCTTTTTGACAATGATTGTTTTGGCTAGCTAAGCAAATTTGTGGTTTGTCTTCCAAATTGAGAGGAGGGACCAGCTCTGGTCCAAACATATAATGTTTTATACTCTGAAAATAACAATTTTTTTTGTCTTTTGTGGAAGTTGAACTGGTGCCCTTTCTTCCTTTTGAGCATTATACAAAGTGTGAAACATTAATGTAATATATCAATGGTACTTCACTATTTTTTATTATTCCACCTATCTCTTTTCTATTTTCTGTCATGCCATCATTGCACTACAGTTTCTTCAGTGTAATTCCCTGCTGAGAATGTTGTCCCCCCCCCCCCCCCCCCAAACTTCTGTAGTGAAACCATCATGTGTTAAAAGCTTGTGGCACTTGTTAGAATAAGCTTGTCTCTTTATTTGGCCTAATAATGCAATTTCTTTTCTCATCTGTGTTAGTATTATCTTGATACTTAAAAGACATTGGAAGATATACACTTA
Source organism: Eustoma russellianum (assembly GCA_036186865.1). NCBI lineage: Eukaryota > Viridiplantae > Streptophyta > Magnoliopsida > Gentianales > Gentianaceae > Eustoma > Eustoma russellianum. The sequence goes on from AP025051.1 coordinate 33,545,072, forward strand.
GTTATTCGCACTCGTGTGTCTTGTTGTAATTTGCAGAGGGTAGGAAATACATGGAGCAATGGCTTTCTTCTCTTCAGAACTTCTGAAGCTGTTATCCATCTTCTCTTCATAAATGTTGTTAATGGAGTTAATATTGGTTAGTTGGATCTACATATACTGTTGGAAGAAGTGCTATGCCTCAATTTCTCAAGAATTTGAAAGCCACTCACTGGTGCCAATGGCTTAGCATATCTGTCATAGCAAGGAGTTAAAGAAAACGCGATATGGCTTACCTTTGCTCTGTAAGGAGCAGGCTGCTGTCAACTGTTGGAAGAGGAGAGGGGGGGGGGGGGGGACTTGGAATAACCTACTACTTTGTTTAGCGCCAGTATTGCTAGTCTAATAGTGTTTATAAGTTGAAACATGATCTATTGATTTCCTCTTATTGTAAATAAATCCTCAGTGATGAATGAATCTGGCATTGCCTTGCAGGAACATGCATTTCTGACTTTGAAGTTCTCCAATTCTCATGCATGAAGTCAAGTGTACTGTATGTAATGTGTGAATTTTGAGGAAACATCATTTTATTTTAGACCTAATGTTGGTGAGCTAGTTTATTATTCTTAGAATGGTATTTCGCAATTCCCAACTTCTGGAACGGTTAAAAGTAGCTTGTAAGCATCATATTAGCTACTCCTTGAACAAATAAGGGCGACCGTTTTGTTATAGGGACAACTATTCTACTAACATGCCTCCAAGACGTAGTTCAGTTGGTATTCATGTGACAGATTGTGTCAAGAAGATTGCAGGTTCGAGCCTTGACAATCGTAGTATGGGTACTTAGGTTCCGGTTTGTATGAGATCGGTTCTAATGTTGGTTTAGGTTCTTGCGCATGGGATTTGTACTTTGTGGACAGCAACCTCATACTTTTTTGCCCAGAAGGCCGCTGATTTATTACGATTTGCATCGTTCACAAAGTCTCATTAAGTTAGAACAGTGAGGCCCGCCTCTAAAGCATAGTTCAGTTGGTATTCGGGTTGGAGTTGTTCCAAGAGATACATGATTCGATTTCAAGGGCACGCACAGTGTGGGCGTTTCGTTGCTGTCTAGCCAAAGACCCAATTTGTAGTGAACAACTTGTGTGGACTCCTTGCGTATGACCTCCGCCAACCTAGGAAGCCGCTGAGTTATTGATACATTCTCAATGATGCTCCTTGGGACAAGAGCGACAGGGGGTCTTCAGGGCTAAGGTATAGCTTTTTGCTTATAGATAATGACGGATAAGTTCTCTTTTAACATGATTCTTTTGTGTATTATTATTATATAAAAAAAATTGACGTACTGAATAGACAATGATATTAGACAGTGAAATCAGACTATAAATGTAAACCGTTACGTATAGCACAAAAGTGAGCATGTGAGCATAAAGAAATGATAGAGAGACAGAGTTGCCTTGTGGTCATAATCATGATGTCTTTATGTATATTTTAGGTAAATGAACGTGAAAAGGTGAGAACGTGCGAAATTCACCAACACCAATCATTAGGTCTAGTTATGAGATTGTCCTTTAAGTTGCTTTTTTTTTTCCTTTTGGGAAATGTCCTTTTAGTTTTTTTGGACATCCGTGTTTAGACAGGGATGTGATTGAAAGACGCATATGTTAAAAGTTCATAATGTTGGTGAAGAGTTAAAAGATCTACTAACAAACTTATGTTTCTCAATATTTCTTTTTCTTTTCTTTTCCTAAAAAAGTGGGAAAAACAATAGTCCTTTATATATATATATATATATATATATATATATATATATATATATGTTAGCTCACTGAAAGTTTTTTTACGCTTTGATGCAATTTTCATTATGTGTCATCGAAAAACAACTTTTATGTGTTTTTAAAATATATATATAGTTACGTACATCTGATCCCTCCATACTATGTCATAGACAAAAGTTCATTCCCTTAAAGTAATTTTGTTGTTGTTGTTTTAAGAGGAAGAAGGTGCAGCCAATTTTCTTTTTTTTTTTTTGGGGGGGGGGGGGGACGGAGGAGGGCCTATCTATCTAGCCAGAACAAAAGGTGCAATTATCCGTGCTTGTTCATTACAATCAACTGCATCAATAAAGGTTTGAATCTCCATTTCAAAGAGTTCCGTTGTTTCATTAAGATTTTTTTTTGTGTAAATGATGTAAATAGTGAGCCTGATACAGGATTTCTGATATGGAGAAAGATGTTTGTCCCGAGTAAACAAGTAAAGAAGGATGCGCTAACCCGCGTAAACAGTTTGAGCTCTTCTTCCTCAAGGTCAGAGAGATTAGCTTTGTCATTTTTAAGATTGAAATTTTTACATTATAGATCGTCTACCTAACAACCGTTACAACCATCTGATTTTTTTTTTTCGGAGCTACGTATAATCAACTAGCATCTATATCAGTATTCCATAACGACACATGGAGGGTGGGGGTGGGGGAACAGAAAAAAGAACGGAAAATAAAGAAAACAGAAGTCATAGTACGTGTCTATATAATTGTGGTAGTAGCATCTTAAAGAAGTTAACGTCTTAAATTGTTATTGTGAATACACTCAATATTAATATTAAGTTAGCTTCAATGATTAGAATATAAAGAAAACATAAGAGCATAATATAAAGAAGACATAAGAGTGTAACGTGGTTCTACAAAATACATAAATTTGTGAATTAAGCGATTTTAATATAAAACACAATACAATGTAACAAGGAATTCATTTCATGAATAGACTTTCTTTCGTTAATTGTCGTCTTCTTCGTTGTATATAGGAGTGTTAACTAACTGACCCGAGCCGAATACTGGGTTTTCGAATTTGTCTTAGTTAAGAATCGATCATAAACAAGCCTAATTGTAATTTATCATATATGATTTTAACATATGGAGAATATGTTATGAATTTGAATCTGTCACAAGTCATTTGCGTAATCATTCATTAAGAATTGATCAGTTGAGTATGAAAATGAATACATAAATCAATCAAGTCACCTAAATCATGCTAAATGAAAGATTAAGCCAATTTGAATAAACTAGGAGAATCAAACGATTTTCCTGATAATTTGAAATTTATTTACATAGTCTAACAACAAAAAAAGGGCGATCCTTAAAGTAATTGATAAGGTTGCTGTTTTATGACTAGGACTGTTCAATGAACCAAACAGTTCACTAACCGTGTGAGTTCGGTTCGTGTTCTGTTCGTATTCGTTCGGTAATTATCTGTAAACGAGCCAAATTCGAACAGATGTTTGGGTTCATTTACTAAGACGAGCCGAACTATTCGCCAACTGTTTGGCTCGTTTAAACAGTTATAGTGTTATCGAGCCGAACTCGAACCAATTTTAAAGTTTGTTTAGCTAAACAAACCGAGTCGAACAGTTCGTTTAGCTAGACGAATTCGAATTCGAAAACATAGTATTCGATTTGGCTCCGTTCGTTAAAACCCTGATTTATGACTTTAAGATCACGGGTTCGAAACGCAAAGCCAGCCTCTTGCCTAAAGTATAAGATAAGGCTGCGTACATCAGATTGCGAAGCGATCCGACCCCTTCATGGACACTACACAAACACAATCACGGAAACTTAGTCCACCAAAAACGACCTTTCTTTCAATTCTAACAAACAAAAGAACTCGTGCACCTGTATTTGTGTTTCAAATGTACATAAATGACTCAATTAATCTAAAATTTCAACATCATTCCACTAAAATTCGTTACTACGAATTGTACCCAGCATATTGTTTATTACACTTTCTCGTTTCTGGATTATTTTGTTCAAGTCAATTATTTTCCCCCCTAAAATTTAAGCTTTATTCCAGTTAAATTTGTTACCACGAAGTGTACCCAGCATAATCTTTATTAAACTTCCCCGTTTTTCTGGATTATTTTGTTCACGCCAATTTTTTTTTTGCCTTCATTATGATGGAGTTATACGGTACGTTGCATAAGTTTATTTCATACACTACGGATGATGTTTGATGAGGCAAAATTAATCCGCTCAGATAAGACAAAAATCATCAGTCAGTCAAATAGTTAACGTAGTTCAGGCTCAGCTATTTGACTGGTCAGCATCGGCCTCTACCATCTATGATTGAAGCAAGTTTATTGAAGTAACTAAGGCAGACCCAAGCATAATTCTTGATCAACTCAGTTGCATGCCTGAGTCAGGTCGGCACTTTTGAACAGAAATGGTTAAGAACCGTAACCAGTCTTCTGAGACCAGCCCGGCATACTACACCTCGGCTTGGCAATGCATTAGTCAAGGCAACTGCTTCTGATCAACCTCAGCAAGTGAATATTCAAATACATGATCAACAGTGTGTAATTATACAAGCTCTCAGGTTCTGCTCGGCCTCAGAACAGTCTCGGCCTCAGCTTCTTGATTGCCCCGAGCTCAAAACTCTGCCTCAACCTTTTACAAGATATTTATCAAACTGACGTCTGGGACCCACCAAGACAATTCTGCAAGTGCTTTCCAGGTGTCAAGCATCGCTTGGCTAAGTACAGAATCATTACTGCTGGCCGACCTATGTGTCGTAGATTCACCACTGGAACAGCCGTATTCGCAGGCAACTGTCCAGTCACACAGTACACCTGCAGCAGACAAAGTAGCCCTTCTGACACACGCAACAGTCACGTCATCGGGCAGAGGACCATTCTTATCAATTTTGTGCATAAAAAGGCCTCTTTCCAGACGAAAGAAGGGGAGCCAACTTCAACTTCCAGAGTACTCTTCTCTAAGGAAGGAACTCCATAATCTTTAAACGGGAAGATCTTTCAGGGAGAGATCTTCTAAAACGGCATCTCGACCGACACCTAAACACCTCTATTCTCATGAGATCTTGAGCCAGGTTTATTCTAAACCTTTATTCCAGCATAGAATGCATACTAAAACACCCATAACTGACTTGAGCATCGGAGGGTCTTCTCAGGGCAGCGTCCTGGACCTCTAACATTTCTCTTCCTTTTCAGCTTCTATTGACGAACTTAAACGAAGAGCTAACGACATACAACAAGGATCACCTCTGATCCACCCGGTGAGGATCTCTGCCTCATTATTTGGCGCTAGAAGGAGGGCCCGAAACTCCGTATTTCTTAAAAATAGCCTTTCAAGGGCCTTCTTGAGAAATAGCCTACAAAACCATCGTTGAGAGAATGGATAAAAAAAGATGGGAAAGGGTCCAAGCGACCTATGATCCCCAGAAGACATCAACGATCTCTTCAACTACAACTGTAACAGTGTTTCCCAGAAATAGCGGATTCTTCAACTCCCACTGCAACATTCACTTATGAGGAACATATGCGAGCCATTCGCTACGTGGCCCAGAATCCTCATGTATTCCAGGCTGTGGTAAAGGAAATGAAGGGAAAAGCCCCCGTGGCAGAACCCAGTGGGTTCCATCCTAGTGATTTTCCTCCGCCTGGAGAGCTTCTGGAATACTCTCCAACTCGGCCAGAATATTATACTGGGCTTCAGAGTGGATTCATGACTGAGGCTAGACGTTCAGGACAAAGGTCTAGCCATCAGCACTTTTCGTCCGAGCCTGTAAAGGCTCTGGACTATCATTTGAACTGTGCAAGAAAAGCGTTGCTGCCACTCAGGTGTGGCAGAGAAGTTGACAAGAAAGACAGAGCTCAACCACAAGAAAGGCGCTCTACAAAGCTTCGGTTGGGAGGCCGAGGAAAAGAAAGAAATTCTTTGTTAGCCTCAAAGGCTCATGTTCTTTCCTACATGAGGAAGAATAATTTAGCAAGAGATCCTCAGCCACTGACAGGACCCATTCATAAAAGGGATCCTCAATTGTACTGCCTCTATCATCATGATATTAGGCATGATACAGAGGACTGTAGGCAGCTCACCCAGGAGATTGGATGTCTGATTGAGCTTGGCCACTTACCACGGTTCTACAATCCGAGGTCGAGACTGCATAATAGGCTGAGCTTTGCTCGGCCTCCTCCTGATGAGAGTTCCCGACCTGGACTTCAGCACAGGTCGTCGAACGATGAAGACCCAGATACGGCTGGGCAAAGGATGCGGGGTCCTGAGCACATAAGGCTGACCTAAAGGCAAAAGTCCATGGCTCAGATGAACCAGAATCCTATTCTTCTCGCACGTATCCAACATTTTCAGGCTTAAATTTGTATATTATTTATGGCCTTGTTTTCTAATGTGCGTTATGATTTTGCTAGTGCAAATAAATCATCCAGATTTAAAGCAGGGCTTTTCTCGAACAAGTGAGATTTGAATTCCCCAGAATATATTATTTACTCAGCTTAGCCCGGTACATCCTTCTATTCGGCAACAAATTTGCCTAGAAGATCTATCTCCTTATGAAACACAAGAAGCTTTATCTTGGCTAATGGGGCATGAATATTCCCCAGTTATTCCATACAAATTTTTGTCCCGGTCTTATATTATTTGAGGATAAAATCTTATTTAGATGTTTGCCCATCTCAGCTTATATAAAATCCTTGGCAGTGCTGAGGTCAAGTGCTTGGCAGTGCCAAGCTTGCTACATGAAACCCTTGGCAGTGCTGCAGTCAAGTGCTTGGCAGTGCCAAACTTGCTATATGAAACCCTTGGCAGTGCTGAGCTCAAGTGCTTGGCAGTGCCAAACTTGCTATATGAAACCCTTGGCAGTGCTAAGGTCAAGTGCTTGGCAGTGCCAAACTTGCTATATAAAACCCTTGGCAATGCTGAGGAAAAGTGCTTGGCAGTGCCAAACTTACTATATAAAACATTTGGCAGTGCTAAGGACAAGTGCTTGGCAGTGCCAAACTTGCTATATAAAACCCTTAGCAGTATTGAGGTCAAGTGCTTGGCAGTGCGAAACTTGATATATAAAACCCTTGGCAGTGCTGAGGTCAAGTGCTTGGCAGTGCCAAACCTGCTATATAAAACCCTTGGCAGTGCTGAGGTCTAGTGCTTGGCAATGCCAAATTGGCTATATAAAATCCTTGGCAGTGCTGAGGCCAAGTGCTTGCCAGTGCCAAACTTGATATATAAAAACCTATGCCTTATAGTCTCGTCTAGGCTTCGAAAAATAAAGTCTCGGCCTAAGTGTCTCTGCTCGGCCTGATTAAATACGGACGCTTGGCTCTAAACTCACAAGTTAAAAATGGAGCAAGTTGCTGCTCAGGCTAGAATAGCCAAACAATGAAAGACAATTTGCCAGGCAGCAATTAAAGACTTAGACTATTTCTAAGCATAATTTAGCTTGAATCTCAGCTAAGGAATGACAAGTTTAGCGGTTCAGCTCAATGATCAAGCAGACCTTATTCTTAGCCGATTCTCAGCTTAGCTCGGCAGAATAACAGGCTTATTCTAAAAACTTAGAGCTTGCTGACTTAGTTTAGTTTTATTTAAACTAACTGCGAAGTTGAGTTTACCAAGTGCAAAGCCGACATCCAATCTCGGCAACAACAAGAAGTTTGAAAATTAACTTGACAGAAATTCTGAAGTAAAGAGCAGAATGGAATGAAGGGCTACAAAATTGCAAAATACTTAGAAATATTTCATTGATAGAGATTTTCAAAGTACAATGTACAAGTGATGTTTGCTCAGTTAAATTACAAGAAATTCTAAGTCTAATCCTTGGCTTCTCTCAAATCAACTCCATCCAAAAATTGCTTGAATTGAGTGTTAAACTCCTGGGCAGCAGTTGAATTATAAAGGATAGTTAGCCGAGGATCTTCCTTGTTTAATTCGGGGCAGACATCTGAGCAGACATCAATGGCCTTTGTTTGGCCTACCTCCATAGCCGTGCCCTGCAACAGCAACGTGTTATCTTCAAACAGTTGAGATCTTCTGAAATTTGAAACTGCTTTAGCCTCAGCTTCGGCCAATTGCTGACGCAGATGAACCAACTGTTCTTCTAAAGTCTCTTTCTGCTGCAGTAGCTCGGCCTTATCCTTCTTCAATGATTCGTTTTCAGTAGAGGCTTTGATGGAAGCAAACTCCAGATCGGCCACCTTATGTTCCAACTCATCCACCTTGGAGTTGGAAGTAGCTAGCCTCATGCCGGCCTCTTCAGTCCTTTGGTGAAGGGTGGAGATCTCGGCCCTCATAGCATCAATTTCTCAGGCCTGCCCGGCTCTCAGCTGATTGGCCTCATCAAGTTCTCTTGACTTAGCCTGGAGGGCTTCATGGAACTTCTCTCCCCGAGCCAGGACCTCCAACTCTTGGGCTCGGATCTGCCAGAGCAACAAAGTTAGAAAATGACTAAGTGTCGTCATAAATAAACACTTAGAAATATTTTTTACTTACCAAGGCAATATTGGAGTGAAAGACTTCTTTCAGATTTTCCCGTAGAGCAGCCTCAAACTTTTGCTGGTCCAGGGGCAGAACCGTCACCTTGTTTAGCCGTCTGGCTGTGGCCGGGTCCACAACAGAGTCATGAGTTGAAAAACCAATAAGGGATGGCTTTGCCACCTTAGCAGGCTGAGGCAGGGTCACCTCAGCTGGTTGGGGCATGACCTCCTCAGTTGGCTGAGGTGGGATCACTTCTGAATGCCGAGAAGGACCTGCGTCTCGGCCCCTGGATGGGCCTTCACCCTGGTTCCTCTTTCTTCTGCAAAGACTTGAGCCCTCACCAACTTCTGCCAATGGCTCGGGTTCAGCCGAGGCTTGAGTTTGAGAATGAGTCTCAACCTCTTCATCTTGTATTTCTACAATTGGCAAAGATGCATCAAACAAGTTAGTATCAAATCTTAACGTTACAATAGATGAAAGTTAAGGAAATTCAAGTACCTGGCTCAGGCTCTTCTTGAATGGGCTCGGCCATAGGAATAACTGGGGGCGAGGCAGAGGCAGAGGCCCCCCTAGTAGAAGTAGTTGCTGAGACTCGTCTGGCTTGGCGAGCAATTTTTCTTGCTGCCATCTCAGACATTTTGCTGGCATAATCATCATTGCCAGAAGCCATTGCGTCTGCATCAGGAACGAGACAGTTATCAACTGAAAGTTAGAAAAGCACAAAAATTAAGGTATACCAAGACCAACCTCTGACTATGATTAGGTTATCGGGAGAAAGTGGCTGATAGTTCTGACTTAAAGACAAATGGCCCAGGTCAGCCGCCTCCAAAATGGTGGAGTCCACCTTCTGCTAGTTTATCACAACGGGCAGACTCTGAAGTCTGGTTGCTTCGTTGTAGTACTCTGTGCTCGGCCTCAGGTTGTCCGCCTTGCCAGATTTTTAGATGTTCCATTTCGGCAGCTCATCCTTTTTTATATAGAAAAATCTACCTTTCCAATTTTTCATAAAGATAGGGATATTGATAGCAATGTTAAACACGCTATTGGGAACTCGTTTGTTGAAATAGTACCAGCTATCCGAGACCCGACAAGAAAAAATACCCTTAAATACGTTTATATGGAAAGGAGACTCAGTTATTCTAAGAAAAAGAAGATAGCAGAGAATGATCTTCAGGCCATTGGGCTTTATTTGGGGAAGTCGGAGATTATAGGCACGAAGAATACATACAAGGGGTTCAGGAAGAGGAAGGTTGAACCCCGATTTGAAATAGTCTTCGTAGACAGCTTCATAATCCTTTGGAGGATCATAAGTTGTCTGACACGGCAGAGGCAGAATAGGACCGAATAGATCCCGGTCAATTTTATACTTCTTACAGATCCGGTTCAGTTTGGCCTCGGATAAAGTACAGAAGGACTCTTGGATTAAAGAATAAGGGGGACCTCTATTGAGTACCCCTGTATACAGAGATAGGGCCCTCTGCAAAGCCAGAGGGTTTACAGCTGCAGGAGCAGGAGCAACCTCTGCTCGCTCTGGCGAAGAATCAACCACGGTGATGGCCCTGCTAGACTCAGCAGCACCGCAGTAGTTCTGTGCAAACTTACTACCGGACGGTCATCAGTAGAGACCGTCCTACCAGACGAAGGTGAAGAATTAGGGCTTTCTCCACCGCCGCCGGCGTAAGAGGCGCCTTCAGAAAGGTTTTGAGAATTGTGAGAAGCAGACATGGTGGAGAATGAAAAGGAAGACTTACAGTGAAATAAGGCTGAGAAAAAGAAGGAAGATGACCGGAGGAAACTGGGATCGTCGGAGGAATTTGAATGAGAAACACTGGAGAAGAAGACGAAAGCAGAAGAAATGAATTGCTACTCTGCAATCCCTATTTATAGCCCCAGATCAGCCATACCAAGAGACACCTCGAAGGTTTCGTCCTCGATACCTTCAATTGCCGAATTTGAAAAAGAACGTAACTGACGCTTCGTACTCTACGCAAACGGTAAATGCGCAGTACGGCCCAACAAGAGGCAAACATGTCATCACTTGAAATGACAGCGCATTAAAAGCTCTAAATTGATTAGCCTGCCCTTTTTGATCAGCTCGGCCAGACTAATTTGGGGGCAAAGTGATGAGGCAAAATTATCCGCTCAGATAAGACAAAAATCATCAGTCAGTCAAACAGTCAACATAGTTTAGGCTCAGCTACTTGACTATTCAGTCTCGGGCAGAAGGCCTTAGCCTCGGCCACTACCATCTATGATTGAAGCAAGTTTATTGAAGTAACTAAGGCAGACTCAAGCATAATTCTTGATCAGCTCAGCTGCATGTCTGAGTCAGGTCGGCACTTTTGAACAAAAATGGATAAGAATCGTAACCAGTCTTCTGAGACCAGCCCGGCATACTACACCTCAGCTTGGCAATGCATTAGTCAAGGCAACTGCTTCTGGTCAACCCCAGCAAGTGAATATTCAAATACCTGATCAACAGTGTGTAATTATACAAGCACTCAGGTTCTGCTCGGCCTCAGAACAGTCTCGGCCTCAGCTTTTTGATTGCCCCGAGCTCAAGACTCTGCCTCAACCTTTTACAACATATTTATCAAACTGACATCTGGGACCCACCAAGACAATTCTGCAAGTGCTTTCCAGGTGTCAAGCATCGCTTGGCTAAGTACAGAAACATTACTGCTGGCCGACCTATGTGTCGTAGATTCAGCCACTGGCACAGCCGTATTTGCAGGCAACTGTCCAGTCACACAGTACAACTGCAGCAGACAAAGTAGACCTTCTGACACACGCAATAGTCACGTCATCGGGCAGGGGACCATTCTTATCAATTTTGTGCATAAAAAGGCCTCTTTCCAGACGAAAGAAGGGGAGCCAACTTCAACTTCCAGAGTACTCTTCTCTAAGGAAGGAACTCCATAATCTTTAAACGGGAAGATCTTCCAGGGAGAGATCTTGCAAAACGGCATCTCGTCCGACACCTAAACACCTCTATTCTCAGTGACATCTTGAGCAAGGTTTATTCTAAACCTTTATTCCAGCATAGAATGCATACTAAAACACCCATAACTGACTTGAGCGTCGGAGGATTTTTCCAGGACAACGCCCTGGGCCTCTAACGTTTCTATTCCTTTTCAGGTTTTATTGACGAACTTAAACGGAGAGCTAACGACATACAACAAGGATCACCTCTGATCCACCCAGTGAGGATCTCGGCCTCATCAATGTTATATATATGTGTGTGTGTGAAGTGCCGAAACTTTTAAACACTTTAACTTCTTCCTACTTTTAATATTTTTGTTGAAATTTGGTTTATATAAAAAAATTGAATGATGTAAAATTTCTGGTTTTCTTAGAATGTCGAACGTATCAATAAAGCCCATTGTAGAGGCTAAGGAACCTACCTAGGGTTTTTTTTCCTTTTTCTTTTTTTAGGAGACTAGTTTCCTGAACATATGCCTAGTTTTCTCATTTCAATTGATTGTGTCCAATTTTAAGGACGCAATGTAATAATCAGTTACAATCGTAATTTATTATAAATTATTAATGTAGACGATCACATCTTTAAAGAGGGAATCTCACTTATTAGACTAACGTTTGGTACATTACTCAGTTAGCAGTTAAACATTGATGAAACTCACTTAACACCCAGTCTTTGTCGATAATGGCTCACTTACAACCATGCAACCGGAAGAAAATTGTTGACGCATTAAGATTACTGTTGACTCTCACATCCCCACCCTACTTTATTATTTATTTATTGTGGAGGGATATAAAAAAGACAAAAGTTGTCCACATTTTCCCATACCTCTTCCCCCATTCGAAAACCACTTCTGCTGAAGCAACGGTTTTTTTCGCCCTTGGAGAAGACAACCTAGGCTGACAAAAAGAAGTCATTTTTTGTGAAAAAATTGCTTAGAGCTGCTGGATATTTTGATCATCGGGAGTGTGTTGGTTGCATTTGTATGAAGAAATTGCTTTCGCTTCGTCTGTCTGTGCAAGTTCCACGGGAAGAATGAGCCTGAGGCTTCCAAACCAACCGAAGGATAAGCATCCTGTATATGGTAAGTGATGTTTCATTTTAGTGTTAAATTTTACTCTTTTGGAGTTATGTCGGAAGGTATTGTTTGTGTAATCGGTAGGTTTTTATGATGGAATGGCCATTTTGTGGAAATAGGGTGCATATGACTGTTGTTTCGATATAGGCAGATTATCGTTAGTCATAATCCCTTTGATGATGAACATACCATGTTTCAATCGTCTAACATGCAGGTACAGGAAGTGGGAAGTTCACTTTAATTATACATTATGGGGGTTTGTTACTTAATTTGCCTAAGGCAGAGTATCATGGTGGTGGGACCTGCATTTATGATGATGTTGAAGTTGACGAGATTTCTTTGGTATACCTGGAGGAAATGTGTAACGAAAATGGAATAATAGGATACAAAAGGTACTACTTGAAGAGAGAAAGAAAGTTTGTTCATGTGCAAAATGACGGAGAACTGTATGCAACGGCATTGGGTTTGGATGATGGAATAAAGGTATTGGATGTCTATGTGGAATAAATAGTTGTACGCAATGCTAATGAAGCAGGTGATCAGGTTGAACAATTGGGTAATGATGTTGAAGATGTGAGTTCAAATGAAGATGTGAGTGCGAATGAAGATGTTTGCTCTTCTGATTCAAAGTACAATGGAGTTGAAGTTATGGATTCAGATGGTACTTACAATGATTCCAATGATGAGGAAAATGTTGATTTGGGTGACGATGTGGGTGAAGAGCCCCTGATGTTGCTCAGGTTTCACATGGATATGTGTCCGATGAAGGGGCCCCTGATGTTGCTAACAGTGAGGACGAAGAGCCCAAAGATAAGCAGTATAAGAAATTTAATCCACGTAGAGACATGGAGCATCCAGAATTTACTTGTGGTTGGTGTTTAATGATATTGAAACATTTCAAGAAGCTGTGAGGGTGTATTCAATGAGTGTAGGCAGACCAATTACAGTGCAGAGAATGGATAACTTTCGATGCTATGTGGCTTGCAAAAATGATGGTTGCGAGTTCAGTGTGTATGACAGTTTGGATAGGAGTTCTGGGAAGTACATGGTTCGGTCAGTGAATTCGAAACACATGTGTGCCTTCAACAATCGAAACACAAGTGTCAGATCAAGTTGGATTGCGAAGAAATATCTTAATGATTTTACAGATGATAAAAACTTAAACTTGAAAAAATTCGGGCAGAAGGTAATGATGGAAACGAGGTGTCAGATTAGTAGAAACTAAGCATTTAGAGCTAAGCAAAAGGCATTGCAGTTGCTTTGTGGAATGCGGGATGATGAATACAAGTTGATATGAGCCTACGTTGCAGAGATCAAGATAAGTGATCTAACTGCAAGCATGATGGTGATGACAAAAAACCCGTCAAATGATGATGTCCAAGTTTGTGAGGAAGACATGATACTGAGGGAAGCAAATACACCACTGGTGATAGATAAACCAAGATTTCAGAGGATGTATTTTTGTTTTACAGTGATGAAGAAAGGTATGTTGAATGGAAATGGGAAGATATTTGGAATTGACGGCTGCCATATAAAATCAAAGTTCGGGGGGGAGGGGTGTTACTAACAGCTGTTGGCATAGACCCAAACAATAACCTCTTCCCCATAGCATGTGTAGCCGTAGAGGTTGAGTCAAAGGATTCATGGGGATGGTTTCTGTGAACGTACAAAAAGATTTAGAAATTATGCATGACTACGAATGGACATTGATATCAGACAAGCATTAAAGTCTCATTCAGGCTTGTGAGGAAATTCTTCCATATGCACATCAAAGATTTTATGTAAGACATCTACATGGGAATTGGGCCTTAGGAGGGTACATTACTGTGCAGCTAAAAAAGCCTTCTACGAGGCAGCCATGGCAGCCACTGTCATTGATTTTGGAAAAACAATGAACAAGATAGAGAAATTGAATCTTGAAGTGGCAAAATGGTTTGAGGATAAACCAGCACACCAGTGGATTCGGTCACACTTCAGCTCCATGCCAAAGTGTTATGTGTTATTAAACAACGTCTGCGAGAGTTATAACTCATTGATCCTTTCAGCTAGAGAAATGCCGATTTTGCCGATGTTTGAATGGATTAGAAAATATAATATGGTGCGATTTCAAGAAAACAGAGACAGAGCTGGAAAAAAATGTGTTGTGAAAACAATATGCCCCAAGATTATGTCGAGGTTGAGTAAGAATATAGAGGATTCTGGAGATTTTATCCTATACAAGGCAGATACTAAGAAGTTTCAGTGCCAGATGTTTGATGGAAGGAATTTTTGTGTGGACTTGAGAGAATACACATACACTTGTAGGAAATGAGAATTGACAGACATTCCCTATTCCCATGCATGTGCAGCACTTGCCTTTGATCGTGAGGATCCCATAAACTACTTTGACGAGTGTTATTACGTGCGGACGTATAAGAAAGTGTATGAAGTATCAATACAGCCTTATGTAGGACTCAAGTAGCTAAGGGAAACAGAACATGAGCCAGTTAACCCACCCATTGTTCAAAAAAAAGGCAGGTAGACCCAAGAGGCTAAGAAGGCCTTCAGTCGGTAAGAAAGAAATGATAAAGGAACACATGAATACAACATCAACAGTGCAGAAATTAAGAAGAGTTGGACAGCTACAACTCTGCAGACTATGCAATCAAAAAGGTCACAACAAAAGAACTTGTCCAACCTGTGTCAATATACAGTCAAGCCTACCAAAAGAGGGACTAACCAGAGTTGATGATGAGTTTGTTGTTGTAGGATCTGCAAGGCACCACTAGAAGGGGGGTTTAATAGGTGGTGCGGAAAGTGTGGTTTTTAAAATTTGTTTAAAACTAAACAACTCAACTTCTGAAAACAAATTCTGTTTCCAGGACCAGTTTTAAAACGTTTTTTAAAACCAGGTTATAGGTCTCTAAAAATTCTGAAATTTTGAGAGAACTTAGCCTCAGATGTTATGAGGGTCCCCTAAAAATTTCAAATTAAAATTCAGCCTTCAACCCCTTCAAAAACCGTTGGTGATCAGATTGCGCGAATCTACCAGAAACGGTAGACGGTTTTGAAAAATTTATTCCTATTTGTGTGTAAGTACAAATTCTCTGAACATTTAACTACTAACTCCTTGTATACTATATTTAAGTGGGTTGAAACAGTTTTGCAAAATTATTTTGGGAAGTAGGCCAATTACAATCAAAGTCTCAACCTTTGCAAGTCTGAGAATCAGACTGCACTAGTCTCAGAACTTTTGATGTTTGATCGACTTATACTTATCCAAAAGGGTTGAAACTTGTGCCAAATTAACCCTAGACGTATGGCTATGTTTCTGGAAATTTTTGTGATTTGTGAAAGTCGTTTACTATTTTTACGAACGCCGACAAAAAGAGTAAACTGTGCAGTAACAGAAAGTAAATGCTGAAAGTAAATGGCACCAAGAATTTTATACTGGTTCGGTTATAAACAACCTACTCTAGTCTTCAAGGAACACCTTCCTTGGTTCACACTAATCACACACACGCAATACACCTTACCACAGGGTTGATGGAGTTACACACCAACTCCAACCCTTTACAAACCTTGTACGTTGAATACAATATGCACGAACACCACCACCTCGCAAGAATGAAGATTGATCACACCTTGATCAATCTTTTACAAAGATATGGAATATGTGGTGGTCTATATCAAGCTTTGATTTCGTAATGCTTGTGCTTGTCTTGTTTTTGCTCCTCTTCTTTCCTTTTAATGTACTATGGCCGTCCCCCCTTGGTGTAGTCCCCCTCTTGAAAATTATCTTCTAAGTCCTTGGGAGAATGTAAGACATCATTGTGACATGGTCTTGTTTACTTGGCATCTTCTTATTGGATGATCATTTAAGCTTTGCTTACTTGGCACTTCATGACTGGTTGGATGGTGTCATCATTGATGACTTGGAAAAATCTGAGAATACACTTAAAACATGTGCCAATATCAATCATAAAATTATTTCCATAATGCACAAGATAATCACATAAATGTTGCAAGACCAAATTCCTTCCCAACCAAGTATGAAAATCGGCCATTAAGTGGTTTACCATGCTGAATTTTTAGCATGTGTTACATGGTTGTACAATTCAAAATATTACCATTTTTCTTTGATTTTTCTTTTTGGAATAAATCACCAATTGATGGTAAATATCTCTATCACATTAGGAATGAACTTGGACAAATTCAAGACCATGAATTCGGCCATCACAAGTCACACACATGCTGAAAAATTTTCAGCATGTGTGATATATAAAATATCACACTTTATGAATTTAAATAATAGTCAAATTACTTCCATTTCTTCTCTCAATCAATCACACAATTTGAGATGACAAAATATATCATATTAAAGTGCAAAAATCGGCCAGCCTTGTTTCAACATGCTGAAATTTTCAGCATGTGTTATAAGTGAGACAAAGTTTGAAATCTTACCATTTGTAGCTTCTCTCTTTAATTCACCAACATTGTATGATTGATTCTTAACCAATCAATATGCCAACAAGGCTCAAAATAAGCTCCATCTCAGCTGCAATGTGCGTGTATGATGTATATACATATGCTGAAAATTATTTTTGCTAACTTTGTAAAATAGTGCATATTTAATAATACACACATGTTATATTCCAATCAGCCCTTAATTTAATTTTCTAGAACACTTTAAGATGTATAACATATGTAAAAAGTGTCTAGATACATGTCACATGATGTACCAAAAACGTTCCATGTGTTGTGTGCGTAGAAAACCGAATTTTCGATATTTATCGATTACCCGATTTTTCTCTAATTAAATTCCAACTTCTTGCACATGTTATATATACTATGTTACACATAATATATATAATATATACTTTAAATCTCAGCACTTGGCTGGTCTAAAGTGGCGCCTAGACATGTGACAAAAATAAAATTGGAATCTTCACATTTTGGCCTTAATGTGGGGTGATTTGTGTGTGCCAACATGGAAAGTATTTTTGGCTGAATATATAGTCATGTGCACGAAATTTTTATGAAATTTTGAGGTATAGGGGCTGGCCATCTATTTATGGCAAGTACGTGACACGTTGGCGAAGTTTGGGTATTCGTCCGATACGCCAATTTTCGGTTTAGAACCTTTTATCGTGTCGTATTTAATTTTTCATCACCATGACTTATATCATATGATATAAGACCTGAATATACTCATAAATATGAGTTAAGTATAGTGGTGTGATGTTAACGTACGTACGTAAAATATATAACGTGTCGGTAGTACGTGGGAATACATCTGTATGTGACTTTTTCAAAAAAATCTGAAAATATATGTATTTAATATGTATATAGGCGTGTATATATTTAAGGAGGGAGGAGGAGAAAACTTTCCTTCCTTACCCTTGTTGCCTTTGGGCCTTTTCCAAATGTGGCTTCCTTTAATGAACTACTTAGTTTAATAAACTAAGTACTTCACTTAATGAACTAGTTTAGTTCATTAATAGTGGCATCTGAAAATAGTATAAACACAACAAATGTTTGCCATATGATGTAAGCTTTAACGCTTCATGGCTCGTTAGTCCGGCAACATTATATATAAGCTAAATAAGGCAAGTAATAGCAATGTACCAAAGTCCGAGAGTTGTTGTTTTATCCACAACAACTGTGTGCAACAAAGGCTAAGTGCCATGTACTCAGCCTCAGTAGTGGACAAAGCAACGCTTGCTTGCTTTTTGGAAAACCATGAAATGAGTGAGTTTCCTATAAATTGGCAAGTCTCACTCGTGCTTTTTCTATCTATTTTGCAGCCACCATAATCTGCATCAGTATACTGATGCATGTAAGTCAAATGTGGAATCCTTATCGTACCAAATTCCTAAGGTGGGCGTGTGCTTAATATAACGGAATATTCTTTTTACCGCATTATAGTGAGACACCTTACGTTGACTCTGAAATCGTGCGCACATGCATACACTAAACAGGATATCAGGCCTACTAGCAGTTAAATATAGCAAAGTGTTGGACCGTGCACCTACAATAAACACCACTAGAGGGGGGGTGAATAGTGGTTAGCAGAAATTACACTACAACCCTTTGTTAAAATCCCCTTTGAAAACAGAATCTGAGACCACCTCAGATTCAGAACCCGTTTTTCAAAAATTCACAAATAATTATACACAACTCCAAAAATTATGAAACTTTCCAGAATTGAACTTCAATGAGTTAACAAAACTCTGTCCAAAAATCAGACAAAAAGAAGATCGTTTGACCCTTCAAACAAATAAAAAGATTCAGATGGTCAATCTGGACAGAATTGGACAGAATGTTGCTGATTTTACAAATAGTGTTTCTCTTTGAATACTCAACCAAACAGGTTGATCTTTATATCAAAACACTCCTTAGGATGTGTAGATTAATTTTCTAAAAGGCCCTGACCTCAAACAATTCTTGACAAATACAGAATTTAACTTTTCTCAAAACTGGTCAGATTGCAGCCAGATTGGAGCATTTATCTTGCAAAGACTGAAAGACTAACTTTTACTTGCTCAAATCAAGTGATTCTTGTTGCAAATGAAAGCTAACAGTCTGAAGTATAACTCCACCAAAAATCACGAATTTTGAAAATGTTTAGCTATTTTTTCAAATTGTGGGAAGTTGGGTGAAAACTGCAGTCAAAAACAGGCAGAAAACAGAAATAAAGAAACAAGAGAAGAACACCAAGGATTTATCCTGGTTCGGTCAATGTGACCTACTCCAGTCCCAAGGAACACCTTTCCTTGGATTTCACTATGAAATGAACACCTTACAACAAGAGCCAAGCTTGATCCTTGGGTTATACACCAACCCTACTCAAGACTTGGATAATCACCTTCTAAGCAACACTTAGTTGCAATACCTCCAACACCTATTGATGTAGCCTTATAAAGATGGCTAATCAATCTTACAAATGAAGCTCAAGAGGCTTGTAGCTCACCAAAATATCAAGAACAACTTTGCTACAACAAAATACAACAACAAGAACAAGAAGATGAATATGAAAGCTATAGAATGCTTGTGAGCTTCAAGTATGTTTCATCTTCTTCACCATTGCCTCCTATTTATAGTGTGAAGTGAGCCTTGAAGATAAGAATGCCAATGTGTCATCATCTTCATCATCAACTCCAAATGTCTTCTCATCATTGGTTGGCTTTGTACACTTGGCAAAATAAAACACAATGATTGGTCCACATTGACATCACCTTGTTGCCGAAAATTCCACCTAAAAAGTGACTTGGAATTATCTTGAAAATGTGAAGATAATAGCACCACAACAACTCCATCATCTTCTCAACTTTTTGGCACAAGAATAGGCATGTGAGACTTGACATTTTCAAACTTCAAAATTCAGCTTCAATATTTCAGCCTAGTTGCCGTTGGTCATCTTGATATTTTGCCAAAAATATATTTGATTTTCTTTAATATAATAAGGAAGGATAATACCACCAAATTATCCCCAACTTCAAGCATCATAATAGGAAATGTGAGAGCTCCATTTGACTTCCAAAAATCTGCTGAAAATACCCAAGAAAACCAATATAGCCGTTGGCTATTTTTAGTAAATTCCAAGTTGGCAATTTTGCCAACTAGCTCCTTTTTGGTTGGTCCACTTGTCTCCAACTCATAAAATGAATAATGTATCATTCCCAACTGTAAACTCACGTTTTTCAACGTATATATATGTGTAGCAACTCAGATTTTTGAAGAAGAAATAAATAGATAACACTTGACAAGATTATGTCAACGTGTAACACCGAAATTCCTCTATATTTCTTCTTATATGTCAAGAACATTTCCACAACTTTGACACCTTTAATATCTCTGAATAATGATGATAAATATTCTCTTATAACATATATAAGAGGGTCTTCAAGAAAAAATAGAATGTGACATCTCAAATCGTCACATATCCAGCTATAGTCAATAATATCATCGGTTGAGAGAATAAGATATAAGATCACCATATTATCTTCAAAATAACAATAACACAGCTCCAGAATGAAGATAATAATATGATCAAGAGATTCCTTGAGTGAAAATACCAAAAATACCCTTGGGGGGTAAAATTACCAAAATACCCCTGGTGTGAGAAAACTCCAGAAATGATCCCGATGGTCAGAAATAATCATGATACCAACTTAGTCATGATAAATAGTATAAGAATGTGCTCTTGAAATATTTCCACCATATCATGTTCCTACAAAACTCAAAATACCAATTTTGCCCTTTTTGGTAAGTTGTAGAAACTTCCAAGGCATGTTAGTCACAAGACAATAATAATCATCAAAAACACATAATATTCACATAATGAACATGTATAAATCATATGCAAATGAAAACAACCAATTCATCACATTTTAGAAAATTATTTCAAAAAAAAAACTAAACATCAATATCATTTTTCTTCACTTATTCATCTTTTTTCATTTATAACACCATATGTGACATGTAACACTTAAAATCATGACTTTGAAAATTATCCAAACATATTTCTCAACATTCTCCCCCTTTTGGATGATTTTCAAAATAACCTAACATGATTTTAATGTCACAACTTATAATTAAAAATTTAACCAAATGTTTTCAACTTTTAAATAGTATGTTGCTCCCCCTCAACTCATACTCTCCCCCTTAACCTATACTCAACTCATAACCAATTGAAACTTATCATTTCATACCAAATGATGACTTACCAACTAAAATCTAAAATCATGTGCTTATTCTATCTCCCCCTTTATTTTGCAAATCATGCAAAAGATAGAACTATACAATGGTATCGTAAGTCATCATACCTAATTTGGCACGCAAGTTTTCAAACGTGGCTTGATTAAGGGGTTTGGTAAAGATATCAGCGATTTGGTGATCAGTTCTTATATGGTTTATCACTATGTCCTCATTTTGAACATGATCGCGAAGAAAGTGGTATCGCACCTCAATGTGTTTGGCCTTAGAATGAAGCACCGGATTCCGGGAAAGATTGATTGCACTTGTGCTATCGCAGAAAATTGGAATCTTTTTCATTTTAATGCCAAAATCACTAAGTTGCTGTTTAAGCCAAAGTATTTGGGTAGTACATAAACTCAAAGCTACACTAGCTTGCTTTTTAGAAAACCAAGAAATCAAGTTGGTTCCTATGAATTGACAAGTACCGCTAGTGGATTTTCTATCTAACTTACAACCACCATAATCAGCATCACTATATGCGTGTAATTCCAATTTAGCGTTTCTATCATACCATAGTCTTAAGTGAGGTGTATGCTTAAGATATCTAAATATCTTTTTCACTGCATTATAGTGTGATACCTTAGGACAAGATTGAAACCTAGCACACATACACACACTAAACATAATATCAGGTCTTGATGCAGTTAAGTATAACAAAGAGCCAATCATAGACCTATAAAGTGTGTCATCAAAAGGTTTACCATTTTCATCCTTATCAAGTTTGGTACTTACACTCATAGGGGTAGTTGTAGGTTTCAACTCTTCAAATCCAAACTTCTTAATCATATCATTGATATACTTAAGTTGGCTAATGTGAATTCCTTGAGGGGTTTGTTTGATTTGAAGTCCTAAGAAATAATTCAACTCTCCTACCATTGACATTTCAAACTCTGACTTCATACATTCTTCGAAGTCTTTTACTAAGGTAGGGTTAGTTGAACCAAAGATAATATCGTCTACATATATTTGAACTATTAACAAATCATTACCTTTTCTTCTTAGGAATAATGTGTTGTCTATGGTTCCCCTTTGATAATTATTTGCAATAAGAAAGTTTGCAAATCTATCATACCAAGCTCTTGGAGCTTGTTTCAAACCATATAAAGCTTTCTTAAGCTTGTAAACATGGTTAGGATTCTTTGGATCTTCGAATCCAGGGGGTTGTTTGACAAACACCTCTTCTTGGATGTATCCATTCAAGAATGCACTCTTGACATCCATTTGGAAGAGTTTAATGTTACTTAGACTTCCAATTGCAAGTAACAATCTAATTGCTTCTAGTCGTGCAACGGGTGCAAAGGTTTCCTCATAATCTATTCCTTCTTGTTGATTATATCCTTGTGCGACTAGTCTAGCTTTATTTCTTGTAATGTTTCCTTGTTCGTCCATCTTATTCCTAAACACCCATTTCGTTCCTATTATTGACTTGTTTTCGGGTTTAGGTACTAAGTCTACACGTTGTTCCTTGCGAATTGATTTAATTCCTCATGCATAGCATCTATCCAAGAGATATCACCTAAGGCTTCCTTTACGTTCTTAGGTTCTAATTGTGAGATTAAGCTATGTCCTTCAAGTTGACTTATATTTCTACATGTTCTAACCCCAACACTTGGATCCCCAATGATTAATTCTCTAGGGTGCCACCAATTCCTAGATCGACTAGGTTCACCCTCATCTTGTTCAAATGTTTCATTAGTGTGAACATTATCATATGTAACTGGATCATTAGTTACATTATCTTCCAATTGCAAAGTTTCTTCATTTATATCACCTAAGGGTTCATGCATGTCTTGTTCAGGGGGAGTTGGTTCTAGATGATCAAGTACAAGCTCAAGTAATGCATCATCATCAAACATATTTTCAACATTTGTTTCTTGTTTATGTTGATGTTTATCACTAACTTCAAAGCATGCATTTTCATTGAATTTCACATGTATGGATTCAATTATTTTTCTAGATGCAGGATTATAACACCTATATGCTCTTGAGTTAGTTGAATACCCAACAAATATGCATTCAATAGACTTTTGTTCAAATTTATCTAGATTATCCTTAGTGTTTAACACAAAACATTTACATCCAAATATTTTAAGATAATCTATCTTAGGTTGTCTATTGTTTAGCAATTCATAAGGTGTTTTATTTAATTTCTTTCTAATAGTGAGCCTATTTATAATATAACATGCACAATTAACAGCTTCAGCCCATAAATACTTAGGTAATTTATTTTCACACAGAATTGTCCTAGCAACTTCTTGAATCGTTCTATTTTTACGTTCAACAACTCCATTGAGTTGTGGTGTTCTAGGTGGTGAGAATTCATGTTTTATTCCATGTAGTTCACAAAAGTTGATTACATCTTTATTTTTAAATTCTCCACCTCTATCACTTCTAATTCTTTTGACATTTTCTTCGTAAATGTTTTCAAGTTGCTTGATAAGGGTTTCGATTGCTAATGGAGCATCGTCTTTGTGTGTTAAGAACAATGTCCATGTGTAGCGTGAGTAATCATCTACTATGACACACACATAGTAGTGTCCACCTAGACTTCTTGTCCTACTTGGACCAAATAAGTCTAAGTGAAGCAATTCTAGTACATGACTAGTACTCACTTCATGTTTCGGT
This sequence comes from Eustoma russellianum, assembly GCA_036186865.1. Lineage (NCBI taxonomy): Eukaryota > Viridiplantae > Streptophyta > Magnoliopsida > Gentianales > Gentianaceae > Eustoma > Eustoma russellianum. The sequence goes on from AP025051.1 coordinate 33,568,745, forward strand.
TTTAAGGTTTCTTTAATGTGTTTTCCCTTAATACATGTTTCACACATTTGAAAATTATCTAAGTCTAACTTAGGCATACCTCTAATTAAATTCTTTTTAGATAATTTCCTAATGGTTGAAATTCCTATATGACCTAATCTTCTATGCCATAAATTTACATCTAAGTCATGTGATATTAGACATTTAACCTTAGCATCTAACATGTTATCTAAGGTAAGAGTATAAATATTTCCATCTCTATTTCCTTTTAATACTATTTCTCCTTTTTCATTTATTATATCACAAGAATTGGGAAGAAAGGAGACATTATAACCACAATCTATAAGTTGAGAAATACTAAGTAAATTATAGGATAGATTGCTTACTAATAACACATTTCGTATTTGAAATGTGTTAGGGTCCCCAATTGTTCCTTTTCCAACAACCTGTCCTTTGTTGTTGTCACCGAATGTTACTTTTCCTCCATTCTTGATATGTTCCAATTCGATGAATAGCTTGGGGTTCCCCGTCATATGCCTCGAACATCCACTATCTAAAAACCATTTGGTTTTCAGATTCTTTGACTTTGCCTCCTTCTTGCATTCCTTGCGTTTATCCTACAATGGAGACAAAGTTTTAGGTACCCTTTATTTGGGTCCTTGAATGTTAGGGGCATTATTCTTGTTTAGATATCCCTTAGGTATCCAAACTTGAACATACCTTTTAGGCACATTTTTAGCATGGTTAAAATAAGAAGGATAAGCATATACATGATTATTCCATATAAGTGAAGATGCATTGTTATACATGTTGTGCCATGGTTGATAATCATTATAGGATGGCCGAATTTTATAATGTGTATAAGGCATACGATTTTGTTTCTTGAAAGGCACAGTATAAGTGTAATCATAGGTATTTCTATCAGACTTATACGAGAGTTGCCTATACTTAGGTTCATAATAAGTTGTATGCATTTTATTCGGTCTAGATGCATTTGTATACATGTAGGCATAGTTTCTAGGTTGTCTAGATGCAAATTTTGGCCTAGATGTATAGTTATGCGTGTGTGCTTTTATGGGTGTATGTTGCATCTTTATCTTTGAATAAGTAGAAGAAGGAGTAGAAGAAGATTTAACAGAAAAATTTGTTTTTATAACTTTATAAGGTTGTTTCGTAGTTGATGATACAAACTTAGTCTTTTTATCTGATTTGCCATCTTCTTCTTTATATCCCAATCCAGTTTTATCATTTCCATACTTTTGTGATGATATAAGTGTATCTAACATATTTGCACCAGATTTAAATTGTTCTATCATTTTTTCTATGGTAAATTTAGAAGACTTAAGTTGCACTATTTCATTTTCACAACTTTCTAACTTAGATTTTAACATTTTATTTTCCATTTGTAACTTTTGTTCATCTTTCCTATATGATTCAATTTTATTCTCTAAAGAATCAAGAGTAGTAGTATACTCTTGTTTAAGAGATTCTAGTTGATCGGAAAATTCCAAGTTGGACGTCTTCAACTTGTCATTTTCTTCAACTAGTTTCTTCTTTTCTTTAGAGAGCCTCTTACAGTGAGCATGCATTCTTAGGAATTCTTCATACATTTCATCAAATGTCATGTCACTATCAGAATCACTATCAAAAGAAGAACATACCTCGTTTGATACGAAGCAGACTTGAGCTTCCTCAGTTTCGGATTCTGAGTCGGATGAGTCGCTCCATGTGCTCACCTTCATTACTCGTTTCTCTTTTCTTGCCTTAGACTCCTTTGTCTTTGTCGTTTGAGCCTCCTTGTCCTTGGCTTGTTTATGATTGTTGTGGTTATTATTATTTTTCTTCGTGGGACAGTCGTATGAAATATGTCCTTTTTGACCGCATTCATAACACTTTAATTCTTTATTATACCATTTGTTTGTGTTATTTTTCCTAGGTTGAGAAGAAGAAGAAGAATTACGTTGTCTATTCCTGTTTGGACGTTTGAAAAACTTTCTAAGTTTTCTAGCGATCAATATCAAGTCATCATCTAATTCAGTATCACTATTGCTATCATCGTTACTAGCATGTGTTTCGGTTATTTTGAAAGCTATTGACTTACCAGATGACTTAGAAGATTCAGACTTTCGTTGGTTCAGTTTTACCTCATAGACTTTAAGAGACCCGATCAATTCATCCATCTTGGTGATTGACTTTGTCTCCTCGATTGCAGTCACCTTTGAATCCCATTCAGCAGGGAGACTTCGTAGCACCTTTTGAACCTTTTCACTGTTCGAAAATGACTTCCCTAAAGCTTCAAGGGCATTGAAAATATTAGTAATCCTCAAATCCATAGATGCTATGGATTCGTTTGGCAACATTTTGAAAGTCTCTAATTCAGTCATAAGCATGTTTATTTTTGACTCTTTAACACCACTAGTACCTTCATGCTTTAATACAAGTGATTTCCACATGTCGTGTGCGCTTGTGCAATTTGACACATATCCTGCTTCAGAAGTTGTAAGTCCATTTAAAAGTAATTGCATAGCTTTAGCATTCATGGACATTTTCTTTTTATCATCCGATGACCATTCACTTTTATATTTTTCAACTTCTTGAGTTACTCCACTAACTTGTATAACTTTCGTTGGAATGTACGGCCCATCTTCAACTATAGACCATAAATCGATTTCTATAGCCATTAAGAATAGCCTCATTCTTAGTTTCCAATGAACAAAATTATTGCCATCAAAAAGAGGAGGGCGTTGTGTAGACATACCTTCTAACTCACCTTTGTGAGAAACAATAGCCATAGTATGTACCTTGGATTTGAGACAAGCAGTATATAAAGAATTGTTGTTTCTTGGCCTTGTATTGTTCGTACGGTGTTGAATCTTGCTTCTTTTGAGTGGTGTTGGTCTGGCTCTGATACCAAATGTTGGACCGTGCACCTGCAATAAACACCACTAGAGGGGGGGTGAATAGTGGTTAGCGGAAATTACACTACAACCCTTTGTTAAAATCCCCTTTGAAAACAGAATCTGAGACCACCTCAGATTCAGAACCCGATTTTCAAAAATTCACAAATAATTGTACACAACTCCAAAAATTATGAAACTTTTCAGAATTGCACTTCAATGAGTTAACAAAACTCTGTCCAAAAATCAGACAAAAAGAAGATCGTTTGACCCTTCAAACAAATAAAAAGATTCAGATGGTCAATCTGGACAGAATTGGACAGAATGTTGCTGATTTTGCAAATAGTGTTTCTCTTTGAATACTCAACCAAACAGGTTGATCTTTATATCAAAACACTCCTTAGGATGTGTAGATTAAGTTTCTAAAAGGCCCTGACCTCAAACAATTCTTGACAAATGCAGAATTTAACTTTTCTCAAAACTGGTCAGATTGCAGCCAGATTGGAGCAGTTATCTTGCAAAGACTGAAAGACTAACTTTTACTTGCTCAAATCAAGTGATTCTTGTTGCAAATGAAAGCTAACAGTCTGAAGTATAACTCCACCAAAAATCAAGAATTTTGAAAATGTTTAGCTATTTTGTCAAATTGTGTGAAGTTGGGTGAAAACTGCAGTCAAAAACGGGCAGAAAACAGAAATAAAGAAACAAGAGAAGAACACCAATGATTTATCCTGGTTCGGTCAATGTGACCTACTCCAGTCCCAAGGAACACCTTTCCTTGGATTTCACTATGAAATGAACACCTTACAACAAGAGCCAAGCTTGATCCTTGGGTTATACACCAACCCTACTCAAGACTTGGATAATCACCTTCTAAGCAACACTTAGTTGCAATACCTCCAACACCTATTGATGTAGCCTTATAAAGATGGCTAATCAATCTTACAAATGAAGCTCAAGAGGCTTGTAGCTCACCAAAATATCAAGAACAACTTTGCTACAACAAAATACAACAACAAGAACAAGAAGATGAATATGAAAGCTATAGAATGCTTGTGAGCTTCAAGTATGTTTCATCTTCTTCACCATTGCCTCCTATTTATAGTGTGAAGTGAGCCTTGAAGATAAGAATGCCAATGTGTCATCATCTTCATCATCAACTCCAAATGTCTTCTCATCATTGGTTGGCTTTGTACACTTGGCAAAATAAAACACAATGATTGGTCCACATTGACATCACCTTGTTGCCGAAAATTCCACCTAAAAAGTGACTTGGAATTATCTTGAAAATGTGAAGATAATAGCACCACAACAACTCCATCATCTTCTCAACTTTTTGGCACAAGAATAGGCATGTGAGACTTGACATTTTCAAACTTCAAAATTCAGCTTCAATATTTCAGCCTAGTTGCCGTTGGTCATCTTGATATTTTGCCAAAAATATATTTGATTTTCTTTAATATAATAAGGAAGGATAATACCACCAAATTATCCCCAACTTCAAGCATCATAATAGGAAATGTGAGAGCTCCATTTGACTTCCAAAAATCTGATGAAAATACCCAAGAAAACCAATATAGCCGTTGGCTATTTTTAGTAAATTCCAAGTTGGCAATTTTGCCAACTAGCTCCTTTTTGGTTGGTCCACTTGTCTCCAACTCATAAAATGAATAATGTATCATTCCCAACTGTAAACTCACGTTTTTCAACGTATATATATGTGTAGCAACTCAGATTTTTGAAGAAGAAATAAATAGATAACACTTGACAAGATTATGTCAACGTGTAACACCGAAATTCCTCTATATTTCTTCTTATATGTCAAGAACATTTCCACAACTTTGACACCTTTAATATCTCTGAATAATGATGATAAATATTCTCTTATAACATATATAAGAGGGTCTTCAAGAAAAAATAGAATGTGACATCTCAAATCGTCACATATCCAGCTATAGTCAATAATATCATCGGTTGAGAGAATAAGATATAAGATCACCATATTATCTTCAAAATAACAATAACACAGCTCCAGAATGAAGATAATAATATGATCAAGAGATTCCTTGAGTAAAAATACCAAAAATACCCTTGGGGGGTAAAATTACCAAAATACCCCTGGTGTGAGAAAACTCCAGAAATGATCCCGATGGTCAGAAATAATCATGATACCAACTTAGTCATGATAAATAGTATAAGAATGTGCTCTTGAAATATTTCCACCATATCATGTTCCTACAAAACTCAAAATACCAATTTTGTCCTTTTTGGTAAGTTGTAGAAACTTCCAAGGCATGTTAGTCACAAGACAATAATAATCATCAAAAACACATAATATTCACATAATGAACATGTATAAATCATATGCAAATGAAAACAACCAATTCATCACATTTTAGAAAATTATTTCAAAAAAAAAACTAAACATCAATATCATTTTTCTTCACTTATTCATCTTTTTTCATTTATAACACCATATGTGACATGTAACACTTAAAATCATGACTTTGAAAATTATCCAAACATATTTCTCAACACAAAGAACCTATCATAGATCGATACAAGCCATTATCAACGTCTTTACCATGTTTGTCTTTGTCTAATTTAGTAGTGACACTCATAGGGGTGGGGGATGGTTTCAAATTTTCAAAGTTAAACTTTTTAATCATGTCATTGACATATTTTGCTTGACTTATATGAATCCCTTTACTTTTTTGCTTAATCTGCAAGCCAAGAAAATAATTAAGTTCACCAACCATAGACATTTCAAATTCAGATTTCATGCAATTTTCAAAATCTTCAACAAGTCTATGTGAGGTAGAACCAAAAATGATGTCATCAACGTAGATTTGGATAATAAGTAAATCCGATTTATCTTGTTTCAAAAATAGTGTACTATCTATAGTACCTCGTTTAAAACCTTTTTCTAAAAGGAAAGTAGCAAAACGATCATACCATGCTCTCGGTGCTTGCTTTAGGCCGTATAGTGCCTTCTTTAGTTTGTACACGTGAACTGGATGTTTCAAATCTTCAAAACCGGGTGGTTGCTTCACGTATACTTCTTCTTGTATAAATCCATTTAGGAATGCACTTTTTACGTCCATTTGATATAATCTGAATCTTTCATGCAAACAATAGCAAGTAATAGTCGTATAGCTTCTAAACGTGCTACGGGTGCAAATGTTTCATCGTAGTCAATTCCTTCTTCTTGATTATATCCTTGTGCTACAAGTCTCGCTTTATTTCTAACAACCTTTCTTTCTTCATTCATTTTATTCCTAAACACCCACTTTGTGCCTATTATAGTCTTGTCTTGTGGTCGTGGCACTAAATCCATACATCGTTTCTAACAAATTGATTAAGTTCATCATGCATGGCATCAATCCAGGAAGAATCACTCAAAGCATCATGCACATTGTTAGGCTCAATTTCAGAAATCATAGCATGAAATTCATTTATTTCGTCCGAAGTAATTCTTCTACGTGGTCGTACACCGTGAGTGAGGTCGCCTATGATGAGATCATGTGGGTGATCTCTATGCCATCTTGGTTGATTATTTTCTATGTTATCATGTATTTCTATGTGATCATGCATTTTTAGTGTGTCATTCATATCATGCATATCAAAAGAACCATCATCTTCTTCAACACGGGTTTCAATTCAAAGTCATCGTCATATTCTTTGTCTTTATCAATCTCACCAAATTCATTAAATTTCACATGAATAGATTCCATGATTTGTCTAGTGAGAGGATCATAACACCTATATGCCTTTGAATTTATAGAATATCCAACAAAAATGCACTCAATTGATTTGGATTCAAATTTGTCTAAATTATCTTTTGTATTTAAAACAAAACATTTGCATCCAAACACACGAAAATAGTCAATCTTAGGCATGTGATCATTCAAAATCTCATAAGGCGTCTTGTTTATTTTCTTTCTTATAGATAGGCGATTTATAATATAGCATGCAAAATTTACGGCTTCCGCCCACAGAAATCTAGGCAATTTATTTTCGCATAACATAGTCCTAGCGATTTCTTGTAATGTACGATTCTTTCTTTCTACTACTCCATTTAATTGTGGAGTTCTAGGTAGCGAAAACTCATGCTTGATTCCTTTTTCTTCGCAAAATGAAATCATCTCTTTGTTTTTAAATTCACCGCCTCTATCACTTCTTATCTTTTTCACACTTACACCGTATTGATTTTCAAGTTGTCTAATTAATTTTGCAATCTCAATGACGCTATCATCCTTATGTGCAAGAAATAAAGTCCAAGTATAGCGAGAAAGATCATCAACAATCACGCATGCATAGTGGCGCCCACCAAGGCTCGTAGTGCGACTAGGACCAAACAAATCAATATGTAATAGTTCTAAGACTCTAGTCGTGCTTATTTCATTTTTAGGCTTAAGTGACTCACGTGTTTGTTTGCCTTTTATGCAAGATTCACACAACTAAAAGTTGTCTAAATCAAGCTTGGGCAGTCCTCGTACTAGGTTCTTTCGTTGAAGTTTATCTAGTGTGGAGATACCAATATGTCATAAATGTCTATGCCACAAATTCACATTGGGTTCATCTGACATAAAGCACTTAATTCTAGCGTCTACCACATCATCCATAGAAAGCGTAAAAATATTACCTTCTCATTTTCCTTTTAAAACGGTTTCTCCATTTTTATTTATTATATTGCAATAAGGGTGGGTGAAACACACATTAAAACTATTGTCAACAAATTGAGAAATGCTAAGAAGATTGTAAGATAAGTTGCTTACCAAAAAGACGTTGGAGATTTGGAGAGTACTTGGATCTCCAATCGTACCTTTTCCGATGATCTTGCCTTCCTTGTTGTTTCCAAAGGTCACAGATCTGCCTTTTGTGACCTTCTTTAATTTGGTGAACAAGCTCGGGTCACCCGTCATGTGCCTCGAGCATCCACTGTCAAGGAACCACTTAATAGTTGTATCTTTCGATGTGTGGGCTCCCTCATTAGATGCTTTGGATGCAAAGCATACTTGTGCAGTCTCCTCTTCGGTCTCAGTTTCAGAATCCGATGAATCACTCCAGGTGGAGGCCTTTAGAGCACGTTTCCTTTGTTTGGGTTCTGAGACGAGTCTATTTTTATTCCGCTCCTTGTCAGGGTATTTATTTGTTTGCTTTTCTTTATTGGGACAGTCATATGATAAGTGTCCGAGTTTGCCGCATTCATAACATTTAACGTCTTTATCATTTGACTTGTTCGTATTTCTCTTGGATGTAGTACACTTATTTTTGTTTCTAAATGACCTTCTCATAAATTTTCTTAATCCTTTAGCCAATAGAATTAGGTCATCATTATCCGATTCAGAATCACTATCATCTACGTGATCGGAGGGAGGGGAGACGTATTCATTTGATTTAAAAGCAATAGCTTTACCTTGTTTCGATGATTCCGATTTCTGTATGGTGAGTTTATTCTCATAAACTTTAAGTGATCCGATTAGTTATTCCATCTTTATTGACTTAGTTTCCTTGCTTTCTTCTATTGCGGTCACTTTAGGGTCCCATTCGGAAGGAAGGCTTCGTAGGACTTTCTGTACCTTTTCCTGCGTGGTAAAAGCTTTACCAAGAGACTCAAGGGAGTTGTAGATGTTGGTCAAATGAAGATCCATATCAACAATAGACTCATTAGGCAATAATTTAAATGACTCAAGTGTGGACATAAGCATGTTAATTTTTGACTCTTTTACTTGACTCGTGCCTTCGTGTTTCATTTCTAGTATCCTCCACATTTCTTGTGCACTCGAACAGTTTGAAACATAACTAGACTCGCTTTTGCTTAATCCGTTTAGGAGCAATTGAATAGCCTTAGCATTCATACTAAGTTTCTTTTTATCGTCACTCGTATATTCTTGTCTCGGTTTAACAACTTCTAATGTGACTCCGTCTACGGTAGAAAACTTAGATGGGACAAAAGGACCATCTTCAATGATTGACCAAAGATCTAAATCTATAGCCATAAGAAAAATCTTCATTCTAAGTTTCACTGAATAAACGACTCACCGTCAAAATGTGGAGGCCTTTGGCTCGACATACCTTCTTGCTCGGTTTTGAGATTTGTGGTTGCCATCTTACTGAATCGTTGGATTCCTTGAAGTGAGTGTTCCTGCGCTATGATACCACTTGTAGGATCTGTAAGGCACCACTAGAAGGGGGGGTTGAATAGGTGGTGCGGAAAGTGTGGTTTTTAAAATTTGTTTAAAACTAAACAACTCAACTTCTGAAAACAGATTCTGTTTCTAGGACCAGTTTTAAAACGTTTTTTAAAACCAGGTTATAGGTCACCAAAAATTCTGAAATTTTGAGAGAACTTAGCCTCAGATGTTATGACGGTCCCCTAAAAATTTCAAATTAAAATTCAACCTTCAACCCCTTCAAAAACCGTTGGTGATCAGATTGCGCGAATCTGCCAGAAACGGTAGACGGTTTTGAAAAATTTATTCCTATTTGTGTGTAAGTACAAATTCTCTGAACATTTAACCACTAACTCCTTATATACTATATTTAAGTGGGTTGAAACAGTTTTGCAAAATTATTTTGGGAAGTAGGCCAATTACAATCAAAGTCTCAACCTTTGCAAGTCTGAGAATCAGACTGCACTAGTCTCAGAACTTTTGATGTTTGATCGACTTATACTTATCCAAAAGGGTTGAAACTTATGCCAAATTAACCCTAGAACGTATGGCTATGTTTCTGGAAATTTTTGTGATTTGTGAAAGTCGTTTACTATTTTTACGAACGCCGACAAAAAGAGTAAACTGTGCAGTAACAAAAAGTAAATGCTGAAAGTAAATGGCACCAAGAATTTTATACTGGTTCGGTTATAAACAACCTACTCTAGTCTTCAAGGAACACCTTCCTTGGTTCACACTAATCACACACACGCAATACACCTTACCACAGGGTTGATGGAGTTACACACCAACTCCAACCCTTTACAAACCTTGTACGTTGAATACAATATGCACGAACACCACCACCTCGCAAGAATGAAGATTGATCACACCTTGATCAATCTTTTACAAAGATATGGAATATGTGGTGGTCTATATCAAGCTTTGATTTCGTAATGCTTGTGCTTGTCTTGTTTTTGCTCCTCTTCTTTCCTTTTAATGTACTATGGCCGTCCCCCCTTGGTGTAGTCCCCCTCTTGAAAATTATCTTCTAAGTCCTTGGGAGAATGTAAGACATCATTGTGACATGGTCTTGTTTACTTGGCATCTTCTTATTGGATGATCATTTAAGCTTTGCTTACTTGGCACTTCATGTGTTATAACCGTACATTTGAAGAAAAAAAGTTAATTAATAAATTAAGTAATTCATTGATTAACTAAATTAAAGCTAAAGAAAATAAAATTTTAATTAAAATAACCTAATTAACTACCCTTCCCATGATCCCCTCCCCATTTCCCCAATTTCCCCAAAACTGCCCCCCTCCACTCCCTTAATTCCAGCCCTTCCCCAATTAAATTCCCCACCCCCTATTTTTCCTGCAGCCATCGGCTGCAACAACATTAACAATAAAAAAAAGAATTGCAAATGTGAGGCACAGAGAGAGGCACGACGGAGGAGAAAGAAAAGAAGAGAGGGGAAGAGAAGAGAGAGAAAGGGAGATTGGCCACCCACATCAAATCCAACACCGTTCTTGTCAGTGAGTTCATACTCAAGAGGTAGGTTACCCTCCCCTCTGTCGGATTGCTTTGGATTCCCTCGCATTCTGTTTTGGAAATTATTTGATTATCATTGCATGTCTACCTTTTATATGATTATCGCGAATCCTTTATGTTTTGGTGTGAAAATTGTGTGTTTGGGCCTTAGATATAGATCACATAGCACGGAAATAGGTGGGAATGGGTTCGGGTTGTCGAAAAAACGCGCACGGAGGCGGCGCGTGTAGCACACGCGCGGCGGCCCCGCGCGCCCCTACGCTGCGCGTACTGTTCACACGCTGACCTGTCCAGCGCCATGGTGTTTGTTGCGTTATAATGAGTCAAACCCCACAGGTTTGGGGTTAATCGGGGTTAAAACCAAAAAGTTATGGATTTTTGAAGAAAATTAAAATTTGCACAAAATAATAACAAATTACAAAAAAAAAAAGGAGGCGCTACAGCCTGTGGCCTGCTTTCGGCCACAGGGCCGAATAGGGGGGAAAAAGGAACAAGCCCAAAATTTAAATAAAAAAAAAAGCTGCTTGTTGTTTTTTTTTAAAAAAAAAGAAGAATTAGACAAATTTTGATATAAATAAGGTTTAGAAAATAATAATAATAATAACAATAATAATAAAGTAAAAAAAAGGACAAGTTGATGTCAGTGACGGAAGTGGAAAAAAAATATAATATATATATATAATGAAATGGAAATAATAAACAATATATAAAGTGATATAATTATTATTTAATAAATAAGAAAATAGAAATACAGTAAATAAATTAAAATAAATAAAATATAAAGAAAAAAAATGGCTTCAGTCACGTTAAAAGTAGTGACAAATAAAAGATTAATATAATAATAATAATAACATATCTATTTAATATGATAATTAACCAATTTAGAAACTCATGAAATAAATTAAAATGAACTAAAAAAAAGAAGAAGAAAAGAAAAAAAAGAAGAAGGAGAGAGAAGAAAAATAAAATTAAAACAAGAAAAAAATAGTAGAGGAAGATAAAAAATATTTAATTAAAATATTTAAGTGCTTGAAAGCATAGGAAATATAAAAATAAAGTGTAGAAACCTAAAATAAAGTCTAGAAAGATAAAATAACGGTAGAAGATAAAATACAGTAATGAACCCCACGCAACATAGGGTAACTACGCAATATAGGTAATACGCAACATAGAACGGAGCATGCAACATAGGACAAACGGAAGTGTGCAAGTGTGACGCATTCATGGCACGAGCATTGCATTTGGCCTATGAGCCGTGTGGCCTGACGAGGCGTGTGATGGGTGTTGGTAATAATGGTTACCTTCACTCGATAGGACCCGGGACATGCATAGCATATCATGGAAAAGGAAGAGCATAGCATGCGATATTAAATGACTGCGTGTGACACGTATATAGAAGTGCATGCATCATGATGTTGCGCATTGTATTGTTATTGCTGATTATCGTTGTCTTGTTATTAAGTTGTTTCTGTGCTACGGTTTGGGATACGGATCGGGTCGGGTATGTGTTATTTCCTTATTTATGCTTTATTTGCCTTATTATTTATCTGTTTATGCTTTATTGCTTTATTTGTCTGCTCCATGCTTTGCGTGCTCTATGTGTTACCCGACTCAGTATGTGACAGTCCCTTTTCGGGAGAGACGGGTAACCTACGAGTGACTCCCATCACTCACCCCCCCACCAACCCTCCACAGGTGAGCAGGATTAAGAGTATGTATGTCTATCAAGGCTGAGAAGAGTGAGCTGGGCTCGAGAAGGGATCTTGTTGACCGGAAGCTTGTTCTTGGGATAGTCAGATAGACCTCCACCTAGGTTTATTGTTTGATTTTAGTACTTCATACTTGACTTAGCGGGTTTCGTCAACCATTGTACTTGATTTTATTTTGGTGGATTTAATTTGATCAAGACGTTTATTTTTTTTAATTATCGTTTCCGCGAAAAATTTCTACGTCAGTTCTGACGTGCAAAGAAGTTTGAACGACGCTTTGTGGTCCTCTTAGTAGGCTACGGCGGGTGCACTGTTTCCGATGCTAGGGCTCGGGAGCGGGGCGCTACAGGTGGTATCAGAGCCCAGGCTTCAGATCCGCCTCGGGAAACGCAGGATTAACTAGATCACCTAGACATAAGTTACGATCTTTTTATAAATGACGATTTTACCCTTAAGCAACAAAATATGGTTGAGTGATGATCTTAGACTTAAGTTGTGATCGGGTTAAGGGGAGCTTGAGCGTTCTTTCGTTTTCTTTAGTTATTTATGGTATTACCCCTGAACTTTTACATGCAACCCCTTAAGTTGTTAGAAATTCCCAAAATACCCCTAACTTAGCCTGTATTTAAATACATATATTTTCGACCGTTCTAAATCCTAGAAGAATGTCGGCAAGACGTGAACAAGCCGTTAATAGATGAAATGGTGGTGAGAACCACCAGCATCATAGAATCATCCTCAAGCACTTGAAGATACCATAGTCACCATGACCAACACCTTAGCACAGTAACACCAGCTGTTGAACTAGCAGACACTGCCTCCACCACCACCGCACACGAACCGGAGATTGTTTGTCAATGAGATGCGGAGGAGTGTTGGCACAGCACAACTGACACCACCGACCTCTTAGATTTAATTTCGGATTGAGTCCAAGCGGTACTACACACCTAGTGTATGATCTTCAGAGAATGGTTCTACATTCATGGCGGGAATATAGATTTAGGCCGTGATAGTAGGAATTAAGTTACGATTTTGATCTAAGTCACAATCTTAGACATAAGTGATGATTTAAACATAAGAAAAGAGCATGAACATAGGTATTGCTCTCAATTATAAGCGATTATCCTGAACATAAGTCACAATCTTAAACATAATAACGATTCTGATTAGGAGTTGACCGTGGACATAAGCACTGAAGGTAGTCATAAGCGTCGATTATACACTAAGCATGATTTTAGAAATAAGACAAGATCTTAGACTTAAGAAATGAGGATACTAAGAGTAATCCTAAAAGTAAGTTATGGCCTTAAACTTAAGGAAATGACCAGGTATTAAACACGTATACCTAAGGTATCCTGTCCAATTCTACCTTATATAAGTTGATCATAACTCCTTAAGTCGTAATCTTAGTAACCCTAGTTGAATACTATATAATTAATTTAAATAAATTAGAACGTTAACCAGAACACCATACTGCAAGCGCTAGGGACATATTAATAGGTCAGGCAGTAACTCAGGCTGCTTCACCGCAGCAACAGCATGTGACTCGGTACCATTAAGGTAAAGTAAAAATGAGTTCGTACCCTACTTGGACGGTAGCATCAGAGCAGACTTAGGTCTAAGTTGAGACAGTAGCTCCTAAGAAATGGATTATTATAATATGATAGATACTGAACGACGATTTACAGAGAAATGAGAGGAACTAAGTAAAGATTCATAAGCAGTATAATCAGTAGCGCTTAGTAAGAGAACCATACGAAGGAATTATAGTCTAGGGTTAAGATGTTGAAATTTAGAGTTATTAAGTAGGACGACGATATTAGTTCCATTAGAGATATTGATCGGTAGCAAAGAGCGTGATTGGCTATAACCAGTAGTGGAAATGATGAACTCTAACAAACTTTTGTAGCTAAGTGTTGTCGAATTACTTGGCTTGAATCTGGTAGGCTTGAATTAAAATAGCGCGGGCATGATCAAGTAATGGCTACTTTTCATGTGAAGCAGAATAAGATTTGTGATTCAAATAACCAAGTAACGAGGCACAATGGAATAATGTGGCGCGCGGAAGCGTGGTGAACTAGAACACCTTAAAACGATCAATAATTAGTGTGCCATGCTAGGATTGGACCAATTGAAGTTAAAGATTTTATCATGAGTAGGCGAACGTTAGACTTATAAGAAAACTGTACATAGGAGAACGTATTCGAAAAGAGGATGACCTATAGAATTATACGAAATATTAGACTGATATATATTTTCAAACATACAAGTATTCTATATAAGCACGTACACCAATGTATAACTAAAATTTTAGCAAGTATTTAAAAAAAAATGGGTCTACTGAAATCTCATTTTCTCGGTAGTCTATTAAGCTCTACAAAACTAAATTCTTTTCCGTATCTGTATATCATACAACAAAAATTTCAATTCTTTTGACAACTTGACAAAAAAAAAGAAACTTTTAAACTACCGATGTTCTTCAAAAACAATATGTTCCTTCCACATTTCAAACTTTCATTTCATTGCATCTTTTTTTTAAGTCAAAATCAATTTTACCTGTTGACTATCGATATCGCAAGCATTTTATCCATTAAAGTGTTTTCGAAGTTATCTATCAGCTTGCGATGATCTTACTTAAATTTTGCCAAGTTAAATATATATATAGCTTTCAAAGTATATATACCGGTATTATAAAAAAATGTCGTACTCAAATTGTTTTGTAAAACATTACCTATTAAGTTTTCAATGTTTATAACCCAAGGTTGCCGAAATACTTTGTGAACAAATTATATCGTTATTTTTATAAGAGGTCCTTTGAAACACTATTCTACGAGGACAAGTATATTATTTCGGTCCTTGTTAACAAAAAAAACAAATAGGAATGGTATTAATTTAAAATAACAAAAGCTATATTTCAAATTTTAACCACATAAGTTACAAATTTTTAAAGATATGTCCATACACATATTTCGTATATTAGGCTAATGATGACATCTCAGGAAGAGCAAGGGCCTGATCGTAGAACTAGTTCATAATTACATAATAATTGACTTCGATGACTTAACCCTATGACGAGGATGTGTAATGGTCAATATCTTGGCTACTCAATGGATATTTACTTAGAAGATGGGTCCGATATAATTAGTTGTAAGAATTCATTAGATTGCAATAAGTTGAATGACACGCGTCAAGTGGTATAAGAAGAAGTTTGTAAGTACTAATCATAGAGAATTAAGTTAAGGACTAAACCCTAAGAAGACGAGACCCTTTTGCAGGATACTAGTGACGATCGTACTAGAATAAGATGTACTCTGAGAATATATATGGTTTGAGAGATGAGCCTTGTGAATAAGGCGTTAAGTCAAAGATAGTAGTATACCTAAGAACTGATTTACAATGGTTGCGGAAGACAGTAGACATAAGTAAGTCATAGACCGATGATTGGGTTGTAGAACCATTAGTATGGTGACAATACCCTTAAGTTGATTCGATAATCATAGGTAGACTAGGTTATGGTCTTAAATAAGCAAAGAAAAAGGGATTAGAAATTATTGATATATATTCAAAGAATGTTTCTGAGGATTAAGTCCTATCTCGAGAAAGTGTAATGTCAACATATCAACATATGCAATAGATGTATAGTTTGATCATTATCTGGGTGGATGAATCAAGTAGAAACATACTAAGTAGTTGATTTCATAATGCGCAAGTTTCGAGGACGAAACTTTTTGTAGGGCGTATAATGTTATAACCGTACATTTGAAGAAAAAAAAGTTAATTAATAAATTAAGTAATTCATTGATTAACTAAATTAAAGCTAAAGAAAATAAAATTTTAATTAAAATAACCTAATTAACTACCCTTCCCATGATCCCCTCCCCATTTCCCCAATTTCCCCAAAACTGCCCCCCTCCACTCCCTTAATTCCAGCCCTTCCCCAATTAAATTCCCCACCCCCTATTTTTCCTGCAGCCATCGGCTGCAACAACATTAACAATAAAAAAAAGAATTGCAAATGTGAGGCACAGAGAGAGGCACGACGGAGGAGAAAGAAAAGAAGAGAGGGGAAGAGAAGAGAGAGAAAGGGAGATTGGCCACCCACATCAAATCCAACACCGTTCTTGTCAGTGAGTTCATACTCAAGAGGTAGGTTACCCTCCCCTCTGTCGGATTGCTTTGGATTCCCTCGCATTCTGTTTTGGAAATTATTTGATTATCATTGCATGTCTACCTTTTATATGATTATCGCGAATCCTTTATGTTTTGGTGTGAAAATTGTGTGTTTGGGCCTTAGATATAGATCACATAGCACGGAAATAGGTGGGAATGGGTTCGGGTTGTCGAAAAAACGCGCACGGCCCCGCGCGCCCCTACGCTGCGCGTACTGTTCACACGCTGACCTGTCCAGCGCCATGGTGTTTGTTGCGTTATAATGAGTCAAACCCCACAGGTTTGGGGTTAATCGGGGTTAAAACCAAAAAGTTATGGATTTTTGAAGAAAATTAAAATTTGCACAAAATAATAACAAATTACAAAAAAAAAAGGAGGCGCTACAGCCTGTGGCCTGCTTTCGGCCACAGGGCCGAATAGGGGGGAAAAAGGAACAAGCCCAAAATTTAAATAAAAAAAAAGCTGCTTGTTGTTTTTTTTTAAAAAAAAAGAAGAATTAGACAAATTTTGATATAAATAAGGTTTAGAAAATAATAATAATAATAACAATAATAATAAAGTAAAAAAAAGGACAAGTTGATGTCAGTGACGGAAGTGGAAAAAAAATATAATATATATATATATAATGAAATGGAAATAATAAACAATATATAAAGTGATATAATTATTATTTAATAAATAAGAAAATAGAAATACAGTAAATAAATTAAAATAAATAAAATATAAAGAAAAAAAATGGCTTCAGTCACGTTAAAAGTAGTGACAAATAAAAGATTAATATAATAATAATAATAACATATCTATTTAATATGATAATTAACCAATTTAGAAACTCATGAAATAAATTAAAATGAACTAAAAAAAGAAGAAGAAAAGAAAAAAAAGAAGAAGGAGAGAGAAGAAAAATAAAATTAAAGCAAGAAAAAAATAGTAGAGGAAGATAAAAAATATTTAATTAAAATATTTAAGTGCTTGAAAGCATAGGAAATATAAAAATAAAGTGTAGAAACCTAAAATAAAGTCTAGAAAGATAAAATAACGGTAGAAGATAAAATACAGTAATGAACCCCACGCAACATAGGGTAACTACGCAATATAGGTAATACGCAACATAGAACGGAGCATGCAACATAGGACAAACGGAAGTGTGCAAGTGTGACGCATTCATGGCACGAGCATTGCATTTGGCCTATGAGCCGTGTGGCCTGACGAGGCGTGTGATGGGTGTTGGTAATAATGGTTACCTTCACTCGATAGGACCCGGGACATGCATAGCATATCATGGAAAAGGAAGAGCATAGCATGCGATATTAAATGACTGCGTGTGACACGTATATAGAAGTGCATGCATCATGATGTTGCGCATTGTATTGTTATTGCTGATTATCGTTGTCTTGTTATTAAGTTGTTTCTGTGCTACGGTTTGGGATACGGATCGGGTCGGGTATGTGTTATTTCCTTATTTATGCTTTATTTGCCTTATTATTTATCTGTTTATGCTTTATTGCTTTATTTGTCTGCTCCATGCTTTGCGTGCTCTATGTGTTACCCGACTCAGTATGTGACAGTCCCTTTTCGGGAGAGACGGGTAACCTACGAGTGACTCCCATCACTCACCCCCCACCAACCCTCCACAGGTGAGCAGGATTAAGAGTATGTATGTCTATCAAGGCTGAGAAGAGTGAGCTGGGCTCGAGAAGGGATCTTGTTGACCGGAAGCTTGTTCTTGGGATAGTCAGATAGACCTCCACCTAGGTTTATTGTTTGATTTTAGTACTTCATACTTGACTTAGCGGGTTTCGTCAACCATTGTACTTGATTTTATTTTGGTGGATTTAATTTGATCAAGACGTTTATTTTTTTTAATTATCGTTTCCGCGAAAAATTTCTACGTCAGTTCTGACGTGCAAAGAAGTTTGAACGACGCTTTGTGGTCCTCTTAGTAGGCTACGGCGGGTGCACTGTTTCCGATGCTAGGGCTCGGGAGCGGGGCGCTACATCATGACTGGTTGGATGGTGTCATCATTGATGACTTGGAAAAATCTGAGAATACACTTAAAACATGTGCCAATATCAATCATAAAATTATTTCCATAATGCACAAGATAATCGCATAAATGTTGCAAGACCAAATTCCTTCCCAACCAAGTATGAAAATCGGCCATTAAGTGGTTTACCATGTTGAATTTTTAGCATGTGTTACATGGTTGTACAATTCAAAATATTACCATTTTTCTTTGATTTTTCTTTTTGGAATAAATCACCAATTGATGGTAAATATCTCTATCACATTAGGAATGAACTTGGACAAATTCAAGACCATGAATTCGGCCATCACAAGTCACACACATGCTGAAAAAGTTTCAGCATGTGTGATATATAAAATATCACACTTTATGAATTTAAATAATAGTCAAATTACTTCCATTTCTTCTCTCAATCAATCACACAATTTGAGATGACAAAATATATCATATTAAAGTGCAAAAATCGGCCAGCCTTGTTTCAACATGTTGAAATTTTCAGCATGTGTTATAAGTGAGACAAAGTTTGAAATCTTACCATTTGTAGCTTCTCTCTTTAATTCACCAACATTGTATGATTGATTCTTAACCAATCAATATGCCAACAAGGCTCCAAATAAGCTCCATCTCAGCTGCAATGTGCGTGTATGATGTATATACATATGCTGAAAATTATTTTTGCTAACTTTGTAAAATAGTGCACATTTAATAATACACACATGGTATATTCCAATCAGCCCTTAATTTAATTTTCTAGAACACTTTAAGATGTATAACATATGTAAAAAGTGTCTAGATACATGTCACATGATGTACCAAAAACGTTCCATGTGTTGTGTGCGTAGAAAACCGAATTTTCGATATTTATCGATTACCCGATTTTTCTCTAATTAAATTCCAAATTCTTGCACATGTTATAGATATTATGTTACACATAATATATAATATATACTTTAAATCTCAGCACTTTGCTGGTCTAAAGTGGCGCCTAGACATGTGACAAAAATAAAATTGGAATCTTCACATTTTGGCCTTAATGTGGGGTGATTTGTGTGTTCCAACATGGAAAGTATTTTTGGCTGAATATATAGTCATGTGCACGAAATTTTTATGAAATTTTGAAGTATAGGGGCTGGCCATCTATTTATGGCAAGTACGTGACACGTTGGCGAAGTTTCGGTATTCGCCCGATACGACAATTTTCGGTTTAGAACCTTTTATCGTGTCGTATTTAATTTGTCATCACCATGACTTATATCATATGATATAAGACCTGAATATACTCATAAATATGAGTTAAGTATAGTGGTGTGACGTTAACGTACGTACGTAAAATATATAACGTGTCAGTAGTACGTTGGAATACATGTGTATGTGCCTTTTTCAAAAAAATCTGAAAATATATGTATTTAATATGTATATAGGCATGTATACATTTAAGGAGGGAGGAGGAGAAAACTTTCCTTCCTTAGCCTTGTTGCCTTTGTGGCTTTTCCAAATGTGGCTTCCTTTAATGAACTACTTAGTTTAATAAACTAAGTACTTCACTTAATGAACTAGTTTAGTTCATTAATAGTGGCACCTGAAAATAGTATAAACACAACAAATGTTTTCCATATGATGTAAGCTTTAACGCTTCATGACTCGTTAGTCCGACAACATTATATATAAGCTAAATAAGGCAAGTAATAGCAATGTATCATGCATACATGTATATCTCATGCAAGTGTGTGTATATATCATGCATTTAAGTCACTTATTTTGAAATCACTCAAACCCCCTTTTCTCTACAGTTGCAACGTCAAACGCCCCCTCCTGTTGTTAGAAGTGAATTATCACAACCAGATGAGGTCAGAAACACACCTCTTTCAAGAACAGAACTATCCAGGCCAAAGAAGATGGTGAGATAACATATTAATAATGTCCATTATATTAGCCACCTAACATAATAATAATTTTAAATGTTACAGTATGTCCGGAGGAAACGTAGTCCTCATGATGGGAATGTTGCTCTGAATGATCCAGTAGTTAATGATGTTACAGAACATGTGATGTCTCAGGTAATACTAGTTATTTGCTATGCGTTTATGTAGTCCTGATGATGATTTTTTGTTTGTTTGTGTTTATGTGGTATGGATTAATGATGAAGAAAACATACCGGCATTCGGTGAACACAATTTACATGATGCACACTTTGTTGTTTCTGAGGTAAAAACTGCATTTGTAAGTGCTTATTTTTGGTTCATATGAGACATATGTTGATTGTGTTTGATTCACAGACTTTGAGTAAAAGTGATGGTTTAAGGCCACAGAGAATGAAAAAAACTGCTGGCTTAAGGCCATATAAAAAGAGAACGATCAGGGTATCATACCAAGTATGAGAATATGATTGATTGTATTTACGTATGATGTCTAGATATACCTGACTGTTTTGTTCATTACACAATATCCGTAGAGAAAACCAATTGACAAAGTCATTGAGACAGATGATCCGGAGAATGGGGAGATCTTTGTGAGCACCACCATGTCATGTATCTAATCCAAATGTGCATGCTGCTGATGCCCAGGCCCAAATGCGTGATGTGTCAAGTGCCCCATCTCCAAAAGCGGTCAAAGACAACGTGCTGAATATATACATAAAGAGTCTAGTTGAAGTCCCAAAAAAGTGGTCATATTACAAGACACAACTGGGGACTGACAAGCTTATTCCTAATTTCATTCTCCGAAATAAAACCATTTACATGGGACGCACATTTGTGGCTGAAAGCAGTAGAAGGAAGAATGTTGAAGATGATGATTCTCATGATTTAGCATAGATCTTGCATTTAATTGATAGGACCTTTTTTTGTCTTGGGCAAGATGCTTGGAACTATGCATCGCATTTGTGTTGGCTTTTGTATATTTAAGCATCTTTCTCCAAATTTTTGACAGCCTATATTGCAGGGAGCAAAACTTGATATCTTTCTTTGTTTATGGGTATTGTGTATTTATTTGTTTTTCATGCATTATATTTTTTCCATTGACAATTCATAACAAAAAATGTAATGCATAACAAACAATGGCAGTAAAACACAAGACTAATAACCCATAATACATATTCCATTCACCACTGCATTTGAGCATCACCAAAAACTGTTACACAAACCCAATAGCACCAACAACTATTACAAAAGCCTACTAATAAAAACCACAACCGCACGCTTGCAGGAATCCAAATTACTTTCATCACATATGCCAGGTCCAAAACACACCTAATATCCAACACAACCAACAAATTGCATTATTTGCATCACCACTATTTCATTCCCCATACAATGAAAAAAAAATACATGAACAAATCAACAATCCAGTTAAAATCTTTCCTTTCCAAACCAGCTTCCTAATCTTCTGTTCATTCCCTTTAAATTGCTATATTTGCTTCTCATACCGGCTACACTTTCGCAGCAGCCCAAGTATTATATCGCAAGCTCGCCCACAAATCGGTCCATCTATCCATTCAAAAAATCCACATCCCTCATCATCGAACTGAAATAAAAACGTATAAAGTTTATATGTTTCTGTCCTGCTTCAAACTTGAGGAAAAATACATATTGTCATAGTCCATCTACTTACCTGCCAATTTGGACACGTGAGAAACCTTTGTCCTGAATTAATTTCTGTCCATGAAGTTTCTTCTGCAGCTACTAATCTGCATCTATACCTTCATTGGGGAAGTCTCCTACGATTTACAGAACTTGAATTTTGTGAAGCCATCAACTGCGAAGAGGGTGAAGTCTCCTGCGGTTTGGGGATGTCTCCTGGTTGATTGAAGAATATGGGAACCGAATTGGAGGGAAAGTGATGTGGAGGAAAGGGAAGACATATTGTACGACTTGTGAAGGGAGGAAAGGGAAGACAGATTATACTGCTTGTGAAGGAGTGAATTTGGAGAAGAATTGGAGTGACAGTGTTGTTGGGAAAAGGGAAGCAACGACAATTATAGGGCTTTGCAAGTTTTGGAGGGAAAGTTTTGTTTGGGGAAGGAGGGAATCCACCGTGGCATTCAACTTTCAGCCAAAACTCATTTAAAAAATGGTTTTTTCCGTCAAAACAGGCTACAATAGGTCATCTTCCGGTGACCGGCTGTAAGTGAACCATTATCGACAAAGATTGGATGTTAAGTGAGTTTCATCAACGAAATAATATACAAAGTAAAGACGAATGTTGAGTCATTAAAGTAGTTGTATTAAAAAAACATTTACGTACCATTTGTCTTCGTCTCATTAGTTAAAAAAATAACTACAAATAATATTAAGAAAACACTTATAACCTCATATATAATTTACTTTCTGATGATGTTTTCTAACAAAACTATCCTATTTTACATTTTAGCGCCCAATTTCAATAGCCAAAATAAAAATTATATATGGCCGAGTCTTTTCATTTTCCATTACCTTAATTTTGTTGGCCGAACTATGAATTTTGAAGCAGAGGAATTTCCTGAACTTATGCCTACATTTCACCTTTCAACTAATTGTCTCCAATTTTACGTGAGGAAGCAACACGAGTTATAGCGACAAATGCTACAAAGGGGGAAAGGTTTTGGACCACTCTTTTGGAAATTGATATGCTGAGCGATTATGCCATTCTCTTGGCCTCTATGATCATAGTCTAGTGATATTTTAAGAATCATATATTCTCTTTTTTTTGTTGAGCGCGGATCTTAAATCAACTGGTAAAGTTGCTAGAGATTACGTGTTTGAGCTGCAAAAACAGCCTCTTGTATAAAAAAGTGTAAGGTAAAACTTCGTATATCAAGTCGCAAAGCCATCCGATCCATTCTCTGGACTCTGCACAAACGCGGAATTCTAATATACCGTGAACCTTTTTTTATATTCTCTTTTTGTTACAGGTGAGAGCTCTTCCTTCAACCTATTTTTGTTAGAGGATGGAAATCTTTTTGTTAGAGGATGGAAATCATTTTTGGTATATCAGACACGTAGCCGAATCAGTTACTACACATATGGAAATACATGCTACAAAAGCGTTGTCAAACCTCATTGATCACTCAAAGGTGATCCAACATGACTCAATTAACACCAGAAACCGGCTGCTTACCTGTTGCAGCCGGTTTTAGGCAGTTAACTGCCAAAATTGAAAACCAATGCAAAATAACTTCTTTCCCTACAGACCCTCCATATGCAACTGTTTCCCTCCATAACTTCGACCCCCCAAGCATAACATCAGGCGACATCCATCCATAACTCAAAATCTTGAATCAATCTTCTTATTATTCCC
This sequence comes from Eustoma russellianum, assembly GCA_036186865.1. NCBI lineage: Eukaryota > Viridiplantae > Streptophyta > Magnoliopsida > Gentianales > Gentianaceae > Eustoma > Eustoma russellianum. The sequence goes on from AP025051.1 coordinate 33,592,510, forward strand.
TCTCTCTCGATAGAAGATGTCTTTCTCATCCTCAGTTGGTGGTCGCTGGAGGAGGGCTCAATTGGGTGTAGAAGGACGCTACTATCATTCCTTAGATTAAATATTCAAATCGTTGGCTAATCCTCATCATCATTGTTAGCTATGTCTGGACTCCCTTCATCTGATACATAGTTTTATGTCCCATATTATCAGAATTGCCTGATAAATTTGAGTTGTGTTTATATTCAATGACATTGTATTTTCATTGATGCATCAGTAAATAGTTACAAAGCAAGACAAGCCATTTAAGTCACACTTACAATGTATACAATATGCAACATGAAAGTCAACTTTGAAAGAAAATAACAATGAATTAAATTTGGCAATGTATTCCAACCAAAGAACACAACATTTCAAGGTACACCCATACAAAACAAAAACAACAATCACACACAACTACATCAATACATTTCCATTCATGAACTAATACCACAGCATCGGTCCAATCACATACATCACAACTACCTAATAAAAACACAGAGCCAATTTGTTGATCAAAATGACCCAGGATCACAAAACACAACAAGATCTGGCTTTTCCTCTCCAAGTGACGTATCTTCACGTTGCAATTCTTTATCTCATCATGTACTTGCTACACCTCCTTAGCAGCCCCGGTATAATATGACACATGCATTCACCCATCGGTTCATCCAACCATTGGAAGAACCCGCATCCTCCAACTCTATTCTAGGAAGAAAACTAAAAATCTGTCACCATGCATACAATTTTTATACTGCCAAACATTTGCAGGACAATTTTGAACTTACCCGAAACAGTGGACATGCTAAAACTTATGCCCAGGATTTGATTGAGTCCAAGATGTTATTTCAGGCATTGTCATACCACAATAGCAGAGTTCTTCTACACCCAATTGAGCCCTCCCCAGCGACCACCAACCGAGGATGAAGAAGACATCTTCTATCAAGAGAGAGAGAGAGAGGAAATGATTAGAAGATTGATTCAAGATTTTGTGTTATGGATGGATGTTGCTTGATGTTATGCAGGGGTCGAACTTATGGAGGAAAACAATTGCAGATGGAAGGGATGGAGGGAAAGAAGTTATTTTGCCTTGGTTTTTAAGTTAGCGGTAAACTGCCTAGAAACCGGCTGCATCAAGTAAGCAGCCGGTTTCTGGTGTTAATTGAGTCATGTTGGGCCATATTTGAGTGATTAATGAGGTTTGACAACGTTTAAATGTTAAATAAAAAATTTTACGAACTTTTGGTAATAAGTGATTTTTTTTTTTCCAATAAGGAATGTCTCATTTTGTTGGTGAGAAAGTTTTTTTACGTAAAAAAGATTCTATACACTGAAATACTAATAAAACATAATAGTTATTCTAATGTGTAGTTAGCTTTGTTGTAGGCCTACACATCTTTCAATGTGTCTTCTAACCTATAGCGTAATGTCTTTATACAATTTGGATAAAGTTCATTTTAGATAGGTCAAAAACATGAAGACTTGTCCATAACATAAGATGATAGCATCGCTATGTTATGATAAGTATATCATTTTTACGTAAACAGTTTACATAATATATTTCACTTGCTAGATTTTAAGATTTCACTATTTCACAATAATGATACGTAAAATTAAACACCAAAAAGGACATGAATGTAAGGTGGTGATCCTAAGTCGTTAGAGTACAATATGCCACTCACCGACTAAAGAAATGAGAGTGTATGACACCTGGTACGAACAAAAATATTTATATTTTATGTGTGTATCTTTTGTTGATTGAAGAATAATCGTAAAAAATATCTAGAGGGTTACTACTGCAAAAATTTTCATATTTATGTGCTTTTTATCTCTAGAAATGAATGTGTAAGAAGTTGACGATGTTGCAAAATTACATCTAACCTGACGAACCCCACTGCCTGGATGGCAATAACTAAAACTTCCATACCTAAAATATAAACCCTTTCATCTTCGATACAAAGCTGTTCAATCATTAAGTTATTACACATTCTTTTTAGGATTTTTCACCTAGTGACGCTTTAGAATCAGCAAAATTTTACTTTTATTTACGTGAAAATAAATTTAGTTACAAATCTAACTTCCAAGAGATCGACCACTGTTGAACGTCACATTTATTTTCACACTGTATGGCGAAGTAATGTGAATTCTTTAGCAAAACAAAAGCATAAGGAGAAAAAGGAAAAGGAAAAAGGTACCCGGGTGGTTTTGGGGTGGGGTGGCCATGGAACCCGTGTTAGCTAGGGCTGTAAATGAATTAAGCCGTTCGGTTGTTCGTCTCGTTTGGCTCGAGCTCGAGCTCGGCTCGGGTAAAAGGTTAATGAACAGAACTTGAACATCCTTTTTCTGTTCGAACTCGATAAGTGGCACCGTTCGTTTAAGGTGTTCGGCTCGTTAATGTTGTTCATGAGTTAAACGAACCAAGCTTGAACAATTAAATATGTTCGTTTCAATAAACGAACAAGCTCGGCTCGTTCGCTAAGTTAAATGAACAGGGCTTGAACAACGCAATGCTCGGCTCGTTTACAGCCGTAATGTTAGCCATAAGGTCGGTGGATCCAATAAAAGCCTAAATCAAAAAAGCATAAGGAACTTTTTTGTTTTCTCTCTTTTGTATCAAAAGCCGAAGGTGGGTAACACGTTCTAAGTCCTCAACATAGATTGGCATCTAACATATAAATACATACATTTATATATATATATGCAAAAAAAACCTTTAGGTCTAGTGGTTGTGTAGCATTTATCACATTCCCAGGTCTCGATTTCGATTCTCTTCCCAAATATATATATATATATATATATATATATATATATATATATATATATATATATTTATATTTATATATATATTTATATATATATGTGTATATATATGTGTGTGTGTGTCTATATATATATATATATATATATATGTATGTATGTATGTATTGTATGAAGGGTCCAACACCTTTTTTGGAGCGAAAACATCTCCCTTCCCTTAACTTCATAACCAAGAACCTGGCTTTTTCCCTCGAACAACATTTGCTTTTTCCCTTTTTGGACCATCGTTCTTGAAGGAAAAGAAAAAGAAAAATTAGAAAACAAGATTCTCCATCAATTGGAACTCTTTTTCTTCCTAATTTTCACGTGAAAGATTAGGAGGATAAAGAGTTTCATGGGGACAGTTTGAATAAGGAAAAGAGAAGAAAGAAAAAATAATTTATTTGTAAAATTAATTTGGAAAGATGTTGCAGAGAGCTGCAAGCAATGCATATTCATGGTGGTGGGCTAGCCACATTCGAACCAAACAATCCAAATGGCTCGAACAGAGCCTCCAAGGTATCCTTTTTCCAATCCTATTCCATTTTTCATGCAGAAGGTATCAGAAAATATCAACCTTTTAAATGCTTTGTGTTTGCTGTTAGTGATGAAAATTCCTTTTTCTGTTTGATATTGCAATATTTATTTATATTGAGTCAAAGACATACTCTTCCTTGATTTTGAAATATGATGTAATAAAACAAAATGACTCACTAAATTAGTTGAGCAACTTATATTATGAAGTAGCAGTTAATCGATACAGCTTGATGCAATTTTTATTATGGAACATCGAGAAACAACCTCCGTGTGTTTCTAACACATGGGTCGGGTTGTATATATCCGACCTCTCCATACCCTGCAATAGGTTGGAGCCTCTAAAGTAATGGAGTAATGTTGTTGTTGTTGTAGGGCCTATGATCTCTTTTTCTTTTTCTTTCAATTTCCCGTGAAAGAACTTAGATAAACTTGAACCCCCCACCCCCCTTGTTTGATTGCCATTTTCTTTTCCATTATGCTAAAATTAGATTGGTTCATGCAGAAAGAATACATTTATACTGTTTGAGCAATAGGTTGTGCAATGTGGTGTAGCTACAGCCACAAGATATTAATCAGGGGGTAAAATTTATGCAGAATTGCAAATTATCAAATACTTTGAATTGCAAATAGAAATCTTGACTAATACATCCATGGGTATAGTAGTTTAGGGGTGAGCAAAAAAAACTGGGAACCGTAAAACTGGACCAAAACCGGACCGAAAATATAGATTTTAAACCGGACTGGAACCGTTTAAGTTTCACGGTTCGGTTCTAAAACCGTTTTTCTGCTTCACGGTTCCAATTCGGTTCCTAATTTCTCTAAACCGTTAGAACCGGAACCGAACCGTATAAATAATAATATTAATATAAATAACAAATAATAGTTTTTTTAAAAAAATAAAGTGGAAAACTTGCGCCATTGACTCATTGTGTTGCGTGAAATGAAAACTGATTCATATGGTTAAAAATTTTTATATTAGGAAGTTCTAAATCTGCATTTTATTGTTGCATCTAATTTTCTCGAGTATCAAATATGTAAAAATTTCCTTCCTATTTCATGTATGCCTGCATCAGAGATAATTTTAAGTTCAAGGATGCAAAATCCAACTAACTTTTTGATGATGGAAGTGAATGGAAACTATGTATTTCTAACTTTTTGATGATGACATGGAACAATGTTTCACTTTGTTTCTTGCTATCATTAGTATTACTTGACAGATTTACAAAAAAAAAAAATAGTATGACTTGACAGGATACGAGCTGGACATTTAGCCATTTAATTAACATCTATTTTTGCTTATTAGTTATTACTTTTGATGTGTTGTTTGCTGCATTTATTTTTTGTTTTGTTCTGTTGAGTGTTGCCAAGTTATTGCTGGAGTTGGTTTCCTTTTTTTAAAAAAAAAACTGTTTCTTTCTTTTGCGGTTCCGCGGTCTGAACCGGAACCGAACCGTTTTAAACGGTTCCACGGTTCTACGGTTCCACAGTTTCGCGGTTCCAGTTCGGTTCTAAAAATAACATGCTAAACGGTTTCCGGTTCTAACGGTTCCCGAACCGTCAGAAGCGAAACCGAACCGTTACTCACCCCTATAGTAGTTAATTGAAACTGCATTATTCGATCACAAACACGTAAGAATAAGAGGATGTGTTTTGAAGCAACTGGTGTTTTGATCTTGAGGCCACGGATTCGAAATGTAGAAACAGTCTCTTGCATAAAAAATATAGGTTAAAATTACGTACATCAGATCGCGAAGCGATCCAACCTCTCTCCAGACCTTATACAAAAGCGAAAGGTTAGTGCACTGGAAACGCTCTTTTAAACCCATAAGAATGAACAATCAAAAAGTTCAAATTTCGTGCTTTCAGATAAATGGTAGCTTTTCTTGGTCATGTGTTACATCTAATTTCTTTTTTTCCCAGTTTTGTGCCATATGCCTAGGGATGCAGGCAAATCGAGCTCTTAACGAATTATTTGAGTTCAATTTGTTTAAATTTGGTTCGAATCCCATTTTAGCGAGTTCGAATTTAAACCATAATTTTAGTTCGAAATATTTTACAAATCGAATTCAAACTTAATGTTATTCGGCTCGAATGTTCGACGAAGCTTCGACAAAATAAGCTTTTCAGATGCTCGATCCGTAGACTCGATTTGTAGACCCATGACATAAAAATAAACATTTTTGAGCCAAAGAATCAAACTCGAATTCACGAGCCAATCTGAGTTTACAAATCGAATAATACTCACGAATCGTAATCGAGCTTTCGAGCTTTCGAGCCGAACCGAACTTTTCCTAAAACTTATCGGATTCGAAAACAAGCTTAATTTTAGGTTTGTCATGAATTCGAACTCGAATCCGAACCTCATTAAATATGTTTGAATCTAACCTAATTTTAACTCATTTGCTAAGGTTAGGTTCGTATGCACCCCAACATATGAACAACATCTAGAACCTCATAGGATTGAGCCCTGAAAAAGAATACTGATGCTATTTCTTTTTCTCTTTTTGGAATATTTTCATCACCTCTAACATGATAGATTGTCATTCCCATGAAAGAACTTCAAAAATTACAATCACACAATTCTCCTGGTTTGGATGGTTTACAGATATGGAAGACAAGGTACAGTATGTACTGAAGCTGATAGAAGAAGATGGAGATTCCTTTGCAAGAAGAGCAGAAATGTATTACAAGAAGAGGCCAGAACTAATCAGCTTTGTGGAAGAAGCTTATCGCGCTTTTCGAGCATTGGCTGAGCGCTATGATCACTTATCAAAAGAGCTACAAAATGCAAACAACACACTTGCAACAATCTTTCCTGAGCAGTTTCAAATGCCCATGGATGAGGATGATGATGACATGACCTCTCCAAAACTACCAAGATTTCCACAAGTACCCGTTGCAAACGGGTCGGATCTTCCTAAGGTTCCCAAGGCTCCAATAAAGGACTGGAAAGGCCTGGTGTCTGCCACCAAGCATTTGAAAGCCAAAAAGCAGTCCTTCACAGAAGCCACGAAGAGAACATCTACTAAATCAGGTTTAAGCAAAAACGAAGCTCTTGAGGAAATTGACAAGCTTCAGAAAGAAATTCTAGCATTGCAAACTGTAAAAGAGTTTGTTAAGAGCTCTTACCAAAGTGGGATTTCAAGGTATTGTGGAATTGAGAACCAGATCATGGAGAAACAACAGAAAGTCTGCTGCTTGCAAGATGAATTCGGCTTGAACAAAGTCATCGAAGATGATGAGGCACGCACATTGATGGCTGAAGCCGCGCTCAAATCGTGCCAAGAAACCTTGGCTCAGCTGCAGGAGAAACAAGAAAAATATAATCAAGAAGCAAAAGAAGAATATAAAAAGATTCAGGAAGCACGTCAGAAATTGGAGTCCATCAGGAGAGAGTTTCTCAATGAGCAACCAGATAAAGAAGACAAGACAGATGCACTAGAAGAAACAATGATGCCTAGCGAACCACAGCACGCGATTGAGGCAAAAGAGAGACAGGATAGTGAGGCTACAAATAAGATTAATGGAAACAATGATGACAGCACATCTGGTTCTCTCACAGTGACACAGCTAGCAGAGAAGATCGACGAGCTTGTAAATAAAGTGATCAATCTAGAGACTGCAGTCTCGTCTCAGACTGTTCTTATAGATAGATTGAGAACAGAAGCTGATGATCTGCAATCTCAGACTCATGTTCTGGAAGAAGATAAAGCTAATCTAATTAATGACACTCAAAACTTAAGGACCAAGGTTCTGAAAATGGCAGAGAAATTGGGTGGAATCCAAGATCTTAACCGCGATATGGAAAGCAGAAACAGCAATCTACAGACTCATTTTGCTGAAGCTCGTTCCAGTCTTGATCACCTGTCTGAGAAACTTAGTAATGTCAAACCAGATGAAGATGAAGATATTCCAGGGGAAGTTGTAGAAGAAAAAGTACTCGAGCCCAAGAATCATATGCAACAAAATGCAAAAGTTCATGACCAAACAGACACAGAACCGACAGAAAACATAGAGGAGATAAAAGAGGAGGATCATGGAACGCCCGCCAAAGGTAAAAAAGACGGTAAAAAGACTGTCAAATTCCGCGATCCAATAACCAAGGAAATACTTGAGGGGGATAGCCTGAGTCAAACTGTTGCTGATCCCAAAACTGATTCACAAGCAGGCTCAGAAACTGAGCCAGAAGGTGAATTTGATTGGCAGAAGATGCTATTGAGTGAGATTGAGGACAAAGAAAAGGTGTTGCTAAAAGAATATACAACGATTCTTCGTAACTACAAGGACGCCAAGAAGAAACTGTTGGACATGGAGAAGAAAGAGAGGGACCAAGAATTTGAAGTAGCAGTACAAATCAGAGAGCTAAAGAGTGCTGTGTCAAAGAGGGATGAAGAGATTCAACGCTTGCGTCAGATGATGAATAATGCAGGAGAGAAAGACGTCTCAGAAGGTCTAAATGGCACAAAGGAAGCAAGAACTGAAGACTTATATGTTCCTTCAATTGACAAAGAAGATGAAGACATCAAGTTGATTTTTGTAGATCAACTTAAGGCGGTTTCCCCTATTGAAGAAAAGCTCAGGCAAGAAATAGATGCAATACTAGACGAGAATCTTGATTTCTGGTTAAGGTTTAGCACTTCATATCATCAGATTGCAAAATTCAAGACCTCAGTACAAGATTTACAGGAAGAAATATCGAAGCTAAGCGAAAAGAAGAAGCACGAAGGAAGTGTCACAGTGGACTTAAAGACTGATGCCAGACCTATATACAGGCACCTAAAAGAGATACAAGCAGAACTAACAGTCTGGACAGAGCAAAGTGCTCTGCTTAGAAACGAACTCGAGAGAAGATTCTCGTCTTTATGCGGACTTCAAGAGAAGATCACAAATGGCCTGAAAGAAGGCGTTGAAGAAGATGAAATAAGGTTTTCAAGCCATCATGCAGCTAAATTCCAAGGTGAGATTTTGAACATGAAACAAGAGAACAACAAGGTAAGGGAGGAGCTGCAAACAGGAGTGGATCATGTAACGACATTACAGTTTCAGATTGACAAGACACTGAGAAAGTTGAGTGAGGAGTTTGAACTCTCAGAGAATCAACAAAAACTGAGTCATTCAGGGAGTCGTCCACGGATCCCTTTACGCTCATTTATCTTTGGAACTAAGAAGAAGCAGAGGAGCTCAATCTTTTCCTATATGCATCCCAATAGGAAATACCAGGTCCTCAGAGCTGGGGCGCCTTTGTAGATATTTATCTAAAGTTCTTCATTGGATATTTTGTTCTTGTTTTTCTATTTCTTATAGCAATATGCTGACATTTTTCCAGAATCTTTTCAGTTTCATTTCAGTTAGTCTTTCAGTAGATATTTGAGTTGGTGATGTAGTAAGCTTGGGGAGCACATTGAATAATGAGAATATTGCAGGAACTGAGGCTACAACATTTATTCAGATTTATGAATATGGAAATCAATGGATGAAAAATGGGAGAGAGAAGATGAATAATGAATAAACTCAAGGAACAAAGGTTACAAGATCTCAAATCAGATCTCAATGTAACAAAACTTGTGCTCTCTTCCTGCCTAATCCTGTATTAAATGTACATTTCATGTCATTGCTTTGCATGCTCTATGCACGACTCAAACATGTTCAAGCGCCTAAAGAGCATACTGATCGAAACAAGTATAATTAAGTTATTTCTGTCTAGTTCTGTTTAAATCGTAGTTTCATGGTTGTTTCCGAATATCATAATACTCTTTCCATTTCAAAAATATTGTTATAGTTGATTATTACTGGACCCGGAAAACTAATGTAGGCATTCTAGAGTGTAGGCTACTGGAACTAGTGATTTTATCTCAGATTAGCTATTATCAGCATTACGTCAAAACGTTGAGGAAAAATAACAAAAAAAATATTCACACCAGCTGAAATTTGATTCTGGCTACTGAGGAAACTGCCACTGCGTGAATATAACATTTTGGCAGTTCATGATTCTCTTTCAATGGGCTGTTTTTCTCGTTCTTGATACATCATTTCTTCTTGAATTTCATACCCTAATTTTCAAGTCAAAAAAAAGTCATTACCTAGAACCCACACTATTCCAACCTCATAAGACTTTCTGAAAGATGCAAATCAAGATAACACAGCAACATCCTAGATGGAAATGTATAGGTCTCATGCCTACAAGGTATCGGTCTCATACTCGTAAAAACCTAAACTCACATTGAAACCGATCTCATACCAGCGAAAACCTAAGTACCCATACCGCAGCTGTCAAGACTTGAATCTGCAACATTCTTGTCACAATCTGCTATCTAAATATCAACTGATCTACACGCTGGAAAGAGGAGTTCTTCATGGACGGGAAGCTCTTGTATCATTTCTTTTGTTTTCGTTTTGTTTAAAGAATAAGGGAGTGTGATTAAACCTCATTCGGCAATTCATCCCAAATCATATAATATAATATTTGAGATAGAAATATTGCATTTGTTTTAATGTTTCCACATCTCATTCAGCAATTTATACCCACATCAGACCATACAGATTCGAGAGAGAAGTATTATGTTTGCATGAATGTGTTTACATCTCATTCGTTAATTTATACCCAAATCACATAATCCAGATTCGATAATGGAAATTTATACCCGAATCACATAAAACGGATTCAATAAAGGAATTCAATAAAGGATTATTGTGATTGTTCCTGTGTGTTTACATCTCATTTCGGAAATTTATACCCAAATCATAAAAGACGGGTTCAAGAGAAAAGTATTGTATTCGATACGGCGTGTTTACATTTCATTCGGCAATTTATACCCACAATCACGCAAGACGGATTAGAAAAAGACGTGAATTTCATATCCTTGTTTTTAACAATTCTCATACTTGACCAACCAGATCACGTAACAAAGATTCGACAAAGAAGTGGATATGGTTTCGTATATCCGACACCCAAACCATGCAATGAACAGGAGCTTCTAAGTCAATCGAGTAATGTTGTTGTCTTCACCGATCTCTATTCTGAACCAACCAACAAGGTCTAGATCACACAATATGGATTTGACATTTTTTGGATGCAAAAGAACATGCCTAACTCTTGAGGCTTCCACTGTTCAGGCCCCAAAGAGTTTCGTGAAAAATGTAAATCAAATGGCTCAACGGCTTTTTAGATGAAAAGTCCAGGAATTGGTGCTTACAAGGTGTCTGAACCCAAACCTGCTCCGGTATATGAAGTTGATGGCAGAACCAAGCACACACTGCAACGAATTTGAGGTTTCTATATCTATGTCTTCAGCAATCCTTATACCTAACCAACTAGATCACATAATATGGATTCTAGATTTGTGTTCATGTCTTCATCCATCCGTATACCTAACAAATAACTATAGAGATTTATGACTTAGAAGCAGCAGTATTGGAAGCAAAAAAAACTTATTCTTCATATCACTGTTTATCAATTTATACAGATAGAGTCCTGCTATCTACAACGGCTACTTCTGTACAGGTCATCAGAGAGATGACTAGGATAATACTGTCCCTAACGGCTACAATACAAAACATGTATATACTTCATATCAATACAAACGTATAGACACTATTTTCTACACTCCCCCTCAAGCTTGGAATATATATTAATGCAGCCAAGCTTGGATACTAACTTATGAAATAAACTAGGGGAGACGGATTTAGTTAAGATATCTGCAACTTGCTCCAATGAAGTAACGTGTTGAATACTCAGAGTCTGATCCTCAAGTCTTTCCCGAATGAAATGTCTATCAATCTCAACGTGTTTAGTCTTGTCATGATGTATTGGGTTTTCTGCCATATGGATAGCAGAAACATTATCACAATAGGCTTGTATCCGGCAATCAGGTTGGTGTAGATCCTTCAACACTCGTCGTATCCATAGTCCTTCGCATAGCCCTAAGGCAAGGGCCCTCAACTCGGCCTCAGCACTGCTACGGGCAACCACAGGTTGTTTTTTACTCCTCCACGTCACCAAATTACCCCAGAGATATGTACCATATCCCGAAGTTGACCTCATGTCCCCTTTTGATCCACCCCAGTCTGCGTCAGTGTAGACTTGAATATCTCTCCTTTTATGTTTCTGGAAGAAAAGGCCTTGTCCTGGAGCTCCTTTAAGATATCTAAGAATTCTCATCACAGCTTGTAAATGGATGTTAGTGGGAGAATGCATGAATTGGCTAACGTAGCTAACAGCATAACAAATATCCGGTCTTGTATGTGATAGATAAATTAATTTACCAACTAACCTCTGGTAAGAATGAATATCAGAAAGAGGTTTATCATTTTGAGCTTGTATAGAACATTTAGGTTCAAGGGGTGTGGACACGGGTTTACATCCAATCATACCTGTCTCTTGGAGCAAGTCCAAGATGTATTTCCTTTGTGAGATGACCATCCCAGAATGACTCCTGCCAACCTCCATACCCAAAAAATATCTCAAGGGTCCAAGATCCTTAACCTCAAATTCAGTGGCAAGATACCGTTTAACCATAGCAATATTAGCAGTACAATTTCCAGTTAGAATGATGTCATCGACATATACAATAAGAATTGTAACACTCGGACCAGAACCATGAACAAATAAAGTGTGGTCACTTAGTGCTTGTTTAAAGCCATAAACACGCAAAACCTCAGTAAATTTGCTAAACCAAGCTCTAGGGGATTGCTTTAACCCATAGATAGACCTTTTTAGTTTACAAACTTTTCCTTCAGTGCTGGCCGAATTAAACCCAGGGGGGATGTTCATAAATACTTGTTCTTTTAATTCCCCATTAAGAAATGCATTCTTAATGTCTAATTGTGCTAGTTGCCAATCTAAATTCACAGCTATTGAGAAAATGATCCTAATGGTGTTTAACTTAGCTACTGGTGCAAATGTTTCCCAATAATCAATTCCATGCGATTGTGTGAAGCCCTTTGCAACTAGCCTTGCTTTATACTTATTAAGGGATCCATCAGAATTGTACTTTAATGAAAAAACCCATTTACACCCAACGGGTGTAACTTCCTTAGGCTTATCAACTAACTCCCAGGTATTGTTCTTAAGGAGTGCTGCCATTTCTTCATTTACTGCCCCCCTCCATTGCTTATGTTCTAAGGCCTCTTCTATAGATGAGGGAATAGTCTGTCCATCTAAGTTTTCTGTAAAGGCCTTAAAAACAGAATTCAGTTTGCCATATGAAACAGTCTTACTTAGTGGATAAAGTGATAAGTAGCCTCTGTTTCCCAGAAACTTGTGATATTTTATACATTCACGAGTTCCTTTTCGGATAGCAATTGGTAATTCAGACTCAAGTGGCACACAAACAGTCTCAGTACGATTAGAATTTTCAGAATGTTCAAAATTTCTAGTACTGTTAGGGTGCGGTACCTGATCTGTTTGCTCTAAAGGTACCTGGTTTTTCCTCCTTGAGTAGACTTTGGTGATAGGAAGATAGCATCTTTCTAGATGGCTCCTTTCCCTTTCCTGTCCTTGTGCTTCCTCCAGTGGTAGGTTGTTTTCTGCAACACCAGATTCAGAGACAGGGTTCTCCATAGGAGTGTTAGAAGAGTTACTTACAGGTAAAACATCAATAATACTCCAATAATTTTGAGGATCAGAATTCACTTTACCAGGTACAGATTGAACGTAAAAAGCAGTGTGTTCATCGAAGTGAACATCTAATGTGGTATAGAATTTTCTGGTACTTGGACAGAAGCATCTATACCCCTTTTGAGAGGTTGAATATCCAAGAAAAATACACTTGATAGATCTCCTATCAAGTTTACCTCTAAACTGGGAATGAAGGTACACATACACTACACAACCAAAAGTTTTCAGTGGAAGTTCAGAAAGCAATAAACAATGCGGAAATTCATGGAGAAGTTTTTCTCTTGGGCTAAGGAATCCAAGAACTCTAGAAGGCATCCTATTGATCAAATAAGTAGCTGTTAGAACAGCCTCACCCCACAAGAATTTAGGAACATTCATATAAAACATGATAGACCTTGCAACACTAAGTATATGTCTATGTTTCCTCTCAGCCACCCCATTTTGCTGAGGGGTGTAGACATTAGATGTTTGATGGTGAATTCCTTTTTCTATTAGGAATGCTTTTACCTCTTTGTCAAGGTATTCACTGCCATTGTCAGTCCTGAAAGTTTTAACACCTGTACCAAATTGATTCTGGATCAGAAGAACAAAATTCTTAAACACTTGAGCTACCTCAGACTTATGCTTCATCAGGAAGGTCCAAGTAACACGTGAATGATCATCAATAAAAATTACAAACCATCTACAGCCATTCACATTAGGGACCCTTGATGGTCCCCAAATGTCCGAATGAACAAGATTGAAAGGCTTACTTTCCTTGTACAGTTTAGCAGGGTATTGCACCCTGGACTGTTTCCCAAAACAACAAGTTTCACATTTGAGAACATCAAGAGAAATATTATGAAATAACTGTGGCTTAATCTTCTTAAGGTACGAGAAGTTAGGGTGACCTAACCTTCTATGCCACAACAAAATAAGAGCTATCCTAGAGCTATCTATTCTAGGAACATAGTTGCTGTTCATACAAGAATACAAACTAGGATAACCCTTTGCTTTCTCCAGTTCGTTGGTGTCCAAAACATACAGCCCTCCTTGATGATTAGCACTGCCAATCATCTCCTTGCTCATAATCTCCTTCATTGCTTTCTCCTGGAAGCACGAAGAAGTGGAAGGCAGAAAGAAACATTTAGTAGGTGTAAAAAAAGTCCAGCATTTATTGTTGCTCATAAGTTGTTTAACAGAGATAAGATTACAATCCAGCTTTGGTACGTAGAGAACTTGGCTGAGTTTAAGATTATTAGTCAATTCTACGTTACCAACACCCAAGATATCAACGTTATCTCCATTGGCCACTGTAACTTTTCTTGCACAGTGAAATGGTTTAAAATCAGAAAGTAAAGTTTTTTCAAATGTCATGTGGTTAGTTGCCCCTGAGTCAATGACCCACATTTTTGACCTCAGAGACTTACCTCCCATACCTGTGCTTGCCATTGTTGCCCTGATTTGAGTTTGAGTCCTCTGGCTCTCCAAGACTCTGAGGACAGCATCAAGTTGTGCTTGTGTAAAAACAGGTTCACTGATAGATCCTGGTTCACTGTTTATGGAACCAGTCTCAACCATTGCTGCCTTAGGGTGTCTCCAAGAATCAGCATCTGTCCTCCAGTTGCCTGAGTCAGATCTCCCAGAATTACCAGAGTCATACCTGCCAGAGTTTGGTCTTGTGTTGTTCTGCCTGAAGTAAGGGGGTGGCTTTGCAGTAGCCCCGGGTCTCCTGTAACACTCATCAAAGGTATGTCCATTTCTTTGGCAGAACTTACAGTATTTTTTTCCAGAATTTTTAGACTCATTAGACCTGAAGGTTGAACTACTGTTTGAGCCAGTTTTCTTTGCTACAAAGCTAACATCTTTCTTACTTTCAAAGTCTTGTGTAACCAGCGCAGATGATTCTGAGGATACAGTGTTTGGACCCATCATCACTTTAATCCGGCTTTCTTCTTGGCGGATGTCTGAGAAAGCTTCATTTATAGTAGGAAGGGGCTTGGTGCCCAAGATCCTTCCCCTAACTGCATCGAAGTCTCGATGTAGTCCAGATAAAAAACCGAACAGCCTTCTGGTCTCTTTGATTTTCCTATATAGTTGAGCATCAGTTGTACACCTCCACTGATATGTCTCCAGAGAATCTGTCTGCTGCCAAATCTGAGACAGATTGCTGTAAAATTTGCTGACAGTCTGGTCACCTTGCTTCAAGTCCTTTAGCTGCGTCTCTAATTCATAGAGTTCAGAAATGTTATCCTTCTTGGAAAACATTTCTTGGGCTGCCTTCCATATTGCAGCTGCAGTAGGGTAGAGCATGAACGTGTTCCCCACTTCTGGAGTCATAGACCCCAGTAACCAAGACATTATCATGGAGTTCTCTGCCTCCCAAGTAGGGAACCTCTCATCACTTTCAGACGGAACAACAGTGTTTTCAGAGAGGTATTCTTTCTTCCCTTTCCCAGTAATAAACAGTTCTACAGCGCGGCTCCAAGGTAAATAATTATTACCATGCAGTCTTTGATTTGTGATGGTCACTGTTGTGGAATCCATCAAAGACCCTTGGATTGTCGGTCCTTGGGCTGAAGAAGGCTTTTCCACCGAGGTTCCAGTTCCAGAAGTTGCTTCGCTTCCTTGGTCAGCCATAAGAATGGGTGTTGAGGAGTTCTATTCTCGGACTGTGGAAAGCCAAGATGAGGTTTGGATATGAATGAGATGCGAATAAGAAGAAGATTTAACTAGAAGGGAAGAAGGAAGATGGTACAATTGTGCAGAAGAAAAAAAGGCTGAGAGACAGGTGTTGAGAGCGACTGAAGAGGAAACTTTGAAAAAAGTTTCGTCCTTTGTATGGGAAAGAGGATTTAGAGAATAAAATACATAGTGGGTCTTAAATGCCTTTGGGAAGTGAAAAATGGGAAAATCTTTGAATATTTTGGTTTTCAGACAGGATTGAAGACAGCTGTTCATACAGCATTAATTCATTACATGCAAGTGGTACACATTTCCCAGACACGGTTCCAGAGGCAAGACAGGTGGCTTCCTCTTTCCCGCAATTTTACATGCAATAATAAATATTTATGAATAATCGGATGCTCCTTTTTCAAGGTATATTATATTTGTTTTTTTTTTATTTTTCAGATATCACGTGCAGTTCAGACACGTGACGAGAACTACTTCTTCTTCCTCAAACTGAGATTTCCTCTTCTTCCTCTGTCGGTGTGTTTTTGCAGAAACACAAACGGAGTCAAATTTTTCACCCCTGTTTCTGAAACACTAGATAAAACAAATCTTGAATAACACTCAAGCACTTACTGATAGTGCTATGTGTGAGTAGTATGGGAGCAGATTGATTCCCAGCAGCTTGATTCCAGATAGAGGTTCTCTGAATATTTCGTTTTGCCCCTTCTGGACAATAGGTATACTGTTCCCCTCTTATCTTGAGAGAGTTGAAGATCTGTAACTGAGAATTGCTTCACAACTGAAGCAATCGTAAATTTGCAGGATTGATTTCTCCTTGCTCTGATACCATATAGAGATTTATGACTTAGAAGCAGCAGTATTGGAAGCAAAAAAAACTTATTCTTCATATCACTGTTTATCAATTTATACAGATAGAGTCCTGCTATCTACAACGGCTACTTCTGTACAGGTCATCAGAGAGATGACTAGGATAATACTGTCCCTAACGGCTACAATACAAAACATGTATATACTTCATATCAATACAAACGTATAGACACTATTTTCTACAATAACATCACATAATACGGATTTTCATATCCGCGTCTTCCTCAATCCGTAATATAATAATAACCGAATCATGGACATATAAAAAAAGGATATTGTATAATAACCAAATCAAGGACTTGGATTGTTCTAAACACATTTTCGCAACATGTAACAAACAGACAATACATTCAGATATTCTTAATTCAAATTCATTGTCATAAGTAGATCTTTTTACAGCTTACATTATTTACTATGGATTTAACCAGCAATGTTCTTCCAAATCCCAAGATAAACAGCCAGACAGAAATGAAAAATATCACAGAGGGCAGTTGTAGATTACTTAGAAAGAGTTAAAGCTCATGCCAGCATCTGAAAGAACTTCTCATGGGAGTCTTCACTGCAGCAAACAATGAAAGTATACAAAAGTCACTTAAACAAAAGACAAATAAAATATAAAAACAAGTTTATTTTGCCTGGATACAACAACAACAACAATCATACCCAGTATATCCCAACGACAGCAAAAACTATCGCTAAGAGACAGACAAACAACACCTCCTTCCCAAGGGATAGAGAGTTTGCTTCCAGTGAAACCTCCGACTCTATATGTAGCTGCATAGATAGTACAATAATAGAAATATGCACTAGTGAATGGATTTTATTTTGCCTGGATATGTTCTACTATATATTTTTAAGATATGTACAATACAAGACTTGGAGTTGCCATTACCAACCTGTATTGGCAATGCAAATGATACTTGAGAAACTATTCTTGCTCCCCTTCCCTTAGCCATATAAAGGCCTACATGATGCATCATTTCCTGCCATCAAAAGAAAAAGAAACTGATGTTCAAGAGGGAAAAACATGGCAACAAGATGACAACAAGATCGAAAGAGAGCATAACACTACTTAGACTTCATCGAAACTTTGATCTGTAAGAACACGCTATCCATAGGGTGGCAATGTTACCTGTGGATGAGCTAGAGCAGCTTTGATGTTTCTGGCAATATGGAGTGGGAAATCAAAAGTAGCGCATCCACCAGAATATACAAACACATCTTCCAGGGGGGGCAGAAGTCTTCGATTTCTAGCTGATAGTGTAGAGCAAGCGAAATCTAACACACATATGTCTGTGCATATCCCCACAAATAAAACCTGCATAAACAAACATTTCAATAAGGACATTTTCTGCTTGGTTACAACAGAGAGTTGGAAAAGAAAATTGATTAAAGAATTAGACAACTAGACAGTGATAATGAAAGACTCACAGCTTTGAGGGAGTTTATCTTCACCCAATCGACAAAGACATTAGAACCATCTTTCTCCATAGAACCAATAAATCCATCGATGCAGTCCTTGTGTCTTATTGTCACATTGGGTCCATTTTCCAGCCATTGAAGAGCTACAACATACACAGAAAGATGGCAACATTAGAAGATAAAGTTCCATCGTACGGCAATTCTAGCGCCATTTGATCACTCAGGATGCAGGATATGGCACCTGGAACTAATTTGGACTCATCGGTTCCGGCTATGCAATGGGGAGGATAAGGATGCTCGGGGATATCTGGATGATGAGAATCAAGCACAGCATAGATTGCCCATTTTCTTTCACAGAATATCTTGGCAAGCCACGCTGATTCATCAACCATTTTAGAAATTTGTTTATCTGGAGCAGTTGGAGCCTGTGGAAGTTATCTATTAATGAGACACTAGGTTGTCCAGAAATGTAGCTTTCACAAAAAGGGGAAAAAATTGACAAGCCTTACCATTCAACATAGAGTCGACAGATAGTACAAGTACATAAAACAAGATAGGAAAAGACAAAGCACTGGTCTCCCTTTAATAGAATCCGTTATATGCTTAAGGGACAAAGCTGGATACTTCAATTGTGATTCAGAAGCTACACATGGCTTGAATATATACAAAAGACTACCATCATACTTAACAGGTAGCAAGGAAAAAGAATAAAGAATAACTCCATCAATTACTCTTCTTACACATGTTTATACTTTGCACTTTGAGTTAGACGTCAAAACTTCATATATTATGCCAAACCAATCAGTACCCTTTTTCCCCTATATCTTTCTTGTTGTGCCCAATGTCATCGGAATTAAATGTATTTTAGACAATTGAACAAAAGAGGATCTAAATAAGAAAATATCTAGAGGAAACGGTCATGATAAATTGATGCTATATGCAAAACTCTAATATTATATTTACACCAGGATGCATACCTATATATGAAGGATCATACGTAGCTTTTACCACAATACAAACTTTAAAACTATAGAGCAAATATTACCTAGATCAAGCTACCAAAATTTAACTCTTGCATATGAAAGCCAAATCAAGACTAGTTCATTACCAGACAAAACTGCACACTGCAATTCTTAATAGCTGTAATTATTAAGGATTACATCACTAATGGGTTCATACAACTAAAGAAAGCTATAACAATGACCATCAGACTTTTCCACATACACCCCCCCCCAACACACACACACACACACACAAAACCCAAATCTCCTCTCGGTCTGATAAAGTCAATCACCATGGCCCTGAGTCGATGGGAGCGTGGCATATAACAAGAAAGACACTTCCACCAAAACTTGGGCCTTGATGCGCTAGTATGGGTATGACAGTATTAAATGTCAACTTCCTAGGATTCCACCTGGATAATAGACCTTAGTACATTAGGCCTGCACTTATATACCATCTACTTCTTTTCCTTCCTTCAGATATGAGACGTGGTATTAAAGGAGGGTTTTTTTTTTTTTTTTTTTTTTTGGGGGGGGGGGGGGGTAGGGGGGATAAAGGCCAATGCCAGTTTCTGCTAGACCAGACTATTTACAAGGAGAACGTCATCCCTTCTAAACGAAAAGGGTTGTCATAAGAACGCTTGATTTTTCATTCTGGATCTACAGTTGAACGATACTCTTCCGATTATTTGGTCTTTTTCTATACTTCTTCCTTGATCATGTGTAAATCCAGGATTTCCTAGCCAGGTGTTTACTTTTGTATCAAAAGAACTCCCAAAACAAAACAAAAGAACACTCAACTTTTATCTCGATCAGTTACAAATCTTCCAAATTCATCACCAACAATTCAACAAAAAACACAAACTCAACGGAAATCATGCGCCTGAGCATTAGCCAAAAGGCCGCTGTTAGGGGGGGGGGGGGGGCAAAGTAACCACAAAAGCATCACGCACGCGTGCATACATTTTCCGCAGACAGGTATTCATAATAAAAATAATTCAAGAAACAAAGTACTCAAATAAGCAACAAAAAGCAGAGGTAGAACTTACCAATTTGCCGGAACCCACAGTGCAGAAGCCATTAACTATGTCAACCAGAACCAAACCAGTCTTTCTGTCATCAGAAATCATCAAACTCTCCTCCTCCACTGGCACCTCATTTTTCAACAGATCTATTACCCGGGACACCATAATTTTTCCTATCCCAATAAGCCCTCTTCCTGATTGTTCCCAAACAGAAGAAATGACAGTTAATAAATCATGCATACACTCGAAAAGCAAATCCCACGAGCAATCAATTGTGAAAATTCAAGGACTTTTTGTACCTGTGGATTCAGTTGTATTCTAAAGAAAAGAATGCAACTGGCGTTGGAAAGCTTCCTTGTACAAGTGAACTCTAAAATATTCGACCAGATCTTAGTGAGATTAATTTTTCTCAGTTTTCGTTTTGTTCGTTGTATCTGCAAGAGGAATCTGCCGCGAATATATGGCGTTGGAAAGCTTCCTTGTAGAAGTGAACTCTAAAATATTCGACCAGATCTTAGTGAGAATAATTTTTATCAGTTTTCGTTTTGTTCGTTTGTATCTGCAAGAGGAATCTGCCGCGAATATATTGACCGCACTCGTCTCCTTGGTAATCGAATGATAAAGAAAATTGACCGGCTGCATCGGTTGGGGATCTACACACCCTCATTTTTCTCACCTTTTTTGTGACCGCACGACACGTGGCATCAAGGGAGGGTGGTGAGACGAGAAATGTTTCAATGACGCGGATTGCATATGACGTGATTTGACGCGACCTATAGCTGGCCGACATGTGTCACTGTTTGCAGGCCTTTTTTTCTTTTTTGATTTTCACCTTTTTTTTATACAAAATATACAAGAAAGAATCTCTAATTCCTAATTGCTGCTATCGACTACCTTCTTCCTCTGCATTTTAATCTCACGTCAAAACTTAAATCTCAAATTGGCCAACGATTCAGGGCGTCCCTCCGGCGACAGATTTCAAATACCTCCCCCCATCACCACCAGTCCACCACCGCTTCCTTTTACTCTCTTTCTTCCCTCCTGGATTCTTGCCATGACCCTTCAATCTGCTTCATCAATACCAAATTGGAAAAAAAATAGTTCATTTAATTGGGTTCTTTAGATTTAGTGTCTTGGTTTTGTGTTTACTGATATTTTTCTTCTCTAGATTCCAATGTATGACGCCCCTAATGGGACTGCAAGTGAAGATCTATCTCCTCTTATCATAAAGTATGACAAAACAAATTTCTTGCCAATGCCCAATACTACTGTTTTCAAAGAAACTGTGCAACTTCTTACATCTCAGAAAGACGAGACACATACATCTCCTGGATTCATGTCTGGGGATGAAACTGTGCTTGGAGAAGCCAACTCGGGCTTTACTAATTTCCCTCAGCGAGTCTTCTAGATCATCTATGTTTATCAAAGCAGCAGATTACAGTACGAAGAAAGATGGGGTCAAAGATATATATGAAGCTCTGCCATCTCTAAATTTCTTTCTCAATACTTCTGGTCAACCACGCAACGAAGAAAGGAATGCTGCAACCAAGAAAGGAAGGAAATTAGGTTGAAATTGATTTTAGGTTGAAATTAGGGATTAATTTAAAAAAACAGCAAAATGTTTAAAAAAAAAGTCTGGCTGTGCACGCCACGTGGCGTGCGTTCATTGGCCGCGTCAATCAGCGTAAAAAGAATAACGCGTCATGGAATCCCGTCCCATGGTGAGACTAGATGCGGGTGACCCTCATCTAGCCTCACCACCCCCTCTTGTTGCCACGTGTCACGCGGTCACGCGTCACCGCATCCCTTTGCGGTGAGGGGATTTTATCCCGGCTGCATCTTCCCCTTTTCACCTGATTCGAGAAGTGATCAAATTGCTTTGACCATGTAATATCTATATTGTTATCTTATAGCGATATACGTAACGTTACATTATATTTTTTTTATAAAAATCTATTTTTACGTCTCAAATACATAATTTTTGTTTTCACGGTTTGAATTGAAATTTACAAAGCAGCTAAACCCAACCTCAAATGGTAAAGAGAACACATGGCACAAAAACCGACGAAAGCTCCTTTTATCTTATTATCTAGCTTATGTGCATCCACATTATTCTATCAGATTAATCTATAACTCATACTAGGTACGGAAAAGTACAAAAGTTGATTATGCAATTAGTATTTTTATAATACATATATAAACATGAGTTTGACTCTATAAACTTTTTAATCTATAATTCTTTTTTCAGTTCTAATAATCAAATTAAGTATATTAACAAAAGGATACTTATTCTCTAGGTTTATTAAGATCAATATTAACGTCGACTGTATGCATAATATTGGCAAAAGTTAAAAAAAGAAAAAGACATAACAATCAACGTTTCAGTTATGTAGTTAATCATTAACTTTCACTTTGTATAATGTCAGAAAATATCTTATCTTATCAAAGTATCTGCTGCTTTAGTCAAAACGTTTATCGTTTGTAACGAACAAAACCCCAAATGTCAAAAGCGATTAATCTTTGTTTAATTTAATAGTTTTTCTAGAATATGGTGTCTAAGCATAAGCAAGTTTTGTATCCTTTAGAATAGATATATTGTTTGTCTGCTTCTCATTTTTAGGATGGATGTATTGTTTGTCTGTTTCTCATATTCCACAAACCTTAGTGATAGCTTTGATTTTGTTGGAATATAATGAGTATGGTTGTTGTGGTTAGGGGTGTTAATGAATCGAGCCGAACCGAATACTAGGTTTTCAAATTTGGGTTTGTTTATCTAAACGAACTGTTTGGTTCGGTTCGTTTAGCTAAACAAACTTTAATATTGGTTCGAGTTCGTCTCGATAACCTTATAACTGTTCAAACGAGCCGAATTGTTCGCGAACAGTTCGACTCGTTTAACTAAACGAACCCAGATACCTGTTCAAATTCGGCTCATTAACAAATAATTACCGAACGAACACGAACCGAACTCTAACAGTTCGCGAATGGTTTGGTTCGTTCAACAGCCCTAGTTGTGGTTGTAACTTAATAGTGTTTTCAATGTTGAAAAATAAATAAATGACTTTTTGCAAAATCATTAGTTGTGTCTTAGGCAAATTAAAGACTAAAAACAAAATTCCGCTGAATTGTTTTAAATGCGTAAAAATTGTGGGTACTAGGAAAAATATATATAACTGACACATGATAGTAAACATTTTTAACAAATAAGTAGAATGCTTCTAATAATTAAGCAGAAGGAAGACTCTATAGCCACCACCATTTTTATATTTTTACCACTGTGCATTTACTTGATAATGTAAAAGTGTTGAAAATTATATATATATATATATATATATATATATATATATATATATATATATATATGATGTAAATAGCCCTTCCCTAAATTTGAAAAAATATATGTACCTTGATATGGTATTTTTTCTTTAGTAAAATGTTAAATAATTTTTTTAATATTGATACGGAAGATCATAATATTTTTCTATCAATAGGTTATTCATTTGCAACCTGTTCTTTACTAAACTTTAGTGTGATTTATGATGGACCTAACACCTACACAAACATCATTAGAGGAGGGTGAATACTGGATAGCAGAAGTTACACAATTTTCTTTTCCTTTGAAAAATCTACTTAAATCTGATTATGAAAATTTTCAGGATCAGTATCCTTTTTTTAAAAAAATTTACTCTACACAATAAAAAATTTAAAAATTATGAAAGAAATTAACATCAAAGAGTTAAATTCACTTGTCCAAAAAAGAGAAAAATTTAAAAATGTTTGGTCCTTCAAACAAGTGTGGAACTTCAAATGGTCGGTCTGAAGTGTTTTGAACAGAAAGTTAGCAAACTTTTAAAGGCTATAACTTTTTGTATACACGGTTAAAAAGATTGATTCTTGTTTCAGAATAACCCTTAAGATGTGTAGTTTACGTTTCCAATAAGGCCTTGACCAGAAAATGCGCTTAATATGACTAGAAGTGCACGCTTGTTGAGGACTGGTCGATCTATTGGCAGACTAGAGCAATATTTTTTGAAAGACTGAAAGACTAATTTTTCTTTGCTCAAATTGATGATTCTTGTTTTAAATGAAAGATAACAGTCAGAAGTTTATTGGTACCAAAAATCAAAAATTTTGAAAACGCTTTACTAATTTAAACAGACGTGCAAAGTTGAGTGCAGAAAGGTAAAGAAGACAAAGACACCAAGAGTTATCTTGGTTCGGTCAATGTAATCTACTCCAGTCTCAAGGAACACCTTTCATTGGATTTGCTCTATGGAAATAATACCTTTCAACTTTCAAAGTGCTTGATTCTTGGGTTATACAACAACTATTATCAAGACTTGATCACAACACCTCACAACACAAGAATGTATTCATATCACCACCGATTGATATAGCCTTATAGAATGGCTAATCAATTACCACTTTTATGAAGATAAGAGGTCTAAATGCAACAACAGACAACTCAAGACACTATAGCTTAAGTTGCAAGTATGAAGAACAAGAATGGAGAAGAAGAAGAAGCAAGGAAGAACAGGGCTCAAGATGTAGTCTTCCTTCTTCAACTCTACTCCTATTTATACGTGTGAGTAGTCCCTTATGTTGATTAGAATACTCACATGTCACCTTTAATGTCATCAATATTACTTGTCTTCATTTGATTCGATGACCACCTCACCACCTTGTATAGTTGGCACCTTCAAGAGATATGATTGGAATACTTCAACTCCTATATGCTAAAATTTTATGTATAAATTTTTGTAGAATCAAGTGATTTGAATAGCCACTTCCATTCCACCTTTTGCTCAACTACTACAACTTGGTTAAGATATAAGATAACCAAATCAGCTGCCTTTTAGCTTTCAAAAACCGGATTCTATGTAACTTTAGGTGCCAAGTGTGTAACTCATTTCCAACTAGTCACCTTAGAGTGTTTTTGTTTGTCCGTGTGGTATATTCTTGCATATATGTTGAAATCTAATTTGTCCACCTCAGAGATACATATATGGACCTTTTAATGTTCAAAATTGAGTGTGAAATCTGATAACCACGGTTGGATAATGGTGAGACGAGATTGCCTTATAATCATCACCATTTGATCCAAACTACTTCCTTTTTTCTCTTCTTCAAGAGTGACCGGTTATTTCACAGAAAAATGGCCAATATTCTACTCAAAATAATAATGGAGAAGTCCAAAATGATGAGTATAAGAATATCATGATGATAATATAGTGTGACAAAATAAATGTCACAAAATAAAAAACTTGAGAAAACCCAATATAGTTGTTGTTGATATGAAGACCATGAACACCACCTCATGAATGCCATATATAAGAAATTATTTTAGCATTACACAAAATGTAAGCTTGTATAAATGACCAAAATGCCTTTGTCTCCTAAAAGACCAAAATACCTTTGGAAACCAAATATGTCAAACAAGGGTGTAGTAATATTCCATCTTTGTCTTTTCATTCTTATGCATATCCTTTATAAGATATGACCCTGCAAAAGCTCAAAAATACTTTTTTATCCTTGTGGTAAATTATAAAAGCTTCTTCGGCAAGTTAGTGGCATAACAACATACACACACACACACACCAAAGTAAAGAATATAATCACGATGAACATATTGGGATATTTAAAAGCTCATTGTTTGCAAAGGAGAAAATGTGTATACCAATAATGCTTACTTGCTTGTCATATATCAATGAAATTTTTTAAAGAATACACTGACATCGATCGATCCTTGTCTCAAATTTAGAGACTGATATGTACGTCGATCGATCGATGTCTTTCAAGTTGAGAGATCGATCTCATTGTGAGGTTCCAGTATTAATCTGTCTAACATCGATCACTTGATGTAGGGTATGATGTGTATTTCGATTGATCAATATATCTCATATTAAGAGATTAATGTCTCATAGTGAGGTTCTAGTTTTATCTTCTGCATACATCGATCGATCGATGTGTCTTAACTTGAGAGATGGATATCACTTTCGTATTTGTTTCAACTTTTTGATATTTTTATAATATAGAGTGGTATTTCTTCAGTATTTTAATGTCATAATAAAATCATGTTTTTGAAAATTATTCAAACATATACACAACAATTTATATGGCACACTCTTGCAAATATGTTTCTTAATTCATTTGTTTAACTTTATAGGTAAGCATTACCCTGAATATTACAAACATAATTCATTGATCTTGAACATGCTTGTACCCATTAATGAATTGATGATGCCAAAACAATGCAATCAAGTGAAAACAAATTATCTAGTTAAAATTTTTGATTTACTAATTTATATATAGGTTTATTGTACTGTGATGCAACTTGTATCAAAAGGAAATAAGTCATGAATAAATTAAAAAAGAAACTTCAATAACAATCTTCAACTTTAGGGCTGATATTTTTTCCTAGAGAAAATCGTAATTTACTTTACCTCTTCGTTTTTAAATTCATCTTGATAATATTCTAGAAACATATAATAGCACAACTGAAATAAAATAATTTTGTTATTTATTTAATAAATAATATGTAAAAAACCAAATAAAAAGACATTGTTTCATAATTCATTTAAGAAACAATAAAAGACTAAGCGAAGTTTAGACTAATAAAAAAAAGGCAAATATAAATTGTAAAACAGGCGAAAAGTATGAAGCAGTATTATTATAGAAATATAATTTTAGATGACTCGCACTTAATTAAATAAGAGACAACATTCTAGGAGCATTAATAATCAATCAGGTGTTAAAAGTAATCATTTATTTTATTCTTTTCGTATGGATAATTAAATTTAAAATTATATTGACTTCATGTACGTGAAGGTAATCTGAAATTGTAAAGACGTGATGTGTGATAATATAAACATATTCAAAAAGAATTTCATTTTACCTAAGATTTTCACAATGAATGCACATATGAGTCGAAAGAGAATGTTAACTATTGTTTCGTTATCATATAGTGTGTATGATTATGTCATTTCTTAAAAACAAAACTCAAATTAAGATCGCATAAATTATAAATTATAAAGTAGAAAATTTATGTGATCGCACAGATATTTAAGTTATGAAGTCCGGTTATGTAATTGTTCATATTACTAAAATTATTACGTGATATATTAAGTTTAGACAATTTGATTGACATTTATTCCAGAAGAAGAATTTAGAAAATGAAACATTACTGTGAGACATCGATATCTAAATAATTAGATATCGATCGATCAATATATACATCAGTAAGAGACATCGATAGATCGATGTATACAAGGTGCAAAACTGGAACCTTATGGAATACATCAATCTCTCAACACTGACACATCGATCAGTTGATGTCATCTATGATTCAAATTTTTATGACCATTAAAACAAAATTCAAGGGAGATTTGATGTGTTTTCTCTCTCCAATCTTGCTCAAATTTCTTGTGGACTTTGCCCTGACATTAATAATGCTTTCTTGACTATTGTATCCATATATAGGGTGGCTTTAAAGGATCAAATCAATATATATGGTGACTAAAGACTGTTTGGACGCTGTCAAGACTTATGATTGAGTTTAAGACTTGAGGGAGACTGCAAAAACGTGACTCACACTATCTATAAATTGAAGAAGCTCAGATGAGATATACATACACTTTTATCATTTTCAAGATTCATTTTTTCATTGTTGTAAAAATCTCTTATTTGTGCAAAAATGCTTAAAGCTTGTTAAGCTCTTGTTGAGTGTTCTTCATTGTTGTAAATTGTGAGAGTGTAAGTCGAACACAAGAGGAACTATACATATTTGATCTCTTTCCTGTGTTTAGACTAGCTAGAAAGTGTAAACTCCCTCTACTTCCCTAAACCCACTGTGTGAAAGTTCTTTCACATGACTTTGTTGAAGTTGTGAGGAAACAAGAACTTGTTCTTGCTTATAACTGGTGTTGCTGTTGTTGCACAAAGTTGCTTTGTGCAAGAAGTTGTTGTTGTTGCTTACACTAAGTTGTTAGTGTAATTATCGATGTTGTTGTTCTTATTAAGAGTAATAAGAAGAGTTGCTCTTGAAAATCCACTTTGGAAACAAAGTGGTAGTGGAGTAGAATCGTTTAAAATTCGAATCACTCTATATCGTATGTATCCATTCACTATCTCTCATCTCCTTTCTTTATGTGAGCCAAAAATGAGATAAATTCCACAAAATCACTCAATACTCTATTTACTCCTTCTCTAAAGTGATTGTCACGGAACTAACATGATCCACTAATGTGTTTTAGGATCTATCACTATTATACCCGGACTACTCAAGAAGCGTAATGGGCATGAGCAGAGGATAAGGAGACTTAAGTTGAAGTTGAAGATAAATGTATGCTCGCTAATGTTGTCATAGATAGTTTTCCTTGTAATTTGGACATTGAAGAAGCTGCATGGTGGAACAAACTTTAGGCCTTTAGAGTTGTTGCCTTAGTGTGGACGTAGACTGTTGCTTTGATGTAATGGGTGTTGTTGTGTCTGCACAGTCTCCTAAGTTTCAAGTGCATGTAATAGATGTTGACAGTAGTAATGTAATGGCAAATGTTACAATAAACTTGTTTGTGTTTGTGTTTGTGTTCATGGGCTGTTGTTAATTTTCAACTATGTTGACAATGATAATGTAATGCATCATGATATTCCAAGATTTAGCAAAGGTAATGTAATGCATCATGATATTCCAAGATTTAGCAAAGGTAATGTAATGGTGAAACTTAACATGCCAAACACATATAGCTAAAACTTCATGCTGATTGCAACCGTACCCAAAAAAAAAGGTTCAATAGCAAGTTGTCTGATGGCAAACATACAAAACAAAAGTATGTTAACATCAAATAGCTAAACAATAGACTACATTACACGCCAACCACAGGTATTTAAAACTTCATAACCATATATAATTCAGCTTAAAAAGAATGACCAAAACAGAATGACCAAAAATAAATGTATTCAATGTCTAATGGAACCATGCTAAAACAAAAGCAGTTCAACAGCAAGTTGTCTTCAAGTTGTCATCTTAGTGGCTTCCGTAGCCTCTTTAGGTAAAGAACGAGGCATTCATATCCTTCCACCTCTGATCCAAAAGTTTGGCATAGGTTTGGGGTTGCCTGTAGCGGTTCGGCAGAAATGTCACCTCATAGGTACTGCTTGGGGACTTGACAGTGAACTTATTGATGCAGACTCTCCTATTTTACCTATCTCCTCATGCACAGCTTCATGTTCACCAACAGATGAGCTCTTTCATGCTCTTTTAAGTGGGCTTACCCCTGGTAGAGGCTGTTCATATGCAGATACACGTGTACTCCTAGTCATTATTCTGGTAGGACTTGTTGTTTGAGCAGCTGAAGTTGTATTCGCCTTAGATGGTGTTGTGCTTCTACTCCTAGTCATGGTCCTGGTAGGAGGAGTTGTTTCACATGTGGAGACATTTCGACTCTTGGTCATGATCCTGGAAGGACTTGTTTTGTCTATCCTTTCTGAATTCGTCTTTTAATTGTGATTGTGTTGACGGGTGTTCCATCAATTACAGTGGATTGACTCATCATGCCACCACGTGAAGCCTGACATTGTGCATCCCGTTTAACCGGTAACTTCCTTTTCTTCTTCAACACTTGTAAGATCAAACGATATATATTAATGTGTCGTTTGGTTTGCACTTGGATATCGAAACTAGAATCGGAATGGGTATTACATGATATGGGTTTGAAGGATATGTGTTTGGGCCTAAAAGTGATATTTGTTTGGTATTGAAATGGGAATAGGTATGATAGAAATTTATCGTGTTTGGAATGTATCGGAATTGAAATGGGTATCGAATGTGGGCGGCCGAATCCATTTCATACTCCCATTTTCCCAAACAATCAACTTCAATGAGTTTAAAGAAATCCAAACTCATTCCTTTATTCCTAAACCCCCCACCAAACACCACGTAAATGTATAAATGTAGTTGTTTGCTTTATCACATCAAATATCTTACCTGAGTGCTCTGCTGAACATCTTATTCATTTGAAGCGACCTGCTAGACCTCTGATTTCTGGGCCATGAGGCTCCCACCACATGTTCTTTTATTGTGCCATGTCTCTTTGCATAAACAACACACACCCATTTTTCCTGATTTGCTCACTTTCTGAAATGTTTTGCTCCTCCTCTTTTGGATAAGTGTTAATTCTGCCCCCCCCCCCCCCCTATGATTTTTTCCTTAACTTCTTGGGTCTTCCAGCCATTCTTTGAACAATTGGTGATAGTATAGGCTCAATACCATTCTGACGCTCTTATTCTTAACAGACCTGTTGTGTTTTGAGTTAATATTTCTGATTTCAAACTTATCATATTTTCTGTTTATAGACACGTTGACATGCCGCTCACAGTCTTCACTTTTACATTTGACATTGCACCTTGTCTTATCAGGTTTCCATATAAAACTTGACATCCATATCTCAATTGAGTAATCCTTTATAGCTTGTTTGAAGGTATCAATAAATAGGAACATTAATCCACATGCCATATGTTGATTATGCATGTCTTTCTTAGGGTTGTATGTCATCCAAGCAGTCTTATCTTTGTCATCATATGACCAATGAAGGCTCTCAAAATCATCCTCACTACTCTTTGCATCAACGACACCATCATTATACTCATCATCACTACTCAATGCATTTTGCCTTTCTTGTTCCATGCTTTCATCATTCAGTCCACCATATTCATCATCCTTGTCAATATTTTCCTATATTCAACATCATCACCCTCACTCATATGATAATCACAATATGTTTCAATATCGAATTCATAATTGGTGTAGTAATCTTGTCCAATTTCATCATCATTTTCTGTCTCAGTTTCATCATTATTTCTTCCTCCAGCGTTTGCTTCTATAGCAGTTGCGTTAGATGATCCAATCTGATTATCGATCTGCATATCTAATATACATTCAACGTACAAATGTACCATACTTGGTGCAGGGCACTCATGGCATAACTTTTACAGTGCCCTGCCTGTTTGCACCAACATAAAACCATTGTTTTGAAATTCATAATACTTTTTACCAACCAAGATGCCGTAGTTACTACACAAGTCATCCATGCATAGCAATGATACCTCATCATCCTCAATATGATCATACGAACATCTATCACCTCCCCAATATCATGCCCTAGGTATGTTAATAAACTGACCGCCATAGTGAAAAGTCAACGAAAAATATCCACTTCCCGTCTCTACATATAAAAAAGACAATACAAATACTTAACATGCAAGTTTAACCGGGATACTACACAAGCAAACAGGTTGCAAAAAATCAACCTTACATGCAAAAAGTGGACAAAAACAACAAAGAATCTATATAAAGCTAAAGCTGGGACCACATGCGCATACTATATACCCATTGTTACCCGAAAATGGAACATGCGGAATAGAAAAATGACTCTTTTTACATGAACCACCAATCATTATCCTCTTTTTCCAATTAAAAAATGACAATATCGAATCTTACCATATAATGCCTGTATTTTAATTGATTAGTCTTTGATTTGTAATGCCATTGTCTCCTTCAACTTGTTCTATTGGATGATGAATATTCAGAGCTTCAACACTAAACCCTAGTCAACAATGATACCATTATCTGATTCAGCATTTGAAGGAGAGGATTCTATTCTACACTTTCGTCAGTCTTCTCGGATTTGGCTTGAAGGAGTTAAGGCTCATCAAAGCTTTGATTGAGATCTTTCCACTGCCAGTTTATGGGGCATCTTCTACAGGTAATGATAAACCATATTTAAATCGTTTGTTAGTCAACAACAGTCAACGGTTCAACTCCCGTAATACGGCACTCCAAGTGTTGCAGCTCTGCAGTACAGCGACCAAGCATGACTGTTCAGCCTTGGCTGCACTTCAGCAGCGCAGTATGACACTTATTATATAACCAAAGGATATGTCAAGGCTTGCACCTCGGCACCAACTTCAGTTCCTACACAAGTGCCGCATTTCGGACCACTTCAGCCGGACCCAATTCTGTACTTCGGCAAGGCTTGGTTATGCACTTCAGTAAAGGAACCAAGCACGACATTACCTCGTGGGATTCTCAGACAGAGGTGTAATTCGAATATAGTGACTACAGCTGGTTATGCTTTCTGAACACGCAAAGGTCACAACAGCCAGCTTATTAGTTACATCAGCCAGGCCGGCCTATTAGTCACATCAGTCAGGCTACTGGTCACATCAGCAGACCTACAACGTCCTAAGCTTTCTGCCCCAAGCAAATGTCTTATCCACTATCAGAAGCCAAAGGCGGGAAAAAGGTCCATAAAAGCAAGCCAACCAAGACAAAGAAGGAGATCCGGAATTCAAAGACTTAGATCCTAAAGCAAGTTCATACACATTGCACTTCAGCCCATACTGTGAGACACTCTTAACTCACCATCTAAATTATAATCTCAGTCAGATATGGCTCAAACTGACTTGAGCGTCGGAGGATTTTTCCCGAGGCCAACCCCCCGGGACCTCTGACCTGTGCTTTCTTGTGCAGGATATTTTAGAGGTTATTCCAGCCACAATTTTCAATCCAGTTAGCAACTCTTCAAGTTAACTGACGGAGCTAATTTGAGGTCATCTAGACCCTTGGTGAAGATCCGGCTTCATCATTTGGCGCTAGAAGGAAGGGCCACTTAGACCCTTGATCCAGTAAAAGTTCAAACTCAAAACAGCCAACGATTACTTATGACAAAGGGTGGTCGAGAAGGTTTGGGTGAGTCATCCAACCCACCACGACGCATGGTTACGCGTTCAGCTGCCCCAGAACAGGTTTCTCGGGTACCTGGATCTCCTATGCCTAATCCTGATCCTGCCCCGGAAGCTTCAAGGGAAGTACGGGGAAAGCGATGAAATACGTTGCTGAGAACATGGAAATGTTCGAAGCCATGGTACGGCATCTCAAAGGCAAGCAGCCAGAGGTGCAAAATATGGAGGTAGATCCATCTCCTCCTCAGAGAGAAGTATCACAAAGCCACTCTTCTAGACCGCATAAAGGATTTATGGCGGATGCTAGAAGACACAGTTTCAAAGCTCCAACCGTGGAGTCAGAGCATATGTCCAGACCTCACTTGAGTGTGAGGTCAAAATCTCTAAAAAGTGTCCCCAGGGACGAAGAAGTTCTTCGCAGGCCGAGGGCTTACTATGAAGAGCACATGCAAGAGTTTGTGCAAGCAGTCCAGGAAAGTCCTTTTTCCTAGGATATAGCAGAATACTTGGCACCGGACAGCTTCAAGGTGCCAAAGATGGACACTTATGATGGGACCATAGACCCAACGGACCATCTCTTCCAATTTCAAACGGTTATGAGCCTGAAAAACATCCCAGACCTTTTGCGTTGCAAGACTTTCCCCTTGTATTTAAGGGGAAAGGCCAGGAGATGGTTCCAAGAGCTTCCCTCAAAATCTGTGAAGTCTTTCAAACAGCTGGCACAGAAGTTCAAGTCACAGTCTGTGTCTAGCATCCCGTTTGTGAAGAACTCATCCCATCTAATGACCTTGAGGCAAGGTCCTGACGAATCTGTGTTGCAGTACATGCAACGTTTCTCAGACGAGTCACTACAGGTCAGTGACAGAAATGAAGGCGTTAAAGCTGCAGCCTTCATTAATGGACTTCGAGCCGGTCGCCTCTTCTCCCAACTGGCTGAAGAGGGACATACAACTCTAAGAGAATGCTTCGAGAAAGCTCATCAGTTTGCCCGAGGATAGGAGGCAAACAGATTAAAGAGAGAAGCCGAGCATATATCCCGGCAAGAAAGCTGACCCAGTTCGAAAAAGGAAGATCGGCACCAGGAAGGGAAAAACCGGGATCGGCGCAATACGTTTGATCGTATTGGCAGTAAGGACAAAGGTGGTAGGGAGGGCTTACCACTATTGGCCTCGCAGGAGTATATTCTGACTGTTATGGAAAAGGACGGTCTGAGGACAGATCCAGAGCCTCTGTACGGGCCTAGGTTTAAAAGGAATCCTAAATACTACTGTCGCTACCATAGAGATATCGGACATGATACTGAAGATTGCAGGCAGCTGGCTCAGGCTATTAAGCAACTTATTGAACAGGGTCATTTAAAACAGTTTTATGACCCTCGATCACGCCTGAACAACCGTCTGGATTTCCACAAGGACCCCCAGAAAGACAAATGCCGTCCAGAATCTCCACCTCGGCACCGTAGGGATGAGGATGATGGGGAACAGGGAAGGCGTGGGGCTGCAGGTCAGCCCTAAGTCAATGCTATTATATATACAACCTATGGAGGCCCACCTTACCTAGGCCAAGGAGCACCTAGTTCCTTAAGAACCTCATCAGATCCACCAGCTAAAAGAGCCAAGATGGCAAGAGAGCTGACTTATGAGCCAGAAGATCCCATTCCTCTAGACTCCAACAACACAGGCTTAGTGATAGAGCTGTGTGTACACCTCCCTCCTGATAAATTTGTGCAAATCCGACGCGTTTATGTGGATACCGGCAGTGCTGTAAATATAATGTTCTATCGGCTATATCAATAGCTTGGTCTATCCGATTCCTTGATGAAACCAGTTACCTCGTCCTTGTATGGATTCACTCGAGCCGTAGTGCGAGCGGGTCTAGTCACGCTCAGCTGCAGTTTTGGCAAACCCCCTGCCTATCGATGCATATGGATAGACTTTTTGGTTGTCAAGGATGTATCCCCGTACAACGTCATATTAGGCCGTCCTGCCCTGGTGGCATTAGAGGCCATTGTATCACCTTTGCACGTCAGTATGAAGTTTCCCACTGATCTCAAACAAGACGAGTCCTGGAGAATGTGTATAGATTACACTGATCTCAACAAAGCATGTCCAAAAGATTGTTACCCACTCCCAAAAATCGACAGGCTAGTGGATTCAACACTTGGGCATGAAATCTTTGATTTCTTGGATGCCTTCAAAGGCTATCATCAGATCCTCGTGGCATTAGAAGATCAGGAAAAGACTGCTTTCATAACTGAGTCAGGTACTTATTGTTATGTAACTATGCCATTCGGATTGAAGAACGCGGGGCCACTTATCAACGTCTGGTCAATTCATTGTTCAGTAAACAAATTGGCCGGATAATGGAAGTCAACATCGACGATATGTTAATTAAGACTAGGACTCTTGATCAATATATCAAAAATTTAAGGGAAGTCTTCACTGTGCTGAGAGACTCACGCATGAGGCTAAATCCAAAAAAGTGCACGTTTGGGGTACGTACGGGAAAATTCTTGGGGTACATGGTTTCCAAAGATGGGGTACAGGCAAACCCTGCTAAAATTGAGGCTATACAAAACATGCATCCCCCAAGGAACGTAAAGGAAGTGCAAAGGTTAACGGGTCGAATTGCCACACTGAGCAGATTTCTATCCAAATCTGCTGAGAGGTCCCTTTCTTTCTTCCAGGTCTTGAAGAAGAAGACAGCTTTCCAGTGGGACGAACAATGTCAAAAGGCTTTCGACGAGCTGAAGTCCCATTTGGCCGAGGTGCCAATGCTTACTTCACCTCTGCCTGGAGAAGAGCTATATATATACCTTTCAACTGCAAAGAGGCCGTTAGTGCAGTCCTGCTCAGGGAGCAGGATAACGTACAAAGGCCCATCTATTTCGCCAGTAAAATTTTACATGGGCCTGAAGTAAGATATCCCAATGCTGAGAAGATAGTCTTAGCACTCATAGTGGCAGCGAAGAAGTTCAGGCCTTACTTGCAAGCTCATCCTATCATAGTGGTCACTGATCAGCCCTTAAAACAAAACTTGTCGAGGCCGAACACATTTGGCCGAGCTGCGAAATGGGCTGTGGAGCTTGCAGAGTATGATGTCCAATACAAATCAAGAACTTCCATTAAAGCGCAGGCATTAGCTGATTTCTTAGCTGAAGGAATATCCGTGGAGGAAGATATCAAGCAGTGATTGAATGGACATTATATGTGGATGGGTCTTCCTCCAAAAATGGCTGTGGAGCAGGACTCCTAATCATCAACCCCAACAAAGAAGAATTTGAGTATGCTTTGTGATTTGACTTCGAATCAACCAACAACGAGGCAGAATACGAGGCCCTCATAGCAGGACTAGGCCTCGCGAGAAAGTTGGGGGCAGAACGAATCATCTCCCGAAGTGATTCACAGCTAATCGTTTCTCAGGTCAATGGGGATTACGAAGCCAAAGAGGAAAACATGAAAAAATATTTGGCTAAAGTGCTGCAGCTCGGACACGCATTCGAGCACTTCAGCATCGAACATATTCCCAGATCTGCCAATAAGAGAGCTGACGCGCTATCTCGGCTAGCATCATCCACATCAACAACTTTGGGGGAAAAGGATAGTGGTGGAACTGGTAAAGCATCGTGCTTACAATGCCAATGAAGTGTTGCAAGTGGACTATCACAACACTTGGTTGGACAAACTTGTTAATTTCTTGCAGCATGGAGTTCAGTCCGAGGACAAGCGTGCAGCTCGGCGCCTTCGTTTGATGGCAGTAAGGTATGCCCTTTTCAACGACCACCTTTATAAAAAATCATTTTCGCAGCCTTGTTTGAACTGCGTGACTGAAGAGGAAGGGGATTACATCCTTCGAGAGATGCACCAAGGGATCTGCAGAAATCATTCTGGTGCCTGGTCGTTGGCAAGGAAATGCTATCTTGCTGGATACTACTGGCCCACTCTGCGGCGGGATGCAGAAGAATTGGTTAGGAAGTGTCCCGCATGTCAAGTCAATGCTCCTATGACACATTTGCCAAGTCAGGAGCTCACCTCTATCTCAAGTCCCTGGCCATTCGTACAATGGGGAATAGATCTTGTTGGACCTCTACCACAAGCTCCAGGAACAGTCAAATTCTTGGTTGTGGCTATTGAATATTTCACTAAATGGGTGGAAGCAGAACCCTTAGCTACAATAACGGGGAATCAGATCAAGAAATTCTTGTGGAAGAACATCATATGTCGTTTTGGCCTTCCACAAGTCCTTATATCAGATAACGAGAAGCAATTTGCTGATGACCCTGTTAAGAGTTGGTGCGCCGAGCTCAAAATTGAACAGCGATTCACTTCGGTAGCGCACCCTCAGGCTAACGGACAAGTTGAATTAGCCAACAGAACAATCAAGGATGGTCTACGAAAACGTTTATACCAAATTGGAGCAAGTTGGGTAGAGGTGTATTATGAGCGTACCGAACTACTCCCTCTACCTCTACTAAGGAAACACCATTTTCCTTAGTGTATGGTACTGAGGCAGTCATCCTAGCCGAAATTAGTTCTAGCTCTACCCGAACAGATTATTACTCTGCTGGAATCAATGACCAGGAGTTACAGTTGAATTTGGATGAACTGGAAGAGAAAAGGGAGCGGGCTCATGTCCGCATGGCTCAGTACAAGAGTCTAATTGCGCAATATTACAATTCCCGAGTACAGCCAAGGTCCTATCAAGTGGGGGACTTGGTATTGCGAAACAACGAAGCAATCCATGCAGCACCAACTGGAGCTCTCAATCCTAAGTGGGAAGGACCTTATCGAATAGAGGAGGTGCGCTCAAATGGGGCTTACAAATTACAAACCCTGGAAGGCAAAACTTTACCAAGGACTTGGCATTCTACTCATTTAAGGCTTCTACATCAATGAAGAATTTCACCTCAGCAGGGCTGAGTGTTTTTCCCAAAGAAGTCTTTCATGGTTTTCCTTTTCTAGCAGTGCTGGAAAGGTGTAAATTATTTATTACCATCGGTATTGAAGATTGAATGAAACAATGTTCGTGACAAAGTCGACTTGTGGTTCGTTCGTTTTGCCTGAATGGATTAAGTAACAAGTTTTACTTTGTCTAAAAATTATTGTCATCGGCAAGTTAAAGCATGGCTGAGCTGTACCTCAGTCAAACGGCGAAATATTTTGGCGGAGCCAAAGCAAGTCGAAGACAAATACTTGCAAGAGTCTTGAAATAGTGCAAACTATTAACATAGAGCAAGTCGAAGACAAATACTTGCAAGATTCTTGAAATAGTGCAAACTATTAACATAGAGCAAGTCGATGACAAATACTTGCAAGAGTCTTGAAATAGTGCAAACTATTAACATAGAGCAAGTCGAAGACAAATACTTGCATAAAGCAAATGAAAATGAAACTTCACATGCAGAAGACAAAGATAGTTAAAGAAATTGAAACAAGCTGAAGAGCAGGAGATGGGAAAAATGGATTTTCATAAAGTATATAGTCTATTACAACTACAAAAATTACAAGAAAAGAAAAATCCTAGACTATTGCCTCTCCTCCTAGTCAGCTTCTCTGAGGTCCATGCCTTCTTGAATTGTTCAAGGAGCTTGTCAAATACAGCTTCGGCCTCAGAATTATGGAGATCGGCAAGTTCAGGGTGCTCCTTATCCAGATCTGGATAAGCTTCTCGGCAGGCGTCAATTGCACAAGTTTGTCCCATTGCTAAAACAGCAGCTTGCATCTTCATCAAATTTTCTTCAAAGTATTGAGATTTCCTGAACTCAGCAACTGCAGACGTCTTGATCTCTTCAGCTTGAGACTCAAATTGAGAAATGAGTTCAGCTTTGCTCTTCTTCTCTGCTTCAAGCTGCTGAGCCAGGTCATCTTTGATCTTTTTCTCTGCCGCAAGCTGCTGAGCCAATTCATCTTTTATCTTATGATCTGCTTCAGATTGGCTCTTCAGCTGGGACATTTCTTGTTCAGCACTATGGAGTCCCTTCTGAGAGGACTCTAACTCAGCCTGGGTCTTGGCAGATTCCAGCTCTAAGTCAGAGATCACTCTCTTCAGTTCATCCATTTGTGAATTGACCACCGCCAGCTGAGTGTCAGACTCCTCTTTTCCTTCTCTCAGATTGGAATTTTCAGACTTTAAGGAGTCCAACTCTGATTTCGTTGAGTCCAGTTCTGACCTCAACATCTTCAGCTCAGCATCCATCTCATCTATTCTGGAGTCATCAGGTCTTGCCGTCTCAGCGAATTCATCATTGGCCCTCTTCAGTTCGGCATTTTCCACGGAGAGCTTCACCACCAAGCTACGCATTTCCTCAGTTCTCCTCAGTATGTCACACTCCTGAGCACGGTACTATAACAACCAACATGATCAAGACATCATTTCAACAATCTAAGTAAAAAGATTGTGGAATCCAACAGAAACTCACCAAGGACATATTTATGTAGTATGTATCAAAGGCATTCTCCCAGTCCTGGCGTGCAAAAAGATCCCCATCCACAGGCAGCACTGGCAAGTCTGCCAACTTTCTTGCCACACCTGGATGGGCTGCAGTATCAGTAACCCCGTATACCATGTTTCTCCATTCACGACGGTTTTGATGGGAGGGCTCCCCCTCAAATGGAGCTTTCCCACAAGGATGTCGGGGGGAAGCCTCTCCTGAAGTGATCACACCCCCTCCAGTGGGGGCATCTTTTAGATCCCTGATGATTGCCCCCTGGAGGAGAAATTGGGGGCGCCGGGGCTTGAACGGAGACTGGCACAGCAGAAATTGCATCGTCAGCTGGGGTGGCCATGACTGGATCAGAAACAGGCGCCTCAGGAGCTTGGACATCATTGGTTGGCGCAGCTGGAGGAGTCATCTTGGCTTGTGGAGCCTTGATGATGACCTTTGGAGGAGGGGCAGTCTTCTTGACACTTCTCTCAGCCTTTGCCACGGATTTGGAAGGCAAGGCTGGGGCCCCAGAAGTTTTCTTCTTCAGGAACTGAGCTGCAGCCTGAGGAGACTTCTTGGACGAAGTGGAAGTACCAACAAAAGTTTTAGCTGCAATGAAAAACTCAAGTTAAAAGCCCTGAAATCGAATGAATCAAATAACAGCAATATCAATGACAAGATGTTTCTCATTTACCTTGTTTCGTGGGAGGAGCAACTGGGGGAGCAGGCAAGGCCTTGGAAGAAGGCTGAGTAGAGGAAGAGGATGGTTCATCCTCTCTCTTTCTCTTCTTGGGAACCATCTTCTTCAGATTTGTAAGACGCTCAGA
This sequence comes from Eustoma russellianum, assembly GCA_036186865.1. NCBI lineage: Eukaryota > Viridiplantae > Streptophyta > Magnoliopsida > Gentianales > Gentianaceae > Eustoma > Eustoma russellianum. The sequence goes on from AP025051.1 coordinate 33,632,454, forward strand.
CACCATGGTTCCTACAAAACGCAACAACAAACTAGTCAAAAGATATGCACAACATCAAGAACAGTTAATACACGTCTAAAGCATGTAAACATACCCAAGATTAAAGCCAACGCAGAAGAGCCCAGGGTTTCAAATTGGTGAGAGGGCCCCATGTGATACAGGTCAGCTGCCTTTACAACTGACCTGTCCACTATCTTCCAGTCAATGGCCTGGGGAAGACGCAGTAACCTTGAGGCTTCATTGCAAAACCTCTCGCTTGGCCTCTTGTTATCTGCAGGGCCAGATTTCCATAGGGTTCTCCCCGGTAACCCTATGGCCTTGATAAAGAAAAACCTCCCCTTCCAGTTCTTGACAGAAAAGGGGATGTTTATAGCGTGGTTAATAGCTTTATTAGGATGTCTCCTACTAAAGTAATACCAGCTTTCTTTGTGCTTGCACACAAACATCCCCCTAAAGACATTTAAATCAAAATCAGCCTCAGCTACTCTCAGGTAGAGCAGATAGCTGGCGATGAATTTTAAACCGTTGGGCATAATTTGTGGAAGCCTAAGGTGGTAAAAGTCAAGAATCTGGAGGAGAGGGCCAGGAACAGGGAGGTCGAACCCAGTCCTGAAGTATTCTTCATAAATTGCCTCATACCCAACGGGTGGATCATAGGCAGATTGATGAGAAAGAGGCAAAATGGGAAAAAATGTCTATATCAATATTAAATTCATTACAAAAATGAGAGATATCAGCCATCTTTAAAGTGCAGGGTGAACCCTTCACTATAGGAGAAGGAGAACCCCTGTCAAGAGATGGCAGGGGTACTAAGGCAGAAGATGTGGCAGCAACCGAAGAAGGTCCGCAGCAGGGCGTAACCTTCTTAAAGGCCGGTTGTCCTCATCGGAATTAGGTTTTTCGTGAAGAGATTGAACCTCACGGTCACTCTCCAGATCATCTGGGTAAGAGGGAGTATACATATTCTGGGAATCCGAAGAAGAAGGGGTTGTAATAACGAAAGCCATGAGTAAATTGAAGGAATGCTTACAGAAGAGTGAAGGGTTGAACTGAAAAGAAGAGCACCGGAGTAAGATGAAGAAAGGCTTCAGAGACGGAGAAGATGAACATAAAATGCAGAATAGAAGAAAAAGAAAAGAAAGGCTTAGGGAAATTGTCCCTATTTATAAGTGAGAGAAAACGAAAGGTCACAACTTTTCGTTTGAAAATTCGAAGAGATAGAAATTAAAGTTTTTCCCCTTCGGGAGTTGAAACCGCCGAAAAGATAATGATGAGGTGTTGGAATTAGCGCTTACAGTAAAAGCGGGAATTACTGCGTAAATAAAAGGATAATCGCACAGTTAATGAAGATCCGACACGTCACGGACTTATTAGAACAAGATTTGTCCGCCTTCGCAGTTTAGCTCAGCCACACAAAATCTGCGTAAAATCTCAAGCTCGAGACGAGGCAAAGGAAGCTACTACATCCCGTTCACATAAAAAAGAACGAAAGAATCAAACATGTGTTACGGCGCTCAACGGTCGCCGGCAGATGAGATCAGCGTGCCTGGACGGAGCCGCCAGTCAATCCGGCTAATTAGAGAGAATGAGGTAGTGGTGGAGAACTTGATAGACCGGCTGGCGGAGACTGAGGCGAGGCTGGAGCAAGCCAGGGCCCGAGAAGCCGAGCTGAATCGGCAGCTTGAAGAGATGAAGCGTTTCGTATCGGTCATGGAAATTCTTGAAACTTACCTAAAACGGCGTTATAGAGAGCATCAGGACGAGCTCCATCTACTCTACACCTCGGTACCCTCTAAATAGCAAGAAAAAGAGAAGTTTATAGAATGGTAAATTTGGAAAGAAGATCAAAAAAGGGAAAGTTTAATCTTTTAGCCTTCCTGTTAGATGATTTTCTTCTTTTCAGTTCTCTTTGTATTAGAATCTTTTTTTTGTTGATTTTATTGGATCTAAAATTTCCATATTGTGGATGATGTACCCTTCTATCGGTGGTTGTCGTGACTCGATACTTCAAGAATCAGGAATCGTGCTTTTTCCCCCTTTTTTCTTTTGGTGCCTCTCTTGGATTTGTGTTCTTGATTGTGTTAGTTTGATGCTTTAATCTATAAAGAATGAGTATATGAATATCTGACTTCTTTTCCTCTTTTCTTTTGTTGGTTTTTTTTGTCTCTGTTTTTTTTTTCTTGGGGGGGGGGGGGGGGGGGTTTGTTCTTTATATTGGCGGTTTCAGCTTAATATATTTTTTAGCCTTTCCCTTCTCAATGGCAATGTCAGCTATGCTTGTCAGAAGAGTAAGGTTGCAGATTTGGAGTTTCTTTCACTACTGGCAATAAATAAGATTACAAAAATACCTGATTATAGCTAATGGATTGTCGCAATTCAATGTGATTTTTTAAAACATATGATAGGAATGGAAATTACTCTGATGGATTTCCTGGATGTATGTTTAAGCGGTGCTACATTCTTCACGCCATCCTTCTTTGGGTGTCTTGATGCTTTCAGGTATTAGTAACTTGACTAATGTAGTGCTAAAACTTGACTAACTCTGATGGAGATTAGTGATTCGTGAGACTGGGATGTGTTTGTTTGCAGAAGAATGTGACTTTCTGCTGGAATAGAGCAGATTTATTGAACGGTGTAGACCTGAGACTCGTTTTTCACATCTTTCCCTGGTGAGTCTTGGATCTGCTGGATACATGGGATTGGTTAACTTCTATTTGGTTTTGTGATGCTTGTTTCATAAAATTAAAGACTGGGGAACACAGATATGTTTGGTTGAGGTTTTTGTGTTGTTGGGAACTTGGTATTTTTCTTGTGCACAAATTGGGTTCAGGAAGCGTATGCAGAGTTGGAAATGGGGATTTTTAAGGTTCTGTAGTTTCATCAAGGTTGTACGTATGTTATTCTAATTTTGAGTGGTATGCTCCTACTGGAGTTGATGCAATGCACTCGATGTGCAGTAAATTTTGCATCTGAACATCTAAAGCCATCACCAACTATTTGATTATTGAACATGTTTAGAAAGAAGCTAGTCTTGTGAATCATTTCTAAGTGTGCATTAAGATTTTGTTACAGCACCAAAGCAGTAACCGAACACACTATGCTGAGTCTAAAACGTTATATTTGTTTACTTATGAAACATTCTTTTCTTGTTATCTTTTTTTTAACTCTCTTAAGAGGGAGGTAAAGCATTAGCCGATTATGTGGTTATTTCATTTTTTTTTTCTATCCGGTGAATGCTTCATGTAAGTGTTTGAAATTCAAATCAGACAACTATTTGGCTGTGGGGTGTTTCTCGTAAAAGGTTTGAGTTCCTTTGGGTTAATACATAGAACAGATGCCAGCCCTCTGACCCTGAAGTTTCAGAACAGGGAAGTAGTTTGGTTTTTAATTTATTTTTCATTCTTTTCCCCCTTTTTTGTGGGCGTGGGGAAGAGGGAGAAGAGTGTTAGGGGAGCAACTTGGCTCTTTTGAGTCTGATGTATATCGTAATGACTCACGGTTTGATATATCAAGTAAAAGATAGCTTAACTTTATATGGTAAAGTGTTACTCTAACAAGGTTGAACCACGATAATAAATTTTGTTCAAGGGGTTTGAAGATTTCCATTGTGGGTTTACCTTTTGAGCCAGTTTATTATACAGAACTGTTTGGTGAACATACCTTGAAACGGAAATATGTTTGAAGGTGTGACAATGAGCAGCTTTTCTCTTTGCTGTTTCAGAGCATAATCTTGATTGGATGTCAACTCAGTCTAGAAGCAGTATTCCGTATTTCTCCTTATGTAGCATCACGCACACAACTTTCACTTCTGCAACTCTGAGAACTTGGGGAAAAGCAGTAGACTTCATTCAGAAGGCCTTCTGCACCATAATCAACTGTTCTGTGCCAAAACAGATATTGAATTTTGGCACAGGTTCTTTAAAGTCAAAAGTTCGTTGCTTAATGAACATTGCCATACGAGTCATACCTTTTTTTGGTTTGTGAGTCACTCCTTCTTTGTCCTTGTATTTCGTGAGTGGTTAAGCACGATATGAGGCCACCTGGGCACAGATTTAGGCCTTTGGAATTTGGCGGAATAACTTCATATTATGAAGGTCAAAATTCATTGTAGGAGTGCCATATTTTAAGTGTCTTATTCATGATTCCTTTAATGTGCCTTTTCTTTTTTTCTTTTTCCTTTTTTTTTTGCGTCATTTCTCTCATCTGAGAGACATCTTTTCCATTTATGGGAAGAAGTGTGCATACGTGGTGGTTTACAAGAGGATAAGAAATCTTGAAGTCTGTCCGGACAGTGCTGTCTATAATATCTCACAATGGGAAAGTGTTACAGGTACTAATTATCTTGCTTATCAGATAATAACTCATCTATAAGTCTGCCATGTCTTTTTGTCCCCACCTGGCTTAGTATTACATGGGAGTTACATTATTCAACACACATGGCTTTCTGTATTAAATAACCCATGCTGCTGCTACGCAAAATATACAAAGTATCTTCTTTTTTATCGGTCAATAATTTAGGAGGTGAGATGCTGAAATCCTAACAGATCAGTGTCCTCTCATTCTTAACTTATGATCTGCCTATTAGTGCAGTTGTTTCTTGAAGTCCTGCCCTTTGGCCTGTCGTATTGCATTTGGATAAACTATCTTGAATAATGTATTTCTGTGCGAAATTAAGTTGTAATTGAACTTTTCAGCATCTGACAGTCATGAACTAGCAGGGCATCTTCATGGTTGCTTGCCGAGTCCGTTTTTCACCACGTGTAGCACAGGGAGTAAACCCTGGCTGTATAAGCTTCTTGCAACTCCAAACGCCTCTAAATCAGCAAGCAAAGGAAACATTTCCCATTCCAATGTGAGAGCCCATGACCCTTTTGGATCTTGATTAAATCCTGCTGTGACGGGCACCTCTCCTGTGTCAGTTTGATGCATCCTGCTTATCCACTTTCCTGTTGCCTACTGATGCTTCTGGCTGTTGTCATGGAGTTAATTTGGAACGCTCCCTGTGGTTCCCCATAGAAAATGTGGCAGTTTCTTAAGCCTTTCTTTTTGGGTCTGAGCTAATTAGGAGAGCTCGAGTATAGTCTTGACTTATTGCGTTATGCTAGCCTGGCCAAACTTATTTTATTCCTGCACCATATGGTATACTTCCTGTACCATATGGTATACTGATGCGCGCCTCAGGGCCGGTGGCTAAAATTGCCGTGTCTATCTTTCTATTTTTTATTTATTTAATTATTTTAGGTTATTTAATTAGATAGGATATTTATAAGGAAAATTAGGTAGGATATCCATAAGGAAAATTATATAGATATTCATTTTTTAGCTAAGTTTTAGGAGGATATTTATAAGAAAAATTAGGTAGGATATCCATAAGGAAAATTATATAGATATTCATTTTTTTGTAGCTAAGTTTCAGGAGTTTTGAAGCATATAAATAGGCCTCCTTGTACACTATTTTGATGATGCCTTTTATCAATAAAATTTGAGAAATTTGAGTCTTTTGCTCTGTGAGTTTTCAGAGTTTGTCAACTCGAGCTTCGTCTTGTGAATTTAATCAATTCTATGAGCATGAGTTGTGATCTTACTTCACCCCGAGGTTGCTCGAAAAGCTTTTTAATGGTCTATCAAGATTCTCAGAAAGAAGGTTGTTGATCATACCAGGGATGTCCAGCATGGATAACCAACGGGTCTATTAAGGTTCATTACGGAGCTGTGTTCATATGGAGGGTCTAACTAAGTTCATCGTTATTATCTTCGTTCTTCATATTGTTTGTATTCTTTTTGTTCTTCGTATTCTTTGTCGTATTCTTCGTGTCTTTTTGTGAGTCATTTAATTTCTTGTTATCAAAAAGTACTTTGGGAGAGTGTGATTCACGCATCATATACTGCATGCATCGTTAAGTATCCCTTTGGTTTAAGTCATGTCTGTTTAATTGTAGTCTTCGCTTGTTTGGGCGTTTGTGATGATGGAGATGTTGGAAGCACTTTGCAAATGCTTTGGCATGATCTCATTTCAAATGAAGCAGCAAACAACGCTCGGTAAAACCTATGAAGTGGAAATGCTTCCATTCACAATGTGTTCCCTTTTTTTTTTCCTTGAAACATTCATTCTTATTATTTTAGCGGGGAAGATCTGCAACTGCAACATCAAGTACAATAGGAGGTGGGTTGTGTCCCAATCTTATATGCAGAGAGTTTTCTAGGCCTAATTTTGCAAGTTGGTGTGCCGGCATATTATAGCCTCTTTGTGTAAATGCAACATGACAATCCAAAATAGAGCTTTCTATGTGTCTACATGCAGAAATAATTGAGTACAGGGGGTGGAGAGTGACATCTGCAGCCTTGAGCTGTCAAGCAGTCTGACCATATAGTAACGCGATCATAACCACTGGTTTGTGCAAGCAGCAATCCAGCATGAATTGCCATCAGCCCCCCCTGCAGTACACCGATCATCGATGGAAGTGGCATGGATTCAACAGTTATTACCTCGCCTTTGCTGTTTCGCACAATGAGTCCACAGGCACATGCGTTTGCTTGATTAAACGCCGCATCCACGTTTATAGAAATTACGTGCTCAGCTGGAGGTGACCATTTATTTTTTGCGCACGTGTCCGCCCACAACTGTATCCCAGGATGTTCAACAAAGGTCTGTATAGACTCACATAAAGCATCTGCTGCAGCAAACGCATCTAAGGTCGCACTCGGCCATCACCATACACGAAGGCACATCGATGCTTCCAAATTTGCCACAAGATGAGGTTGAAATAAGTTTGTTGCATCTGGTCCATACGATTCAATAATCATTCAAATAAAGTATCCATGTTGCAGAGTAAATATTCCAACAAGATTGGGAATGTCTTAATCCAAATATCGCACACCCATGGGCATCCAATAAAATAGTGTTTCTCATTTTCTTCTTCCACAAGGCAAATCGGACATAGGCTGGAGAAAGTGTTGATGCGGGTGGAAAGGTGTTTGTGAAGTGGCAGAGCACCACTCAGTAACTTCCACATAAAAATGCGTACCTTTGATAATGTTGGTGTGGTCCATAATTTGGTCCAGAATTTGCGCGTCGCCGAGGGTTCTGCTGGACCACCACTGTCTAGCTTGCTTCGCAACATCCCAAAGTAGATAGCGTATTCTGATTTCACTGAGTAATCGCCATTAGGTGTGTAATGTCACATAGGACTATCAATTGGGGAGCTCACCGACAATGGGATAGTTTCGATGAACTCAGCATCGAAGGGAAGAAAAAGGGCATCCAGCAAACTGTGGTTCCAACTTCTGGTGTGCGCATCAATTAAATCACTAACATGGCCCTCTGGCAGCATATTTCGACGAACAGAACATGGTTTAAAGGTAGTAGGCCGAGGGATCTAAGGATCATCCCATATACGGATATCTTTGCCATCACCAACCCGAACCATCAACCCCAGCTCAAGGACCTCGCGTCATGACAAGATACTTCGCCAAAGAAGAGGACCGCTGAGGGGGTCGACATGCCAAAAACGAGGATGCTAGGTAATACTTTGCCTTCATAGCTTGCGCAACTAAGGAATTTGGCCTTTGAATTAATCGTCATCCCTGTTTTGCTAGCAGTGCCATGTTGAAAGCTCGAATATCTCGAAAAACGATCCCTCCTTTTTTAGAGCCACATATGTGCTGCCAGCTTCTCCAACAAATGGTTCGATCCTTTCCTTTTGTAGCCCACCAAAAATAACGGATGAGTGACGTTATTTTATCACAAACAGAAGTTGGTAGTAGAAAGCACTGCATGATGTTTGTCGGAATAGATTGAGGACAGATTGGATTAGAATTTCCTTTCTGGCAGTAGAGAGAAATTTTTCTTTCCAACCACTGATTTTCTTGCGCACACGGTCCTCTATATACTGAAATATAGCTCGTTTATTTCGCCCTATCAGGAAGGGTAGTCCCAGGTATCTTCCGTCAGTTGTCCCAGGCTGGACATGTAACTTTTTGCACAGCTGCTGCCTTATATCTCCAGGTACAGTTTTGGAGAAGAAAACAGTCGACTTTTGTAGGTTTACAGATTGTCCCGACATCCGACAGTAAGTGTCAGTTGTTTGCCTTATCTTTTCAGCTGCCTGGCAATTTACCTCAAAAAATAGCAGAGAATCATCCGCAAATAGAAGATGGATTATCGTTGAGCCAGATGTCCCAAAGGTTATACCCTTCCAAGAGTTTTGTGCAGCTTCGCCTCGGATCAATGATGACAAGCCCTCAGCACATAGTAGGAACAAGAAATGTGATAGCGGATCGCCTTGGGGGATTCTGCGAGTTGGTTTGAAGGGAGCTGTAGGCGATCCATTTACAAGCAGGGAAAGGGATGATGAAGTTGCACAAGTGAGGATTAGGTCCACGAATCGTTGCGGAAATGCCATCTCGTTCATTACACTTCTTAAGTATTGCCACTCCACTTGGTCAAAAGCCTTTGAGAGATCAATTTTAAGCGCCACAACACCACTGCCTTCCTGTCTGCGTACTTGCATACTATGGAATGCTTCGATTGCTATGAGCGCGTTATCCGTAATCAACCTCCCAAGGATGAAAGCACTTTGGGCCTCATCCACTACAAACCTCAAGGCGTGTTTTAGTCTGTTGGCAAGGACCTTTGATATGAGCTAATAGACTGTATTGCACAAACTAATGGGGCGAAATTTGGACACCTGCTCAGGGCTTTTGACCTTGGGAATTAAGCATATGTGGGTGGTGTTAATTGCATCAATGGTTGCATTTTCATTTAAGAATTGCAGCACCAAGCGGACAATATCATTTCCCAAAATATTCCAACACTTATGTAAGAATATCGCTTGCATACCATCGGGTCCGGAGGCTTTTGTTCCGGGTAATTGTTTTACCGCTGTATAGATTTCGTCCAGTGTGTATGGTTGTGATAGTTGGAGCTGGGTTGCCTCTGGGAGTGTTCGGAATTTTGCGTTGGTTAGGAGGTGAAGTAGTTGTGGTTCTGCTGTGAATATGCCCGCATAGTGGCTTTGTAGCATGGTGCGAATTTCGCGAACATCTTCAGTAGTTGATCCGTCTGGACGTTTTAATTGGAGAATATCATTCTGTCACCTTCTCGCACTTGCCTTATGGTGAAAATATTGGTTATTATGATCGCCTTGCTGCAGCCACTCCGCACGAGATCGTTGTTGCCAGTAAATTTTTCTTAGTTCCTCCAGGCTTAATAGCTCTTTCTTCATTCGTTGGAGTATTGACGCCGATAAGGTGATAGCCGTGGAACATCCATCTATCCGTTTCCTCAGCCTTTGAATTCTGACATCAAGATTACCGTACTTGGACTTGCTCCAGAAGACCAAAGAGTCCCTTATAGTTGTAATTGAATTACGCATTCTAGAGAAGGTATTTGGGGCCATCCATGATTGATCTACAACGTCATATGATTCTTTGTCTTACAACCAGAAGGGTTCAAATCTTGGGATGTATTGCCTCTGCATTCGTTTGCGTTCATTTTCAGAATGCCTTAGTACCAACGCCATATGGTCCGAATGTGTTGCAAGAGTGTGCTCAACTTTGCTATTTGGATATATATTCATCCAGACAAGGTTCGCGACCATCATGTCCAGCCTTTTTTCGATTATGTTGCTTTGTTGGTTGTTGCACCAGGTGAAGGGAAAACCAATAAAACCAAGATCATACAGCTCACAGTATTCCAAGCAAGTCTGGAAAGATCTCATGTGGGCAATGATGGACGGTTATCCCCTCTTTTTTATGTGCATAGAGTGCTTCATTGAAACCACCCGCGACAAGTCATGGGTGAGTGTATAAATCCTTTAAGCGTCTAAGCAAGGCTCAAGAGTGTAGGCGTTGATCATCTATCGAATTCCCATAAAACCCTGTAAACCTCCACGATGATCCATTGGTTTCCTGTATGATGCTATCAATATGCCTAATTGAATACGAGAGAATAGTGACATCAATCGACTGATCCCAAAAGAGTGCTAAGCCACCTGAGAGACCTTGTCTTTCCACAAAAAAACCTCCCTTAAAACTGAATCTTATGCGCACGTGCTCCATTCTCCTATTTACAGCCTTGGTTTCGGAGAGAAAAACCAAGGTGGGCCTGGTTGTTGGGATTAATTCGAGATACGTGTGATGCGCAGCACGTTGATAAGGTTTATACGAATTAATCATAAGGTGGACGTTATGTATGATAATATTATATGTCACATATGTCACGTAATAATATTAATTGTTACGTAAAACATCCACACGTTAAGTGATCATCGGGTATGTTCGTGGATGTATAGTGTGGTCTAAATGGAAACCCCGAATATGTAGACAGTCATATGGTCAGAGACCGCGATGGATGGGCTCAAAGTGCAGCGACCATAAAGTTACGACATCTGGTCCCCGAGGGGCGACAACCCACGTGTGGCTAGTAGATAATTATTGGCATAATAATTAAATATTGGATAATATTTAATAGGAAGATAAGGTTGAGTTTTAAATTTAAGATTAAATTTAAAACCTTATACCTATTAGATCCTTCCATCCCCTCTATATGAAGAACGCTTCACCTCCTCATATTATCAGAGTGAAGAAATCGGCTATACACAGTGTAAAAGGGAGGGTGTGCCAAGTTTTCTATAAAGCCCACACTGCCTAGCCTCTCCATCGGGTAAAGCAGTGAATTGTTGATTCCGTTCAAGGGGTGTATCAGCAATTGGTGGGAGGTCGTGAATCCTTGGATCACGCCAGATTCCTCATCAGCCGGAGCAGTTGCAGTGTACGTGTTCAGATTAACAACAACAATGGAGCAAGGTATATTTTCCGCATTTTGTTACTTTGTCCATTGATTCGATTAAACGGTCTTATTCAGGGATTTATTAAATTAAATCCAACAAGTGGTATCAGAGCAGTCCTAATCGAATCAATTTTGTTAATCTGTTCATGCTGAAAAATGGAATTTTTCTGGTGAAAAATCGTTTTTGGGGAAAAATTTTTGGTTAAGAAAAGGTTCTGTTTTTGGTATAAAGAAAACGCTCTCTGCAGTTTAGCAAAAATCGTCGCTGGTGCTGGTGGCCATCGCGTTAGATTCTGAAATCAGAGGCGCATGTTCAAACCTTGCTGCCGAATATTTCGGATGTTTTGTTTTTCTGGAATTCTTAGATTTAATATATAAATAAAACCTCCTTCGATACAGCACAAGAGGCTGCTGGCCTGGTGGCCAGCGCCTAGGCAGAGAGAAGGAGGTCCCGTGTTCGAACCTATCTCCTAAAATTTCGGTGTTTTTTTGTTCTGAGATTTTTTGGTCTTTTTATTAAATATAAAAGCTCCCTTAAATTAACACAGAAGGGGTGCTGGCCTACTGGCCAGAGCCAGTGACACCGAATGAGAGGTCCAAGGTTCGAAACTCCCTAGCAATTTTTGCTCCTGACAGATTTGGGGCTGGCCTGGCGGGTTGGGCCTTCCGTGTTCAACCCGGTTTCCAGTAGGGCTTCGGCCCAAATTCGGATTCAATCAATTAAAAAAAAAGGGATCAGATTTGGGCCTGGCGCCTAACCCAGCCCTGACCAGGATCAGAAAGGGCTTCAGCCCACTACAGTATTCAACAAAAAAAAGGGGGGGGAATCTGGAATTCAGAAACTGGGCCGGGCGGGTCTGACCCGACCCGACCCGACCCGCGCCCCAGTCCTTTTAATTTCAGTTTTTGTTATTTATGTGTATATTGTTATTATTTTGGATAAAGTAAATAATAATAATAATAATAATTATTATTATTATTTAAAGTTTATTTTCAGGAAAATAGTAATAATAACAAATTGTTGTTATTATTATTATTTTAAGGTCTCCTTTTAAAGAAAATAATAATAATGATGATGATAATTTGATTATTATTGTTATTATTATTAAAGAAAAATAGTAATAATAATAAGTAATTATTATTATTATTTTAAAGTTCTTTTAAAGGAAATAAAGTAAATAATAATGATAATAATTTGATTATTATTGTTATTATTTAAAGTTTATTAAGGAAAATAGTAATAATAATAATAAATTCTTGTTATTATTATTATTATTTTAAAGAAATCCAAAATAATGATAATCAAGTGTTATGTTAATTTCCGGTTATTGCATTATTTTGTTTATATGCATGCAATTATTTGTTTATTTATTTATTTATGCCTTATGTTTATGCATGTTAACAAATAAACAAATAAAGTTAAGGAACTTAACTCAATAAGGATCCGAATCTTGCTTGACCCGGTTTGACCGAGTTCAACCAAGTTAATTCGATGAGTTAAGTTGACTGAATTAACCAACACTTATCAATCAATGCGGTTTATACTCGTGATAGATGACTCATTGAGTTGTGATAAAAACACCGTACACATAGTTTTGTCTAAGAAAGCCGGTACTTAAGCGAGACCATTGTGACTCCACCGGTGGCCTGGAAATTATGTGGAATGGTAATACACCCTTATGGCAAGTGGGTATTACTGAATCGGTTCACTTCACACTCAATGTGACCCATCATAAGGTTATATCACTTGTTAAATTGATTGATAAAGATATTGTTTTCTTATACCGTAAGGAGAACTGAGCTTGGTTCAAGGTGGTTCTTATTTGAGCCGTAAAGAGAATCAAGCTAGTTCAAATTGGTTTAAGTAAAACAAAACGGATGTTGAGGTTAAATATGCACGGTACGTGCAAAAGGGTCAGTCAGGAAACTGCGGATCATTTAGAACCATAAAGTTACGCGACTTAGCAAATGTAGGGCTTTAATATGATCCCCTTAAAGTGCGGCAATCATATCATCGCCACTATATTTGTTATGATCGTGAAGGGCATGTATGTGTTGGAGGCAATCATTGACCGGCCCAAAGGAAGGTGTGATTGTCGAAGACACATATGAGCATGGTAGTGGACCCAAATAGGGCCGGCGGCGAAGCTTTAAAAGCGTAGGTTAACTCATCGGCCCAAAGGAAGGTGGTTAACCTGTGCTTGGAGAGCCGTCATATTGACCACTACACCCAATTGTTGGAAGGTATTGGGATGACTCCAAAGAGCCCCAATATTGGAAGACAATTGGTAGATGGAATCGGGGTTCTATTTTGATGTTTGGTTTTTATGCAGTTTAAAGATTACACGTGTTGTGTATTTAAGTCTGTTTCTTGTTTGCTTTTCAGCAATAATGTCTAACATTAAGGATATTCCTACAATGAACGGTTCAAACTATAAGCAATGGAAAGATCAATTTGAGATCTTTCTGGGGATTGCTGATCTAGACAATGCGTTACAGATAGATCCTCCAGCTGTGCTAACAGACGAAAGTACCAGTGAGGAAAAATCTCACATGTCACGCTGGCTACGATCAAATCGCATGTCTTATGATCATGCAAAAGATTATCCCGAAATGCTTCAGGAGACACGTTTCTGAGTCCACGACGGCTAAGGAATTTTTAGCCGATCTCGAGCAAAGATATGTAAAGAATGAGAAAGCCGAGGCAGGCAATCTCTTAAAGAAACCTTGCTCGAAACAGTACCGTGGAATCGACAGCATAAGGGTGCATAAAGTTATGAATGCTGTCGCCACCAATTTCGGTGGCAAGAAACGCAAAGCTGCGGAAATGGTTACTGTGCAAAAGGCAAGTCAAAAGGAAAAGGGGGTGCCTACTGCTGACACACCCAAAAGCATGACTTGTTTCTTTTGCAATAAGGAAGGACATTTAAGGAAGAATTGTACCAGTTATATATCTTGTCTCGAGAAAAAAGGTACATTCTTAGTTTGTTCTGAAGTTAATTTTGTTTCGGATATAGACACTTGGTGGGTCGATACGGGAGCCACGACTCACCTGTCTGTGACTATGCAAGGTTGCCTAAGCCATAGAAAACCAAGAGACGATAAAAGATACGTCTATTGGGGAAATGGCAGCGGCATAAAGGTTAAAGCCATCGGGCATTTCAGATTGCTGTTGACATCCGGTTTCTATCTAGATTTGCATGACACTTTTGTAGTGCCATCGTTTAAACGAAATCTTATTTTGTTTTATCGATTGGATAAAAGTGGATATTACGGTTATTTTGGAAATGAAAATTTCCAACTTTATCATGCTTCTAGATTGATTGGTCACGGTATAATGTCCGAAATTGATAAACTTTATTCAATAAATGTTGCTTCAAATCAGAAAACCTTGCATGTTGTAACGCGAAATGTTAAAGCAAAATTAACTAATGAGAATTCAGGATCACTTTGGCATCGACGTTTAGGACACGTGTCCAAAAACAGAATAGAACGTCTTGTCAAAACAGAAATTCTCAATCCTTTAGACTTAACCGACTTAGAGTCGTGTGTATTTTGTGCTAAAGGAAACAAACTAAAGTCCGAAGATATGAAGCAAATCGTGCAAATAGTCCATTAGAGTTGATTCATACCGATATTAGTGGCCCATTTCATCCGGTTACTCGAAATGGCTACTCTTATTTTATCACCTTTATTGACGACTATTCGCGATATGGCTACATATTCTTGATTAAAGAAAAAGCGCAAGCAATAGACATGTTCAAATCCTTTAAAGCTGAAGTTGAGTTACAACTCAACAAAAGGATTAAAGCCGTCATATCAGACCGTGGGGGTGAATACTACGGTCGATATGATAGATCAGGAGAACAGTGTCCAGGACCATTTGCTAAATACCTAGAGGAAAACGGAATCGTCCCTCAGTACACCATGCGTGGATCACCAAGCATGAATGGTGTAGCTGAAAGACGAAACCGTACACTTATGGACATGGTGCGTAGTATGATGAGTCAAACTACGCTACCATTATTCCTCTGGGGAGAAGCGCTTAAAGCTGCAGCTTACATCTCAACCGAGTACCAACTAAAGCGACGATAAGGACCCCTTATGAGTTATGGACTAAGCGTAAGCCTAGCCTTAACCACATAAGGGTTTGGGGTTGTCCAGCTGAGGCGAAGCCTTACAGACCAAATGAAAGAAAGCTGGACACCAAAATAGTTAGTTGCTATTTCGTTGGTTACTTAGAAAGGTCACAAGGGTATAAATTCTACGATCCCACAAGTAAAGTGTTTTTCGAGACAAATTCGGTAAAGTTCTTTGAGGATACTTTGGTTCCGGGGGGAATGATTTGCATCAGCAGATCATCGAGTTAGATGAGGCACACTCAGATGCGACAAAAATGCGAATCGAACCATCTTTTGGGGAGATAGCATCAGCAATACCCGCACCTGAGGTATCTCATCCCAGTAGTGACGCTCCACAGGAACAAGTTCATGTTCCTGAGGAAGTTACTGAAGAACCCGATGAATTGACAGCTGATGCAGTTCAGGAACCTACAGTATCTCAAGAACAAGTGCCCCTAAGGAGATCCACTCGTGAACGGAGAAACCCCATACCTAGCGACTATGTGGTGTATCTCCAAGAACACGAATTCGATATTTGTATGTTGGACGATGATCCCGAAAACGTCCAGCAAGCATTGCAATGTCGAAATTCAGAAAAGTGGATAAAGGCCATGGAAGAAGAAATAAAGTCTATGCACGACAACAAGGTATGGGATGTCGTCTCGTTGCCTAAAGGTTCGAAACCCGTTGGTTGCAAATGGATATTTAAAACCAAACGTGATTCAAAAGGCAACATAGAACGATATAAGGCTCGACTTGTTGCTAAAGGGTTTACCCAAAAGGAGGGCATAGACTATACGGAAACCTTCTCTCCAGTATCTACGAAGGATTCCTTCCGGATAATCATGGCTTTAGTGGCACACTTAGACCTTGAGCTACATCAGATGGATGTTAAGACTGCGTTCCTAAACGGAGAACTCGACGAAACCATTTACATGGTTCAACCGCCTCAATTCAAGGTGGGAGATCCAAAAGGCATGGTTTGTCGACTAAAGAAATCCATCTATGGGCTCAAGCAAGCGTCTCGACAGTGGTACTTCAAATTCGCCAAAGTGGTTGTCTCCTTCGGTTTTGAGGCAAACCAAATTGACGAATGCGTGTATCACAAGTTCAGTGGGAGCAAGTTCATATTCATGATCTTGTACGTAGATGATATACTGCCTGCAACAAACGATGTAAACATGTTGAGCGACACCAAAGCCTTTCTGAGAAAGCATTTCGAGATGAAAGACCTTGGTGAAGCCTCATATGTGTTGGGACTTGAGATACAGAGGAATCGTACCCAAGGTATCTTAGGTCTCTCACAACAGGCATACATCGAAAAGATGTTGAAGCGGTATAGCATGGATAAGTGTAAACCACTTAATACCCCTGTGGCAAGAGGAGACAAGTTTAGTCTGAAACAATGTCCCCAGACTGAGTTTGAACGTTCGGAAATGAGGAATACCCCCTATGCTTCGGTAGTAGGGAGTATAATGTATGCCCAAGTATGTACACGACCAGACTTGGCATTCATTACGGGAATGTTAGGCAGATACCTCTCTGATCCGGGCAAGGATCACTGAACCGCGGCAAAGAGGGTGCTAAAATATTTACAAGGAACAAAGCAACACGTACTGACGTATCGGAGATCTGATGAGTTAGAGATCACTGGATATACAGATTCCGATTTTGCTGGATGCTATGATAGCATGAAATCGACCTCTGGCTATGTGTTTACACTAGCCGGAGTTGCGATCTCATGGAAAAGCACGAAACAGACCTTATTGGCGTTCTCCACTATGGAGGCGGAATTCGTAGCTTACTTCCACGCATCCAATCAGTCGATATGGCTTCGCAATTTTGTCACAGGGTTGCGGGTATTGGAGACTATCTCGTCTCCAATGAGGATTTACTTTGACAGTAAAGCTGCGGTGCTATATTCAAATAACAACATAGAGATGAAGTATCTGGCTGTTAAAGAAAGAATTCTGAGTGGTCTGATCAGTATTGAGCATATCAGTACAGACTCTATGGTGGCCGACCCTTTGACTAAGGCCGTGGAACCGGTAGTGTTTCACAAGCATGTTAGCCGTATGGGTCTTAGTCTAGTTGAGGATGTTTTATCCTAGTGGGAGTCTGTAAGGTTTTTCTTGTGTTCAATAAAGTTGTTTATTTCAGACATACAGTATAATGTACATTCCGGTTATATTAAAGTTTTTTCTGCAGAAGTAATGTACATTAAGCAGTTACGGCATACATTCTGAATTCTATTGATCTCGCTAAAGAGGGCCAAGTTGGAATTAGATATGTATGATCGTCTAGCATATTAATTCCACACTACATATCCATTTCAGTATCCATGTCATTCAGTAGAATGTTAGTATCATGATTTAAGAGGGACAAGTCACTAATTCAATGTGGCGGCGTGCGGCTTAAGTCTTTTGCTAACATTTGCTGATGGACCGGAAAAGGAAAGACACACTAAGGGACATAAGGTATATGAGCTCAAAAGGGTGACATATAATCTTTAAGATACATACATAGTCCAAGTGGGAGATTGGTGGGATTAATTCGAGATACGTGTGATGCGCAGCACGTTGATAAGGTTTATACGAATTAATCATAAGGTGGACGTTATGTATGATAATATTATATGTCACATATGTCACGTAATAATATTAATTGTTACGTAAAACATCCACACGTTAAGTGATCATCGGGTATGTTCGTGGATGTATAGTGTGGTCTAAATGGAAACCCCGAATATGTAGACAGTCATATGGTCAGAGACCGCGATGGATGGGCTCAAAGTGCAGCGACCATAAAGTTACGACATCTGGTCCCCGAGGGGCGACAACTCACGTGTGGCTAGTAGATAATTATTGGCACAATAATTAAATATTGGATAATATTTAATAGGAAGATAAGGTTGAGTTTTAAATTTAAGATTAAATTTAAAACCTTATACCTATCACCTTCCATCCCCTCTATATGAAGAACGCTTCACCTCCTCATATTATCAGAGTGAAGAAATCGGCTATACACAGTGTAAAAGGGAGGGTGTGCCAAGTTTTCTATAAGGCCCACACTGCCTAGCCTCTCCATCGGGTAAAGCAGTGAATTGTTGATTCCGTTCAAGGGGTGTATCAGCAATTGGTGGGAGGTCGTGAATCCTTGGATCACGTCAGATTCTTCATCAGTCGGAGCAGTTGCAGTGTACGTGTTCAGATTAACAACAACAATGGAGCAAGGTATATTTTCCGCATTTTGTTACTTTGTCCATTGATTCGATTAAACGGTCTTATTCAGGGATTTATTAAATTAAATCCAACACTGGTAGCTCGAATTAAGCTACCTAATGGTTGAACTGACGGGGAGCGACCCAATCCCCGACAGTTCCAACTTAACAGTCATTGCACAAATCAGATTCATAGTCCGAAACACCCTTGTACCTCTTTGCATCCGGAAGTTCAGATTGCGTTGCTCTTTTCCCAGAGATGGGAGTGATATTGGTAACATCTTGCTGGGCTGAATATTGAGAGACATCTTTTGGAGGGCGGGTTGAACCTTTTCTCTTCCATTTTGCCACGTTTGCTTGACCTTCCTTGTCACTGAGCTGCAAAGTGCTATGTAGAGTAACTTCACTGCCAGTTTCACACCGGTCCATCGCGTTGCTTTTTTCAACCAGTATCGGGACCTCTCTCAAAGACTTTTGCTCATCTAATTTCTGAAAATCGTTATTCAATGTATCCTTCATATATACTTCCTCTTTTTCTGCAATAGGTCCTAAGAGCAACGGGAGTTCATTGGTACTGTTAGCTTCTGACACCTCTCCAACCAACAGGCTGCGTTCTTCCATCTTCAACCATTTGTCATAGGGGAGGGTGCCAAGTTTGGACGCTGGTACCTCTGTTTGTTGGAGAGGGCAAGCCAGAAATTGTGTGATCAAAACACCCACAATGGAAACACAGATTTGGGAGGCGTTCGTATTGTAACATACATGTGTGAATTTCCCTTCCAACAGAGGTCGTTGCCACGCGAATGAACCGACGCAAGGGCTGGTCAGTGTCTACTAGAATCCAGAATCTGAAAAATTTGTTGCCGGACGAAGCCAGTTCTCGTATTTGCATTGTTGTAATTTCATAGAATTCATGCCCTAATTTGCGAGCGACATTATTGGTTACCATTTCTATGGGAGCCCTCGAATTGCTATCCAGAAGGGACACCAACAGAAGTAATTTCCCTTTATGCTTTGAAATTGCATAATGTCTAACACTTTAATTTGATATACCGAGAGTAGCAGTTTTATTTTTTATTTTATCTTCAGTGCTTTAGTTGATAGCTTAGTTTTATCATTTAAATTTGAAACTCACAAATTTTCTCGTTTATATTTACATACTTGTTGAAACCACCCCCACCCCCCCCAACCAAAAGAGAAAAAAAAAAGCAGGGAAAAGCCCTGTGCTCTTGCCTACGTTGGTACATGTAAAGGAGTCCTAACCCTAGTATGCCAACCGAGTGCCAGCCGAGTGCCGTGTGCAAAGCAGCCTCAGTTGTCAAACTCTAGCCAACTCTAGTTTATCTTGTTGTTACAATTTGTTGCTATCATAACAACCTACTCTAACCAATAGTTGTTGTAATCTCTATCTTGGATGTGCTAGCATGTAACCGAAAACCCTAGCTAGTAGGGTGTCTATATACTCAAGTGTAAAGGCTGAATACATGTGTGAATGAAATTATATTCTTTGCCACATAATTCTTTCATGGTATCAGAGACATAATGTCTCCAACGAGTAATCTCTTCCTTCCAATGGCCGAAACATCCACCACCAAACATGGCTCCCTTGATGGAGTTATTGCTATCAATGTGGCAGCACAGCTTCCGATTAAGCTGAACAAAAACAATTTCCCTTCTTGGAAAGCACAGTTTGATGCCTTATTGTTTGGCTATGATCTTATGGGATTTCTTGATGGCACTGTGCCATGTCCCTCCAAACATACACTGGACAAGGACGGAGTAACAAAACCAAACCCAGATCACGCTATCTGGGTGCGGCAAGACAAGATGTTACTCCACGCTGTACTTGCATCAGTTACTGAAGGCGTGGTTCCTCTTATTGCCACGTCCTCGACGTCACGGGATGCATGGTCTCGTCTTCATAAGTTGTACGCGAACAAGTCACGTTCGCGTATAATGAATCTTAAGGAGAAACTCACAAACATTACATGTGATTCTCAGTCGGTTACCGATTATCTTCAGATCATCCGAAGTGTTGCAGATGAGTTAGCCCTTGTCGACACTCACCTAAGTGATGATGATATGGCCATTTTCGCTCTTAATGGTCTCGGGAGCAGCTTTCGCGACATTGCTGCTGCCATCCGCGCTCGTGATACCCCTATCTCGTTTGAAGAACTTCATGACAAGCTAGTAGAGCATGAAGCCTTCCTCAAACGTGAAGAGTCTCGTAATGGAAATATGATAACTGTGAATGCTACTCAAGCTAAGTCTGGCCGTGGTTCCAACCAAAACGGCTCGCATGGGGGATACCGTGGCCGACCTGGACAAGGTGCGTCCAAGTCATTTCCTGGCGGACCGACGGCACAGCCCAACGGCGGCTCATCTGCGGCTCACTTCAGCAACCGCTCCTCCCGCTCACCGCAAAATGGAGTAACTTGTCAGTATTGTCAGAAACGTGGTCACACTGCTCGTCAGTGCTATTCGCTCAAGCGGTCCTTGCAACAGCAGCAGCCCGAACTCCATCACACCACCTCAGGGATCCCGAAGCAAAACTGGATCCTAGACTCTGGGGCGTCACACCATGTCACCAATGACCTCAGTACACTCTCCCATCATCAGTCCTATGAGGGCCCCGACGATGTTCTCTTAGGCGATGGTTCCAGCCTTCACATCACCAACACTGGTTCTTCAATCATCTCTTCCTCTCCTAAACCTTTCTTTTTGTCTAATGTCTTGCATGTGCCTTTACTTACCAAGAACTTAATTTCAGTTTCTAAATTTTGTCAACACAACAACACTTCTATTGAATTTTTCCCGTTTTCATTTGTTGTGCAGGATCTAATCACGGGGGCGCAGCTTGCTCGCGGGCGGACCAAGGGTGATGTGTATGAATGGAATCTCCAGTCTTCACCAACTGCCTCAGCCCCGCCGTCTTCCCTCACGCCATCCGCCTCTTCCTCCAAGCAAATCTTCGCCAGTTTTAAATCGGATGTGGCAAACTGGCATCATCGTCTTGGCCACCCCTCCTCTCGTGTGTTTCAATTTCTCAGACAAAATAATGACATTTCAATTGCGTCTAGTACTCCTTTTGATAAATTTACTTGTGAATCTTGTCTTAGCAATAAAAGTCACAAATTGCCTTTTCGTCAAACTTCTGTCAGTAGTCGTGGACCACTTGATTTGATCTATTCCGATGTATGGGGGCCTTCCCCTGTTGACTCTGTTGATGGCTATCGTTATTATGTTCTTTTTGTTGATTATTACACTAAGTATGTGTGGTTATTTCCTATGTCCCACAAAAGTGAAGTGTTTGCTATTTTTCCCAAATTTAAGCGCATGGTTGAAAAATTTTTCTGTCGTTCTATTATTACGCTTTACACTGATGGGGGCACTGAATACAAAAGTCTTAAAGGGTTTTTCGAGTCTGAGGGGATACAGCACCTTGTCTCTCCCCCCTACACACCCGAACACATTGGCTCTGCTGAACGCAAAAACCGTCATGTTGTTAAAACTGGGTTGTCACTTCTGCATTTTTTGGCCTTACCTACAAAATATTGGTCTTATGCGTTTCTCACTGCAGTATACCTTATTAATCGCCTACCCACTCCTGTGTTATCCAATAAAACTCCGTACGAATCTCTTTTTTCCAAACCCCCAAATTATCACACTTTGCTTGCGTTTGGCTGTCTTTGCTACCCATGGTTGCGTCCTTATTCCGAACACAAACTCACTATGCGTTCCAAACCGTGTATCTTTGTTGGATATTCAAACACTCATCATGCCTATAAGTGTCTTGACATGACTTCAAACAGGCTTTATCTCTCTCGGCACGTTCAGTTTGTGGAGCACACCTTTCCTTGTGCCACGTTACCTTCGCCGTCTTCGTCCCCTTCTCCATCTTCTGCATGGTTTGCTTCCCCAGCCTTGGCTGCCGCTCTTCCGCCAGCTGCCGTCCTTCCGCAACCACCGTTGGTCCCTGCTGTGACTTCGCTCAGCGCACCCGCCGCTGCCCCCAGGTACCTCTCTTTATCTCCTTCCTTTCCTGCTGCTTCGGCCCCATCCCCCAGTCAGCCTAGTTTTTTCCCTCCCCCTTCAGCACCTGCCCCGCCATCCAGTACTGAGTCCCTTCCCCCTTCAGTTCAACCCATGCCGTCCCCACCTCCGGCCCCCTCTATGACCACACGATCCCGTAATAACATCTTTCGTCCCAAGCACTTTCTCGACTATGTTACTTTAAATCACATCACAAAACACCCACTTCCTACCATCCTAGAACCTACCACTGTAAAACAAGCCCTTCGTGATCCCAAATGGTGTGCTGCGATGGATGACGAGCTTGCTGCGCTTCGTCGTAATGGTACTTGGGTCCTTGTTCCACCTCCTCCCGGACATACCATTGTGGGGTGCAAATGGGTGTTTCGTATTAAATGCAACCCTGACGGCTCTGTGTCTCGGTACAAAGCCCGTCTGGTTGCAAAAGGTTTTCATCAGCGTCCTGGTATAGACTATCATGATACCTTCAGCCCGGTTGTTAAGCCCACTACGGTTCGCGTCGTCTTGTCTATCGCCTTATATCACGGGTGGTCTATTTCGCATCTTGATGTTAATAATGCTTTTCTAAATGGCCACCTAACTGAAGATGTGTATATGGCTCAACCCCCCGGGTTTATTGATGCGACTTCCCCTAAACATGTGTGTCATTTAAAGCGCTCCTTGTATGGTCTCAAACAAGCTCCTCGGGCTTGGTACACTGAGCTAAAAGTCTTTCTCTTACATTATGGATTTTCTAACTCAAAGTCTGACACTTCATTGTTTATCTATCGCTGCCAGGACACAGTTATTTATTTTCTAGTCTATGTTGATGACTTTCTTGTCACAGGAAACAGTGCCACACAAATTCGTAAGTTTGTTGATGCTTTGGGTGCCCGGTTCTCTCTTAAGGATCTTGGTCCCTTAAATTACTTCTTGGGTGTTGAGGCTGTATTCACTGCTGATGGACTCTACCTGTCATAACATAAATATATTCGTGATTTATTGGATAAATTTAATTTAGCAGGCATCAAAGACATTGCTACGCCACTGTCTTCTAGCGCGCGGCTGGTCCTAGCCGATGGTTCTCCACCTGCCGACTCCACGCAGTACCGAGGGCTCATTGGCGCTTTTCAGTATCTCCAACTCACAAGACCAGATATTTCTTTCGTGGTTAATAAGCTGGCTCAGTTCATGCATGCTCCTACTCAAACCCATTGGACTGCTGCTAAGCGTGTTCTTCGTTATCTTAAACACACTATTAATCATGGCATTCTACTTCGTCGTCGTCAACCATTTCGACTTCGTGTCTTCTCTGACGCTGATTGGGCAGGTGATCGTGACACTTATCACTCTACTACTGCCTTTATTATATTTCTCGGCGACAATCCTATTTCTTGGTGTTCTAAAAATCAACGAACAATTGCGCGGTCCTCCACTGAGGCCGAATACAGATTCGTTGCCTCTGCTGCTTCCGAGGTTACGTGGGTTGCTAATCTCATGCATGAACTCGGTCTCTCTCTTGTTCAACCTCCGACTATTTACTGCGATAACTTGGGTGCTACGTATCTGTGTGCCAACCCGGTCTTCCATAGTCGCATGAAGCACATTGCCCTTGATTATCATTTTGTGCGCGAGAAAGTCACTACGGGGGCGGTCTCTGTTGCACATGTTTCGACAATCCATCAACTTGCAGACATGCTCACAAAACCGCTTCCTAAAGCCCGGTTTACGTCTCTACGGTCCAAGATTGGCGTTTCCGATGCCACCGCCATCTTGTGGGGGCGTGTAAAGGAGTCCTAACCCTAGTATGCCAACCGAGTGCCAGCCGAGTGCCGTGTGCAAAGCAGCCTCAGTTGTCAAACTCTAGCCAAGTCTAGTTTATCTTGTTGTTACAATTTGTTGCTATCATAACAACCTACTCTAACCAATAGTTGTTGTAATCTCTATCTTGGATGTGCTAGCATGTAATCGAAAACCCTAGCTAGTAGGGTGTCTATATACTCAAGTGTAAAGGCTGAATACATATGTGAATGAAATTATATTCTTTGCCACATAATTCTTTCATTACAGATTATTCGATCCTGTTTTGATACGGATTCAAGAAAACTAACCAGGTT
This sequence comes from Eustoma russellianum, assembly GCA_036186865.1. Classification (NCBI taxonomy): domain Eukaryota; kingdom Viridiplantae; phylum Streptophyta; class Magnoliopsida; order Gentianales; family Gentianaceae; genus Eustoma; species Eustoma russellianum. Next base: position 33,656,733 of record AP025051.1, read on the forward strand.
AATATGTTTATAATCATTTTTAAGTAAATTACATTCCTGGTGAACTAGTCTTCCGCGTTTGCACAGAATCTGGGAAGGGCCTGCATTTTTTTGACCTTGAAATCACAAAGCAGCAACTTTACTAGTTGCTCTAAGGCCCGCTAAAAAGCTCATATAAGAACATGCATGATTTGTATCCTATTATGCTTTATAACGAAAAAAAATTCTCTAGGAACCATTTATTCAGGCCAATGAGATTATGCATGTGTATTACAGTTTTACCTTAATCAGTTTACATGATATAATTTCATTCGACATGATGGAAGATGTGAAGGAAATTTCATTTGATATGATGGAACATGTGACGGAGAATATGACAGAAAATATGAAGAGATGATGAGTACTGACATGTTGACAAGGCTTTTAAACTTGGGAAATAAGAGGCACACGAGAGTTGCTTGGCCCAATTTAACATAGACAAATTGGTATTGTAGATGAAATACACAAAGTCCCGAAATTTAAAGATATGGTGAATTTGTGTTAGCCTATATGACCCATCTTTTGAAGTTCAAAATTTTGTACTTGAAAGAAAATTCAAGTGGAATCGCCGGATACTCAGTTTATTGTAACTGAGGAGCTAGAAATCCTTTATAGGAATCTGAATCTTTGTGAGGATGGAAAAGAGGTGATTCCACTGCCGGCCGTCGATAAAGGTAACGATGTGTTTGGTTGGGAATTTTTCATTAAAGGTATTTGTTTGAGTTTGACTATCTTCAACTCACTCCGGCTGCCCCCACCCACCCTCAATGGTCAAACACGCTGGTCAAAGACTCCTGCCAGTCAACGCCGCCACCAGTCCTCCGCCGTTTGTCGGCGGGTCATTATTCCGGTCGTCAAATTTTTCCGGCCAATTTTTCGGTCGGCCACCTTCGATGTCCATTTCAATTCTGATACGTTCCAAACATCATCAATGGCAATCATACTCATTCCCACTTCAGTATCAAACAAATATGACTTTTATGTCCAAAACGCATATATTGGTAAACCCATACATTGTCATACTCATTCCGATTTCGATTCTGATTTCAATACCCAAGTACGAACCAAACGTGTCCCATTCACGAACTAAATGCATTATGTTTGCTGGGAAAGGCGATTTCTACAAAGGAGCCGAACATGGGTGGCTTTCTTGAGGCAATTCTGGAAACTAATCTTCGGCATGAGGGCGTCTAATGGTGGAGCAAACACTTATATATTCTACTTCAGAGATGAAAAAGAAAAAGGGGTTTTGAAAATAATCCATGGGCTTTTGAAGGAAGACTGGTCATCATGAAGGAATGTCATGGCAAAATATCCCCACATGATGTTTGATGAATGTCCGTTGTGGGTTCGGATCTATGGCCTCCCAATGGATAGAATGGATGTTCAAACAGCCAATATAATTGGAGATAGACTTGGTGGCTTTATTGGCTTAGATGCAAATGGAACTGGAATGATATTGTTAGCTCTGTCAAGAGATTTTTTTTCCATTGATTTTTGTTTGTGTATAAGTTTTATGTATAGCACAATTCTATCGTTAACTACGGTAGGTAATCAATACAATAAATATAAGAATATATCTTTCTTTGATTAATATGATTTGATTGATATCTTCCTTGATGTCCTCCTTGATAGTAGTATCTGTTATTACTCTTATCTCAAATTGAGTAGTAGCATTTGGTATTGGCGAAATCAAGTACAACATGGAGTCATCTCTCAAATGCCGCCAGCAGCCGCTGTTCGCGAAGATATCTTGATGCGCGTTGGTTTGTTAAATTATGTACATACATCTAGATGTGATAGTATAGAAGAAGTTAGCTAGTTCATGTTCGGATGAAACTACTTGTACATATGACTCATTTTTTTGTCTAATAAAGATCCAATTCCCACCAAAAAAAATTGAGTAGTAGGATCTCCCATACACAACGTGTACAATGTTGAGTTAAATACATTTTTAGCTACTGTCTTTCTGAGGATCTATGTCAACTGATCTTTAGATTTCACAAACAGAAGTTCAATAGTTCCCTCTTCAATTTTCTCCTTTATAAAGTGCTGATCTACTTTCACATGTTTGGTACCGTCATAATGTACGTGATTTTCTGAAATACAGACGGCCTTCTTGTTTTCACACATTAACTGAGTCGGAAGATTAAACAAAAAACCAATATCGCTCATTAGCTTCTTTATCCACATGATTTCCATGATTTATTTTGTAATTTTTTTGAATTCTGCTTTAGCACTAGATAGTGTCACTACCTTTTTTTCTTTTTGCTTCTCCATGTTACTATGTTCACACCCACTAGAGTGACATAACCTGACGTGGATCTTACATCATGTGGGTTATTGGTCCAATCAACATCAGCATAAGTCTGAACGTCCATATGTCTATTCTTTCTAAACATAATGGATCTTCTAGTTGTGTATTTCAGGTATCATAACATCCTCATGATTGCCTAAGTATACTACTCATGATGTTGATTCATGAACTGACTCACTACTCAAACAGCGTATGCAATGTTTAGTCTGATGTGAGACGAATATATCAACTTTTTCACTAGCCTTTGGTAATATTCATGGATTTCCAATGCAACCCCTTTTTTCATTTGGAGTTTGTGATTTATGATCATTCGAGTGTCGTTAGGCTTATCCACCATCCCCACTCCAACAAAACAAATCTAGTATGTAGTTAGGAGATGAAAATTCTTTTGTTTGATCGAAGGCTACAATCCCTATAAAATACTTCAAACCATGTAGATCTTTCATTTTGAATCCTGTAAACAAACTCTTTCGAAGCTGGATAATTTCTTTCTCGTCATTCCCTGTTATGATCATGTCATCCATATAGATTGTACCAAGTCTCCTCTTCTCTTGAAAAAAAGTATGATCGCATTACTCTGTCTATATCTATTATGTTTTATAGCCATTGTAAATCTTTCAAACCATGCACGAGGGGGCTGTTTTAGCCCATACAGAGCTTTCCTGATTTTGTACACTTCATTCCTTTCGAACTCTTCGAAAAACATGGTGGTACTTCTATATCTACATCCTCCTTCATTTCTCCATGCAAGAAGACATTCTTAACGTCGAATTGATAAAGTAGTCAGTCTTTATTTGCTGCTATTAAGAATAGTACCCTGATAGTATTAATATTTGTAACTGGAGAGAAAGTTTCTAAACAATCAATATCATATGTCTGTGTGTATTCCTTAACTACCAATCTTGCTTTGTATCATTTAATGGTGCCATCGACCTTATAATTAATGGTGAAGACACATCTGTACCCAACTGGTTTTTTCCTTCTGGCAGCATACATTTTTTTCATTTTCCATACTTTTTTAAAGCTTTCATTTTCTCATCCATGGCTTTTTGCAACTTAGATTTTTTACTTGCTCTTGTACTATCATCGGGATAGATTCTGAAAAGAGAGAGATAGAGAATACACATGCAAATAAATGCAATTGTTCCTATGGCTGTATTTACTGGGTATTTGGAATCAGAAGATACATATTCAGGTGAATACTGCTTAGGTGGTACACCTCTATTTCTCCTTAGAGGTAGGACAAAGATATGTCTTTCTTCTGAATTGTCAACTTTAGTAATACCATCATCATTCATACCATAAGAATCCGCACCAAAGTGTGATTCACTTACTTCTTGTCTAACATCTGACAAAGGAGGCTCATAAGTTGTTGGGATTAGTTCTTCGACCCTGCGTATGTTGAAAGACTCAGGCTCGATGGTTCCATATATCCGCTTTGTTGGAACAGTCTCCAAACGACTTATGTTGTTCAATCAACCTAGTGTCTCACTGAACTTCTCTCTCTGAACACTAGAGTGGTGGGTAAAAAAGATTAAGGTTCTAGGAATGTACAATCTATAGCGACATAGATTTGATGAGTGTTTATGTTGTAGCACCGATACCCAATCTAATGGTTAGTATAGTCAACAAAGACGCATTTTACTAGACAAGGATCAAGTGTTGATCGTTCAGTTTTGAGGATATGAATAAACACCGAGCCGTCAAAAACTCAGGTGGTAAGGTTAGAACGGATGGAATGATGGTTTGAGTAGTCAGGATTTGTAACGAGGTTTTGTGATAAAGCATTTTGCTGGATAGACAATTTAAGAGGTAACCAAATGTAACGACAGCGACATTGGTCATATTTCTCTTTATCGAGAAATTGACGAAGCCATACAGGAGTTTTCTCATGCATGTTCCTATGATACTACCTAACTTCGACTATCTTGTGCTAAAACATTAGCCAGGAAACATAAAATTTTCGTAAGTGCTCTTTTGAAAATTAAAAGAGCCAGATTTGTCTTTTTTCCCTTCCAGGCGATTGGAAAATAAAGAAATGAGTGAGTGTTTGATAATGAGCATTGTGGGGAGATTCGAACATCATAGCTCAGGTCATTTCAAAGAGTGTCTGATCTTTTCATTCAGCCACATTATTCTATTATGGAATATTCGGACACAAAGCTCTGTGGATCAGACCATGTGTTTTGAAAAATATTTGCATGGTTTAGTTTACGAACTCCCTTATATTGTTGGATCAAAGGATCTGTACTTTTTTTACTCAAACTGAGTACAAACCATTTGAAGAACTCAACGAATTTCTAAAACACATCTGATTTATATTTTAAATAAATATAGCCACGTCATGCAAGAGAAATCATCTACAAATACCACAAAGTACTGAAAATGGTTGTTATTCGAAACAGGAGCTTAACACCCCACACTTCAGAATGTACTAGGAAAAAAATAGAATTGACTGTTGTGCTATTTGAATGGAATATAACTCGATGACTTTTACATCAAATGCAAGATTCACATGTTATATGAGTGTGATTATTTTTAAAAAGACTCGAAAACAAAAACTTGAGATACCCAAAGGATGGGTGACCTAGACGCCTGTGCTACAACCAAAGTTGCCGGTTGACTGTTCTGTAAGCAAGCATGGTATGACTATGATGAGTCACATCATTAACATAGTAGAGGCCTCTGAGCTCGGTAGCACGCCCAATGATCTGCTTCGTAAGAATGTCCTACAAAAGGCAAAAACAGGGATGCATGAGCACCACACTATTAAGCTCCTTTATCACTTGGCTAAGTTACAATAATTTGAATGATAGTGTGGAGACATAGAGACAATTATTTAACTTCATCTGTAGAAAAAAACGATATATCCCTCTCTCTGAACTTCTACTAATTCTCCACTGGGCGTTTTAATATGAGATTTAGCGAGCATAGTTAAGTGTTAGAAATCTTTAGGGTCATGAATAATAGTCTATGTAGTTCCATAATCAAATATTCATTCATTAGATTTGACTAGACTTTTACTAGATGTAGAGCTGGTTTGATAGGCTCAAAACTGGATTATTTTTTACTATTGTGGGTTGAAAGTGTTGCCTGAATGCTTTGTTGGAGACTGATCCTCGGGTATTTGTATGTTCCAGTGGGTATTTTTTGTTAGTGAATATATTGAGCAAGCATTCAGAACTTAAAAACTTGAGAGTAAATATTCAGAATATAAAAGCTCTCGGGTTTTTCTCTTTCTTCCCTATTAAGGCACCTCCAATCCCTTTCTGCTCATTAGAAATCCTTCAAAATTCAACAACGCCTCAGGTTTCGGAATTTTACTCCACAGAAAAGCCTTGAAAGATCAAGTCAGTTGCGGACATTTATATATTAAGAAGTGTTTATGATGGAATATTTAGAGAAAACGTGTCTCTTTTTATTGTTTGAGTAGGATGTTTTCCAAATTCCAACGAACTTTTTTAGTTTGCGTTTTTGTTCCTTAATGCATGTTTAGGAGCTATGGGGGAGTGTCATGTATCATGTCTTGCTTGGGTATTGCTCCACGTGTTGAGTTGCATGACCAAAATGCTATCGTGGCATGAGTCTGCTTGAGCTGCTTGTGTCGAGTTGACCAGAGAGGCATTGTGTACCAAGTCTATGGCCGACTTGCTAACTATGGTTGAGGTGCATGGTGGCTAAGGTGACAGCTACGACAAGGCAGAGACAATAACTGAGATGACTAGCTGAGACAGAGATGACCAACCTTCAATGCCTCTGTGCTGGAAGGATTAATGGTGACCTAAAATCTCAGTCGGCACGTGAGAGGGCTTCCTACGTACTCTAGGCCGTGTCGAGTTGAATATGCATGTGGACCTGAGTGACTGACATGAACCTCAGGTGACCTGTACCCATATAAAGATCAAATAACATTGACGGTAATAGACTCAGTTGGCTAAACTTGTTGTTTTTTAGGTGATAATTTTGTCTTCATCATAACGTAAAAAAGGTGTTAGTGAAATCATAGTCAAACTAGGTTTGCGTTTGGGTCAAATATGTTAACTGCACTTCATTTGTTTTTAACAGAGCCTACTTTCCGTTAAAATTCTTAACTCACCGTTAAGGATTCTATTTTTGAAAAAACAAAGTTATAGAAGTTATGGATGCACGTTGTTAATAGTAAAATTTTAGATAAATTTTAGATACTGTCATATATAGAAATCAAAATGACGTGGGATGAGCAGATTAGGCATGACTTACTAGAGCTGTACCTCTCTGAGGACATGGTCCAGGATAGGAATTCATGGAGGCAGAGGATTAAGGTTAAGGAGGGGTAGACAGGATATAGGTCATCTTAGAGTATACTTAGATGATTAGATAGTATTTGCACTTTAGTTTGACTTCACATATTTTGTTTTGGTCTTATTCTTTCAATTATTTGTGCATGTGCATTATTATGTCTATGTTAATAGCGGAAGACTTTTGTACATATTTAAGTTGACTTTGCACTTGTTTGTTTATGGTCTGTCGTTGTTTTATATTATATGTACATATACAAGTTAGAAGTATTTTAATATCGGCAGCATCCTGTTTATATTTCTTGAATTACCTCACTAACACACTAGCACATCATAACCGTAGTATTGAGCCGTTTATATAGGTACATATAGAGCCGGGGGTCTCACTGGAAGTAAACTCTATATTCCCAGGGATAGGGGTATTGTTTGCCTGCCATTTACCCTCCCCAGACCCTAGCGACAGCTTTTGCTGTCGTTGGAAAATACTGAGTTCGATTGATTGATTGATGGTTCTTCGCATAATCAATGTTTGGTTTTTTGTGTTAATCATCTTCTTGCGTATCCTCACTATATTTTAGTACCAGAAATTGAAAATTCTAGGACTTGTTATCTTGCTACACCACTATATCTTTGTCAATGCAGGACAATTTCGTTTCCAAAAAAAATGCAGAATAATTTAAAAAATCAAAACGAAAAAAAAGTCAACTTTCCGGTATTCATTCTTGTTCTAAGACTCGGATCAATTGTTTCCCTATAGTTTTGTCAACAATCAGATGAAAGATTAGTAATAACAACAACCATAATCATAATCAGTATATCTGAACAACAACAAAAGTTATAGTTATAGTCTGGAACAGGTGGAAGGTAGTAAAACAATACCTCTGTTCCAAGAGAAAAGAGTTTGCTTGCAATGAGACTCCGGCTCTATATATACTTCCATAGATGACACAATAATAAGAGAATATGGTGTGCTAGTGTAATGAAATAAAAGATCGCTAAAAAAGAAAAAATGGATCATGAAAATATGTAATATAAGAATAACCAAAGCAAAATTGCTTTTGTGGGGAGTGGGGGGGGGGGGGTTGTTGTTGTTGAAGTCTATGGACAATTGTGTTCTATCTATTAAAAACGGCAACAACAATGCATATCCAATATAACCTAACGGCAAGCAAAAGCTCTCGTTAGGGTCTGGGGAGGGTGAGAGGCAGACAAACAATACTTTTATCAGTGAAACCTCCAACTCTATATGTACCAATATAAATGACATAATAATATGAATATGGTGTGCTAATATGTAAGTGAATGGATTTAGTAAATATAAATAGAACATCTATGATATTAAGATAGTCACAACCATGTATTTGCACAAATAATGAAAGATAAAGACAATAACAGAAAAAATGCAAAGTCAACCTAAAGTGTAGAGAGTTTCTAAGCCCTTACATATACTCTAAGGTGCCCATATATCCTACCTAAACCTCATTAACCCTAATCATATGCCTCCATGAACTCTTATCCTAGACCATGTCTTCAGAGAGGTGCAAATCTAGTAGGCCATGTCTAATCCGCTCATTCCAAGTCACTTTGAGCCTGCCTTTACTCCTCTCTCTTCTATAATGAGGTTTTCTACTGTTCTGACAGATGTCGTTGTCTGTCTCCTCTTGACATGCCCAAGCCATCTCAGTCTTCTCTCTCTTATCTTATCTACCATACTAGTCACTCCTCAAATTTCTCTAAATACCTCATTTCTGATCCGGTCTAGACTTGTATGCTCACACATCCACCTTAGCATCCTCATCTCTGCCACTTCTATCTAAACCCAATTTGTCCTTTTGGTGTCCAGCAGTCTGTTCCATGTAACATTGCTGGCCGCTCTGCCACCCTATAAAATTTTTTTTTTTAATTTAGTTGAAAAATTATTGTCACACAGCACCCCTGAGGCCGCCCTCCACATACGCCAGCCAGCCTAATCTCGGTGTGCTACATCACTATCTATGTCTTCATCCTGTTGTATAAATGATCCAACGTACTTAAACTTACTTACATGTGGTACCACTTAACCGTCGATGGTGAGATGACTATTCTCACCTTCGGCTGAGCCGCTGAAGTCGCAGTGCAGGTAATTGGTGTTAAAACGACTAATCATTAGGTCTTTTCTCTCTAAAACACTTCTCCATTGCTCTAGTCTCAAACTCAGGGTATGTCTACTTTCTGTTACTATTACAATATCGTCAGCAAAGAGTATACATTACAGAATTGCCTTTTGGATCAGCTTCGACAACTATAGAGAAGTAGAAAAAGTCAGTCAAGCGTATGAAATGTAGAAATCCCGTTAGGACAATGATCTTCAACGCCATGCCATAATCTTCTGATATCGAATCTTATGAAAAACAAATAAAAATACATAAATAAATCAGCCAATTTGCAGAAGGGAATGTGTTCTCACTCGATTTTGAGACAAAATGCCCAGATTCTTCGTGGTAAATCTTTGTCAAAAGACGGCAATTTTCAACGTTCATACATAATATGACTTGAATCTCCGCCTCTCTAAAACAATCTTTTTCCAAAGATAAGCTGATACATATTTTCTTCCGTAGATAAGGTACGATATCTATTGATTCATCGTTTGATATGTAATATATTTTCCCTTTATATCTATTATGAAAATTGAAGTTAAGAAACTTTAAATACTACCCTACACATATGTAAAACAATGTTTGGTTACGGTTGACTTATATTATTAGTTGACTTTTTATGTAATATAATTTACATTATGTTAAAAAAATCAATGAAGATAATATTTTTAAGAGATATAGTATCGAATATAACTTTACTATTAAAAAATATAATATAATGGTAATTTCAAAACATGGTCAAAAGAAAGTTACCAAACGTCAAAAGAAGCTCACTCTGATGAATTTGAAATACGAAGATTTATTTAATCGGAAAGCAAGTGACCTAATCTGATATAGAGGTAAAATTTTTACAGAGATATGTATAGACTTTTTCTATATTTAATAGCTACATATTGAAGTTGTATGTAGCCTAATATGATAGCGTTTTTATATATGTTACATTTCACTGATGATGTACTGATTTAGTTAATACAAATTTGCATATAATAAAAAAAGTAGCCATGCAAAGTCTTGGAAACTTGAATGAACTTGTAAGCGTGTGAACAACACAATCATTCATTGTTTTGAATTTTTAATTTCCTCTGTCAACAGGGTGGGTTTTTGAACAACTATAAGGTTGTTGTTTTATAACTTTAAGGTCACGTGTTCGAGCTGCGGAAATAGTCTCTTGCATAAAGTGTAGGTTAAGACTGCGTACATCGCGATCTGACTCTTCACCGGACTCTGCGTAAACGTGAGAGTCTAATACATTGAGAACGGCATTTGTTAGACTAATGTACTTCTTAATAGTTGATTAATGTAGGCTTATAATGCATTAATCTTAGAGTAAATAATTAAAGCATGTGGGAAGATCACATGGGGTTTTGAGCATGATAATAAGGTAGTCTGTAAAAGGGCAGAAGTGAAGGACCAGGATTGGTGGATTGAAGTAAAAAAAAAAGACCATTATGAAACGCAAAAGGTGCATTTTGGTCCGCGCAAGGTCGGTCTAGGATTAAAAACCCAAGGGGACGCTAAAGACGAGGGGGCATGTAACTTTGTACTATTACTAAAGAGTATTATAAAAATAATTATATTATTATTGTTTTAACATTCTGGCTGCGTTTCTTATATGATGAAGTAACTGTTGATCGACACAAGTTGACGCCATTTTTATTATGTATAATCGGAAAACAACATCTGTGTGTTTCGAACACATGGGTATGAATGCGTACATTCACTTTTCCATATCCCGCTATAGATGAAAGGCTCTAAGATAATGATGTATTATTGTTGTTGTAACAGTCTACATGGATCCCAATTAAACCTACCTCCTTCCAGTTTCAATAACTTCCCTTCTCCTACAAAATTAGGTTATTTTGTTCTAAAAACCATCACGGAGTGAGAATTACAATTAGTAATCAAGTTGACTCATATATATGCCTACATCTAAGAGCTTAAGATCTGCGGTTGATTATGGTCGTATTTCGTTCCTGGACGAAAAAAATATATGGCCACATTTATGCCTCTCGATATGGCATGGTTTAAAATTGATGGATATGTTCTTATAGACGTTAAACGATTCAATATTCCACCCTGCTAGGTAAGAACTTTAGAACCATCAACTATACAGAAATGTTATTAACCTTCAATATTCTTGAATGCATAGATATATTTATCTATTTATATGCGTGTAGGATTCATTTCTCCTTGCCTTCAGGTATAGCTCAGTTAATATTTGGGTTGAATTTGTGAAAATAATTAAGCAGTAATATGATGCAGAGGACGATTTCTTATTCATTCTTTTTCAATTCTGTATATGGTCATTATATAGCTACGACTCTTACTTTCAATCATAATCATGATAAATCATCTATACCAAGTAAATATTACATTTACGGTATTTGGCATATTCTATATTCTTCAACACTTCTCCTCAAGTTGAGTAGTGGGATCCCCAATGCTCAACTTGGACAAAACACTGAAAAAACTTCTTCTATCAACATCTTTCATAAGAATGTCAGCCAACTGGTTTACAGACAGCACATGGTAATTCAATGATGCCTCCTTCTAACTTTTCTTTTATAAAATATCGATCGAACTCCACATGTTTAGTCCAACCATGCTGCACAGAATTTTCTGAAATACTTATTACGGCAGTGTTATCACAGTATACTCTGGCGGAGCCTCCACTGAGAACCCTAGCTCACGCAATAATTTCTTAAGCCACAGCACCTCCATAACTCCCTTGGCGATTCATCTAAATTTCGCTTCAGCACTAGACAATGCAACTACTTTTTGTTTCTTACTCCGCCACGTTACAAGATTGTCACCAACACACGCGAAGTGCCTTGAAGTAGAGCGGTGATCATTCAGACTGCATCCATATGCTGCTTCTGAGGCATGTGCATGAATTGGCTCACTACCCCAACCACATACGCAATGTTAGGACAAATGTGAGCAAGATAAATCAATCGACCAACCAACCTTTATACTGACTCTGGTCTGTTGGCGGGCATCTTCAATGATCTGAAGTTTATGATTCATTACCATGAGGGTGTCACTAGGTTTACATTCTAGTATTCCGACCTCCGTCAGAAGATCCAACACATACGTCCTCTGAGATATAAAAATATCTTGTTTTGACCGCAACACCTCAATTCCAAGAAAACACTTAAGACCATCGAGGTCTTTCATCTCAAATTCGTTAAATAGATTTTGACGGAGCTGACTCATTTCCTCAGAATCATTCCCTGTAATAATCATGTCATCAACATAAACAACCAAACATGTTATCAATGTACCTCTCCGCTTGATAAACAGAGTGTGATCAGAATTACTTTGCTTATACCCATGCTTTTTCATAACTACCGTGAATCGTCCAAACTACGCCCTTGGAGATTGTTTCAAGCCATATAATGATTTGCTCAATCTACACATCTCCCCGTAGCTGAAATCATGGGTAAAACCTAGGGGTGGATCCATATACACCTCCTCTCTCAACTCTCCGTGAAGAAAGACATTCTTCACATCAAACTGACGCAGGGACCATCCTTTAGTAGCAGCGATAGAGAAACAGATGGTATCAATTGTTCCCACGGGTCAGAAGGTGTCTGAGTAATCGATGCCTAGGTCTGAGTGTACCCCTTAGCAACAAGTCTTACCATATATCTTTTCATACTTCCATCAGCCTTGTATTTGATGATGCATATCCACCGACACCCTACAGTCTTCTTTCCTGGTGGCAGGATACTCTTTTCCCAAGTGTTTTTTGTCACTAACGCACTCATTTCAGTTTCCATTGCCTTTTTCTGTTCAGGTGAGCTCTGGGCCTCATCTATATTTCTTGGGATATTCTCAGAAAATGATGTTACACTAGGAACGCCTTGACATGACCTGTAAGGTTTTATCTGGGTACATTTATTGGATACCTTGGTCCTCTTGTAATTTTCTTCGGGGAATATCTGCAAGGTGGGACACCTCTATTTGCTCGAGTAGGTAGAACTCTGACTTGAGGCTCTTCTACATGTGGCTCAACTGAAAAGTTAGTATAATCAAGGGTTAATTTAAGGGAATCAGATGAAACAGGTGAACCAGGGATGTGGGTCTTATTTTCAGGTGGAACAGTTATTTGTATATTGGAAAAATTTTGAACTTCAATATTTACCTCAGGCGGAACATCTGCACTTGGACAAGCATTCTCAAGTACTATGGTAGTATCATGTACGATATGTGGGCATCACAGATGGCGCCATCTACTTGCCCTGTCAGAACATCCGATGATCCACCAAGACTATGACACCAATTGAGGGTCTCTGGTACACACTCTCTCTCTCTCTCTGAGACCGAGACCGGTAATAGTATGCCTGCACAGCGAATGTGTAATCCATAGTAATGTATAGTCGATGGGTTTTAGGATGGAAACACCAGTACCCTTTCAAATGGGTGGCGTACCCAACAAATACACACTTCTCGGCACAGGGTCAAGTTTGGATAAGACAAATTATGGATATGGATAAAGACAGTGCAACCAAATACTCGCGAGGAAAGATTTAAAATGGAAGGGATGGATGTTTGGATGGAGAGTGCATCTAAGGGTGTTTTATGGTTGAAAATTGTAGTAGAGAGACGGTTAATGAGATAGGTGGTTGTAGCAACAGCTTTAGGCTGTGGGCTACTCTTTATTAATATTAATAAACGCACCTTTTGTGTTGGGAGGAACTTTATATTAAATGATCATGTCACGTGGCATTTCTAGGGGAACAAGGTTCTTGCGCTCAGCTACTTTATTTTGTTATGGAGTATTAGAACACTGTGTTTGATATAATAGGCCATGAGTTGTGAAAAAAGAGCAGAGCTCAGAACACTGATACTCACCCTCATTATCTGACCGTAGAATTTTGATTTGGGCATTAAACTAGGTTTTGACCATATTATAAAGCTCGATGAATTTGGAATAGACTTTGACTTGTGCTTTAAGAAATAAACACATGTCATGCATGAAAAATCATCAACAAACAACACAAAATAGCGAAACCCTGGGGCAATTGGACAAGGGGATGGACCTAAACATCCGAATGAACCAAGAGAAAACATCTGACTAACACGAGTATTATTTGAATGAAAAGACGAGCGAGTTTGCTTTGCTTGAATACATGTCTCACAATGTAATTCAGTGGAAATAGATTTAAACAAATTTGTAAATAAATGCTTGAGATACCGAAAGATGGGTGACCTGGTCGGCGATATCGTAGCCACAGTTTTCTCTTGGACCGTCCCGTTGACAAGATTAGAATGTCCCTATTGCACCATCGCTTCCACATAATACCGACCAATCCGTTCAGTACCATGACCAATGATTTTTCTCGTGCAAAGGTCCTGTAAAAGACAATGAGTGGGATATATCAGTACACGACAATTCAATTCATGGGTTGCTTGGCTAATAGACAGTAATTTTAAGAAAAAGGTCGGGACATACAAGCATTTGAAGATACGTAGGTTTGGTGTGATTTATATGGTATCCTCACTGTTTACAGGAACTATGTCACCATTAGCAGTAAGAACATGTGTTTCCTGTGGGGGTTCAATGGTGGCGAAGTCTCGGACATTATTAGTCATGGTGTCCGTGGCTCCATTATCAAAAATCCAAGAGGATGCTCTGAGATTCGGATAATTTTTGGATTGGACAGAGTGTATGTGGGCAAAATTTAAATTGGATTTGGTTAAGATTGGTTTAACCGGGTTTAATTGCCCTAGGTTAGCTCATTGGTCCGATCTCGATTTAATGGGTTGCTTCATAGTTTTTGCTTTGTGGTTTAAATGGGAAAATGGTTTTTGTTGATGGTTTACTGGGTTTAATGGTTCAACCGGTACATGTGGTTCACCGTTATTAACCTATTGATTATAAAAACCTGCAAGCGTACAACTGCGATTACAAGAAACAAAAGGGGATAAGGGTTTTTAATTCCCTTCTCCACCTTAATACTTGCTGCTTCCTTTGACTGTCCTCCTTCTCCTTCATTCGCAGCAACATTACTTTCAGCTACGGCAATGGCTGCTGCTCCTCCCCTACGTGGTCAAGTGACTCTTCTATCTTTCCACCAGTCTGGGAATCCAATCAGCTCAAAACAAACGTCTTGGCTATGACCACGTCTGCCGCATGCATTTCACGGGCTATTGGGTTTCCCATGACGATGATAGTGGCGGCGGCCCTGAGCTAGGTGATAGTGACGGCTGTGGTGGCTGCTGCTATGCGGGGCTTGATCCTCTGCCTTGCATGAGGCCGCTACCCTTCCTCTTCCTCGACTTGACTGCGTCCTTCCACCTCTCCTACCGGAGGTCATTAATCTGGCCTCCAATGATGATTCAATGGTTGAGGGTGGCCCCTTCTCCAGATACGGCAGTCTTAGTTCTTCCTTCTTCATCTCTCCGAAGACAGCTTCTGGAGTGGGAAGTGGATCCCTCTTTAAGATGTATTTCTTGATGCTTCAAACCTACTGTCAACGGCATCTAACAGTTGGAACAATATGTGTTCCTCCACCTTTTTCTGGTGTAATCCCATGTCTGTCAGATTAGTCATTGGATTGGGGTCTTTCTCATCTATAATAATCCAGATCCCACTGAGCTTGTCCCAACAAGCTTCCAAAGAGCCTTCTCCTTGTCTGACTGCACTGGCTTGTTGGCGGAGGGTGTAAATCTGCATCGAATCCACTCCAGACCGGTAAGTGGTGGCTAGGACGTACAATAGGGCCTTAGCCGATGGGTACCTGCTGACTTTAGCTATCAGATTGGTCTCAATGTTCTGGATCATCCACATAAATGCAGTTTGATCGTCTTGCTTCCATATGTCATATCCTACTTCGGTGGGTTTAGCGGGGGTGGAGGAACCCCTTTGATATGGGAGCTCCTCCCCTTTCCTCCGATTGCATTCTCCATCAGATTGGCCCAAAGGAGATAATTATCTCCATTGAGCTTGAGACCCACGTTGATGTGATCTGGAATCGGTTGAGGATTTAACTTTTGATACAATTTCATGAATTGCATGAACTCGGCTGAAAAAGGAGATGGTGAAGGGTTGCTCTAACTGCCCTCCTGTCCTTTTCCTGTTTCGACAATTTTGCCGCTGTCCATGGTGGTTCGAATAGGTACAGTATAGAATAGATACTATTCTTGATCCGGGTGACTGGCCGGAATGATCATTTGGACGATGATGATCTGATTTCTGAGTCCAAGATCAACACCGCTCTGATATCATGAAAATAATTAAACAGTAATATGATGAAGATGACGATTTCTTATTGATTCTTTTTTCATTTCTGTACATGGTCATTATATAGCTACGACTCCTACACTAATATGGTAAGTATATCAATCATAATTATGGTCAATCATCTATACAAATTAAATGTTACATTTATGGTATTTGGTATATTCTATATTCTTCAAGAGTTTGTTCTAGGAGATACAATGGTGCCGGGGCGGGCATAGGATCACCTCACCGCAAGGGGGTGCGGTGACGCGTGACCGCGCGACACGTGGCAGCAAGAGGGGGTGGTGAGGCTAGGTGAGGGTCACCCTCATTTAGCCTCACCACCCTCCCTTGGTGCCACGTGTCGCTTGGTCACAAAGGGGGTGAGGAAAGTTGGGGTGAGTAGATCTCAACCCGCCGGGGCGAGGGATTTGTCGTTTTGGTGCATGGATTCACTTCCCCTCTTTGGTAAAAGGTAGACACGACAGCCGTGGAACGCAAGTGAGATAGCAATGGATTGAAAAGTGGTGGAGGTTTGAGGGCTACGGCTACGTTGAATTTTTGTACGATTTAAGTTACGTAAGATGAAACAGTGATCTGAAATGGAGGATTTTACTTTGACTATGTCTTCTATTGCTTACTCTAGTGGTCTATTCTTTATCATTTCAGCTACACAGGTAGGGTGTATAAAGACTTCTGAGTTTTCTTCTATAGCAAGATTTTTTTTTTTTACTTTTTCGATTCTTCTTTATATTTTCACTTTTTTTTTGGTATAAAACTTGTAGATTTAAATCGACATATATTTTCAATATAATATACGTTGTTAGCAATATTTAATAGATAAAGTTCACATAAATAAGAAAATGATTTTATAGAAATCAATTACGATAGACTAAACAGCACGTTATATAATATTAAAATGAGTGTCATATTAGGGAGTTTTATATTATTTATCTTGATAGTCTAATCTATCAAATTTATGGAGTCTGAGTTTTAGTCTACCAAATTTATGGAGTCTGAGTGTCTAAAACTTAGAGGTTGTAAAGGGTTCTCAGTCTCTATAGCTCTAGAGGATATCGGGTGAGATCAGAGGAGGTTGGAAAGGAGGCAAAATATGAGGCCTCCAATCACGTCCCGCCACGTGTAAAAAAAATTCTTTTTTTAAAAAAAAAATTTGAATGTTGTGGGACCACTGACAATGTTTTTTACACGTGGCGAGACGTGATTGGAGGCCTCATATTTTGCCTCCTTTCCAACCTCCTCAGATCTCACCCCAGAGGATATCATGGTCACTGTCACTCGTGAAACTATATTGACTTGAGCCTCTGATGATCTTTATAAACCTGTCAATATTAAATCTAATAAGTTCTTGTCTCCATGACATATCTCATTGGTTTTAGATGGGGAGTTTCGAAAGAAACGTCAGAGATTCGAACCTTACCGAAGACAAGAATGTTTGAACTCACTCCAGGCTAGCTGCATAGTGTGAGAGCACTATTGGCCCGTGGAATGACCTGATAAGCTGACAGGTTGGCCCGTCGGCTGTTCCTTCGGTGCCAATGGGCTCCTTGTGATGTCACTGTGCTAACACAAACTTCTACTAATTGGCCCTAGAAACCTGATTTATATCCATACACAACATATGAGACCAAAGATGACATAGACTCTTTAATAAGTTCTTGCGTTGACGATTGCCTTGTGAATGTAGGCGAATCTAATCAGTTTATTTCTTTTGGTAATATAAAGTTAAGATTGATGAGAGATTTTTCCGGTCCATATATACATCTAGTCTCATCGAAGATTTACAGTGCAATTTACGTGTTGTTCATCAAAAGAGATTGTTGTCAACGGGATTTAAACCTAAGACCCTAAGATGAAATATACAAACTTTATCAGTTGAATCAATCAACCATCGTTGTCATCTAATCAGTCGATTCAAATGCATAAAAACAAATATAATGATTTGATACACATAATTCAAATCATGATTATTTATATAATCGTTTTAAGAGAAATATGAGTTCATCTCTTATGAGGTATATGTATGAGGAAAAAACAACAACATTATCCTATTTCTTTAAAGGCTCTCGCCTATAGCAAAGTATGAAAAGGTCGGATGTATGCAACCATACTAACGTGTTAGAAATACACAGAATTATTTCTCGATGACCTATAATGAAAATTGCGTCAAGTTGTGTCGATCAATTTCTACTTCACAAGATAAGAAACGCATCTAATTAAATGAGTCATTTTTTTATTCTATCATATTCTAAAGTCAAAGAATAGTGTATTCTTTATTCGATTGAAAATGAAAGAGATGTACGAGAGAAAAAACAAAACGAAAAATCAAGTGTGTCGAGGGTGGGGTGGGACGGGGGATAGGATCCCCTTACCGCAAGGGGAATGCGGTGACGCGTGACCGCGCGACACGTGGCAGTAAGGGGGGATGGTGAGGCTAGATGCAGGTGACCCTCATCTAGCCTCAACACCCCTCCTTGCTGTAACGTGTCGCGCGGTTACAAAAGAGATGAAGAAATTGAAGGTGAGGAGATCCCAACATGTGGGACGGAGGGATTGCTAGTTGGTTGATGATAAGAAAAAGGGACTAGACGAGTCAAATGTATTAAACGAAGCTTGAGATAGATTCTGAAGCTTCCAAAAGTGGTGTTTGTCTTATTTTTTCCAAAAATTGAACAATTCCTGATCCTCAGGCTTACTGTTTCCAAAATTTTCGGCTTTGTGTTCTCAATTGCACTCTGATTTTTGGGTTCCTTTATTTTCATTCCCCCCCCCCCCCCCCCCCTTTTTTTTTACAAGCTTTAAAGACAAATTTCTGAACGGTATTTCGTTTTCATCCTGATCAATGCAATCGTGTTAAAGTATCACTAGTCTACAACAACATATATTCAGTATATCTTAACGACAACAAAAGCTATTGATAGGATCAGGGAAATGTGAGAGACAGACAACAATACCTCCACCCCAAATGATAGAGAATTTGATTCCAATGATACACTCGACTATATATGTATCTGCATAGATAACACACTAAAAGAGATATGGTGTGCGAATGTGTTAGTGAAGGAATTTAATAAATACAAACAGAAAACTTCTGATATTAAAAAAGTCATAACCGTATAGATACACAAAAAACCTTTAGATCATATCAACTAATTCCGTACATCTATAACTCAAATATACATGAGACATGGACCCATGCTAGCCTATTAAATAATAGATCATATCAACTCATATCAACTAATCCATGTAAATCTATACCTCAAATATACATGAGACATGGAGCCACACTAGCCTATTAAATAGAAGAAACATACAATAAAAAGGCCTAAACCCAAAATATTACTTTTAAACAGTTGCAGTGTAAAATTACAACATTATATTAACAAGTGATTTCATGATGGTTCATTCAAAATTATTACTAATCTTAGTAATTACTTTTTAACTAATGAGATAAGATATAAAACGTGGAACGCGGAATGCAGATCATGATAGTAATACATGTAAAATCTAAATCGTGAAATGTGTTTTAATAGATGTGTAGGTATACAAGGCTAGACCAGATCAGAAATGAAGTGTTTCGAGAAAGGTTAGGGGAGGCTAATATAGGAGATAAGATAAGAGAGGGAAGACTGAAATGGATTGGGCATGCCAAGCAGAGACAAACAACGGCGTCTGTCAGAGCAATTAAAAGCCTCATTGTAGAGGAGAACAGGAGTAAAGGCATGCCCAAACTGAATTGGGATGAGCGGATTAGGCACGACCTACTAGATTTGCACCTCTCTGAGGACATGATCCAGGATAAGAGTTCATGGAGGCAGAGGATTAAGGTTAACGAGGTATGGGCCAGATATAGGGGCACCTTAGAGTATACTTAGGGACGTAGATAGGTGTATATACTATCTATGCAATAGGTTGACTTTGCACTTGTTTGTTTATGTTTTGTCGTTGTTTTGCATTATGTGTACAGCCTCCTCTTTGTATTTCCTGAATTACCTCACTAACACACTATCACATCATATCCCTATTATTGTGTCATTTATGCGGGTACACATAGAGACCGGGGTCTCACTGGAATCAAACTCTCCATCCCTTGAGATAGAGCTATTATTTGCCTGCCGTTTACCCTCTCCAAACCCTAGCGATAGTTTTTGCTGTCTTTGGGATATACTAGGTATGTGATGATGATGATATACTAGTTCACCCTTGTCTTTCAATATGGGGGTATGGGTCTCGAGCTTAACAACCCTCAATCCACTCTGGCTGTCTGCACCCACCCCCAATGGTCAAACAGGCAGGTCAAAGGCCCCTGTCGGTCAACGCCGTCGGTCCTCCGCCGTCCGTCGCCGGCCCGCCCACCTTCGATACACATTTCAATTCTGATACGTTCCAAACACTATCAATAACAATCATACTCATTCCCACTTCAATACCCAATAAATATGACTTTTACATCCAAATCCATATACTATCAAATTCATACATTGTCATATCCATTCTGATGCCGATTCCGATATCCAAGTACGAACCAAACGCCTCCTTAAAGTAGTTCCGGAATGGCACCAACATTAGTAGTTGATTATAATCATGCTTTTATTATTATGAGTATTATTTTTGACTTTTAGTTTATAGGAAGATATCAAAAGATTTCGTTTATTTATTTTCGAATTATCAGCTCAATCTGTATCTGGTTGGGATCTCCTAACCCCACTTTACTCATCCCCTTTGTGACCACGCGACACGTGGCAGCAAAGGGGAATGGTGACGCTAGATGTAGGTGACCCTCATCTAACCTCACCACCCTTTTACTGCCACGTATCGTACGTTCACGCGTCACCGCACCCCATTTGCGGTGAGCGGATCCTATTCCTCTGTATCTGGTTGTATGAGATATCTTTAGATAGATAATCTACTCGTTATAATTTGCGTCTGACCCAGTTTCTTTCAACGGTCATTTTTGAATGCCACTTGAGTGGACTTTTTTTTTTTGGAGGTCACTTGAGTGGACTTTGATGGAACAAACCAAATCAACTACAGTAATTCTTCTCCTCTTTAGCTGTATTTATCATTTGTTTTTTGTTTTATAATAAATTTTGCTTTCCATTTAGTTTACGTTTTCGTAGCAAGGTTTGCTCTAATTTTTCTTTTAAATAAATTGAATTTGGAAAAAAATTGGTCTAACCGGCATTGTTTACCTTTTTGCATTTTACCATTTGCAAAGTTTCAGAAAGTTATAATAATATGACATTGTTAATGAAGGGAAATTTGTCAGTTATATTTTTGTGCAGAATAATAGCTGAAATTTACCAAATACCTCCAAAATAAATTAAATCAAAAGAAGGCAAATGACTTTATTGACCACAAAATTGTCAGCAGTCTTAAGAGACTGCCACGAGCAAATGACTTTATTGGCCTCAAAATTGGCAATATCGAAAAGTTGTTTCGGAATTGATTTCGTTGATCTTAAATCCATAATGAAGGAGGTTCGACTTAGTTGTACTTTCAAAAGATTTAGATGTAAAATTATTAATTTTGTGATGATTTAGGAGTAATTACTAACCATGAGATACTTATTAACATCATTGACATCAAACACGTTCTTGACTACCTATCTTTGTCTTAATAGAGTCTTTCAGTGGGGTCCTCTTCTCCATTACTTAGAAAAAGAAGTGAGTCAGTTCAAAAAATAATTACATGGCATAGTAATTACGTAGTGTGTTACTAGTTATTTTATTACCAATAAAAAACACGTAAAGGATGTAAACTTTTGTATTTCATACAATTACTCAAATGACATATTATTTTTCAATTTTTTGTTAGTTATAAAATAACTATTAAAATATCAGATATTTAATATTAATATCCGTGGAAATGAAGGGTAGTTGATAAGATTTTAAAATGAAAAAAAAAAAAAACATGACAAGCACTCCAATTGGTTCAAATGCATATAAAACAAAATACACTCACAAAAGTGTTTAAATGTGTTCTTAGACCATACAAGAAAATAATGTCTCCAGGACATAGTCCAACTGGTTTCGGGCAGGGGTTCTCGAAAGAGAGGTCAGAGGTTCAATTCTTGCCAAAGGCAAGAAAGCCCCTTCCCAGCAAGTGCATAGTGTGAGAGCTTCTTGGCCTGTAAGCTTGCCTGCAGTGCTGGGGGCTCTTTATGCATACTACTGTGTAAATGACCAAGCTCCTGCTAGCTGGCTGTTGGGTACTTGATTTACCTCCCTACACTAAGCTCCTAGCTTCTTGGCCTGTAAGCTTGCCTACAGTGCTGGGGGCTCTTTATGCATACTACTGTGTAAATGACCAAGCTCCTGCTAGCTGGCTGTTGGGTACTTGATTTACCTCCCTACACTAAGCTCCTGCTAGCTGGCTGTTGGGTACTTGATTTACCTCCCTACACTAAGCTCCTGCTAGCTGGCTGTTGGGTACTTAATTTACCTCCCTACACTATCTTGCTCCTGCTAGCTGTCTGTTGGGTACCTGATTTACCATCCTACACTGTCTTTGGGATTGGGTGTGGCAGAAACCCTTATTGGTTGGGGTTAAACCTTTTTTAAGAAAAAAAGATGGTTGACCGTGGGCTACTGTGGGCTAGTTCAAGGTTTGATTAGCTTTGTTGGAGCAAAGTACATTTTTGTGTCTGTAGTAGAGTACCACTATTATTAGAAAGTTTCATCGTGTACACAGTTTTCAAAACGATCTGTCTTTTTTTGGATCATACGTAAATACGGAAATCTAATATATCAAGAACGCTTTTTTTAATCGCGTGCGTAGTTCTATTTTGTTGTATACTTTTTAGCTAAAAATATTGTATGACTTTCTATTTTAATTTATATTTAGAATATTTTTCAAAAATAAGAATATATTAGTAGTTAAACTCTTTATACTATGTCCGTTAACCAACTAAGAATAGATAATGACCAAGATGTTTGACTTATTTAAATTATGTTCAAGTTAAACCAAGACAATATTTTTGAGATATAGGGAGTGCTATGTTATGAATTAAAATGGAATTGATTTTATTTGATCTTTATTATACATTCTTTCAAGTATAATAAAATCAGTAATACCTTGTTGTTAGAGACATATTAACTATGTATAGGCTGCTTCAATTTAACAAAGAGCATATTCAGTAAGTAATTATTTAAAACAATATACTGGTCTGATTTAACAATTTTGATATAAATATGACATATGATAAATATCAATCAAAGAAATATATAATTTAACAAGTTTGTGTTGAAGTGGTTTACCATTTATTACATCTCTGATCAGATGCATTCTTAAACTCATCACTTTGACCAAATATCAGCCATTTCAAGATGTTGGCAGGTGCTTGCTAACTCCAAGTTAATACACATGACCATGGTTTGTAAACTACATGTTCTTATTTGAAAACCTTCAGGTTAGGTTTGAAAAATACCAGAACAATCATACCCAGTATATCTCAACGACAGCAAAAGCTATCGCTAGAGTCTAGGAAGGGTAAGAGACAGACAAACAATACTTCCATTCTAAGGGATAAAGAGTTTGATTCTAGTGACACCTCGGCTCTATATGTAACTGCATAGATAGTACAATAATATGAATATGTACTATTGAATGGATTTTATTAAATAT
The DNA here is from genome assembly GCA_036186865.1 of Eustoma russellianum. Lineage (NCBI taxonomy): Eukaryota > Viridiplantae > Streptophyta > Magnoliopsida > Gentianales > Gentianaceae > Eustoma > Eustoma russellianum. The sequence goes on from AP025051.1 coordinate 33,680,355, forward strand.
AAATCAAAAACTTCTGATATTAAAATAGTCAACAATGGATATGCACAAATAGTTGAAAGACAAAAACCAAAACAAAAAAGTGCAAGTCAACCTAAAATGTAGAGACTATCTAATCCTCTAAGTATGGTCTACGGTGTCTCTATATCATGTCTACCTCTCCTTAACTTTAATCATCTACCTGCATGAACTCTTATCCTGGACGATGTCTTGAGAGTTCATGGAGCCATTTCAAGATGTTGGCAGGAGCTTGCTAATTCCAAGTTAATACACATGACCATGGTTTGTAAACTACATGTTCTTATTTGAAAACCCTTCAGGTTAGGTTTGAAAATGATAGGTCTTACCCTGAACTTTATGTAGTCTCATTTTTGCAGTTATGGTTAGTTGTCGAATTGGTATCTAGCCGTTCTTAAGATATGTTTTACAGTGTATGATTAACTTAAATTTGCGAAAAATAAGAAAATTTATTTGACATATTACGAAGCTTAGTTACTTTAATAATATTTAGATTGAAATAAATATAAAAAGGTAACTTTGATAACTAAATAATTTAATATTTATTTACTAAAGTTAAACATCATACAAAACAACAACATTACCCCATTTCTTTAGAGTATCCTGCCTATGACAGGATATGGGGAGTCAGATTTACGCAATTATACTCATGTGTTAGACGTTGTTTTATGATAAAGTTAAATATCATACGTACTCTCTTTATTTTGGTAATCAAAACCCACTTAGTGCTAATACATGCTATTGTATCTTGTTTAATAAATCAATCATTCGTAAGTATAGATGCATTAATAAAATGAGAATGACTATTTTTGCATTCATTATGATTATTCAAACTATTTTAACACATAATACACTTGAGCAAAGAAAATGTTTACAAGTACTGAAAGAAATAATAGACCACCCCAAGAAAAATTTACATTAAAAGCTTTTTAGAAAAATGATTGGTCAAAATTAATGAAATATTCAATATACAAAATAATGATTTTCTTAATTTCAATAATTGGTTAGTTAAGCCGCAAGTATAAAACCTTCCAGTTTTGACGAGTTTCGACTGGTTCCAATCAAACTTGGAACCGTTAGTTCTTGTTTGAGTTTGAGAAATTACAACTTTAAGTTAAACATAATGTGAAATTTTAGTTTATAATTTTGGCTGTATTCTAGTTATTCAGGTTCTAATTCCGGTTAATATATTCTGATTTGGGTTTAAAACTACAAATGAACATGTTTACTAAGAGATTTCTTGTGGTATTTCGGGAGCAAATAATAAGTAACTAATAGCCAAAAAAATGATGTCATATAAAAATTTATATGTTAACAAAAGAAACTAATGATTGATCTTTAAAAAAGACAGATTTATATCTACGAATTTAATTAACTTCAAGTAACTACTCATACTTATTCAAAAAATATTATAAAATTTATGGATTACTAATTAGAATAGAGAAGAGACACCGACTTTCCGCGTTCTTCGAAGGCAAAAAGGGAATAATACAAAAGGAGGATTAAGAAAACAAAAGGGAGCATGTTTTCAAATTAAAGAGAGAAGAACAGAGAGCAAAAAAAAAAAAAAAATGCAGACCTTTTAGCAACCTTGTAGCAGACAGATTTTCTTCTGTGCAGACCCCTAAAGTCACCGCTGCTAAGCTTAAAAAGAAAATATACATACATACATACATATATATATATACATACATATATATATATATATACATATACATATATATATATATATATATATAATGTTTTCTTAAAAACAAGTTTGAAAGTAAATCTATGAATATATTAGACGGTTTTGGTAGAACTACTTAGTAATACATATGTCGGTTTTGACAGAACCACCGTGTCCCAAAATGACTTTTGACATACGACGGTTTTGTTTTTTTTAAAAAATTATTTTTCAGTTTAATTTTACGGTTGTGTGTGTCAACGAGTAATTTCTATACGTAACATTTTCTCAGTACATAATTTGTTTGATAATGTATTCATATAAAAAGACAAGTCAATATTTGTGTATACTTTTTTTACTTGCATGTTTATTAAAAAAATATATATCAATTTTTAAGGTAAAGCGAAGAAAATACAAACAAGTAAAACTGGAATAAATTAACACAAAATAAGAACGAATCAAAAAATGTACAAAAGTATGTCTGTATACAAAATGTTATACACACAACACAAATGCAATATACATATCTCAGAGGCTCCCACCGGTAAAACAACGCCTCTCACGTATAGGCCGCCATTGAGCAACTACACTACGTCTAGGTGAAACTAGATCTTCTAGTAGTTGCGATGGTGGCTGTGACTACAGGGGCAGCATATCGGGCTGCGACGGCAGTGCCAACATATTGAGTCCCTAAGATATAATGAGTATCTATATCGCTGTCTGCTCTATGCCGCGCTCTAGATCTGTGGACGCATCGTCATCGGGCACGAAAGGGGGGAGATAATCGAAAATATCAATGTCATCATTCAGACCAAATGCATTGCTGCTACCGATGGCTGGTGTCACGAATGATGTGTCATGCTACGACCATCCTACTACGTGTGCATGCCCTGACGGACAGGTCGGCTACAACTCTCCAACGTCCCCAATGTATGTATGTTCAGATGATAGCCCCTATGACTTAGGCACGATAAACTGTGGATAATACACATCCGTAGTTTGCTAGGTGGCTTCTGCTAGAGGTCTCTACAACAGAAGATGTCCTAGACCCTCCTCCCTAAGCCTCTCTGATGCAATCGTCATGCCGGTCTCGTCTCTGATGGATGTTATGATAGTAATCCGAGCAAATGTGCCTAAAAATTAAATAATAGAAAAATCATTACACAGGTAAGTTATAGTGACACAATTAAATGAAACAAAAGATGTATACATACCAGCCGTGTGAGACAAAATGTGAAACCATGAAAATCATCGTCGCCTATGCGCTCCACCCTGGGACGACCAAGCATCAAGAGTGTTCAGGTATGTACCACAGCATGTATAAGGAGTCAGCTATCAGTACACCTGTCCAGGGTATAGCTATATCGGTCTACTGGCTTGATGTCCAACTACTATAAGAATGTGGCAGGCTTCTGCGCGTAGTCGACATTTCCTATCCTATTCGCCATCTAATGGATGGCAGCCACTATGCTCTTCCTGGGTCCACACCGATGGCAACCTAGCAATAACATCTAGATTGCAAGGCATCCACAGAAAATCTCTACTAGACTGTCGAGCATATCGCGGGCAACATCCACCGTGGGGGAAACCTCTGAGAAGCTGAGGTCACTAAGCCACCAGGCTGCATGGGCCGCACCAGGCCTCATCACTAGACTCCCGATGCAGCGAGGAAGGAAGACGACAAACTTCTTACATATCCAGAACTGAAGCAGCTATAATTGCTCTACAATCTGATGCCCCCCCGTCTTTGCATGAGAGTCCTTGCATATGTTCTGGTACAAGCACGAGAGGATGGCATTGCCCTGAAATATCTATGTGCGACGATGAAATCCCAAAGTATGTAGAGGTGGACTAGCTTGCAAAGAATTCTTTCGGTTTCATAACACACCCGACAGCAAGGAGAAGATGTACGTCCTAGTCCTCTGCTGAATCTACTCATTGGATAGGTGTTCTGGTAGGATCGTCTCGGTAAACCACTCTATGAACTTTTTCCTTGATATGCAGTTGTCTGTTATATCATGCATGTCCAAAGTCCATCTAGGGCATCGGTGCACAGCTCGCGCCGCTGAGCTGGTGTGTACGTGTCTCCTGACTATTAACGGTATCACCGTCGATGCAAAAGCCAAACAGCATGGCTACACGCTGAAGCGTGATTGTGGCATTGTCTAAAGGTAAGTGAAAGAAGAGGGTCTCCTGTCACTACCTCTCCATGAATGCTTTGATCAAAGCGTGATCTATCTTAACCTTAACACACTACAACAATCTACATAGTCCCACATCCTGTATGATCGCCCTGCAACTATCAGAGAGCTCCGGATCTATGTAAAAAGATACTGTCTTAACAGGATCCAGCGTACTGTACTTACTGCTACTCCTAAGGTGGAGGGTCTTATCCTCTCGCTGAAGCGTCAACAAATCTTCAATCTCTGGTCTCAACTCACCACTAGCCATAACTAAATCTAAATGCATTACATAAAAATACCAATAACTAAATACAAACATAAATGCTATAATAAAACAAAATACGAACATACGTATGTTCATGCAATCCAAACCATTAAATAACATTAATTAAATATTACTATACATTCATGCAAATCGAAACAAGTAAATAAAAATACTTAAATAATACGATACATACATTCATGGGATCGAAATAGTACTAATCAAATATTAATATATGTTATTCTAATCGAAACAAGTAAATAACAATATTAAGAACTACTTCATATATATAAATACAATAAATGACAATAATTGACTTATGCTAAATAAATAACAATTAAATTAAATAAATAAATAACTATATGTTCACGCAACCGAGCCAAGTAAATAAAAATACTTAAATGATACTACGCATACGGTCACGCTATCGAAACAAATAAATAACACTAAATAAAATATTAATCTACACTCATACATTTGCTGTCGTTGGGATATACTGGGTTCGGATGATGATGATGATGACTCATACAATCGAAACAAGTAAATAACAATAATTAAGTATCAATTCACATATACAAATAACAATAATTGAATGTCACTAAATAAATAACAAGAAATAAATAACTCACAAGATACGAGAGATAGCTCGAGGAGATCTTCAGGTATGTTGTGAGTTGTGCGTAGATTCCGATAGAATTTCGTTGCATTGTAAAATTACGAAGGAAAAAGTTGAAATGCAAAATGAGGCCTATTTAAGTCAACCGCGTATGCATATGGCGGTTCTGTCAAAACCGCCATGTGTATACTAGTCGATTCAGTCAAAACCGCCTAATATACTTCTAGGCTTACTTCCAAACTCATTATGAAAATGGGGTTTCTTAATAAAACTACTAATTCTTTCCTCCTAAAAAAGTCACTGCTATGTTTTAATTTTTTTAATTATTATTATTATTATTATTATTATTATTATTATTATTATTATTATTATTATTATTATTATTATTATTATTATTCAAAAAATCCTACTTAAAAAACAAAATGAAAACAAAATATCTGAAGTATCCCTCTAGTTTTCCGCCGGGTGGCAGAGTAAACCGCCCTTTGCTCCCATTATATTCTACCATCTGCACACTCTCACCCCCTGCTCTTGCTTACACAAGTACTCTATAACTCATCACATTCTCTTTCCTAAATTTCTTCTCTTCTCATTTCAGACCATTATTTCTCTTCTTCTTCATCTCTATATATCTTGATATATGATCAAGAAATATGATTCAGAAGTGAGATTGACTATAGACCGGTCATATAAATTAAATTTATCATGTAGGCTCAGAATCTTTTGAAGACAAATATGTAGACTAGATATTTTGTTGACTTTATAGAAAAGGGTTGCAAAAAAGTTAGATTTTTCAGCTACTTAAAGAAGAAAAATGGCACCAGATAACAACTGGCTTTCGTTTTCACTTTCATCAATGGAGATGCCGAGCTCTTCTTCACAACAGCCTCAGATGATGCAGCGATCCGTCATTAAAGTTGCTCCTTTTGAAGCTTCTCCTACTGATGATTCTCACTATTATTATTACACTGATGCCAACTTCTATGGTAATGTTTAATTTTTTTTTATAGCAATCACTTACAACCACAACAATCATACCCATTATATCCAACGAACTATCGCTAGGGTTTCGCGGCATACAAACAATACCTCTATCCAACTTATAGTTGGATATAAAGTTGGATAGAAAGTTAGATTCTAATGAGAATCCCACCAGCAATCACTTAGATTATTACTATGTCATTTCCATGGCTATTTATTTGTGCATGTTTGTGAAATTATTTTTCGCATTTTTCTTTACCAGTGTTTTGTTTTTGTGTGTGTTTCACAAGGTTTTGTTAAAGCCCTTTATTTTTCTATTTTAATTTTTTTACTCCGTCAAGGTTCATTTATGAACCAAACATAAAGTCAAATTTTAACGGCTTTCTTAGGAAATCCTGCTCAGTTTTGCATCAGCATCATCTCACGTTTCTGTTTGCTTCCTGAGAAACTGGTTAAGGAATTTTTATTAAAAGACAAGATGATGCATAAGCATCATGCATTTCCGTTACTAATTTTCCTCTACATAAAATATGAAATCCCATTTTACTTTTACCTGCCTACACCTCAGTTCTGATTTAAACGGTACCCCTATATCCTGTGTACCCTCCTTAAACTTAATCTTTTGACCTCATAAACTCCTCTTCTGGACCATATACTCGGAGAAATGCAACTCGCTATAGTTTTAAATGTGTTGAAATTATTTTGCAGGTTGGAATAACTCAAGAATTCAAGAAGTAACACCACAAAGCAACATGAACAGCTACGACCATACCTCCATGTTCTTCATGGACCAAAACCACCCACCACCAAAGCTAGAAGATTTCTTAGGCGGTGACTCGACGGAGACTCAAGACTCGTCCTTGACTCACATATATGACCACCATGCCAACTCAGCATCTTACTTCCACAAAAACAGCGATGGCGGCCACCAAGACTTCAAATCCCTAACTGGGTTTCCGGCGTTTAGCACAAACTCGGGATCGGAAGTCGATGACTCGGCGTCGGTGGGGAGAACTCAGGTGGTTTGTGGTGGTGAGTTTAATGGTCATGACTCGTTTGAGTCGACTCGAAACGAGTTGGCGTATGCTCATTGTGGGACAAATGGGGGGTTGTCTTTGGAGGTTGCTGCTGCTGCTACGACTACTACTGGGGAGACGAATCGTAAAAGTGGTGTGGAGAAAGCCATTGTTGGTGTGGATCCTGAGGGTTGTAAGAAGATATCTGATACTTTTGGTCAAAGGACTTCAATCTACCGTGGTGTCACTCGGTACCTTTTTGTTTTTTCATTTGTTATTGATTTTTGTTTAGGTCTAGGTATTTTTTTTTTTGGTTTCTACGGAGTGATCTCTTTTTTTCATTTCTAATGAAACGAAAGACAATGTCTCGTTTGGCTTTGAAATATGATAGAATAAAACAAAATAATTCATTAAATTGGTTGTGATTCTTGTATTGTGAAACAGCAGTTGATCGACACAACATAATTTTAACCATGGACAATCGTAAAATAAATTGTGTGTTTTTCTAAAGGTTGAACTCCAACCACCAAGGGTTCCTGCCACACCCAGTCCCAAAGATAGTGTAGAGATGTAAATCAGGTACCCAACGGCTCTCTAGCAGGAGCTTAGTCATATACATAGTAGTCTGCATAAAGAGCCCCAGCACTGCAGGCAAGCCTACAGGCCAAGAAGCTCTCACACTATGGACTTGCTGGAAAGGGGGGTTTTTTTGCCTTTGGCGAGAATTGAACCCCTGACTTTCCTTTGGAAAACTCTTGCCCGGAACCATTTGAGCTATGTTCTGGGGACAAACTCTGTGTTTTTCTAACATATAGATATGGTTGTGTACATTCTGAATTCCACATATCCTGCTATATACGGGAGCCTAAGGCCATACAACTCTCACATTCTATCATAGATGGGAGCTTTTAAGTCAATAAAATAATGTTGTTGTCGAATGAAGTGCTCATCTTTTCATGCATCTTTCTTCTGATCAATCACAATAGAATGTTTCTTTATAGAATCTGGTTGAATATTTTTAAGTAAAGGAGTTATAAGTTGGACTAACAGGTGAAATAGATAATAGTTGTTTCGTGATTGTGGATATGATACTCAGAAGCTTATTTACATTTCAGGATGAAAATGACTGTTTAGATGTGAGACTCTTATAGGGAATAAATTGCACATTTCTTCTGCGACATTCTTTTTTCCCCCTTTTCTTTCTACAATACTGTGGTTGGTAGGCTTCTAATATTGTGATTTTTTTTTTCTGTTTTTATTTGGTTGATTGAAAGCAGACACAGATGGACAGGGAGATATGAAGCTCATTTGTGGGATAACAGCTGTAGGCGGGAAGGCCAAGCAAGAAAAGGGCGTCAAGGTACTCCTTTTTCCTTCTCACATTAACCTTTTTTTTTTTTTTTTTGGTGATTTGAGTTGCATATTTAAATTTTTACTGCATAAAAGCTGTGTGATTTGTGAATGATAAGAAAGTTGAATGCGAAAATCGAAACAAGGAGACATTTACTGGGGTTTGGAAGGGCGGGGCCTGGGGGTGGTTGTCCGGCTATGAGGGCTCTTTTTATTGGTATCAAATGCGAAATCGTTCGCCGGAGGGACTCACACTGTCTCATCCCCATAAAACTTTGTGGATGATGCAAATTAGATGTTCAGCGGACTCGAAGCTGTACATGGTGAACCACACAAGCTGCCTTCTACAAAATAGTAGAAATGGAGCAACTGTCCTTTACATACTAGCAGAATTATAACACCCATATTGTGTGTGTCTTCATATTCAAACCTTTGTTTTTTAGTAGCAATTCTTAACCAAATACGAATTGGATCACGGAAGAATGCGGGCTCTTTTGCGTTGAATGGAGTATTTTCTTTTTTTTCTTCAAAATCACAGCTTTTTCTTTTGATGATTGATTGAGTGATGGTATATGTATGTATAAAGTGTACTCTGCTGCGTCATCTGATATTATGAATTGGGCCGTCATTTTCCTCTTTCTTCAAGCATTGAGGAAAATATGAGTTAATAGTTTTTATAAATAGTGTTATTATTTTATTCAAAAGTTATTTTTTAAATAACGTTAAAAGCACGAGAGTAAAAAACTTTATTAGGTTGTTTGCTATATTGTAATTTACCACTTAAATATTGGTTCTAAACTGACGACACATAACTGATATATCTTAACAACAGAAAAAGCTATTGATAGAAATTTAAGTAGTTGATAGACAAATAAACAATACTAACCAATCTTAAAATAAAGGTTGGGGTGGCATTGCTGCATGAGCGTGACAGTGTCAACAGGGCTAAAGAAAACCCTTGTGATGGTCTACGTACGGACATACCTCACCTAGTCTGAACACTAATATTAGCTTTAGCTTTATATCATTTAAAGTCCAGAGATTAATATTATATACTTTCCTTTTTGCCTTTTTTTTACTCTATATTTCATGGGTCAGTAAGTCATCAATTTTCTTTGACCGAGTCTTGTCACCGCCTCCACCTCCGTCACATGAAATTTAAATGTAGTGCCCACCATTTTTTGGGACACACGCCTTTCAGTTTTCTTTCTTGAGCAAAATGCCAATAAATTCATGTGGGTTTCTACCGCTTCAGTCTCAAAAAGCTTTGTTGAGGATGCAAATTAGGAGTTCACCAGTCTTCAAGCTGGTAAGGCTTTACCAGAGACTCCTTGCGAGGTGTCTACTGCAAACCAAGCCAACAACTTTCTAACCCAATTAGGCCGGATACAGAAATCATTACTGGTCCGGACAGTAGTATTGCACCTACGTTATACGTGTCCTGGTTCGAACCTGTGTCTTTCTGGAATGATGCTCCAATGCAAGTACGAACTGAGTTATGTCTTGGACAATTTTCTTTATTTCTATTAGTCAGACTACTTTACTGTTTTGCTTTCTTTCTTTTTTTAATTCACCAAACACGTTTGCTGAGGACTGTCTTTGGCAGGATTTTTATTATTTGTTTTTTTTTCTGTTAGTAGCTATCCGTTATTGACTAACAAGGATTCTTTTCATTTTTTTGGTCGAAAGAGGGGATGGGGGTGGGTGGGATGGGGGGTTGTGGACGCTGATCTTGTAAGAATTATACAATATAACTGTCTAAATAATTCTATATTAATAAATGAATGATATCATTTTACTTTAAGAACTGGATGATCAATGTGTTTTAATTTTCTTTTTTCTCCCAAAAATGCAGCCGAGCGATGAAACCTTGAATGCATGCATTCTGCATTTCTTTTTCTTCTGTTGTATATTTTATTATTCATCTTAATGCTTAAGAGTTTGAGCATCATCTGATGTGTATCTCCTTCTTGCATGGTTTTCCTTGGTGTCCTGTCTGAATCTTCCCGCAGTTTACTTGGGTAAGTAGTTTCAGCGTAACGACCATTTTGCCCCCAGTGGTTTATGTCGCATCTCGTTACTTAGCTGAGGTTATGATGGAACTAATTTATTGACATTGAATACAGGTGGCTATGATAAGGAAGACAAGGCAGCAAGGGCCTATGACTTGGCAGCACTCAAGTACTGGGGTTCCACTGCCACCACAAATTTCCCTGTAATACATAGTGTTGATCTTTTTTTCTTCTCCATTTGGTTAATTTTGTTACATTCTTTCTGCCAAGAAATGATTGGGTAATGTTGCGTACATCAGATTACAAAACGACCCAGCCCCTCCCCAGATCCTGTGCAAATGCGGGGGCCTAGTGTACCGAGAACGTCTTTTCTGCCTTAAACTGCTTGTACCGTGAAAGAAACTTGTAGTATGAATTGGATTCTTGGACTGTGTATCTCTCAGGTTTCCAATTATACCAAGGAAATTGAGGACATGAAGCATGTGACTAAGCAAGAATTCATCGCGTCACTCCGAAGGTTTGGCAACAAAATCCATTTTAGTCTGTCATTTTGGCCTGTGTATTTTGCTATGATAAGATGCTACTTGGGTTAGCGAATATTTTAGAGCTGAGGTCTCACTGAAAGCAAACTCTCTATCCCTTGAGATGGATGTATCGTTTGCTTATCTTTCATCTTCCTCAAACCTACAGTTGGACTGTACAGAGTATGCTTCTTGTGGTTGTATTTTGCCTAATCGCTTGTTGTATTTTGCTATGATCAGACGCTACTTGGGTTACATTTTCTTGTAGAGTTCTGAACTTCTGATATAAGATTATATTTATTCAGGAAAAGTAGCGGCTTCTCTCGAGGAGCATCAATCTATAGGGGTGTGACAAGGTTAGCATTTGAAACTTTCTAGGGAACTGTTCTTTTGTATAATGTTCTCATTGCTGTTATGAAGGTCTTCTAAGTCATTCAAATCTAAGTAACTAGAGAATGTCTGTGTATATTTTCTATTGCATTTCACTTAGCTTGACACATTGTGAAGTAACAGTTGATCGACCTAGTTTGATGCATCATTATGGGTCATCAGAAAACAATCTCTGTAGGTATGGTTGCGTATATCCAACCCTCTATACCCAGACATAGGCGGGAGTCTCTAAGACAACGTGGTAATGTTGATGTTGTTAGTTGCACTATTGATTAGATAATTGTGAAACTTTTTGCAGGCATCATCAGCTGGGCCGTTGGCAAGCGAGGATCGGTCGCGTTGCAGGAAACAAGGATCTGTATCTTGGGACATTTGGTATGTCATCTTCCATTCATTTTTCCATTTCCGATGAAGTTAAGGACACACTATTCATCGGCTTTGGAACATGATGGAATGATTCTTATATTGTGAAGTAGCAGTTGATCGACATAATCTGACCCATCATTATGGGTCATCGGGAAACAATGTTTCTAACACATGAGTATGGTTGCGTACATCCGACCCTTATAATCTGCCATAAGCGAGAGACTGTAAAGCAATAATAGGGTAATGTTGTTGATTTCACTATCTATCAGTGCAATGACCTTACTTTTCTTGGCAGCTACCGAGGAAGAAGCCGCAGAGGCATATGACATTGCAGCAATAAAATTCAGGGGGGTGAATGCTGTGACCAACTTCGAAATGAATCGATACGATGTGGAAGCCATCATGAAGAGTTCGCTTCCTATTGGTGGCGCCGCGAAGCGTTTGAAAGTCTCTCTTGACTCAGATCAGAAACCATGCCTAACCAATGATCTCCATGATACTGATCACACCACCAATGGTCGTACTAGCACGATAAGCTTTTCCGCAATCCAGCCGGACACTTCCATCCCATGTGGTATCCCTTTTGATGCTACTGCACCATCTTATTACCGGCACAACCTTTTCAACCATGGTGTCTGTGCACCGGACTCGAGTGGGTCCCTGTCAACGATGCCGTCTACACCGATGTCTTTCATGCAGCCACCAGCTGAGTTCTTCATCTGGCCTCACCAATCCCAATGACTATGGAGACCTAATGATGCAGTCCCTGGTGCTTAAATTTATTGCTGACCCTTTCTGACCAGGTAGAATTTTAGCATAGAATTTTTGACGAAGTTAAGGATGTTTCTCTGCTTAAAGGAAAGGATAAAAAGGTTTAGTCTCTAGCATTAGGGTAGAAGTTAAACTTGTAAATCTTGAAGTCTTCTGAAGGCTTTCTGTTTTGGATCTAGGTTTTCATGGTTGTTTGGGGAGCTTCTCACTGTGGGAAATTATTTGATAATTTTCCAATTTTGGATTTTGTGGAAATGCTCCTGCTGGATAGGCCTGAAACTAGCATATATATGAAAAAGAAAAAGCATAAAAGGATATGGGGAAGTTAAATTTTGTCCTTGTCTCCTCTTCTTCTGCTTATTATTTTTTTTCTTTTTGTTTTTCTGTTAATGTTTTTAGCATTATTATTATTCAGTAGATATCTACCATATGGATTTCTTATGTATTGCAGATTTGGATGACGTAGTTATTACTGTAGTGATGTTTTTAGCCATACTAGATAGTTAAATTGAAGAGTAACCATTAAGCTTTGGGACTGTAGCGCCCCGCTCCCGAACCTTAACTTCGGTAGCAGTGCACCTGTCGTATCTCACTAAGTAGAATACAAAGCGTCACATCCCTGTTACACGTCAGTGTTGACATAGAATTTTTTTTTCTTTTTGCGGAAACGATAAAACACAATACTAACTTGACTTTAACGAACCTCAATAAAATAAAGACATTATTACTAGGCTGACCAGGCCATACAAGTCAAAGTCAAACGTCTAAAGGAAAAGTCTGAAAATGTCTCAAAGTACTACTGAAAAATAAAAATGTTCGTGTCACTCCAAGAACATCATAACCAGCCTGTCTTCGTCTTTGCTGCAATCATATCTACGAGTCACTCAGCCCACTCCACGACATCAGCCCCATCCTCAAGGAAGATGTAGTCATACTCAGTGTCGGTCTCACCTGGAATAGTAGGGGGTGAGTGATGGTAATCACCCAGTAGGTGCCTCTCAAAACAATACAAAGTGTACATACCTAAAAAGATACCAACACATAACACATAAAACAAGATAACATGGCTTATACGGAAAGGTAAAACACTCCATGCAAAAATGCGCAAGTACGTGATGCATGCTCAATTAACGTGTCACACGCAACGAGAATCATGTCATGCAATATGCTCCTAGACCTATATGCAATGCATTGCTCCCGGGTCCTAAATCCAGCGTCGTGGTCTCTAGCCACCACTTGTCGTTTGGACACCCACGCCCTATAGACGCAGTATGTCTCATGACACCCATGTCCTATAGACACAGTATGTCATCCCGATACCCACGCCCTATAGACGCAGTATACCTCATGCAAATGCATGTGCCATGGATGCAAGAGAAGGAAAAAAACAGTTGGACGTCATCCCCTGACGTCGATCGATCGACGTCCAACTGAGACACGTCGAACTCTCACTCAGCTGACGTCGATCGATCGATGTCCATCTGGGATACAACGATCTCTCACCTGCGGTACATCGATCGATCGATGTACTTCATCCTCTGACATTGATCGATCGATGTCACCGTTTTCCCAAGATTTTCATCATGCGATTTCTACAGCCCATTCAGCAACACCATTCTACCATTCTCACTCACACACATTTCCGTACACATATAAGCATCATAACACCACGAGGAGAATGCATCAACACAGTCATGACCGAATCAAAAGCAAAGGAATCGAATTAATAACAAAGAACCACCATAGCCACTTTGTGATACATCTACAAGATCACGATTGAATCACGAATCAAAGCACAGAAAATAAACACATTGGAGTACATCAACAAGATCATGATTGAATCAAAATAACAGAACATTAATACACATAAAATACCGTTTTGCGTATGCAATCTTCATACCATTTTGAGAGAATAAATAGTATGCACCTACCTCGATCCTAGCAAGAATTGATATATATATATATATATATATATATATATATATATATATATATATATATATATACGAGAGATGATGGTGATCTTGTTAAGGTTGTGATTTCCTTCTCTTGAGGCCTTGAATCAAAGATCTCTCTTTTCTTTTTTTCTTCTTATGGTCGAAAATTGATAGGGGAAGGGGGAAGAGGAGAGGCTGCCGTTTTGAGAGAGAGAGAGGGGATTAGGGTTAATTATGATTTTAGGGAGAGATTGGGTGTTACACCCCGTGACTTTTAAACACGACTTTCAATATGTTAGGTCAACCTTAAATGCAACTTAATTAATTTTGTAGGTTATGGGACCTAGTTACATAAAGCATAGAAGAATAAGAAAAGGGGTCAAAAGTATAATTAAGGATAATTAAGGAAATTGCCTAAAAGTCCCTACTAAAGGATAGGGAAGTTACACAATACATAGTGTAACTCCCCATTCATACAAGGGGGACGGTTAAAAGAGAGCCATAGGGGGAGAGAAACGGCTGCAGAGAAAAAGAGAGAAGAAAGAAGAGAGGAAAAGAGAGAGAAGAGAAGAAGAAGAGGAGAAGGAAAAGGAAGGAAGAAGGTCAACCTAGTTCCAATCCTTACAGAAATTCTGCCATACACTTGTAAGCGTAACTAGAAACAAAGGCAAGTAATCTTTCTATACGCTTTACGCAAATTTTGATACTTTAGGCCCTATGTTCTTACAAAGAGAAAACATGAATCACACATTAGTATTCTTGTCTTGTCTATCTTAAATGCTTTGTTATATGTAAGTCTTGTTGCTAATTGTGTAAAGTCTTGTTCTTTGGGCCATAGTTCTGAAAATAGTTGTGTGGTGCTTTGTTGTTGTCAAGCATGCCCATAAAAGTGTATATTTTGACGTGCTTATTGTCTTGCTCTACTCTTATGTTGATTGTCTACACTTAGATGTTGAGAGTAAGTGCAGGAAATTGAGAGATGAGTGATGACATTGCTGTAGTCTTGTTGTGTTGGGAAAGTTGATGAGATGTTTTGAAGGTTGTGAATGATTGAAGGCTAGAGTGGATATTGTTAGGCATGGCTAGGCATCAATTCATGTTTAGATGTGTGTTAAGTAAGATGAATCTAGATGTTAAGATGGATCTTTAAGTGTTGAAAATGAAAGGGTTGAAGAAGGAGGGTGTTGGAGAGGAAGTTACTGCAGAAAAACTGCAGTTTGGCATCGTCAGAACACTTCGAACGCCTACATTAGGCGCTCTATGTCACATTAGGCGCCTAATGTAGCGTTCAATGTGTCCTGAAGCTTTCCCGTACAGAAAAACTGCAATTTAGAACCGTCAGAACACTTCGAACGCCTACATTAGGCGCTCTATGTCACATTAGGCGCCTAATGTAGCGTTCAATGTGTCCTGAATCATCCCCGAACACTTCGAACACCTACATGAAGCGCTCTATGTCACATTAGGCGCCTCATGTAGGCGTTCAATGTCTACGGAACATCCACGAACACTTCGAACGCCTAGTATAGGCGCTCTAAGTCACTATAGGCGCTTCATGTAGCGTTCTAACTATACTGGAAGTCTCTTTGACCCTTTAGGTGCCCTATGTAGTGTAGCAACTTTATACACTTTCTTTGAACATAAAATGCAAGGGTATTTGAGGTGTAATTGAGGGATAGATGGTAAGATTGACTAAGTAAGAATAAGATTGAATCCCAAGTGAATTAGTGAGACGAACGGACTTGGAAAGATACAAACAGGGAGTGTTTGAGGTGCAAGACCGTATACTTGATATGTAAGATGAGTGTGTGGGATACCTTTATTATCTTCCATTGTTCATGAATTACAAAGTGTTTGAAAGTGTGCTAGAGTTGTAAACCTTAAGTGTGAATGAGTAGGGTTAAGTATGAATTCGAAGAGGATTCGTGATACGAAAGGGCATGAAGTGGTATGAATGAGGT
The DNA here is from genome assembly GCA_036186865.1 of Eustoma russellianum. NCBI lineage: Eukaryota > Viridiplantae > Streptophyta > Magnoliopsida > Gentianales > Gentianaceae > Eustoma > Eustoma russellianum. The sequence continues at coordinate 33,696,402 of AP025051.1, forward strand.
GTATTTGAGTAGTAAACGTTAAGTGTGGATGAGTAAAGTTAGGTATGAATCCAAAGTGAGTTAGCAAAATGAAAGAGCACAAAATGGTACGAAAAGGGTGTGTTTGAGGAAGTATGAACGAGCAAGGTTAAGTGTGAACTCGAGATGATTTCGTAATACGAAGGGACATGAAATGATACGAGCAGAATGTGATAGGGGTTCATGACTTTGTACTTGATATGTAAAGTGTGTGTGCATGTTTATACGTTTGATATGATGTTACATGAGCATTCTGCATCATGACATGGGCACTTGCATTTGATTTGAGAATTGCTTTGCGAAAGAACATGTGTTTACAAGAAAAGCTTGAAGTTTTCGAAAGACAAGATGGCTGCTGGTTGATCGCAGGGTATAAAAGTCACGCCTGCGAAAGCAGGGTATAAAAGCGTGATCTGTGAATCAACAGCAGGGTATAAAGTATTTTATGGGGCCGTGGACCTATCAGCACGGAAAATAAAGTTATTTTATGGGGCCGTGGACCTTTCAGCACGGATATATGATATATGTAATGGGGCCGTGGACCTTTCAGCACGGATATATGATATATGTAATGGGGCCGTGGACCTTTCAGCACGGGGTATAAAGTTATATGTTATGGGGCCGTGGACCTTTCAGCACGGGGTATAAAGTTCTGTTTGCTGTGGACTGATCACCCACAGGGTATAAAAATCTGCTACGCGAAGAATATGATATGTAAAGTGATGAAATGTTTTGTGAAATGACATGCATGACATGTTTATGAAAGAAGACATATGCATGGGTGTTGTGTGTGATTTTAAAGAAGTACATGCATCATGATACACGGAGCATAAGAATTGACATGCAAGAAACGTGACTAGTTTATGACTTGCTATGTGATACGTTGTTTTAATACATGTTGGTTCTCATATCTGTGTACATATATGTGCTTTATCTGCTTTGAGGAATTCTTATTAAGATGCTATTTGCTAACCCGAGCACCTTATTTTTGGGCAATGTTTTATACACTGGTGACTCGACGTGTGTGATTCCGTAAGGTGTATAGACGGGTTACTTGCTGGCGATAATTTCGCTAAGAACAATTACTCTGTTCCTTTTCAGGTGAGCCTGAATATGAGTTGATATTTGTTGAAGACGACGGCGAGTGGGCTCAATGGGATGATGGACATGGGAATAGATAGATGTTGGTCTACTTATTTCAGTTTGGAAAACTCATTTGTTGTTATGTTGATCTAAAACTTATGTTGGCGAGAGGAACAAACATCTTTTAATTCCGCTGCATTTTATGGATGTTTTATTGACGATGAAGGTTTAAATTTTATGACGTTTCCGCTGGTTTTTATCTTACATTATGAAGGATGTACGCTTGATCTGCTTGACGCTTCGTAGTTCTCATAGTAGGCTACGGCGGGTGCACTGGTTCCGATGACGGTATCGGGCCGGGGCGCTACAGGTGGTATCAGAGCCTAGGCTTCAGATCTATCTCGGAAACTTAGGTTCATGATCTTATAGCAAGTTAAGATGTGATTTTCCCTTAAGTTTGATCCTTAGGTATAAGTGATGATTTTCTAGAGTCTAAGTATGATCTGGGTTGGGTGTGTGCGAGCGCGTATATCATTTAAATTTCTATAATAATTTAAATTTTCAGACCCCATTGATCTCTTGGTTGCAACTTTGTGATGCCTTTCTGAAGTATTACGTGCCCAAGACAGCGATCTTAGACAAGATAAGGGCGTTCGACGGGCTAAAACAGAGTCGGATGATAATGTCGGAGTATGCCGACCATGCCCATGCTTTGGGTAAGTTCGCTCCTGCGATTATGCCTGATAATCGCTTAAAGATGACAAAGTTCGAACGAGTTTTGGACTCAAGAATTCAGTCAAACAATTGTAAATGCATGGATGAGAACATACGAGGACATGATGGATGCATGTTTTCACGTCGAGAGTGATTTCCGCAGAGTGGCGGCAAGAAAGGCCGATGCAGGATACTCCGACAAAGGTAAGAGGTTAAGAGAAGAGATTTGAGTTGGTGGCAGGCCAGGACGTTGAATCAAGGTTCTGAAGAGAAGCTCGGTTGAGCAAATTTCATAGACCCCCACAACAGAATTTAGTTGTACAGCAGGTTGAAAGAGTTCGTCGCACTTCAATAAGGGTCATGTCGGCGAATGTAGGAAGTTGGAAAGAGCATGTTATTGATGCGGACAGGTGGGAAACCTTATTTGAGATTGCTCAGAGATGAGAAAGAATGCTCTGGGAGAAGTCGCTCAGTAGCCGAGGACGAATGTCCGCGTCAATGTCATGATTGCCATGGATATTGGAAGTCGCCGATGTGGTATGAGGTACAATTTTAGTGAACAAGATATTCACCAATGTACTCTTCATAGCGGCGTGAACCCCTCTTTTATGGCAAAGGGATTTGTTAAGCGCCTTTGTGGTTCACCAGAATAGTCGGAGATTCCATACTGTGTCCAAGCCTCCAAGATCAAATTACGATTTCACATCAACATTGACTATCGATTAAAACAAGTGACAGTTAAGAATTCTGTGATGGAAGGTATAACCTTTCAAGGGAATTGCTGTTGATTGAAGGAAGTTGAACTTATTACCAAGTGGTCTAGATCTACGAATGACACCGAAGTCGGCGTTTCTTGGGTCTAGCTAGTTATTATGGGAAGTTTGTCGAGGGATTCTCGACAATAGCGATGTTTCTCAATTGCCTTACTCAAAAGAAGTCCAAGTTTGAGTGGACGGCATAATGCGAGAAAAGCTTCACGGAGCGTGAGAGGAGGTTAACCATAGCTCCAGTATTGGCTCAACCTTCTGGTACTGATGGGTTTGTGATATGTAGTGATTGTGTCGAAAAACAGTCTAGGTACGTAAACTATAGCGTAAGTTATGACTTTCCATCCAAATTGAGTTGAGATGATACTCCACTTGTAGACTGTGTTTTGATGCAATACGAACGAGATATCGCGTATGCCTCAGGACAGCTAAACATGAGACAGCTAAGACGGTTGGAACTATAAAAGGACTACGACTTGACCATTAATTACCATCCAGGGAAAGCTAATAGAGTGGCCAATGTATTAAGCAGAAAATCTAACTATGCGCGATAGTCACCACTTGAGTGGGAAATAGAAGAATTTAGCTTGGATTCGGTTTGATTCTATAGTTAATGTTTTCACAACATTGACCGTTACCTTGAGTTTGATGGATGTGTGAAAAAAGCGCAAAAAAGAAAAATAAGACTGTGGGTGATATTGCTGGGAAACTGAGGTATAGTTAGGTTGATGGATTTCAAACCAATGAGGATGGGAGCTTATGTTTAGAGGAAAAATGTGTGTATCTGATTTGGATGTGTTAAGGAAAGAAAATTTTTGCAAGGGCTCGCAGCTCAAGGTTATCGATACATTCTGGTAGCACCAGAATGTGTAGGGATCTCTGACAATATTATTGATGGTGTGAGATGAAGAGGCATATTGTGGACTTTATTGAGAGATATGTGGTGTGTCAGCAAGTTGAGTGTGAACACCAGCAACCTGGTGGATTAGTGATGTCGTTGGAGAGTCCAGAGTAGAAATAGGAACGTATTAGGATGGACTTTGTGGCTGCTTTACAAAAAAAAATGGATATAACATGATTGTGGGGATTGTGGATTGGTTAACCAAGGTTGCACATTTTATACCTATCTTAAGGGATATATCTCTTGATAAGTTGATTAATTTAGATATAGGTAACACTGTCAACTTGCATGGTGTTCCAATGAACATATCGTCTGACCGAGATCAATAGTTTATTCCCAAGCTCTGGATGATATTTTGGAGTTTAACAAAATTAATGATGAGTACACCCTATCACCCTCAGACAAATGGATAATCTGAAGGGACTATTCAGACCATCGAGGACTTGTTAAGAGATTGCATCCTAATTTCAAAAGGAGTTGAGATGGAATGGTGAAGTTAATGGGGTTATCTAATAATAACAGTCACCACAGTGCAATCGGTATGACTCCCTTCGAAACGCTGTATGGACGGAGTGCGGGGTCCCCGGTTTATTAGGGTGAAGCCGATGTGAGGACCATCACCGAACCTGGACTATTGGAGAAAACATTAGGAAGGGTGAGAATCACTCAAGACTCAAGTTGGCTCAGGGCCGCAACAAAAGTTGGGTGGATTATAAACAAAGGCCTTTGGAGTTTAACGTAGGTGAAAAGGTTTATTTAAAAGTATCACCTACGAAGGGTATTGTGAGATTTGGAATCAAAGGCAAGTTAAGCCGTTTTATTAATCCTTACGAGATACATGAGGAAGCGGGAGATTTTGCATTACCTCTGGTATTGCCACAAGTCCATAACGTATTCCACGTATCATAGTTAAGAAAGTACATGACGAATCCAAGACATGTGCTTGAAGCACGACCTTTGAAACTCAACGACGACGTTACTTACGAAGAGATACCCATGAAAACGTAAATCGAAAGGACCCAGTGTTGAGGAAGCAGGTGATCCCTTATGTGAATGTCAAGTGGAGCAAACACACGGAATGTGAGGCCACTTAGGAACTCGAAGAACAAATGCGAGGGAAGTATCCTCAATTTTGTGACTACAGTACGCAAGTTTCGAGGACGAAACTTTTTGTAAGGGGGGTGGAATGTTACACCCCGTGACTTTTAAGCACGACTTTCAATATGTTAGGTCAACCTTAAATGCAACTTAATTAATTTTGTAGGTTATGGGACTAGTTACATAAAGCATAGAAGAATAAGAAAAGGGGTCAAAAGTATAATTAAGGATAATTAAGGAAATTGCCTAAAAGTCCCTACTAAAGGATAGGGAAGTTACACAATACATAGTGTAACTCCCCATTTCATACAAGGGGGACGGTTAAAAGAGAGCCATAGGGGGAGAGAAACGGCTGCAGAGAAAAAGAGAGAAGAAAGAAGAGAGGAAAAGAGAGAGAAGAGAAGAAGAAGAGGAGAAGGAAAAGGAAGGAAGAAAGGTCAACCTAGTTCCAATCCTTACAGAAATTCTGCCATACACTTGTAAGCGTAACTAGAAACAAAGGCAAGTAATCTTTCTATACGCTTTACGCAAATTTTGATACTTTAGGCCCTATGTTCTTACAAAGAGAAAACATGAATCACACATTAGTATTCTTGTCTTGTCTATCTTAAATGCTTTGTTATATGTAAGTCTTGTTGCTAATTGTGTAAAGTCTTGTTCTTTGGGCCATAGTTCTGAAATAGTTGTGTGGTGCTTTGTTGTTGTCAAGCATGCCCATAAAGTGTATATTTTGACGTGCTTATTGTCTTGCTCTACTCTTATGTTGATTGTCTACACTTAGATGTTGAGAGTAAGTGCAGGAAATTGAGAGATGAGTGATGACATTGCTGTAGTCTTGTTGTGTTGGGAAAGTTGATGAGATGTTTTGAAGGTTGTGAATGATTGAAGGCTAGAGTGGATATTGTTAGGCATGGCTAGGCATCAATTCATGTTTAGATGTGTGTTAAGTAAGATGAATCTAGATGTTAAGATGGATCTTTAAGTGTTGAAAATGAAAGGGTTGAAGAAGGAGGGTGTTGGAGAGGAAGTTACTGCAGAAAAACTGCAGTTTGGCATCGTCAGAACACTTCGAACGCCTACATTAGGCGCTCTATGTCACATTAGGCGCCTAATGTAGCGTTCAATGTGTCCTGAAGCTTTCCCGTACAGAAAAACTGCAATTTAGAACCGTCAGAACACTTCGAACGCCTACATTAGGCGCTCTATGTCACATTAGGCGCCTAATGTAGCGTTCAATGTGTCCTGAATCATCCCCGAACACTTCGAACACCTACATGAAGCGCTCTATGTCACATTAGGCGCCTCATGTAGGCGTTCAATGTCTACGGAACATCCACGAACACTTCGAACGCCTAGTATAGGCGCTCTAAGTCACTATAGGCGCTTCATGTAGCGTTCTAACTATACTGGAAGTCCTCTTTGACCCTTTAGGTGCCCTATGTAAGTGTAGCAACTTTATACACTTTCTTTGAACATAAATGCAAGGGTATTTGAGGTGTAATTGAGGGATAGATGGTAAGATTGACTAAGTAAGAATAAGATTGAATCCCAAGTGAATTAGTGAGACGAACGGACTTGGAAAGATACAAACAGGGAGTGTTTGAGGTGCAAGACCGTATACTTGATATGTAAGATGAGTGTGTGGGATACCTTTATTATCTTCCATTGTTCATGAATTACAAAGTGTTTGAAAGTGTGCTAGAGTTGTAAACCTTAAGTGTGAATGAGTAGGGTTAAGTATGAATTCGAAGAGGATTCGTGATACGAAAGGGCATGAAATGGTATGAATGAGGTGTATTTGAGTAGTAAACGTTAAGTGTGGATGAGTAAAGTTAGGTATGAATCCAAAGTGAGTTAGCAAAATGAAAGAGCACAAAATGGTACGAAAAGGGTGTGTTTGAGGAAGTATGAACGAGCAAGGTTAAGTGTGAACTCGAGATGATTTCGTAATACGAAGGGACATGAAATGATACGAGCAGAATGTGATAGGGGTTCATGACTTTGTACTTGATATGTAAAGTGTGTGTGCATGTTTATACGTTTGATATGATGTTACATGAGCATTCTGCATCATGACATGGGCACTTGCATTTGATTTGAGAATTGCTTTGCGAAAAAACATGTGTTTACAAGAAAAGTTTGAAGTTTTCGAAAGACAAGATGGCTGCTGGTTGATCGCAGGGTATAAAAGTCACGCCTGCGAAAGCAGGGTATAAAAGCGTGATCTGTGAATCAACAGCAGGGTATAAAGTATTTTATGGGGGCCGTGGACCTATCAGCACGGAAAATAAAGTTATTTTATGGGGCCGTGGACCTTTCAGCACGGATATATGATATATGTAATGGGGCCGTGGACCTTTCAGCACGGATATATGATATATGTAATGGGGCCGTGGACCTTTCAGCACGGGGTATAAAGTTATATGTTATGGGGCTGTGGACCTTTCAGCACGGGGTATAAAGTTCTGTTTGCTGTGGACTGATCACCCACAGGGTATAAAGTTCTGCTACGCGAAGAATATGATATGTAAAGTGATGAAATGTTTTGTGAAATGACATGCATGACATGTTTATGAAAGAAGACATATGCATGGGTGTTGTGTGTGATTTTAAAGAAGTACATGCATCATGATACACAGAGCATAAGAATTGACATGCAAGAAACGTGACTAGTTTATGACTTGCTATGTGATACGTTGTTTTAATACATGTTGGTTCTCATATCTGTGTACATATATGTGCTTTATCTGCTTTGAGGAATTCTTATTAAGATGCTATTTGCTAACCCGAGCACCTTATTTTTGGGCAATGTTTTATACACTGGTGACTCGACGTGTGTGATTCCGTAAGGTGTATAGACGGGTTACTTGCTGGTGATAATTTCGCTAAGAACAATTACTCTGTTCCTTTTCAGGTGAGCCTGAATATGAGTTGATATTTGTTGAAGACGACGGCGAGTGGGCTCAATGGGATGATGGACATGGGAATAGATAGATGTTGGTCTACTTATTTCAGTTTGGAAAACTCATTTGTTGTTATGTTGATCTAAAACTTATGTTGGCGAGAGGAACAAACATCTTTTAATTCCGCTGCATTTATGGATGTTTTATTGACGATAAAGGTTTAAATTTTATGACGTTTCCGCTGGTTTTTATCTTACATTATGAAGGATGTACGCTTGATCTGCTTGACGCTTCGTAGTTCTCATAGTAGGCTACGGCGGGTGCACTGGTTCCGATGACGGTATCGGGCCGGGGCGCTACATTGGGGAAGATAAGGGTGATGAGTAAGAAAATTTAGGAAGAAGATTGACTAATTAATTAGGATTGGATTTAGTTATTTTAAATATTTTATTATTTTTTCTTAACCTTTTTTTGGTCACACGGATATAAACATCATACCCCCCTTACAAAAAGTTTCGACCCCAAAACTTGCCGTACCTTACTCAAAGAGATGGGGATAGCGGTCGCGCATCTGCTCTTCTAGTTCCCATGTCGCTTCATTCTCCCGATGGTTGCTCCATTGAACTTTGACATAGGGAATAATTCTTCTTCTCAGCTCTTGATCCTTCCGGTCAAGAATTCTGATCGGTACCTCTTCATAGGAAGCATCGGGCCTGATCTTAAGTGGCTGAGTATCTAGTACATGACTTGGGTCGGATACGTACCTCCTCAACTGTGAGACGTGGAATACGTTGTGCACCTGAGCCAGCATCGGGGGTAACGCTAGTCTGTAGGCCAAGTCTCCAACCCTCTCGAGTATCTCATAAGGTCCAATATAACGAGGCTTCAACTTCCCTTTAACCCCAAAACGTGTCACACCTTTCATGGGTGATACCTTAAGGTAGACCTTTTTTCCTTCCTCGAACTCCAAGGGTCGTCTCTTCATGTCGGCCCAACTCTTGCTTCTATCCTGAGCCGTCTTAAGACGTTCGCGAATCAGTTTTACCTTTTCTCTAGTTTGCTCAATTATCTCAGGGGCCGTCAACACACGCTCGCCAACCTCGTCCAAGTGAACAGGTGACCTACACTTACGTCCATACAAGGCCTCAAATGGTGCCATGCCTATGGCACTGTGATGGCTGTTATTATAGGAGAACTCAATCAACTTAAGCATGATGTCCCAGTTCCCCTTAAAATCTAATGCGCACGCCCTCAGCATGTCCTCCAAGGTCTGAATGGTCCTCTCAGACTGACCATCGGTCTGAGGGTGGAAGGCAGTGCTCAATCGTAGTTCAGTCCCCATTTTCTTCTGACAGGCTGCCCAGAACAGAGATGTAAACTTCGGATCACGATCAGATACTATGCTGACTGGCACTCCATGAAGGCAAACAATATTGTCGATGTATATAGTTACCAACCTCTCCATTGTAAGTCCGGTAGGGATAGGTAAGAAATGAGCAGACTTAGTCAATCGATCCACGATTACCCATATCACATCATTCCCATTTCTTGTCTTCGGAAGTCCAACCACAAAGTCCATTCTCACATGCTCCCACTTCCATTCGGGTATCTCTATTGATCGCATCAATCCACCCGGTCTCTGATGTTTTGTCTTAACTTGCTGGCAAACAAGACACCTTTCCACAAACTCAGCAATGTGCCTCTTCATGCCATTCCACCAATAATGTCTCTTCAGATCATTATACACTTTCGTAGCACCAGGGTGGATAGACAGTTTCGAGTTATGTGCTTCTTTCAACAACTCCCTCCTGAGTTCCTCAACATCCGGTACGCACAACCTTCCTTGGTACCACATACTGCTGTCATCATGAACCTGAAATCGATCTACCTGGCTGGTTAGCATTCTTTCTCGGATATCCCTAATTGCGGCGTCATCTTTCTGTGCTTGCTTAATCTGATCTACCAAAGTTGGAGTGGTAATTAGTGTCGCCAGAACATCTGCAGTAGAATCCACAAGATCCAAGTCAAACTCTGCCATTTCCTTTTCTAGAGTCGCCTGCCGAGCGTGGTTCGATTTCCTACTTAAGGCATCAGCAACTCGATTGGCCTTCCCTGGATGATAGTTGATGATCAAATCATAATCTTTCAATAACTCTAACCATCTCCTTTGGCGCATGTTCAACTCCTTTTGTGTGAACAGATACTTAAGGCTTTTATGGTCAGTGAACACCTCGCACTTCACTCCATATTAGTAGTGGCGCCAGATTTTCAGTGCGAACACCACCGTTGCTAACTCCAGATCATGTGTCGGATAGTTCTGCTCATATGGCGTTAGCTGTCTTGAAGCATACGCAATGACTTTGCCATTTTGCATTAACACGCATCCTGAAATACAAAAGTTAGACCACATCTTTAATTGTATACAAAACCAACTTGGAATTATATACATTTACCTAGCCCGTTCTTAGAGGCGTCACTATAAATGCCAAACCCTTCTGACGCGGAGGGCTGAGCAAGAACAGGGGCTGTGATCAGTCTCCTTTTTAATTCAGCGAAACTCTGTTCGCACTCGGCGGTCCATTCAAACTTCGACTTCTTCTGTGTCAGTCGGCTCAGAGGCACTGCAATAGATGAGAAGCCCTCGACAAACTTCCTATAGTACCCAGGCAGACCGAGAAGGCTCCTTACTTCAGTCACATTAGTGGGTTTAGGCCACTCGGTGATCGCCTCTACCTTCTTTGGATCCACAGAAATCCCTTCTTCGGAGACCACATGACCCAAAAAGGCTACGTTTTTCAACCAAAACTCACATTTACTGAACTTGGCATACAATTTGCTTCTCCGAAGGGTCTCTAGAACCTCCCTCAAATGCTCAGCATGAGTCTCTTCGTCAGGGGAGTATACCAGAATATCATCAATGAACACTAGAACGAACTTATCTAATTGTTTCCGAAATACTGTGTTCATTAGGTCCATAAAAACGGCTGGGGCGTTAGTTAATCCAAAAGGCATAACCAGAAATTCGTAGTGGCCATAACATTTTCGGAAAGCGGTCTTGGCTGTATCTCTTGATTTGATCCTCAATTGATGGTAACCGGATCGCAGATCAATTTTGGAAAATACTCTAGCCCCCTGAAAGGAATTCGTTAGTGGTGCAATTTAACGAGTAACCGAAAAGTCTAAATTATAACTCCAACTTATCGTTACCCGTAGCTGATCAAAGAGATCCTCGATTCGAGGTAATGGATACTTGTTCTTGATGGTGATCTTGTTGAGCTCCCGGTAATCTATGCATAATCTCATGCTCCCATCCTTCTTCTTCACGAACAGGACTGGAGCACCCCAAGGTGATACATTGGGTCGAATAAATTTACGATCCAACAGTTCCTATAACTGCTCCTTCAACTCCTTGAGCTCTGCTGGAGCCATGCGGTAGGGTGCCCTAGAAATGGGTTCAGCACCGGGTACAAGATTGATCTCGAACTCTACTTCTCTTTCTGGGGGTAGTCCGGGTAGCTCTTCCGGGATGACGTCTGTAAATTCCTTTACTAAAGGAATTTGGTCAATCTGTGGGACCTCATGCTCGGCACCCATGGAGAAAACCAAAAACCCTTATCTTCCTTTCTTTAGTGCTCGAAAAGCCTGAGCCGCAGTCAGATAAAGCTTCTGGGGTGTCTTCTTCAATTTAGGGTTCCCTTGAAAGGTAGTTTCCCACAACTCAGGTGTCTTCATGTTGTCCTGAAGTTGCCGGCAATCAATATTGGCATGATACCTTGCCAAGAAGTCCATGCCCAGAATAACGTCAAAGCCGTGCATCTGGATCGGTATCAAGGTCGCAGAGAACTGCAGATCGTTAATCTCCAATTCACATCCCTTGTAATGATGATGGGATACAAGTACTTGGCCGCTAGCGGCTTGTATACGGTAGGGAGTCTCAAGCCATTCGGGGAGAACATCCAGATTCTTGGCAAACCTCTTTGCCATAAACGAGTGACTCGCCCCACTATCGAACAGAATATTGGCTGGCACTTTGTTAATTAGAATCACACCTACCACATTCAAGGTTTAGCGCACAACATGCCATAACAATACATAGAATTTAATCCAACTTCGAAATTAAATACTTAAATAAATATACCCGTAACCACGTCGCCTGACTCCTCAACCTCTGCATCTGTCATAGCGTGGACCCGAGCATTGGTCCGGCCTCATCCTCCTTGCTGTGCCTGAGTCTGCGGATTTGTCTGAGCTGGTGCAGAGCACTCCCTAGCTAGATGTCCTTGTTTCCCACAATTATAGCAAACCCTCTGAGCTTTCCAACATTGCCTCGGATGAGTACGTCCGCACAGTGTACACTGTGAGGCAGGTGCCACAGCTCTCACTGGCTGCGCATCGGTCGGTGTTGGTTCCTCAATCATCGGTGTCTGATTTACTGCACTCTGCTGTCGCTCTGATCGGAATGGTTGCCCGGACTGAGGGCGTTGGGGCACCTTCAACCATCTTCCTGATTTGCCCGTATGCAAATCCTCACGAGGTCTCTTAAGTCTCTCCAGTGCAGCAGCCCTATCCAAGTTCCTCTCAACACGTCTGCATACTTCCAGCAGTCCCTCAAATGTCGTGGGCTCCGCACAAACAATAGCCTGCTGGATGCGAAAGCTCAAACCGGTCTGGAACTTCAGCATCTTGGCCTCCTCATTGTCCATGATACATGACATATACTGACCCAGCTCGTGAAACTTCTCAAAATACTAATCGACTATCATGGATCCCTGCGTCAGCATCTGGAACTTTGTCATCCTTCTCGGAATGGCGCTGCCCGGAACATAGTGCTTCTTATACTCCTCCACAAATTGCTCCCAAGTCACCGGTGGAGTCAATCTGCGCTTCACCCCATTCCACCATCTTTCAGCCTCCCCTTCCAGGAATGGGGTCGTCGTCTCCACTTTCAGATTCGCAGGTACCTGTATCAGCCTTATTTGTTCGGTCACATTTTTGAGCCAGATCTCGGCTTCCTCAGGCCGAGTGGTACCCCTGAACATCGGTATCCGGGAGTTCTGCATCTCCCTGTAGTAGAACCGCAAGCCTTGCTGTGGGGTGGTGGTGGTTGTTGCTGTTGCTGTTGAGTCTGCTGAAGTATCTGGGCAATCTGTGCCTGCTGTTGTGCCATCTGCGTGTACTGTTGCGCCATCTGCGTCTGCTGGTGAGCTATCAAGGCCGTCAGATTGGCCAGCGTATCAGCTAGGTTTTGGGGAATCGCCCCTTGCCCACGACGCTCGTCTCCGTCATGTCCACCATTCCCTGATAATTCACGTCGTGGTGGAATTGTCTGTAGACAGGTTAAAACATGTTATACAAAATTTTGACTTGCGAGTATCGTAAAGAGGTACAAGAGTGGAGGGCAAAAAGGGGAACCTATCACGTATACTTACTAACGGCACACACCATCCGAAACCCTAGTCATAGCTTATGTCTACTTCATTTTATTTGAGTTAAAATCTCATTTGAAAACAGATTGTCACTTATTCTAGGGGTGATTAACTAATTTCACGTTCCCGAGGCGTAACTGAAGCCTGAGCTCTGATACCAACTGTAGCGCCCGCTCCCGAGCCCTAACCTCGGTAGCAGTGCACCCGCCGTATCTCACTAAGGAGAATACAAAGCGTCACATCCACCTGTTACATGTCAGTGCTGACATAGATTTTTTTTTTTCTTTTTGCGGAAACGATAAAACACAATACTAACTTGACTTTAACGAACCTCAATAAAATAAAGACATTATTACTAGGCTGACCAGGCCATACGAGTCAAAGTCAAATGTCTAAAGGAAAAGTCTGAAAATGTCTCAAAGTACCACTGAAAAATAAAAATGTCCGTGTCACCCCAAGAACATCATAACCAGCCCGTCTCCGTCCTTGCTGCAATCATATCTACGAGTCACTCAGCCCACTCCACGACATCAGCCCCATCCTCAAGGAAGATGTAGTCATACCCAGTGTCGGTCTCACCTGGAATAGTAGGGGGTGAGTGATGGTAATCACCCAGTAGGTACCTCTCAAAACAATACAAAGCGTACATACCCAAAAAGATGCCAACAAATAACGCATAAAACAAGATAACATGGCTTATACGGAAAGGTAAAACACTCCACCCAAAAATGTGCAAGTACGTGATGCATGCTCAATTAACGTGTCACACGCAACGAGAATCATGTCATGCAATATGTTCCTAGACCTATATGCAATGCATGCTCCCGGGTCCTAAATCCAGCGTCGTGGTCTCTAGCCACCACTTGCCGTTTGGACACCCACGCCCTATAGACGCAGTATGTCTCATGACACCCATGCCCTATAGACACAGTATGTCATCCCGATACCCACGCCCTATAGACGCAGTATACCTCATGCAAATGCACGTGCCATGGATGCAAGAGAAGGAAAAAAAACAGTTGGACGTCATCCCCTGACGTCGATCGATCGACGTCCAACTGAGACACGTCGAACTCTCACTCAGCTGACGTCGATCGATCGATGTCCATCTGGGATACAACGATCTCTCACCCGCGGTACATCGATCGATCGATGTACTTCATCCTCTGACATTGATCGATCGATGTCACCGTTTTCCCAAGATTTTCATCCTGCGATTTCTGCAGCCCATTCAGCAACACCATTCTAAAATTCTCACTCACACACATTTCCGTACACATATATAAGCATCATATCACCACGAGGAGAATGCATCAACACAGTCATGACCGAATCAAAAGCAAAGGAATCGAATTAATAACAAAGAACCACCATAGCCACTTTGTGATACATCTACAACATCACGGTTGAATCACGAATCGATGCACATAAAATAAACACATTGGAGTACATCAACAAGATCATGATTGAATCAAAATAACAGAACATCAATACACATAAAATACCGTTTTGAGTATGCAATCTTCATACCATTTTGAGGGAATAAATAGTATGCACAGACCTCGATCCTAGCAAGAATTGATATATATATATATATATATACAAGAGATGATGGTGATCTTGTTAAGGTTGTGATTTCCTTCTCTTGAAGCCTTGAATCAAAGATCTCTCTTTTCTTTTTTTCTTCTTATGGCCAAAATTTGATAGGGGAAAGGGGAAGAGGAGAGGCTGCCGTTTTTGAGAGAGAGAGGGAGGGAATTAGGGTTAATTATGATTTTAGGGAGAGATTGAGGGAAGATAAGGGTGATGAGTGAGAAAATTTAGGAAGAAGGTTGACTAATTAATTAGGATAGGATTTAGTTATTTTAAATATTTTATTATTTTTTTTCTTTTCCTTTTTTTTGTCACACGGATATAACAGGGACATTCTAAATAAGTAACTTGAAAAAGAAAAAAAAAGGAGGGGGGGCTCACACTCAATGAACTCATTGAGTATTGAGACGGTTGGAACCTTCAAGGTCAAATATGGATTCAACAAGCTAAACCGTTTGTGAATAGTTCGATTCGTATTTGATTTGAGGTTTGTTAATTTTAATTAAATGAGTCGAGTTTGATTATCTAATGAGATTTGTTTACTAGAACAAGTCGAATTGTTCGTGAATAGTTGGTTCGTTCAAAGAGTTATAGCGTTTTCAAGTCAAATTTGAACAGATTTTAAAGCTTGTTACAGCAAGAAGTTGAGTCAAACTGTTTGTTAAACTAACCGAATTTGAATTTAAAAATATAATATTTGATTCGATTTGGTCCGTTAACATTCTTAGATATGAAATTTTGCATCTATAAAAAGGGACTCACAATCATAGGGTCGTCCCCACCTTGACAACTCCAATTCCGATCATAATTTTTTTGGGCAAAACGGATCTTTCATTTATATTCACAAAAAAAAACATTTACAGGTATTGGACCACTCATTGACCCTTCCCTACACAAAAACACTGTCCGAAGCCTATTAAAAGCCTCACCCGACCCAATCATCCCATGCAACCTTTAAAAAGACAAACGGCTGAATTCTGCTAGTTTTTACTTCTCATGCCTTCATTTCCACCTCCCACCTATCTCTAGATGCATCTAGCCAACGCCACGTTTATCCACATTAAATGCATTAATTGACGCCTATATTTCTTTCTCTTTATTCTCCGAAGCGTTAGCCTGGAGAATTCCGTCCGTTTCCTTGATAATTCTCCTGTAAACCTCGTATGATGAGGGCATTTGGTCGATTCTACCGTGTGCCAGTTGGTTCCTCCAGAACCAGGCATGACACACCTTCTCTGAAGAGGTAAGGCCAATTGTCCTTGGAGTCCTTCGAAGTTTGCTGCCCCAGGCTCCTGATGTTGACATCTATCCACTTCGGTTCATCCGAGCTATGGAAGAACTCTTTCCATTTCCCTGTCGGCAGCAGCATCTTCCAGGTGTTTCTTATCTATTTACAGTCTCTTAGGGCATGCATGATAGATTCACTACGATTTTTACACATCTTGCATTCATCATTCTCCATCAGACCTCTCTTGTGGAGCTCTTTCGTTGTTGGGAGTCTATGTTGTTTAATCTGCTATAGAAGAAGGGTACCCCTCTGTGGTCCCTTCAGTTTCCAAAGCCATTTCCACTCTTGGCTTTTGTCTCCTGCTGCTTGTTCTTCTTGCATGTCGTAAGCTATGCTTGTCCTGAACCTGTTACCAGTGAAAATGCCCTACGTCCCCTGCTGGTCAGTATTTTGTCCGCTGGCATGATCAGTAGCATTGGATTGGTAAACCTGTCTCAGGATTTTGGCTGTGAGCCTCAGGATCCTCCAAATGTATGATGTGTTCCTTTTTTTGTTGCTATTGCCGTTCATCAAACGGATCCGCATATTTTGCCTTCAGCACTTTGGCCCAAAGTGCCTTTCCCTCTACCACCATTCTCCAGCCCAGTTTAGTGAGGAGGGCTAGGTTCATTCTTTTGAGATTTTTTTTGCCTAGACCGCCCTCCTTCTTCGGAGTGCAAACCGTTTTCCATGCTTTTGGGTGTGCTTTTTTCTCCCCAGACAAATCTCCCCAGAGAAAACCCCTGTTAATTCTGTCAATTTTATTGAGAGTGTCATCTGGTGTTTTAGCTGTCTGCATATGATAGAGGGGTATCATTGAGGTCACTGATTGTACTAGTATCATCCTTGCTGCTTTGGATAGAGTTCTCATCTTCCATGCACTAAGCTTGTTTCTGACTCTATCCACAATATGTTGAAAGGTGTCCTTAGTTACCCTGCCATGTAATAGAGGAATCCCCAAATATTTCCCCAAATTATCACACCTAGGTATGCCAAACTTCTCACTTAGCCTTTGCTGTAGTTCTCGGTGCAAATTAGGGGAAAAGTAGACTACCGACTTGCTCATGTTTACTTTCTGTCCTGACCAAAGGCAGAAGATCTAGAGAGTCTTAGTCATGATCTCCGCTTGCCTTTCAGTTGCTTCCTCAAAAAGGAAGAGATCATCCGCGAACATCAAGTGTGATATCATAGGCCCCTGCTTGGTCACCTTGATGGGTTTCCACTACTTAGTAGATGCCATTTCTTTTAATTGTTGTCCCAAGACCTCTATGCAGAGAACAAACAGATATGGGGCAAGAGGATCTCCTTGTCTAAGGCTCCGTGTTGGGTTGAATCCCTCCCCCAGGTCCCCATTCCATATCACCTGTAGAGTAGCTGATCTTAGGCAGAACATTATCAAGTTGGTCATTGTGTGATTAAACCCTACCTTAGGTAGGATCCCCCTAAGGAAGTGCCAGTCCACCCTGTCATAGGCCTTCTCTAGGTCCACTTTCATCGTCATGTATCCCTTCGTTCCTCTCTTCAGTCTCATCGTATGAACTAGTTCCTGGGCCACACCACATTGTCTATCCCTTGTCTGCCTGGGATAAAGCTGGATTGCGTCTCATCCATGAGCTTAGGTAGGATCAGCTTGAGTCTGTTTGCTATCACCTTTGAAATCACTTTGAAAAGTACATTGCATAAGGAGATAGGTCTGAATTGTGATATTAGTTCTGGTCTCTCTTGCTTGGGGATGAGGGTGATCAGGACTTTATTTAGATTATTGTCAAAAGCTCCCTGCCTAAAAATTTCCTGTACAAAGCCAATCAACCCAGGTCCCACGACGTCCTAGAATTTCTGATAAAAAGCTGGAGAAATTCCATCTGGCTCAGGAGATTTGTGGGGACTCAACTGGAAAACTGCCTTCTTAATTTCCCTTTTACTTGGTTCTCTGTTTAGGATGGCAGTTTCCTTTTTAGGTATTGAGGGAAATTTAATTGCCTGCTCAGTAGTCTGTAGGTCAAGTTGAGCAGTATACAGATCTTTATAATATCCAACCGCTAAAGCTTTGAGTCATTCCTGGTCGTCACTCCGTGTCCCAGTTTGGTCTTTAAGCATGGTTATGTGGTTTCTCCTTCTTTTGTTGACCCTTGTCAAATGAAAGTATTTTGTGTTCCTTTCCCCGCATTTTAGCCAATCCACCTTGGCTTTCTGGAACCAGTGAAGCTCCTCTTGTTCCAGAATCTGGTTGTACTCGTAGATCAGGTTCCCCTCCAGGTTGTGCGGAAAGCTGGATCCATGCTTGGCCAGAGCAGACTGGATCCACTACAACCGGGCTAGACATCTCTTTTTTTAACAAAAATATACCCAAAGACTTCATCATTACATACCCTAGCCCTCTCCATGAGTCTACTGTGGTTCACAGCAATTGGGTCATTCGTGTTCCATGCTGCCTCCACCAAAGGCCAGAAGCTTGGATGGGTCATCCAAGCCAGTTGGAATCTGTTTGGGGCTCTTGATGTCTTCATGATCTCCTTTCCTATATTCAGGCAGAAGGGGTGGTGATCTGAGTGGGTTCTAGGTAGGTGCTGAATTCTGGCTTCCTCAAATCTGAACTGCCATATTCTATTGGACCAAGCCCGATCCAATCTTTCCATAATATTCCCCTCCAGCCTCCTCGAGTTAGTCCAGGTATATTCTGGACCCGAAAAACCAAGATCAAGAAGCTCACATTTGTTGATCATTTTGCCAAGCTCCTGCAGCCCTTTATCTTTAACTCTCTTCCCCCCTTTCTTGTCTGCTTGCGCCAGCACCTCATTGCAGTCTCTAATTATCACCCATCGAATACGTAGATCTGTTCCCATGAACTGCAATTGGTCCCATAGTTGTTTCCTCTCCTGTATATCTGGAGAGGCATAAATGAAAGATATCATCGAATCCACCTTGTTATCTTTCATGACTGCCATGTTCAGAAACTGCTTATGGAAGTTTATAACTTCAAGATCCAGTCTAGTCTCGTCCCAGAAGCACCAGATACCTCATTTAAAACCCACTGTCTCTACTGCTGCCATCTTAGTGAAGTTGAAAGCATTTAGGATTCTGCCTGCTTCTTCACTGCTGGTGCTGGTTTCCAACAAGCAAAGTATTACAGGTCTGTGATTTCTTAGGATTTCTTTCATGTTCCTATAGAATTTAGGGGAACACGCGCCCCTACAGTTCCACAGTATTATCTTCATTGACATAAGAAAGGTTGAAGGTTGAGCTCGTTCTCAGTCTGCATTTCACCGCTCTCTTGCTTATTTATCTCCATGTTTAAATCTTGTTGACATATGTAAGAGATTCCTGGGCTCTTAAAGTTATCCTCAATATCCATACGGGGGAGTTTGCTGTTATCCCCCTCCTGTATTTGGTCAGGAGGTTTAGCTTTGAATTCCATGTTTGAGGGTTGGGTGGTCGTGTGCTGAATTTGTGGGGCATTATGTTTGGTGTTAGGTTTAAGGGTTTTGGTTGAATTTGTTGGGTTGTGAGTTTGTTGGTTTTGTTATGGGTAGGGCTAGCCAGTCCAATTCAGAGAAGGTAAGTTGGGGCCCTGTGTGTATAGTTGGGGTTAGGTTGAGGTGAGTATTTTCGTGTATTGTCGTCTGTATGGGGCTGATATTGAATTTTGGTTTAGATTTGTTTTTGACCTGTATTCCTTTTTTGGCCGTGTGTGTTTTTGGGCTTACTGTACTTTTCTGGCCAAAGGTGAGGGTAGCTGAGGGGAGACCCTGGAAGGCCTGCTGAAATCGGGCTTGCAAGTCGTTGATTGCTGTTGGGCTTGTATTCTGATTCTCCTCTTTCTCTAGGATGGTGTTACTTGATCCAGAGCCCATCCTGCTGTATTTAGCTTTTCCTTCCTTAAATGCCTTTGACTTATCCTCTGGTTCTCTCCTTCCTATTTGTTGCTTTTTCTGACATCTGAGGTCTGCCCCCTGGAAGTCCCCTCCTTCTGTCCTTTGCCAGTCTGTGAGGCTCCTGATGCATCTTGTCTTTTCTGTCCCCTGTCTTCCCCCCTTGTTTCCATCTGTCTTCTTCTCCGGTGATTCACCGGAATTAACCACGGCCCATATGGTTTCTCTGGGGAGGGTGCTTTCTTTGTACCTCGAGTTTCCTGGTCAGTCCTTTCTATATTCTGTAGGTTTTCTTGTGAATCTGGCCACTCTTCTTCCTTGTGTCCATATAGGCCACAGGTGAAGCATACTGCATGATGGCCCTCGTATTCGACTCTCTGGAGTATATCATGAGGCCCTTTGATCAAAACCTGGGGTGTGAGCTTTTTGCTGAGGTCCAGCTCTACGTATATTCTTGCGTACTTCCCCCTGTTCCCAGAAGTAGTGTGCATATCTAATTTAACTGCCTTCCCTACAGAGTTTCCAATGTCCATCAATAAGGACGATTCAAAGAACTCCATAGGTAGATTTGGTAGTCTAATCCAAACTAACGTTCTATTAATAGCTGCTTTCGTTGTGTCAAAGTATGGTCTCCATTTAATGACTGTGAGATAATGTCCCATTATGCACCAAGGACCCCTTTCCAACACAGTTAGGTAGTCCTCCTTGTTATGGAAACAAACCATGAAGAAGTTCTCCTCCAAATCTGTGATTTCACACCTGTGTTTAAGTCCCCATAACTCCTTAACGCGTTCAGATAGTACTTTATAGCTAATAGTTCTTCCTATGAGCTTGATGACTAGAGCTTTTTGCCATGGTTGCCACAGATCCATATATTGGCAACGGGTCACCTCAATCACCGGCCACCTGTCCTGTTCTGGCCCTACATAGGTAGAGTCAGCATTCATCTGGTCTAGTAGGTCCATCTCCCAGTCATCCACTTCATCTTCGTCCCCTGTGTAGATGGGACCTTTCTTGGGTTCCGTCGTTGTTGCTTCCAGGAAGGACTTCCCTCCCCACGTTAAGCCCAGTTGCTTTGTGGGGTTTTCTTCCCCTCTAAGTACGATGTTGCCTACCGTGGCTCTTTTATTTTTCTTGTTACTTCGGTGCAGTTGGTCTTGCTCCTCCGTGGATGGTGGAGGTTGGGAATGGGGGAGGGGATGGCGGAGCATTGCTGAATTACATTTGGTGTAGATGCGTGGAGTTGCATTATCGACCCACTATATTTTAATTGACATGCTTGTTTACTTACGTTTGTCCATTTTCATGATCTATGTTACCATATGAATAAGTGTATCGGGAGATATAAATTTTGTAGTTGGTGATTGCAGAAATTTTTTTTAAGCCGTGGAAAAATAACATATATTAGTACTTGGGTGTGGTTAGACTTGGGGTCAAGCTTGGTGAACAAAAATTTTGCCTTGAATAGTTGATATTCTTTCAGCGTGAACTCAGTTTGAGGAGGTTCAAATTTGACAAACAAAACTAAATGAACCCGGAAAGATGGAATCGAATGATTTTTGGGCAGAAGTTCCACGGATCAGTCACCTCTTTTTTATGTATTGAGAATATAGTCTCATTGTCTATTTTTAGTAAAATATATGGGTTAGAGAATAAGATACCACCATCTATTGGCTTCAGATTTTGAGTTGATATGTATTTTACCTTATGTAAGACCAAGTTTCAACATGGTATCAGACCAGGTTTATAATGTGGCCTCACCCTTTGCTTGGCCTATGGTTGGCCATTTATTATCTCTCCTCATCCAAGTACAGATGTTCATGTCTGGCTCGCGGTTTGTGATTGAGGGCAGACGTCTATATGTCAAGCCATGCTGGCACGTGAGTGCGGGTATTAAGAATATAGTCCCACATCGCCTATTGAGAATAAAGTCCTATATCGCTCACTTTGACAAAAATATATGAGTTATATGAGAACAAGGTACCACAATCCATTGCTTCAAAGTTTTGAGTGGATTTGAGTCTCACCTCATGTAACCCAAAGTTTCAACATTATGCATGGAAGCTTGTCCTTATATGGTATCCAAGCGAAACATGTCTTGAAGTCATATGCATCCTTGTTTGTGTACTTGATAAATATTTTTTTTAAAAATCACATCCCTATTTCTCAAAGTTCACCTCTACACAGATGAAGGATCAACTGTGTCAAATCTTAGGTGTAAGTCAAGGTGTGGGCTCGGAGAAATTTCTCGGACTTTGCCTTATGATGGTGCGAAAAGAAAGAAGGGTGTTTAGCTATATCAAGGAACATGTTCGGAAGAAGATTGGTGGTTGGAAGGAAAAGTTCCTTAACGTTGGCGGGAAAGAAACGGTCATCAAGTCGGTTTTACAGGCTCTTCTAACTTACATAATGCAATGTTTCGTTTTTCTAGTATCAATCTGTAATACTATAAGAAGTGTTGAGCAAAAAATTGTATTTCATTCACACATTTGCATATACACGGTATACCCATCTATATAGGGTTTCTAGGGTTTACAACTAGAAGTTTTGTACAACTCAAAAACTATTTTGTTACAACAAATAACAACAAGATAGCAACTAGTTGGTTGTGATTAGAATAAAGATAGATGTTGTTGAGGTTGGTGCAACCGCCTGGAGGGAGGAAGGCACGGTTGCTGGAGAGAGGAAGGCACTGTTGGCTATTCCTTAACAAATACCATTACTTCTATGATACATAAACTCTAGTTGGGGTGGGGGATGAGGGAGATAGCATGCCGATTTTTTTAATTCTTAGGACCATTGTTGACATTCCAAGAAAGATGGTGGTCTAAGGTTTCAAGCACTGCGACATTCCAACCTTGTGATGCATGCCAAACAAGGTTGGAGATCATCCAAGCACGGGAGTCTCTTGTGACACGAGTTCTTTAAACAAAGTACTACCTAAATAGTCATTTTATAGCGGCATCTTTGGGCAGCAAACCATCATTCTTATAGAGAGAAGCTTATGTGAGGGGCATCAAGTGCTTGATGGTACACGCTATCGTGCTGCAGACGGAAGTCGCAATACACATCTGGGACGAACATTGGATTCCCTCTCCTTCCTCTTTTCGGCCTGCTGGTGTTCGTTGTGTGTGGTATCCTAATGCCTAATTGAAGACCTGATTCATTGGGACTCAGGATTTCTATTTCCAATGAAGTTAAGGATACACTCTTCTTTGACTTCGGAATATCCCTAGTACTAGAAACGACTCATCCGTCGTATTTCGCTAAGGAAAATACAAGGCTTCAAAGTCAAAACATATACACGTCAGCGGAAGTCAAAATAAAAATCCTCGAAATCATCAATATCATAAATGATTATCAAAAGTCTAGGTCAAATCTAATACAATGTCGGAAATAGAAATAAATAACTAACTAGTCTCCAAAATATCTAAGCTGAAAAAAATCCACAAGTCTCTAATCCTCAAAGTCCTCAGTAGCCACGATCAATCAACTCTCTTGATCCGAGTTATCCTCTATGTAAACCCACTCGAATTCCTGGTCATCTAAAAAAATAAAGATAGTGTGGTACGAGCAACAAGTCGCCCAGTAAGTAACCTCACTGTACTTACAATGGGATCATACATGGAGAAGCAAGTGTGATAAAATAAGTTACAACATAAAATAATATCATGCTTCTCTGCACAAGTAAATTTACAATTCTGCCCCTAACATATAAAAGCAAATAGACCCAATAAAGTACGTAACAAAGTCCAATTAAGGGTTAATCCAAATTCAAAATTGATGATGCAATTTTTCCGAATATGCAATGTCAAAATGTCCAAAGTCAAAGGCCCAAAATGTCAAAGTCCAAAAGTCCAAGTTCCAAAGTTTCCAAATCCGAATTAGCCGGTCCAATGTCTAAAATCCAAATCCGAGTACAACTCTGTTCAAATCCAAATATCAAAATGTCTAAAATCTAAAATATCCAAAACCCAGCTAAAACGGTCCAAAATAATGCAATGGCTATAGCACTTTCCCAACAAATGACTTACACCGTAAGACTTAAGAATTGGTCCCTCAATAGTCAATATGCCTAGACTCCCTGAACATTCAAGGTAGTTACGTCTATGGCACCCTAATAGCGGCCAATATGTCCGTGCTCCTTAAAAATTCTCGGTAGTTACGCCCGTATGATCCATTTGTTTGGAACCAACCCAGCTTACAATATATTTCAAGTGTAGGGGTGAATTTCCAAAAAAATATGCAAGCAACTTTTCAAAATCATTTCCAAGTACCAAAAGTCCAATTTACCAAAATAGGCCAAAATGTCAAATTTATCAAAATTACCAAATTATCCTCTATATACCAAACAATTCCAAACAAATAAACCAAATAGGGCAAAAATATCCAAAATACCAAAACCATTACCGTCTCAGTCGTGTATGCATAGACATATGTATGTCCACATCCATACATACACATATACACATATATAAGTACACGCGACTCCCTCGGTCCACTTTTCCCTCAGTCCGCTACCCAACTCACCTCATCTCACCCTAACACCCTCGGCCCGCACCACTGACCTATTGACCAGAACCACCCTAGCCCTCAACACCCTCAAACCCTAATTTTCCCTCAAAACCCTTCTCACATTTCGGCCTCTATCAAAATACCTCACCACCTTCAATATTTCAGATCAAACGCTATAGGCCGCTAGGAAATTCCATTATGAACACAACACCGCAAAAATCGCGGCCATCCGACAACCTCAGCCACGTGGGCCACTCGCAAGCGTGTGTGGCACACAAGCCGCCGTGGCCCGCGGACGCTGGCCACCAGAAATCTTATTTTTTCATATCCACTATCAAATCATCCAAAATCACAACTTAGATCGCTATCAAATTCTCCCAAAATCGATACTGATATACTGATTTAATCCACACAAAATGATATGAATTCCATTCATTTACTCACGCAATTCGTATCATATTCATGCAAATTTCAGCCTTCGGCAGAATACTAATTCCCCCAAAAACGAACACATTTTTCGGCCTTTAAATACTCAACAAGTATGAATCACAAACGTATATATACATATGCATACAATATACATATATATTCAATATAAATAATTAAGAATAGTACTTTCAAAAGTTGTCCTTTAATATTTCGGCCAGATCCCAAATTGTACCTTACTCTTAATTTTTTCATAAGTTTACCATACACACTTGTAAGTATATATATATATATATAATATACATACATAATATATGCCATATACTGTACATATTTACAAAATTCACATTGCTGTTGGACCGTACGCCTGCAATAAACACCACTAGAGGAGGGTGAATAGTGGTTAGAAGAAATTACACTACTACCCTTGAATAAAATCCACTTTGAAAATAGAATATGAGACCTCCTCAGATTCAGTACCCGCTTTTGAAAAATTCAAAACTCAGTGTACACAACTCCAAAAATTATAAAACTTTTCAGAAATTAGTTTCAATGTCTTAACTAGATTCTATCCAAAAATGAGACAAAAATAAGATCGTCTGGCCCTTGAACCAAATATAAATATTCAGATGGTCAATCTGGACAGAATTATACAGAATAGTGTTGAACGTTGAAAACATGTTTTTCTTTAATTACTCAACCAAAAATGTTGATTTTTATATCAAAACAATCCTTAGGATGTCTAGTTTAAGTTTTAAAAAGGCCATGACCTGAAACTATCCTTGATGAAATCAGAATTCAAGTTTCTTTGAGACAGGTCAGATTGCAGCCAGAATGGAGCAGTTATCTTGCAACCACTGAAAGACTAGTTTTTCTTTGCTCAAATCAAGTGATTCTTGTTTAAAATGGAAGCTAACAGTCTGAAGTATAACTCCACCAAAAATCACAAATTTTAAAAATGTTTTGCTATTTTTTCAAGACGTGTGAAGTTGTATAAAATCTGTAGTAAAAAGGGCAAAAAACAGAAAAGTACAATGAAGACAAAAACACCAAATTTATCATGGTTCGGTCAATGTGACTTACTCCAGTCTCAAGGAACACCTTTCCTTGGATTTCACTATTAAATGAACACAAATACAACAAAAATCAAGCTTGATCCTTGAGTTAAACGCCAACCCTATTCAACACTTGGATGATCATATCTATGCAACTCTTGGTTGCAACACCTCTATCACCTATTGGTGTAGCCTTATAAACTTGGCTAACCAATCTTACAAAATCGCCTAGAGAGGCTTGTAGCTCTACACCAAATATCACAAGAACACATTGGCTACACAAAGAATGAAACAAGAATCAAGAGAAGAAGATAACAAGACAATGAGCTTCAACTTTTTTGCTTTCAAGTGTGTGTTCTTCTTCTTCACCTTTGCCTCCTATTTATAGCGTGAAATAGGCCTTGAAGATAAGAATGCACATGTGTCACCATTTTCATCATCAAGTCTTAACATCATTGGTTGACCACATAATCGCCTTGTACACTGGCAATATGGAGAAAAACATAATTGATCCACCTTGCTTCCATATGTTGGCCGTTTTTTGTCTTCAAAAGTGACACAGAAATTGTGAAGATAACACCCAAGGATAAGATGGCATATTTCTCCATTAAACCCTCAACTTCTTGGCACAAGAATAGGCCAAGTAATGACTGAAAGTTTGAACAAAAAATCAGCCTCCAACCACCTTGACTAGCCATTTTTTTCAAACTTGAAAATTCCAAGTTGGCAACTTTGCCAACAAGTTTCTTTTTGATTGGTCCACTTGTTATCAAGTCATAAAATGAATACACCACCTATGCCACATAATTATAGACGTTTTGGAGGCTGTATATATGTATACCAACTCAGATTTTTGAAGAAAAATTGATACATAAGAGTTGACAAGATTTGTCAACATATAATATCAAAATTCTCACTTTTTCTTCTGTATATGTTGTGAGGAATTTTACACCACGTACATCTTATAATCTCTAAAAAATGATGATTAATAACCTCCAATAATATATTCATGGGAGTCTTCAAGAAGAAAATAACATGTGACACGAAAACCGTCACATATATCGTCGATGTCGATAATATCACCAAATAGAGAAATAAAATAGAAAACCACCAACTAATCTTGAAGAATACCATAAATAAACTCCAGAATGAAGATAATAAGATACTCAAGAGATTCCTTGAGTAAAATGTCGAAAATGCCCTCGGGGGGTAAAATGACCAAAATGCCTCTGGTGAGAAAAAACTCCGAGAATGACCCTGATGGTCAGAAATAGATATAATAACACCTTTGTAATAATAAATAAGAGATAAATGAGTCCTTGAAATATTTTCACCATGTCAAGTACCTACACAAACTCAAAATACCATTTTTGCTCTTTTTGGTAAGTTGTAGAAACTTTCAAGGCATGTTAGTCACAATACATAATATTTATCAAAATCACATAATAACACCATGATAAACATATATGAATCATGTAAAAATAAATACAACCATTTAATCACATTTTATAAAAATTTTCTAAAAATCCTAGACATCGATCGATCGAAGTGTCTCTGCTTTAGAGATCGATGTCTCGCAGTGAGTTCAGATTTTGTCTCTGACCTACATCAATTGATTGAAGTGAGGGATCGGTGTGTACATCGATCGATAGATGTGTCTCAGGTTTAGAGATCGATGTCTCACAATAAGGTCTTGGTTTTTCTCTGCCTTACATGGATTAATCGATATGAGGATCGATGTACATCGATCGATCGAAGTGCACTAACCTGAGAGATCGATGTTATTTTTCTTCACTTATTCAACTTTTTAACATTTATAACATCATGTGTGACATTTTTATGACATGTAACACTTAAAATCATGACTTTGAAAATTGTCCAAACATATTTCTCAACTGCACACTCTTTTTTTAAACATCAGCCAGT
This sequence comes from Eustoma russellianum, assembly GCA_036186865.1. NCBI lineage: Eukaryota > Viridiplantae > Streptophyta > Magnoliopsida > Gentianales > Gentianaceae > Eustoma > Eustoma russellianum. The sequence goes on from AP025051.1 coordinate 33,723,963, forward strand.
GCTCACAAAACAAATCAAATATAATATGCACGCCACTTTTATGCCAATCACGGCATATATATGTATATATATATATATATATATATATATATATATATATATTTATACATATGCACATATATTCGGCCACATACGAACATGTATATACATTCATCTATGCATAAATTTACTTATGAATGATCCATATTTTGATACGAAAATAACATTACGGATTTCACAAATTCATAATAAGCACAGGAAAAGTACTTACTTTTATGCGTATTTACTATACCTTAATTACGATTTGGAGTAGTCAGAGCAAGGATTTCCTCCTTTTTTTCCCTAATTGTTGCTGGTGGCAGGGTCTTGTGGGTGGGGTTGCAGAATCTTTTGGGGGGGGGAGAGAAAGAGTAGCGGGTGATTTTTTTGGGAGAGGGGGTTTGATGTACATTTTTTTTCTTTCTTCAATTGTTGTGGCAGCACTGGGGTTTTGGGAGGGGAATCAGCCTCTGGTGATTTTGGGAAGGGAGTGGGCTGTCACTGGGAAGGTGGGGGAGGGGAAGAAAAGAGAGAATGATTAGCGTTTGATGTGTGGTGATATATATATATATATATATATATATATATATATATATATATATATATATATATATATATATATATATATATATGTAATTATGTATTAGGTAATTCCTATTAGGTTTAGGTTAATATTTTTGTAAAGATATCTCCTAATTCATCTCCATCACATATTTCTTATTTCATCCAAATACAATGGTAAATTTTATCTATATCAAATTTATATTTCCTTTCTATTCTCTTTTTCCTTTTATTGTTCTTTTTCTCCGAGACCTCTCTCCTTACAATAAGTTTTGTCCTCGAAACTTGCTTATTACGTGAACAATAATTTAGTGTAGTTCTACTTAGTCCATTCACCTAGTATACGTCACAAGTATCATCATATCAATCTCACGTTTAGGTTGTTAAGTCTTCAATTCCACTTATACCACTTACTCGTGTGTAATTCAACTTATGTATTTGCAATCTACAATTCCAAATTCTTAAACTCATCATATACGATTCATCTCCTAGATACACAACCTAACTAAATATCCATTGAGTTCTCCAATATGTTAATAATTACACTCCTTCACGCAGAATCAAATCTTCAAAATCAATTCTTATATACTTACAAATTAGTTCTATGATCATGCCCTTGCTTTTTTAGAGATGTTATCATTCCTAATATGTGAAGTACGTGTATGGACATGTTTCTCTTCAAATAAAAATGTAGATTATGTAGCTATAATTTGGAATATAGCACGAATAGAATAATATCCATCTAATCTTTTGTAAACACAAGATCTAAAGTATTATATATTTATTTTCGCAAGCGGTGCCTCACGTGACCTTTTATCAAAACAATGATATAGCTTGTTTGTAAAAGTATTACGAGTAAATCACTAACACGTGTATGATTACGCACATCCGACCTCTACATACTCCGTCATAGACGTAAGCCTCTAATACAATATGGTAATGTTGCTGCCGTTGTATTCATTGGGACTCCGGAACTTGACATATCCCCTTGTTTGAAGACATTTCCTTGCCCATGGGTGCACGCAATCAAGTCCATTCCGATTAGTTTGCATTCAGGGCCTGACACTTGTGTGGCATTTTATAAGTTCGGGTGATTACACTCTCAGCTCTAGCCGTCATGTTATGTAGAAAGCTTCGAATTTTCGGAAGGCTATGAGGGTCATGTTCTGCAGAAAGCTTCGAATTCTTAGAGGGCGATGGGTGACCCCCCCGACCTTCGTCTTGTTGAGAGACTATAGCTGTGCGTGTGGAAGTTATCAGTCTTGCCAAAGATTTATCAGTTCCTCTGAAAGACCATGAATAACATTTTACTTGTGGTTTCAAACCTGTATAAAAAGACTCAGAACATTGAAGGATGTTGCAACATTTGTGGGGGAGAGCGGGAGACTACACGCCGTTGCTTAGTTGATTGTCTGTAGCCACATAATATTGTCTCACATTGGTAACATCGAGAAAAATGTATGATTTATATGAAGATGATGTACCACCACTCATTGCATTAAGGTGTTGAGTGGATACGTGTCTCATCTCATATAAGCCCAAATTTCAACAGACCATGAATAACATTTTACTTGTGATTTCAAACCTGTATAAGAGGACTCATAACATTGACGGATGTTGCAACTTTTGTGGGGGAGAACGGGAGACTACACGCCATTACTTAGTTGATTGTCTGTAGCCACATAATATTGCTGCAATATGCTTCTCCTTCACCAGATGGACGGTAGTAGTTGATGGGTGCTTCGTATTAATCTCCAGTAGATATGTCATATGCAATTGCCAATGGAGAATAATATGATAACAAAATGATGAGCCTTGATGACAGAAGAGTACAGCAACAACATTACCCGATTGTCTTAGAGGTTTCCGTCTATGATGGGGTATAGGGGATCGGATGTACGCAACCATATCCTTGTGTTAGAAACACAAAGAGGCTGTTTCCCGATGACCCATAATGAGCATCAAGTTGTGTCAATCAACTGCTACTTCTTAATCTAAGAAGCAGCTGCCAATTTAATGAGTTATTTTGCTTTATTCCATCATATTCCAAAGTTAAAAGAAGAATAAAGTAGGAAAAGTAGTAGTTTAACATAACATAGTACTTAAAGAAAAGAACATTTGAGGATATGATCATGAAACCTTGGGAAGAGGGTGCATGGAATTATTAGCTCAGTAGAGGTGCCAGGGATTGAGGATTGCGTGCTCCATTGTCCAAAAGATAGGTTCCTCTTTGTGCGAGTAATGTAACTAGACGATGATGTTTATGAACTTTCTATCTCTCTGAGGACGTTTCCAGTTGTTGTGGTTGAAAACCTGCTGTCCTTTTAATATGACTGCATCTGATGGATAGCATGGCGGAGCCAATTGTTCCTTGCCAAATGGAGATGGATAAACAATTAGGTTAGGTGGTAGGCCTGGATTCATGAAATAGATTGCTGGCTTGATGACAGAAGAGTAAAGTAGCAAAAGTAGTTTAAATGTATTCATACTTTTCAGTGGAATAAAAATAGATTGCTGGAAAGATGGAAACAGGTAAAGAGACAAACTTTATAGATTCTCTCTCTAGAACCTCATCTTCTTTTTCTTGGCTGTGTTCATTCCGTCCAACTTCATCATTGATTCACCTTCATCCATCTTCATCCATCAATGATATGTTGTTTCTCAACCTCTCTTTTTTATTTATGATTTGGTTGTTGTTTTTCAACCTCTCTCTTTTATTTATGATTTGGTTTTTTTGAATGACAAAGACACGAGCTGCAATGGAAGTCCGAAAAAGGAAGGCTGCCAAAGTTCGTAGCCTTGAAGTTTCAAGTTCCAGCTTCAGTCGTATTCCACCAAGACTCATGGGGAAGAAGACACCAAAAGGTCTAGTGTTGCAATGTGAGAAAAAGAATATGAACTTAGAGTTGTGAAGTTCATGTGAGGAGGACGATATCTCTGTCTATACCCCCAAAACAAGTGAGTCAGGGATGGATTCAAGTGATTCCTTTTTATTCTACGGAAGTACTGAGAACGAGTCCCCAACTAGGAAGTTATTGAAGCAGTTAAAGAGTGTAGAAGAAGATGAAGGCACTTGTACATCTTCAAAAGAGTTGAGTTTGCCTAGGAATGATGGGAAGCTTTCAGATAATGAAGAAAATGGTTAATTAACTCCCCTACCAAATCCATGGTTGTCCAGATGCTGTTTCCTTCCCGCCAAAATCTTGGACCAGCGGACAATGACCAGAGAGAAGTGACTGATGCTGTCAATCAGCCAACTTGTAACCCAGAAAAGCCTCCCACACAACCTGTGGCAGACAGTGTTCGCACCATCTTGCCTATCAACATGCCAATCTGGACGGACCTGTCCCCCGGCCAAAGTCCAACACACGCGCCAATAGGTATGCTCTCTTCATGCCTACCTTGCCAACGATGGCACAGACCAACCAAAATCATCAATGGCTTAGACCAAGAAGCCAAAGCGAATGAAGACTTGGGCAAACAAGACAAAACAAAAAATGATGGTGGTAAATCTTGGACTTCTTTATTTGCCAACATAGGAAGCCCGAGAATTGTATGAAGTTGAAAAAGAATCGAGTACTAGAATCTGGAAAGGTCTTTGCTAATGTTGATACCTTGAAATACAATGATGAATGAGAGAGGTGTCTTGTGGATTGCTTTGTTCGAAAATTTTCCGGGAGGGAGGCTGTGTATAATTTAGCAAAAAACTTGGAATCCAAAGCATATAATTGACTTTCATGACTCGGGCTGATTATTTTTATGTTTGATTCTGTTCTGGACATAGAAGATGTTATATATTTTGGAGCTTATTTTGTAAATGGGAGGTCTCTAATTCTAAAGAAAATTCCAATATTCTTTAACTTTGGGGAAGAGGAGATGGCCAATGTTTCTACTTGGGTTAATTTTCTAGATTTGCCTATCGATCCGTATGAAAAGAGTGTTGTCCGACCTTTGTTCTCATCTTGGTAACCCTCTGTTTGCTGACCAGCAACCTGCAAAGAGGGGAACTTGGAATTATGGCAGGGCCTTGGTTGAGGTAGGCTTGAGTAGAGACTTGATTACTGAAATTGAGTTTGAACTTTTTAATGGAGAGAATCTTGTTCAAAAGGTTGAATATGAGAAGCTGATTTTGTATTGTCCTAAGTGTAAGAAACTTGGGCATTGCACAGGCACACATAAGGAGGAGGATGAAGATAACAAGGAAGGAACACTGAGTATGCTACGGCTGAAAAAGTAGTGATTAGTAGTGATTGTTCCTCTTAGACCATCAAATAGAAGGAACGACCAGAGGAAGAAGGCAGCTACTAAAGCTAATCCCAAACATGCCGCAGATGTGCAGCTTCTTAGGCCATCTCCAACCCAAAACACCAAATTTTGCACCAAATCACCTATTTGGTGCAATTAACAGTAAAAAAATACTCCAACCACAAACACCAAATCCAGCACCAAATAAGAATATTCCTTAAAGATTCCTCTATCATTCTATATTTAATTCATTATTATAAATAATTCAACACAAATTTAACATTCATATAAATTTAACGTAAGTATTCATTAATTCATTATTCATTGATTTAACTGAGGTGGATTATTTCTTAACGTGTTCCTATAAATTTGAAAATTAAAAATAAAAATTAAATTATAAATAAACAAAATAGTACAATTAAATTAATATGCTTAAATTTATAAATAAAATAAAATTAATATGCTTAAAATGATGATGTGGCAGATGAATAGTGATTTGGTGCAATGAATAATGTTGCACCTAATTGGTACAACACTATTCATTTTCACCTATTTGGTGCAAGATTTGGTGCTTGGTTGGAGTGAGTTTTTGCACCAAATGGGTGTTTTGGTGCACCCGTTGGAGATGGCCTTAGAACTCAACAACCTCAAGCTTCTATGGAGCAAATACATGAGTTGACAGGGGCATCGATGAATAAAAAGGTGTGAGCATCACACTGTGGCTGAACCAACTGAAGCTGAATAGTCTCTTTTAGAAATCAAGAGTCTAATGCAAGCATCAAGGCCAAGACATGTTTTAAGGAACATTGTTAAATAGTAAGTATCACTTACATCACATATGTAATCACAAAAACTCATGCCATGTGTATGACATGTCAAGATTAACGTTAAGCTCCCTTAGTATAAGTCCATGTATGATATATCGATAATGACAAACTCTGGAAAACATGAGTAACGGCAAATACATACACACATATACACACACATACATAAATACATATACATGTACATATAAATACATGTACATATAAATACATACACACGCACACAACAAATAAATACACACACACATGCGCGCACGCACACAGATATATATATATGTGTGTGTGTGTGTATTTATATATGTGTGTGTGTGCGTGTGTGTATATATAGACACACACAAACACACATAGATAAATACATTTATATATATGAGTATATTCTAATTTGTTTCATTTTATTTATAAACATGTCAGACCCGGGTTGATCGTGACAATACATTAGCCAGAAAAACCCTTCGATTTCGCATAAACAAAAGAACTCAGATGCTGCCTCTTGCTTCTTCAGCTCGTACTTAGCTTTTTTTTTTTGGCACTCAAATGCATAAACACAAGGCTGTCAGCTCGAATTTTGACAAGCGCAGTATGACGAGCTTGACAAACGCATTATGGGTGTTTGGATTCTGCTGTCTGTTATTTATACCAGAGCGGATTTGGACTCATACACCTTGTAAAAACCAAGTCATTGACCTCTCACTTAGAAAATCTGAGTGACCTAATTTATATATTCCACGAATTTTTTTAGGACTAAAATAGTAGAGACTCTCATGATCAAGGTATAACCTTTTTGCATACGAGCTATTTGCAATCACAGCTGCAATTGGATCCAGGACTACATCATCCCGTCATCAAGGCAAAATCAAGAAATTGCCACGGAATAAATATTCTGGAAAACGGTCATCAGAGCATTCTATAACTCAGAAATATAAACCATTCTGATTTTGAAGACCAAATACGAGGCCAGAAAGAATTAGTTTGCATGAACAAAAATATCTCAGAGTAAGCTCGATAACCACTAGAGTGACCATGAAGAATCTGCTCATGAGAAGAACTTACTGCACAGCTATACAACAACAACAATAACGCGTACCCAGTATATACCAACGACAGCAAAAGCTTTCGCTAGAGTCTAGGGAGGATGAGAGACAGACAAACAATATCCATATCCCAAATGATAGAGAGTTTGCTTCCAGTGAGACCCCACCTCTATATGTATCTGTATAAATAACACAATAATAGAAATAGAGTGACCATGAAGAATCTGCTCATGAGAAGAACTTACTGCACAGCCATACTAAGTCTAAACCAAAGAGCTAAAGTCAAGAGCCCATCAATGTCCAAACCATAACGTTTGATGGTTGTGAGGCCTGTTTAAGTGAAGTAACAGAATCTACAAGACGGAATGAATCATCGGTATGTCATTGCGGTTCAAGCAAAACTAGATTAGAACAATTAAATCCTAAATGATAACACTCAACTAAACCGAAGTCTGAAAACTATACATTTAAAAGTCACTATTTATATCAAAATCTAAATAAAGGAAACAGTTCTACCATCTTTAGAAGGGAAATAATTGTATCCACTAACAGCTGAAGCACATCATCTGAAATGAGCCAAAAATATCACTACTTCCTCAAAAATTCTGTATTTGGTCACTCATCAAATTGTCCTGACAGTTATTCAGATTTCAGTTTTAGGGAGTATTCCACATCCAACTGCTCAGCTCCCTGATTTCATTCGACATCAGGTTTACCATGCCTCTAAGGCCTCAAGAAAGTTTACATAGAAATCAAGAAAAAGTAAATACATAAATCATCCATTATTTTTGAAGATCACTATTCCAAGGTATACCATTGCAATATAAAGGTGACAGTATATTATTCAGGCGACATGACTAAGGGGTTATTGAAGGAGGAAGTTGTTGCTTTACCTATCTTATAGTTCTCAAATTTTTCTTCTGTAAATTTGTGATGGAAAATAATCTAATTCCTGGGAAAGATTCATAACTCCTTGCCATTGTTGTATCTATACAAGCATACTACAGACATGGAAAGAGCACGGTACAATCAAATGCAGCATTCCCTGCAAAACAGTCGCTCTAGAAAACATCACCCAGTAGGAAGGTCACTCAGTCCCTTCAACACATACTCATCACATAAATAAAAGCAGCAACCACCTATATCTATTCCACCATCAGTTTGAGATGCCCCTTAGCATTTCATGGTTGGTGACAGATTCTGTCTTTGCATTTGCTATGATACTTTTCCCAAGAGCACTGAAATCTGAATAGAATATCAAATTTTTTCATTTACAACTTTCAAATGAAACTCGCACACATGACCCAACAGAAGAAATCAAATTCTCAAAGTCTACATTGTACTCAAGAACCATAAACCCATCAGGAAAAAGTCATATTCTCATATCATGAAGATGCACAAATACAAAAAAGTACATATCTTCCAACAAAGACTGCAATGCAATTCAAAATTCAACTAGACATCCACAATAATCTCCACCAGTTCCATTACCAACTTCCCCCTTCCATACTCTATTCTATAAAGCAAGGGATAACTGCATTAAACTCTTAATACCAAGAATCAAAATGAAAAAAGTTCCAAAATTTCATCAGTAGATAACGAAGTAGTTATCAATTCACTAAAACCTTTCTGCCAATCGGGACGTAACCGCCCTTAGCTTGGAGTAGACCTTGCCAGCCGGAGAACCTAAAATGAGACTACAAAGCGAATCTCTAGCAATCTTAATATTGGCATAAGAACCAAGTATATGAATCTTCGTATCAGCAATCACAATCCTTGTTTTCGTTGAATTTTCAATTGCAAACTTCGTTTTCCCTCCTTTTCCAGATAATCTACCAATAGCCCTAGATAAATGTTCTCCTCTAAGAGTCTTCACATCCTTAATCTCAAACGATTCCACATACAACTCATCCAAACGAAGCAGCGCGATGGCATCACATACATCGAATCCCAGCATGAAAGCGTGGACAAAATCCGCACATTTCTGAAGGTTACTTACATCGGGCGTCTCCTGCCGAGTTTTCAGCTCCACTTTTCGGCCTTTCAGATTCATCCTGATGTCGATTTTCATTTGATCGTAAATTGGAGAGTAGATATCCATCCATGATTTCTTTAAAGGAGTGTAGCGGTGGGGAGGAACAGAAACTTTGCGGAATTGAACTTGTCCGGAGGATATTTCATGCGCTTTTAAAGGCTGGAAGTTCGGTTTTGGAGGTACGGTGATTGAGGTCTTCGGTTGAGGGTTTTGGCTATCTATCTCCATCACTAGCGACGATTTCCGGCAGCTCTGCTAGCGGCGGCGGAAAGAAGAAAAAAACTTTGAGAGGAAAACTGAAGGCTGATGAAAGTATGGATTGATAGTAGGGTTTAGACTGGAGAGAAGATTCAAGGCTTTTTTTCTTTCTTATTTTTTATTTTTCTGAATTTCCGGTTAGTAATATTCGAGAAATGTCAATTAATCGATATAATTTAACGCAATTTTTATTATTTATTATCAGAAAACGAACTCTTTGTGTTTCACGCTTATATACATCTGATCTTTTAATCCGCTATAGACGAAAACTACAGTAGATAATGTTGTTGTTGTCCTGTTTCGGCGGGCCGCCCAAATTGTCAAGCGGGTCTAGCGTTTGGGCCTAAAGTGTGACACGAAATATTTAGGGCAGACTATGTCAGGCACATAATTTGGACGGAATTGGTTTTCCGTCTCATTCTTTACTACACAGCGTGTTTTGTAATTTTAAAAATTATTATTTTTTATTTATATTGTGATTTTGTGTATATGATTTCGTGACACGATGTCATACACAACGTGATTCCTGTTGAGATTTGAAGCAGAGGAGTTCAAGACACAAGGTTGAAGAAGAATCAAGTATTATTGAATTCTTGCTTAAGAGTAAGAAACTACAACTAGCCTACTATATATACAAGAAAGGAAGAAGGTCTTCCCTTTTACAACGGCTACTTTTGTATCTAACGGCTCTATGTACGTCTAAACAACATATGTATCGTATACTACTTTTCTACGCTCCCCCTCAAACTTAGTGCATAGCCATATGCAACTAAGTTTGTACCAACTAAGTTTGAACTATGTATGCTTCATTATTTAGTAAAGTCTTCAATAGAACTTTAGCCATCTTTCTTTAACTCTTTTCTCCTCTTTCCATGGTTTCCCTTCAATTGTTGAATTCTTTCAGCCGGTGGATAAGTACCTACAATTGTTGAATTCTTTATGCCGCTGGATAGGTACCTGCACAAAACATTAGTATAGCCTCCAAACATTGGTACCACCTGCAAAAGATATTCCTGCAAAAAATATATTTTCCATCCCTACAAAATAAAGATTAGTGATAAAACAAATTCCTGCAATCAAATAGGATCACATGCAGTTAATAAATCTTCCTTTGAAGGAAGACCTTGAAAAAATTTTGTTAGTACAGAGGACAAGAATAAGAATCACAAAGTTTAACATGTATTGTAATGTAAGAAACGACTCTAAGGACGGATGTGAAATAAATTGTTTAGAATCAGAGATTCAATCCTTGAATGCTGCAAATATATCACCACAAGGCTAACAATTAGTGTGAAAGGTATTTATAACAGCAAATAATCCTTAACTTATTATATAATTAGACCTACAAATAAATAAGAGCTAAACCAAATATAAGGAGAAGAAAGGATAAATTTAAAATACCATCATGCAAACTGTAATAATATGTAAGGTTGGAAACATTTGAGCACCTAAAAACACAACAACTTCAGAGGACATACTAGTATAGCTTTTAACATGCCGAAGATTATAATGAGAACGGTAGATAGACATTCATGACATATATCAGAATTAAAACAAGATTTTTCATAATCACACTATTATTATTATTGTTATTATTATTATTATTATTATTATTATTATTATTATTATTATTTTTTCTAAGGAAATGCTACTGTCAACACAAATTGGTGTTTAGGAAACAATATCTCACAAGTGTATAAAGACTATGCATGGCACCCGGAATAATTAAGAAGATTTTAGCTTTGCAGCTAAGACTCTTCTAGCCTAATTCATAAATAACTCAGAGGAATTCATGTATATGACTCAAAGGAATAATCAAGATCATTCATGTTCATAGCTCAGAGGGACTCTTGTCCATTCAAATAATATTGGTAACATTAAACTGGATGCCAAGACAATTGCTCTATATCAATATGTAAGATGCTTCCAAAAAACAGCTTTATCACCATATTTCACTTGACATATTTATATATTATTTTCACAAACTTTTTTACTTAACACATTCACCATTGAAATCAGATCATAAACACTTAATCACCCTTAACTGAGCAGAGAATTCATGAAGATCAACTATAACACTCGAAATTCCATGTAAATAGACTAAATAGACTAAGTAGACAGTAGGTATATGTTATTCTTGTAATATTGTTACCGTTGGAATTACATAAGTATACTTCACCTTCTTGGTGACGTGACCCCAAAATATGACCGTTACCTTCCATTAGGCATATATATACTGAGCTCCAATACTATAAATTCTAAAGGTGGAATATTTATTAAAAGTTCTTCACATTTATTCCAGTTCATATTTCTTGATAATCATGAAGCGATAGCAGCACTCAAAACAGGGATGAGTTATCCTCACCGCGCGGCCCAGGATGCGACACGTGGCAGCAGTAGGGGGTAGTGAGGCTGGATGAGGGTTACCCTCACCCAGCCTCACCACCCCCATTTTTTGCCACGTGTCGCGCGGTCACGCATGCGGTGAGGGAGGAGCGGTGAGGGGATCCTATCCCCTCAAAACAGAGATAGGATCCCTTCACCACAAGGGGTGCGGTGACGCATGAGCGTGCAACACGTGGCAGCGAGGGGGTGGTGAGGCTAGATTCAGGTGACCCTAATCTAGCACCACCCCTCTTTGTTGCCACGTGTCGCGCGGTCACAAAAGGATGAGGAAAGTGGGGGTGAAGAGATACGGGTGAGATCAGAGGAGGTTGGAAAGGAGGCAAAATATGAGGCCTCCAATCATGTCTCGCCACGTGTAAAAAAATTGTCTTTTTTTTTAAAAAAAAATTTGAATGTGGTGGGACCACTGACAATGTTTTTTACACGTGGCGGGACGTGATTGGAGGCCTCATATTTTGCCTACTTTCCAACCTCCTCAGATCTCACCCCGAAGAGATAACCCCTCAAAACAGTCAACGTTTGTATCAAACAATTACCAGCAGCCTTTTTAGCACAACAATAAAGACAGATGCACGACATCCATCCATATATATCGACCATAATCATTTAAAAATATATGCACCAAAGATAACTTGTAACGAGATCAAGAGTATTTATCTATTCAGTGGGCTAAATGGTGCAGTAACTAATTGAAGCGATCGTGCAAATTAAATAGAGAGAAGAAGATGCTAGTTTTTTTTTGGGCCAGCAGGATGATTCCAGGAAGCTTGGAGCTTTGATCCTGCCATGAATCTTTGATCTTTCTCTTCCCACGAGTCTTGGATTTGTAAGCGGGGATTCAGTAATCAGACAGTAGTTCCTGGACTCTTTGCTGCTGCAAACATTTCTGATCAAGTTTCTGCCCCACAAATAATTGAAGAATCTGGAAAGGGGGCTACAAAATCAAGACAAAGAACTACAAAGCAGCAAGATCGTTTTGCTTTAATTGATATAACCAATGATTCGCCGATTGTTGAGCTTGCCACGGTGAAACTGGAAACCCCATCATCAAATATGTCCAAGATCAGGGGAGGCACTTTTGGAAGGTCAAGTGAAGACTCTGTTGCAGAAAGTAGAAGAAGAGTCCTATAAGTTCATGACGATTCCGAGGCCTTTTCTTCGTCTTGAAGGCCAAAGTTTGGATTCTCCAATCGGTCTTTTTGCTCCTACCCCAGCAAATACCCCTCAAATCAGCAGTAACCCTTCTGCGATTGGATCTGTCAACTCCATTGGATTGGTTTCAATTCTTGAATGGGTGGAGAACGAGATTTCTCCTCCTCAGGGTGAATCTGAGAAGGATCTGATGGTCACGAGGTCTCTACTGCGAGATTTTTCTGAGAAATCAGAAGGGTCTTGCTTATCTGAAGGTTCATCTGATTACATGGCATTTTGAGAACCTGTATCAGACATTTGTCAGCATGTTAGTGAACAGGAAACTGTTTTGATAGAGAACTCTAAACCCAGTAGTTGTTCCATTGAAGGTTGGCTAATTTTTTCCTGTTGTAAATGGAATTTGATGCAGGCCATGCTTTTGGTTGTGGTTCTAGTCTCTCTGAATCAGAAGAGGTTCCTGAAATTAATTCAGATCTTGAACATCAGAGTTAGATGCAAACAATAACAGAAGAAGAATATGTTTTCCAGAATCATTCTAGAATCAACCATATGCAATCAGACATTATAAGTTTGATTTTGAACAAAGTTTTTTTTTCTTTCAACAAATGAATTTATTAATAAATCACATGGATTCTTAAATTGTCAGAGGAAGAGAATGAAACAGCAGAATCATCAACTGCATGTACTGAAACCTTCAATTGATTTTGATTAAAGAACCGAATATCTTTTTTTCCTCTGTGTCGAGCAACTTTTCCAGGATATATATATCTGAGCACCAAGGCTCTTTCAACAAAGATTTCAGCTATCAAACCCATTTAATGAGAAGATTTCGGTTTATGACCAAGGCTCTTCATAGCCTCTTGGAAGTTTATACATAATAAATTTGAAGGAAAGATTTTGGCTTAGCCAAGGCTCTTCATAGCCTCGTGAAGGAGAAGATTTCGGTCACAGCATACCAAGGCTTTTCACAACCCATTGAACAGAGAAGATTCCAGTCAAGACCAAGGCTTTTCATAGCCTCCTAAAGGAGAAGATTTCGATCACAGCAGACCAATGCTCTTCATAGCCCATCGAGTAGAGAAGATTTTGGTCAGAGACCAAAGCTCTTAATAGCTGTTTGAATAGGAATTTGAAAGACTTGATAGCCATGAATATGGTAAGAAGTTTGTCAATTGTAGAGAGATCTGGTAGAGGTATTAAGAATATTAGCAGCATTACCCAAAGATCAGCTACTTAACACAAGTGCAGTTTCAACCAACAGCTCTCCTAGTTGTCTACTGCAAACTTGTTTAGAACATATGTTTGAGCATGCATAACAAAACGTTTAAAGCATGCAAGACCAAAGAAAAATTGAAATCAACACAAAAAATACCTTCACTTTTTTCGTACCAAGGTTTAAGATAAAACTAAACCCAGAAAACTAAGGAAATGATAAGAGATTTCGTTGGTAATTTGAATTTTTTTCAAGAAGAACAGTTGAAGACTTTGATTTTTCACAAAAGCAACAACTATTTCTGGACTGAAAATGTAGAAAAAGAAGAGTTTCGTTGGAGATGAAGGTTCCTGAAACGAATATGTTAGAAGTAGAGAGGAGACATGGTCACAGGAGATTTGAGAAATAAGGAACTGAAAAAATTTCAGCAGTAGAACATGAACACAGTTGGAATCAATTGCAGAAATGAGATGTAAATGGAAATTGCGGAAAAATGAAATGTAAATGAAATTGAGAGGAAAAATTAAGTGAATTCCTGTGACTCTTTGGGAGTTGTGTGAAGCTTCCTTCAGAAGATTAGTCTAATTTTTAATGTTAATCCAATCCCACCATCTCTCCTTTCTTTTATCTTTTACAAAGACAGCTGGAAACTTTTCCTAGGCCATGAGACACGTGTTCAACAAAAAACCTTGAAGAACTTAAGAACTTGGAAGGATGAAAAAACCTTGAAGATTTTTGATTTTCGTGAAAATAAAAGCAAGGAATAATAAAACTGATGGACATTGAAGATATTTGAAATAATAAGAATTAGGAAAATAAATTAGATGAAAAATAAACTTGAGCAAAGGTGCAAATTTTCTTGCTTCTTGTGCATGGCTTTTTCAAGAAGCTTCCAATGCATATTTTAATATATACTTGTTTTCCCACTAGCTCCACTTATCTGATACACGTGGATTAGACGGGACACGTGGCTCAGAAGAAAAAAAAATTATTTTTCCTGAACACTCCTTTTCTCCATCTACTTCTTCTGAATACCCCATTTTTCGTCTTCTTCTTCCTAAGGACACTTCTCCCTTTTTCGTCTTCTGCTTCACAGTAGCAGAACACTCAAGTATTAGTAAGAAAAACGAAAAACTTTTATGAACTCAAACTCAGACGAAGAAGAGCAACCTAGCCTCTGATACCATTTTGAGATTTGAAGAAGAGAGACAGAGAAGAAGGGAAGTCCAAGGCACAAGGTTGAAGAAGAATCAAGTATGGTTGAATTCTTGCTTAAGAGCAAAAAACTACAACTAGTCTACTATATATACAAGAAAGGAAAAAGTTCTTCCCTTTTACAACGGCTACTTTTGTATCTAACGGCTTTATGTACGACTATACAACATATGTATAGTATACTACTTTTCTACAATTCCCGTGTGTTGTAAATTTAAGTTTTCATTTTCAACAAAATTAAAACTTAGACCGGTGTGTAGAACATCATATACGGTGTCATAGCTACTAGTATTCAGTGTGTAGTTACGGTTAGGGGTGTTAACGAACCGAGCCGAACCGAATACTAAGTTTTCGAACTCGAATTCGTTTAGCTAAACGAATAATTCGGCTCGGTTCGTTTAGCTAAACGAACTTTAAAATTGGTTCGAGTTCGGCTCGATAACCTTATAACTGTTTAAAAGAGCCGAATTGTTCGCGAACAGTTCGGCTCGTTTAACTAAACGAACTCGAATACCTATTCGAATTTGGCTCGTTAACAAATAATTAACGAACAAATACGAACCGAACTCGAATAGTTCGCGAACGGCTCGGTTTGTTTAACACCCCTAGTTACGGTCAATTTTTTTTTTAACATAGATCAATTTCTCAATTTCTTTATCTATATGATACTCACCGTTGTATGGTGTTGGTTCTAAATCAAGTATGTAATTGAAAAATGAACTAATATGGGTTTGCATAGAAAGTCTACTTCATTTTCATTGTTTCTGTCGACTTTATGTATACTATCGGAAGATAAAAACGTATTTTCAAAGGGAGGAAAAGGTAAAATTTTGTAATACGTGCATTATATATATTTTTGTGCTAAGTCAAGAGAAAATTGACCCAACAAAAAAAGTAGTTGAGCGTACCAAAATATTTATTAATAAAAAGATGGAAGTATAAACTAAAAACATTTCCATATTGTTTCAATGATGATTGATTATGTGAAAAGTACGTTAGATGTGATGTATTTATGTATAAATAACAGAAAAAAGATTTTGTGAGACATGGTACTAGGTTTCCATATGAATTGGGTTTATGTGGGCTCGTTTAAATTTGTCTACAGTAAATTTAAATTTAAATGCAAATCTTAAACTAGACTTGAAATATTTAACGCAAAAGAATATATAACTGTCAAATTGACAAGGGCGGATTCGTTATCGGATTTTTTGTGATATCGATTGAAAATGCTTTTGGATTTTTTACTAGAACATGCAGAAATCAACAATGTTAGAGATCCTAAAATTGTACTCTTCAAGAAAACTCTAAGATGGTCAAATCAATTATAGATGGTTTCCTATGTTTAGCAGCAAAAAATGAGAGAATATCGTTTTGTGAATGTTTATGTATCATTGATTATGAGAAACTTTTCTAAATTTTTATAAATAGAATGTTTTTATACCCTGACTTGTTGTCTTTTGTATGTTGATTGTGTCAATAGTTGAGCCGATTTTTTTTACTCTCATGTATGATGACAAGTGACAAAGGTAAAAGACAAATGTTTTACTTGATGCAATACTACTGAACTTATCTTCTGTACAAGACAACCTATAGTTGGCCTTCTATCACCAGGCTTCACTAAGTTGTTTCTGGAATAGGATCCCCTAAGGGTGGTGCGGTGACGCATGACGCGCGACACGTGGCAGCAAGGGGGTGGTGAGGCTAGATGAGGATCACCTGCATCTAGCCTCACCATCCCCCCTGCTGCCACGTGTCGCGTGGTCACAAAGAGGTGAGGAAAATGAGGGTGAGAAAATCCCAACCCGTTGTTTCTTAGTATACTAGCAAGCCTGTGCAAGCTAGAATAACTTTTTTCTTATTCTCTTACTTGAGTTTAAGCAGCCGACGTTTTATGCTTTAGTTTTATATGACCTCATTGTTGGAGAAATTGAGGTTTGGCAAATGGGTTTGTCAAAAGTTGACAACCACCATACTTTGAGCTTAATTATGATTAGTGTCTGTTAATCAAAAACAGAAACTAATAATTTCTAAATTATCTACGTAACAAGTAGATGATTTTAGGCTTTTGAATCACTCGATTCCGATACCGGGTGAATGAGAAATTAATGCTCAAAGTTGGAGTAAAATTGGAAGGAAATTGGAAAAAGTGGTGATGTGGCCTCTTGAGGAGTGAACACATCACCCTTTAAGTGGAATACCACATTGGTCACTTGAGATGAATAAGCCACCAAATATAGTTCAAGATGGAGCTTTCTAAAATGTGCCCTTGGGCATGAGAAGTTTTCTGACGGAGTCAGGACGCAGCTCAGGCAAGGTTCACCACACACGCATGCGCGCGCCGCCGCCGCCCGCCTGTCCGGCCGGCTCGGTCTCGGGCTCGGGGCTCGTGGCTCGTCCGCCCGGTTCTTATCTTTTTGGATAAATTTTCTTTTAAATTTTCCAGAAAAATAAATCAAGTGATCCAACGGTTGAAATAATTTTTGATCATAACCGTTGCAAGATCTAACGGTGTAGATCGTTGTCTACACGGATTATGATCTAACGGCTGAGATCATATCTGGGAGCGGTTTCTTCATCTAGATCTAACGGTTGTGGATCGTAGTCAACACGGATCATGATCTAACGGCTGAGATCGTATCTGGCAGTAGCTTTTTCGTCCGACGGTCTACGTTTAAAACTGCTGCAATTTACGATCTAATGGCTATGGATGAAAACCGTTTGATCCAACGGCTGCGGTTTAATCTGGAGATTAACCGCCTAATCCTTCCCGCCTATATAAACGACTCTTTTCTTCTTCTTCCAATATCTGAGAGCTTCCTCGGTTTTCCTCCTACCATTTTCGTTTTTTGCATACTATCGCACTGTTTCGATTTTTGTATTCTACTGCACTGTGTTATGTTCCAGTTCGAGAAATCAAAGCATCCCACAGGTTCTCCGAGTTCTTTACGTTGGTGTGCCACTTCGTATGAACTGTAGCCGTTGTATCCTGGGAGACGTTTGCTGTTTTCCGGTTGGGCACTTCGTACCGGAGCAAATCGTCTTAAGGACAAGTCCTTAGACTTGCCTTGGTTCTGCTTGCATTTTGTCAATTTGCACAATCGCACACTGTACACTGGTTTTTATGATTACAGTTTCTAACATTCTTAAGACGAATTCGTATAGATACTGTAATCTGTTTCGGTTTTCTTGTTGCGTTTATTGCGTCTGTTTGTACGAAACTAATCGGTTTCTGGTTTTGTTTCTGTATTGCGCTTACAGAATCCGAAATGGAGAACGAAAGTTTGAACTCCTTCAATGGCGTGCACCTTGGTCCGTCCAAGGAAGTGAACAATGCTGTTCCAGTTGCACCCGCTGCCATTCCTGCTCCTGTTCCGGTTGTTGGACAGGTTGAGAAACCAGAGAAGTTTGGAGGCAGCTACTTCAAACGATGGCAACAAAAGATGCTGTTCTTTTTGACAACTCTGGGGCTGGCCAAAATGCTGACCGAGGATCCTCCAGTGGTGATACCAGTCAAGGATCAAAACGTGAATATGCAGAATAGCTTGATGGCTGAAGCATGGAAATATAGTAATTATGTCTGTTTGAGTCATATTTTAAGTTGTCTCGATAATACTCTGTATGGACTGTATAGTACCTTTAAGACTGCAAAATCTTTATGGCAGGCTTTAGACAAAAAATACAGGACAGAGGATGCTGGTGCAAAGAAATTTATCATTGGTAAATTTCTTGATTTTAAGATGACTGATTCTAAAACTGTTGTTTCTCAGATTGAGGAACTTCATATGTTAGTGGCTGAAATGGAAGAAGAGGGTATGTCCCTTAGTGAATCTTTCCTTGTTGCTGCTGTGATTGAGAAGCTACCTCTTTCGTGGAGGGAATTCAGGAGCTATCTCAAACATAAGCGAAAGGAGATGTCCTTGGAAGATCTGATTGTTCGATTACGTATCGAAGAAGACAATCGCAGATCTAAGAAGAAGTTTGCTCAATTTTCTGGTCAGGCAAAGGCTCATGTCGCAGAGGCGACGAAGAAAAAGAAAGGCAAGTTGGGAGTGAACAACAAAGGCAAAGAGATCACCAAAAAGTTCACAGGAAAATGCTACAATTGTGGCATTCAGGGGCACCGTAGCAGTGACTGTCGCAAGCCAAAGAAGAGGCAAGAGAAAGCGAAGGCGAATCTGGTTGGCGCAATGGAAGATCTGGATCTTTGTGTTGTTGTGAGTGAATGCAACATTGTGGGAAATCCGCACGCATGGTGGCTGGACACTAGAGCTACGTGACATGTTTGTGCAAACAAGGCAATGTTCACAGAATACAAGCCCGTTGATGGTGCACAGCTTTACATGGGAAATGATGCTTCATCAAAGATTAAAGGTGAAGGAAATATTGTTTTGAAGTTGACTTCTGGAAAGTTTCTGACTCTACAGAATGTTCTGCATGTTCATGATATTAGGAAAAATTTGATTTCTGGCGCTTTGATGGTGATGCATGGGTTTAGACTTGTGTTGGAGTCTAACAAATTTATTATTTCAAAGAATGGGTTGTACTTGGGGAAGGGGTATTTGGCAGATAGAATGTTTAGGATGAATGCTATTACCATTGTACCCAAGAAAGAAAAAGTTGTGCCCGTAGTGGCTAATGAAAATGCATCTACTTCTGCTTATATGCTTGAGTCTTCTTGTTTATGGCATTTGCGTTTGGGACACGTTAATTACAAATCAATTCAAAGAATGATTAATCTTGATTTGTTTCCTAAACTGAATTTGACTAAGAAAAAATGTCAAGTTTGCGTTGAAGCGAAAATGACTAAGGCTCCTTTTCCTTCGATTGAAAGAAACACTGAAATGTTAGATTTAATTCATACAGATGTGTGTGATTTAAAGTTTGTGCAAACAAGAGGTGGTAAAAAGTACTTTGTAACTTTTATTGACGATTGCACGAGATATTGTTATGCTTATTTGCTAAGTAGCAAAGATGAGGCCGTTAATGCTTTTAAGGATTATAAGAATGAAGTTGAAAATCAACTTAGCAAACGAATTGAGATAATTCGTAGTGATAGAAGTGGCGAATATGATGCACCGTTTAATGAATTCTGTTCAGAACATGGCATTATTCATCAAACGACTGCGCCATACTCACCTCAATCCAATGGTATTGCTGAACGCAAGAATCGAACTCTTAAAGAGATGATGAATGCTATGTTGATAAGTTCGGGTTTACCTCAGAACTTGTGGGGGGAAACAATTCTCTCTGCCAATGTCATTCTAAATAGAATTCCATCTAAAAAGATGGATAAGACCCCTTATGAACTTTGAAAAGGTTATAAAACTAGTTTCAAATACTTAAAAGCGTGGGGGTGTCTGGCTAAGGTAGCAGTACCTAAACCAAGACAAGTCAGAATAGGGCACAAAACAATTGATTGTATATTTATAGGATATGCAACGAACAGTAGTGCATATCGATTCTTGGTGCACAAGTCTGACATCCCTGACATACATGAAAATGTTGTCATGGAGTCAAGAAATGCAATGTTTTTTGAAGACGTCTTTCCAAAGAAAGATAGAAATGATAAAGAAGCCAGTACGAGTAAACGAGCTCGGGATACAACGACTCAAGAAATTGACGAACCCCGTCAAAGCAAACGAGCCAAAATACCGACATCATTTGGACCAGATTTTCTAACCTACATAGTAGAGAATGAGCCAAGGATCTTTTCAGAGGCGATGTCAACACCAGAAGCTTCGTTCTGGAAAGAGGCAATAAACAGTGAGATAGAATCTATTCTTCAAAATCACACTTGGGAGCTGGTCAATCTTCCACCAGGAAGTAAACCACTCGGATGCAAGTGGATTTTCAAGAAGAAGTTAAAAGAAGATGGATCTATCGACAAATACAAAGCGCGGTTGGTAGCCAAAGGTTATCGACAAAAAGAAGGGTTTGATTTCTTTGACACTTACTCACCAGTGACAAGGATTACATCAATCAGAGTGATAATCGCGATTGCAGCAGTCTATAACTTAGAAATCCATCAGATGGATGTTAAGACGGCTTTTTTGAACGGTGATTTGGAGGAGGAGATATACATGGAACAACCAGAAGGGTTTGTTGTGCCAGGACAAGAGAAGAAAGTTTGTAGACTTGTTAAGTCTTTGTACGGACTTAAACAAGCACCAAAACAATGGCACTTGAAGTTTGATCAAGTAATGATGACAAACGGCTTCAGGATCAACGAGTGTGACAAGTGTGTTTACATCAAAAACACACTTAATGCCTATGTGATAGTATGTCTCTATGTAGATGACATGTTAATCATGGGCAGTACTCGTGACATCATCTTGAATACCAAGAAGATGTTAACACGGAATTTTGACATGAAGGATATGGGGGTTGCCAATGTTATCCTAGGAATCAAGATTTCTAGGGTAACTGAAGGATTGATCATGTCACAAAGTCATTATATTGAGTCCGTTCTCAAACGATTCAATATGTTTGATGCAAAACCAGTAAAAATCCCACTTGACTTAAGTATGCACTTAAGGAAGAATCGAGGTGAACCAGTAGCTCAATTGAAGTACTCACAAGTGATTGGAAGTCTAATGTACATAACGAACTGTACAAGACCAGACTTAGCTTGTTCAGTAAAAAAATTGAGCAGGTTTACCAGTAATCCAAGTGAAGATCATTGGAAAGCTCTAAATAGAGTAATGAGGTACCTCAAGTACACAATGAACCTTGGATTACACTATACAAGATATCCAGCAGTATTCGGAGGATACTGTGACGCAAACTGGATATCAGATTATAAAGATTCTAAATCCACCAGTGGATACATATTCACTGTAGGTGCTGGTACTGTGTCATGGAAGTCTATAAAGCAAACGTGCATAGCTCGGTCAACTATAGAAGCTGAGTTTATAGCACTTGATAAAGCTGGGGAAGAAGCTGAATGGCTTCGAAATTTCCTAGAGGACATTCTATGTTGGCCTAAGCCAATTACTCCTATTAGCATACACTGTGATAGTCAGTCAGCTATAGGACGAGCTCAAAACAGCATCTACAATGGTAAGTCATGACACATACGTCGGAGACATAATACCATTAAGCAGTTGATCTCTAATGGCGTGATTTCCATTGATTACATAAAATCAAAGGAGAATCTTGCGGATCCGCTTACAAAAGCTTTGCCTAGAGATCAAATGTCAAAGTTGACAAACGGAATAGGACTTAAGCCTACAAAGCATGAATCTTTGTAACGGTAACCCAACCTTGTTGACTGGAGATCCCACAATCTTGGTTCAATGGGAAAACTAAGTTATAAGGGCTCAGTTAGCACTTACTCATTCCGTTAAACAAAAGTGCTATCTGCAGAGAACCGTTAAGTTAAGCTAATGCTTTTAATAATTTCCTATATCTTGATAAATCAAGTGGGGTATGGCAGAATACTCTTGATAGGAGTCACCTATGTAAGTGTGAAGTGGGGCCGCTTCTATGAGAATTCTGAGAAGTAAGAATTCTCTAATACACTTTCTGAAACCAGGTTGTTCATGGCCAAAATGAACACAACCATGAGAACCAAATAAGGGGTGTCAAAGGAAATGTTGTATGAGTATCATTGTCTAGGTTCACAATAAAGGCTGATAGTTCAAGACATCAAGTCACTAACCAGCTGAGTGGATCCGATGGTATATCACTAAGAAAGGTTCAAAGCCAGAAGCTACCTCTTCTGATGCAACATATCCTTGTCTGATTTCTCGATAGAGTCTGCATCTGCATCTGTATTAATTTTCATTCATGTGGGGGATTGTTGGAGAAATTGAGGTTTGGCAAATGAGTTTGTCAAAAGTTGACAACCACCATACTTTGAGCTTAATTATGATTAGTATCCGTTAATCAAAAACAGAAACTAATAATTTCTAAATTATCTACGTAACAAGTAGATGATTTTAGGCTTTTGAATCACTCGATTCCGATACCGGGTGAATGAGAAATTAATGCTCAAAGTTGGAGTAAAATTGGAAGGAAATTGGAAAAAGTGGTGATGTGGCCTCTTGAGGAGTGAACACATCACCCTTTAAGTGGAATACCACATTGGTCACTTGAGATGAATAAGCCACCAAATATAGTTCAAGATGGAGCTTTCTAAAATGTGCCCTTGGACATGAGAAGTTTTCTGACGGAGTCAGGACGCAGCTCAGGCAAGGTTCACCACACACACGTGCGCGCGCCATCACCGCCCGCCCGTCCGGCCGGCCGGTCGGCTCGGCTCGTGCTCGGGCTCGGGCTCGGGCTCGTGGCTCGGGCTCGTGGCTCGCCCGCCCGGTTCTTATCTTTTTGGATAAATTTTCTTTTAAATTTTCCAGAAAAATAAATCAAGTGATCCAACGGTTGAAATAATTTTTGATCATAACCGTTGCAAGATCTAACGGTGTAGATCGTAGTCTACACAGATTATGATCTAACGGCTGAGATCGTATCTGGGAACAGTTTCTTCATCTAGATCTAACGGTTGTGGATCGTTGTCTACACGGATTATGATCTAACGGCTGAGATCATATCTGGGAGCGATTTCTTCATCTAGATCTAACGGTTGTGGATCGTAGTCAACACGGATCATGATCTAACGGCTGAGATCGTATCTGGCAGCAGTTTTTTCATCCGACGGTCTACGTTTAAAACTGCTGCAGTTTACGATATAACGGCTATTGATGAAAACCGTTTGATCCAACGGTTGCGGTTTAATCTGGAGATTAACCGCCTAATCCTTCCCGCCTATATAAACGACTCCTTTCTTCTTCTTCCAATATCTGAGAGCTTCCTTGGTTTTCCTCCTACCATTTTCGTTTTTTGCATACTATCGCACTGTTTCGATTTTTGCATTCTACTGCACTGTGTTACGTTCCAGTTCGAGAAATCAAAGCATCCCACAGGTTCGCCGAGTTCTTTACATTGGTGTGCCACTTCGTATGAACTGTAGCCGTTGTATCCTGGGAGACGTTTGCTGTTTTCCGGTTGGGCACTTCGTACCGGAGCAAATCGTCTTAAGGATAGAGTCCTTAGACTCGCCTCGGTTCTGCTTGTATTTTGTCAATTTACACAATCGCACACTGTACACTGGTTTTTATGATTACAGTTTCTAACACTCATGCCGATCTATTACCTTACTAACCTCTTTTACGTAAAGCTATGAAAACGTGGAACCGAACTCTGTGTAGCTCTAAGCATTATATAGATCTGAACTCTTCTATATATAGCTGAAGAACTGCATGTCTTATGTGTATCCGACCAGAATAATAAATTGTAAATTTATATTGACCTGAATAACTCAACTTTCTCAAAATTGCCCATATTCAGAATTGTATGACCGACCTTCAAACGTAAAATATAGATGAGCTCCAACATTAATTAGTCGCAACCAATTTCGAATTATATTGAATAAATTCACTTAACAAGTTTCTTCCTATGAAAACAGATGAGTTGAACCTAACAAATATCAACCTTTCATCCTTAAACAATTTTCTTCATTGGTTTATAGCATCCCTTTTGTTATAATTTTACCTTCATCACAAGGGAACTGCTCATTTTCTTTTTCTCCTTTCTCCTTACTGCTTTAGGTTGTGCAGCTGAGGTTTGAGGAAGGGGATGAGATCTCTTCACCCAAAATCTCTCACTCCTCTCCTCACCGTATGACACATAGCAGCAGGAGAGGGTGATGAGGCTAGATGCAGGTGACGCTCATCTAGCCTCACCACCCTCCCCTGCTGCCATGTGTCGTGCGGTGAAGAGAGGGATGAGAGATTTTGGGGTGAGATGATTCAAACCCAGAAGGAGCCGCCCGCATCTAGCCTCAGCACCCTCTCCTGCTGCCACGTGTTGTGCGGTGAAGAGAGGGATGAAAGATTTTGGGGTGAAATGATCCAAACCCGGAAGGAAGTGAGTATTTTAACATTATTTTCAGTTAGCCCTTAACGATGTCATATGCTCTCGAGTTTATTGTTGATAGATAATTGGTGAAGTTACAAATTTGAGTTGATTTTTTAGGGTGTATATTTTATCTTTATCAATGGCATGTAAGATAAAATTTTAGGTGCCTTGACATATGTTGCAGTATATTTGAAGAAATCCCTATACAATACATGATTGCCTGAAAATTTTACATTGACTACGTTTCAGTATTGCCTTGTACATGTCTTAATTACCTCAGGGACATTGCTTGCTTACTATTATTATTTTTTCCTGTGTTGGCTTATTAGTGTTTTACAGCTTAATGCAATATCATATCTTAATGATTTTATTTTTATTTTGTATTGTCACCTCAAACATTTAAAAGAATCAATGAAGGAAGTATGTGTTGGAAAAACACACAGGTATTTTAGAAAGTGCTCCAAATTTTTGTAAAAATATATAAATAGGTTGACGAAACCTTTGATTGTATCAGTTTTGACCATACTACGAATCTTGAGTTTGGCATGTCACCATACTCAAAATCTTGAGTTTGTCTGTCAACATATTCTGAATTTTTATTTAGGTGTCGGAAACCGAACATTCAGCGGGGATTTCTGAGTTTGGTCTCTGAGTTATGTATGATTCTAAAGTTCATGCCTTTTGACTGGACGCAGCATCAAACGTTCAACAATTGAGTTTGCCGAAAGCTCAGTCCTGAGTATAGTGCCAAGTGTTCAGTTGCAACGTTCGAAAATTTCAAAATCTTTAGTTCGGTCGACTCAGACAACAAAAAATTTATGCTGTCTTTTAATGAAATGATGCAACTTTTGCAACTTGTGACAGCTCATTTTGATCTTGAACGAACATAAACTAACTTTGGAAGTTAAATTCTGAAGAGAGATGTTAACTATCTTATTGCGAATCAAAGTGTATAAATACAAGGATTTTATAAGGTTTTGAAAGACACTTCTCGGATAAAGAACTTTTCATATACTCTTGTGAAAAACCTGGAGAATTTCTCCTTCTTCTTTATTCTACCTGTGATAGCAAACACTTCGATAAACAAGTTCATCTTCATCTTGTAGAGCAAACAACAACAAGAAGAAGTTATGTCCTGAGAGACATTTGTCATGTAGTTCATCTTGCTCAACTAGTGGAGACAACTTTGCTTTAAAGACAGTGACATTATTATGTCTCGGCTATTCTTTCTTTTTTGCTTTTTTTCTTCTATTTGGTTACCATATTTTTTAGTCTTTTCTAATGATCTTAAAGCAAAGTTGTTGATATGGCTACCAAAAAATCTATGGTTCCTGATGTGTCTAACTTGGAGCCATTTGAGGACAAGCATTTCAAACGATGGTCTAACAAGGTTTTGTTTTTTCTGGAACTCCTTCTTTTTGACTTGACTGGTGATGTGGACAAAGAGGCATCTTCTGAATCCAGTACTATAAACTCATCTGCTCTCGAATAAGCTCTTTGCGCACTCATAGGTGTGGGACTTTCGGATCTATTGCTATTAAATAGGCTGCTCGAAGTTCTGAAAGAAGAAGAAGAAATAGTCGGGTCGTTAGCTCCATTAGCTACAAGCTACAGAAAGAATGCGTTATTGCTATCTTTAGAGCTAGAAGAAGAGGAAGAAGAACTCAGTAGCTCATAGCTACACTAGCTACATCAGCTCAGTAGCTACGTTAGCAAAATTAACTCATAGCTCATAGCTACAGGATCAGTAGAACCCGATTCTTTTTTTGTCAACCAAGAGTTTGAAAGGGGCATAATAGAAAAATAGGAATGAAAAGCGTCTATTGTCTAATTTCTAGTTTGATGAGTTTATTCATCTGTCGAACATGATGAATGAATGCCTCTTTTGTGTGATATAAGCATCGAGATGAAGAACCTTTGCATTACCTTTCTTTATTTATAGCTTTAGAGTATGATACTGACAACAACATATGTGAAGGACATATTCTACATTTCTTCTCAAACTCATTATTTGACATTTATGTCAAATCAATTCGGTGTTGGAGATATGAAAGGCACTTCAAATAAAAATGACTCTGATGATGTCACCAAATGTGAGTATGTGGTGAATGAGTTTCTCAAGTTTCAAATGTTGGTCCACAATATCCATCAAAATCAAATCCATAAATTGTAACAATTGGTAGATTATATTGAGCAAGATAGCATCAAGATTGATGAAACTATTCAAGATGTCTTCTTGCTTGAAAAATTTCCTTCCTTTTAGAGTAAATACAAAAAGAGAGGAAAGCATAATCATGTAAAGCTCTCTATGGACAGTGTAATTAGGCACAACCATATAGAGAAAAAAAACATATTGAAAGATGCAAATGGTGATGAAGAGGAGGTGAAGGCTAAGATAGTGGAGCAAAATCCGAAGAGGCAAAGACTCAAAACAACATCTCAAAAGGCACCAAGTGTAAGGTCATATTACAGGGACAAGGTCAAAAGAGACTAAAAGGAGTACATTGGGTGTGTGAAAAACCCAAACACAAGGCGGCTATTTGCAACAAGGGAAAAAAACAAACCAGAAACCAAGTCAACCTTGTAGAGGATAACGTAGAGGATGAGGAAATCATCATAGTGGTCATCTTCTCTGAGGTAAACCTTGTTGGTAGTGCGATAGAATAAGTGATAGACACTGGAGCCACTAAACATATTTTTACCAACAGAGATCTATTTCACAATTACCAAGAAATAGACAGCGGTGAACAAATTATCTTAAAGGATACACTAGGAATACAAGTGATTGGGAAGGAAAAAGTGTCCTCAAGTTAACTTCAGGCAAAAGGATGGAGTTGAGCAATGTGCTTCATATACCTACTACACGTAGAAACTTGATTTTTGAAGCACTTCTCAAAAAGGTTAAACTTGTTTTTGATTTTGATAAACTTATACTTACTAGAAATGAGGAGTTTATTAGGAAGGGATTTTGTGGCGTTAGGTTATTTGTACTTGATGCTACTTATGTTGCTAATAAAAAATGTATCTACTTTTGTGTATCTTGCTGATTCTCTTGATTTGTGGTATGCTAGATTATGAGATGTTAATGTAAATGCTATAAAGAGACTAAAAAGTATGAATGTGATCTATATCAGTAATTTAGAGAAGGTCCATAAGTTTCAATATTCTGTTGAAACAAAACATCATAAGAAACCTTTTAAGATTACAGAAGGAGTTTCAAAAAAGTTGGATCTTGTTCATAGTGATTTAGAAGACATCAAAAGTCATATAAGTAAAGGTAACAAAAGATATTACAAAACCTTTATTGATGACTTTTCTAGATACACAAAAATATACTTGTTAAGTCACAAAGACGAGCCTGAAAATATGTTCATGAAATTTAAAAATGAAATTGAGAACCAACTAGACAAGAAACATAAGAGGTTGAAAAATGATAGAGGAGGCGAATATAGTACAAAAATATTACAGAAATTATATGAAGAGAATAGTATAATTCATGAAGTTACGCCTATTTATACTCCTCACTCTCTTGTTGTTGCGAAAAGGAAAAATAAGACACTTAAACAAATGATAAATGCAATGTTAATAAGATCTGAATTGCCTAAAAATATGTAGAGAGAAGAAATTCTTTGGGCTTGTCACATATTAAATAAGATACCTCATAAAAGGACAAATAAAACTCCTTATGAACTATGGAAAGACTATACACCAAATTTATATTATTTAGAGTGCTAGCAAAGGTAGGAATCAAACAATTTCAAAGGAATACAATTCAGCCTAAGACAATACGGCTTTCTTAAATAGAGATGTAGATGAAAAAATTTACGTGCATCAACCCAAAGGATGATAGTTCAAGGACAAGAACATAAAGCATGTAAGCTTAAAAGTCCTAGTATGGCCATAAACAAGCACCTAAATAATAACATGAAAAATTTGATAATGATGTGATTGCTAATGGTTATGTTGTTAATAAAAGTGATCATTGTGTTTATAGTATGTTTGCAGATGGTGATAGTGCCATTCTGTGTTTGTATGTTGATGACATGTTGATCTTTTGAACAAATATGAATGTAGTTAGTAATACTAAATCCTTTTTGTCTTCTGTTATTTCAAATAAAAGACATGAAAAAAAGTTGATTTAATGCTTAAACTTAAATTAATTGAGAATTGTGGGGTGTATGCTTTCTCGGGCTCATTATGTTAATAAAATCTTGAGAAAGTTTAATCATTTTGATGGCAAATATGTAAGTACCCCTTGTGGTTCTACTATTAGTTCGGATGGTAAATATGTAAGTACCCCTTGTGATTCTACTATTAGTTTGGAGAAGAATAGGGAGGATAGTGTTCCCCAATGTGAGTATCCTAGGATAATTGAGAGTGTAATGTACTTTATGAATCGCACTATACCTGATATCACATGTGCTGTAAATAGATTTGCTAGATATACTCATAATCCAAGTAATGAACATTTTTTTTGCATTAAGGAGATTATTAAGATATCCTAAAGGTACAATGAATTTAGGACTTGTGTTCAGTGGATTTCCAACTGTTTTGGAAGGCTATTATGATGCTAATTGGGTGACTGATAACAATGAAATAAACTCAACCAATGGTTATATTTTTACATTAAATGGTGGTGCTATTTCATGGAAATCTTCTAAACAAACTTGCAAAGCAAGTCTACGATAGAATCTGAAGTTACTGCATTAGAACTTGCTAGTATAAAAGCTAAATAGTTAAGAATTTTACTTGTTGATATTCCTTTGTGGTCTAAGCCTATGCCTTTTGCATCTACACATTGCGATTCGCATGCAGCGATCGCTCAAGCGAAGAATAAGATCTATAATGGGAAGATTCGGCATATCCGTTTCAGACACAATACTGTGTGAGTTGATTAGTTCAAGTGTAATTAACATGGAATTTGTAAGATATGAGTTCAACTTGGCGGACCATTTAACTAAAGGCCCAAATACGGAGTTAGTTCGTGAAACACCAAGAGATATGAGACTAATTCCATTTGATGTGAGATCTCTGTGATGACTACCCAACCTTTATTAGTAGAGATCATTGAGACGAGGTTCAATGGGTAAGGACAACTTACAGATGAGTTCTAATTATGTAGCGCCCCGCTCCCGTACCCTAGCTTCGGGAACGGTGCACCCGCCGTAGCCTACTAAGAGGACTACCAAGCGTCGATCAAACTTCTTCACACGTCAGAAAGGACGTATAAATTTTTCGCAGAAACGATAATAAAATAAACATCTTTATTAAATTAAATCCATCGAAAGTAAGACAAGTATCAAAGCTCTCGATACTCGCTATAGCAAATACAAAATACTGAAATAGTCCGAATACATATAAAGAGTCTAAGTGAAAGGAGTCATCTATCTATCCCACTGGAAGCACCCGATCACACGATCTCGGCTCACTCTCCCCAGCTCACACGATCAACCCCGTCCTCTATAAAAAGATACTCAAAGTCCTGCTCACCTGTGGAGGGTGGTAGGGGGTGAGTGATGGGAGTCACTCGTAGGTTACCCGTCTCTCCCGAAAAGGGACTGTTACTGAGTCGGGTAGCACATAAAGCACATAAAGCATGGAGCAGGTAAATAAAGCAATGAAGCATAAACAAATAAATAATAAAGCAAATAAGCATGAATAAGGAAAATAACACATACCGACCCGATCCGTATCCCAAAACATAATGCTGAAACAACTTAATAACAAGACAAATAATCACAATAATAATAAATGCAATGCGCAAGTTCATGATGCATGCACTTCTATCCCCGTGTCACACACAGTCATTTAATATCACACGCTATGCTCATTCTTTTCCATGTTATGCTATGCATGTCCCGGGTCCTATCGGATGAAGGTAACCATTACTGTATTTTATCTTCTACCGTTATTTTATCTTTCTAGACTTTATTTTAGGTTTCTACACTTTATTTTATTTTTCCTAGGCTCTCAAACACTTTGGTCTTTTATTTACATATTTTTATCTTTCCCTACTATTTTTTATTTCTTTCATTTTAATTTCTTAGTGGTTTTCTAAATTCCTTGTTTACATGACATTATTATTGTAATTAATTCAATATCCATATACATATATACATCTTAACTTTTTAATTTATTATATTATTTTATTAATAGTTTATTTTTTTTCGCACCCATCTTTTCTGTTCGAAGGTTTGTTATGAATTTTTATTTTATTTTATTTTATTTTATCTCAATTATTGCATTTATTTAATTAATAATCCTATTAGTTAACTAACAACTTTACTAAACTAAACTTCTGGCCCTTATTCTGGCCTGTTAAAGAAAACTGACCCTTTTCCCTTTATTACACAGCCCGGCCTGCTGGCCTCTTTAACTCCCGTTTTTTTGATTCGCGATTATGGTCTGTCTATTCCAGCAGACTGGCCCGCCAGCTGGTTGCCCTTTTTTTATCTGCATCAATTTGGGCCGAGACTTCTGGCCTGCTAAGGCAGGAGCGGCCTGGCCTATTTTTTTTCTTTTCTTTAATTTCTTAGTTTCTACATTTCTTCAAAAATTCATAACTTCTTTGTTTTAACTCCGATTAACCCCAAACCAGTGGCATTTGACTCATTATAACGCGAAGAACACAACGGCGCTGGACATGTCAGCGCGTGTCCGGCACGCGCCGTCAGGGCCGTGCGTGGGCCCCACGTGCCGTCCTCTGCAGCCGCGCGTGTGCTACACGCGCCGCCTCTGGGTGCATTTTTCGGTAACCCAAACCCATTCCAGCCTATTTCTGTGCTATGTGATCTATATCTAAGGCCAAACACGCAATTCCCATACCAAAACATAAAGAATTCGTGTTAAACATATAAAAGATAGACATGCTGTGATAATCAAATAATTCCCAAAACAGAATGCGAGGGAATCCAAAGGAATCCGACAGAGGGGAGGGTAACCTACCTCTCACACGGAGAATTTCCTTAGCACGGTGGTTGGATCCGGTGCAGGTGGCCAATTCTTTTTCCTTTATCTTTCTTTCTCTACCTTTCTCTTCCTCTCTTTTCCTTTTCTTCACCCCTGCTCTCCTTTCCCGCTGCCTCCCCCTCTTACCCTTTTGTCTTATTTTTTTTGGAAGTTATTGCTGTGTGTGGTGTGTGGATAGAAGAAATAAATTGGGGAGGGGTAATTAGTTAGGACCGAAATTTAGGGGGAGTGGGGGTTATGGAATGATTTGGGGAGTTAAGGGGGGAAATGATGGGTGGGTAGTTATGATAGGTAGTTTTTTTAATTCATACTTTAAATTTAATTCTTAATTTAATTAATTAAATTTCCTTTTCTTTTCCTTTAAATTTCACGGTTACAACATCCTAACCCCCTTACAAAAAGTTTCGTCCTCGAAACTTGCATATAATGTAATCAATAACTTAGTACGGTTCTACATAATTCATGCACCTAAATAATGATCAAGCTAAAATATTCTTTGCGTTTTCCAACATGCTAACCACTTCACTTCTTATCACAGATTAAGGCCTCAAAGTCATTCCTTGTACACCAACAACGGAAATTTTTGATCAATTGTCCTTTTACTTATTAAAATCATTACCCAATATATCTACGATTATCGAATCAACCTTAATGATATTGTCATCATACTAAGGGTTCGGCAACTCAATCATCGGTCTATAACTTACTTATCTTCAAGGTCATCAATAACCCTTGTATATCGGTTCTTAGGTATACAACAATCTTTAACTTAACGCCTTGTTCATAAGACTCATCTCTAGAATTGTATGTATTTCCGGAAATCATTTTACTCTAGTATGATTCAATTTAGTCATCATTAGTATCCCACAAGGTGATCTAGTCCTTATAGGTCTCAATCCTTAACTTAATTCTCTATAATTATTATGTACATACTTCCTCTTATACCACTTGCCGTGTATCATTCAACTTATCGTAGTTTACAATTTTGTATTCTTAAACTCATTATAATGATTCATCCGACAATTAACCAAACTGATATCCCTGATGTACGCCCGCATGGTACTTGTTATCCAAAATCAAGTCCTCGAAATCAATTTGTATATACTTACGAATTAACTCTATGATCATTCCCTTACTTCTTTGAAAATATCATCAGCCTAATATACGAACTATGTGTATGGACAATATTTTTCTTAAAAGCGTGACCTACGTGGCTATAATTCGAAATATAACTTTAGTTATTTTAAAATAATACCACTATTATTATTATTTTTTTCTTTTTGTAAACAAAATTCGAGATAATATACTCATTTCCGCAAAGCGGTCTTTCAAATGACACTTTATAAAAACGGCGATATAACCTGGTCGCAAATTGTTTTAGCGAAATGGCATTTAAACAATTGAAAATGTAATCATGTAAGATTTTATAAAACGATTTGAATGCGATACCTTCATTTGCTAAAAGAAAATTATATTTTGAAAGTTACTCTTTAACTTGGCAAAATTTAAGTAAAATCATTCGCAAGCGGATAAAGAACTTTGAAAACACTTTAAAAGATAAAATACTTGCGATATCGACAGTCGTCAGGTAAAATTAATTTTGACTAAAATAGATGTAATGAAACGAAAATTTGAAATCTTGTAAAAGAAACATGTATAAACATATTGTTTTTTTTGAAGAACATATTGGTAGTTTAAAGTTTTTCCCTCTTTTCAAGGTTGTCAAAAGAATTGAAATTTTCGTTGTATTGGTACACAGATACAGAAAAGAATTTAGTTTTGTAGAGTTTAGTAGACTACCGAAAAAATGAGATTTCAGTAGACCTATTTTTTTAAATACTTGCTGAAATTTTTGTTATACATTGGTGTACGTGCTTATATAAAATATTTATCTGTTTGAAAAATATATCGATCTAATATTTCGTATAATTCTATAGGTCATCCTCTTTTCGAATGAGTTCTCCTATGTACAGTTTTCTTATAAGTCTAACGTTCGCCTACTCATGATAGGTCATCCTAGCATGGCACACTAATTATTGATCGACTTAAAGTGTTCTAGTTCACCATGCTTCCGCGCGCCACACTAATCCACTATACCTCGTTACTTGGTTATTTGATCCATTAATTTTATTCTACTTCGTATGAAAAGCAGCCACTACTTGTTCATGCCCACTCTATTTTAATTCAAGCCTAATAAATTCAAGTCAAGTAACTCGACGTTTCTATAAATCAACACTTAAAGTTGTGAAGATTCATTATTCCCATGTACTTTTATAGTCGATTCACGCTTTTTTTTGCTACGTGATCAGTATCTCTAATGAGACTAATATTGTCGTCCTACTTATTAACTCTAAATTTTAACATCTTAACTCTAAACTATAAATTCATTCGTATGATTCTCTTACTAAACACTACTGATTATAATGCTTATGAATCATGATTTAGTTTCTATCATCTCTTTATAAATCATCTCTTAGTATCTATCATACTATAATAATTCATTTCTTAGTAGCTATTGCCTCAACTTAGACCTAAGTATGCTCTGATGCTACAGTCTAAGTAGGGATATGGGACCATTTTACTTTATCCTAATGGTACCGAGTCCCATGATGTTGTTGCGGTGAAGCAGCCCGAGTTACTGCTTGACCTACTAATATGTTACTAGCGTTCACGGTAGGGTGTTCTGGTTAACCTTTTAATCCATTCAAATTAATTATACAGTATGCAACTAGAGTTACTAAGATCACGACTTAAAGAGTTATGGTCATACTTGGATAAGGTAGAATTGTATGGGATACCCTAGGTATATGTATTTCCACACGAATCAACTTCTTAAGTTTAAGATCATAAATTATTTCTAGAATCGTTCCTAGTATCATCATTTCTTATGTCTAAGATCACGTCTTATTTCTAAAATCATGCTTAGTGTATAATCAACACTTATGACTACCTTCAGTACTTATGTCCAAGGTCAACTCTTCATCAGAACCGTTATTTATTGTTTAAGATTGTGACTTATGTTCATGATCATCGCTTATATCTGAGATCAATACCTATGTTTATGATCATCGCTTATGTTCAAATCATGACTTATGTCTAAGGTTGTGACTTAGGAACGAAATCGTAACTTAATTTCTAATTCATGGCCTAAATCTACATTTTTCCCGTGGATCTAGAACCATTTTTTGAAAATCATACTCTCAGCGTGTAATACCTCTTAGACCCATTCCGAAATTAGATCTAAGTGATCGGCGGTGTCAATTGTGCTGCGATACCATTCTTCAGTATCCCCTTGTAGATCTCAAGTCCGAGTCCGGTGGTAGTGGAGGCAGTGCCTGCTAGTTCAGCAGCTTGTGCTACTGTGTTAAGGTGTTGGTCATGGTAACTATGGCGTTTTCAAGTGCTTGGGGATGATCCCCTTATTCTGGTGGTTCTCACCACCATTTCTTCTATCACCGACTTGTTCACGTCTTGTCGGAATTTTTTTTCTTCTTTTTTTTGGACTTTAGAACGGTCGAAAATATATTTATTTAAATTTAGGGTAATTTAAAGGGGTATTTTTGGAAATTTCGAACAGCTTAGGGGTTGTAAATAGAGGCTCAGTGGTAAAATAGTAAATAACTAAAAACAAACGAAAGAACGCTCACACTCCCTTAACCCGATTATAACTTAAGTCTAAGATCATCACTTAACCCTATTTTGTTGCTTAAGGGTAAAATCGTCATTTTAAGAAAAAGATCATAGCTTAAGTCTAAGTGATCTAATTAATCCTGCGTTTCCGAGGCAGATCTGGAGCCTCGGCTCTGATAACACCTGCAGTGCCCTGCTCCCGTACCCTAGCTTCGGGAACGGTGCACCCGCCGTAGCCTACAAAGAGGACTACCAAGCGTCGATCAAACTTCTTTACACGTCAGAAAGGACGTATAAATTTTTCGCGGAAACGATAATAAAATAAACATCTTTATTAAATTAAATCCATCGAAAGTAAGACAAGTATCAAAGCTGTCGATTCTCGCTACAACAAATACAAAATACAGAAATAGTCCGAATACATTTAAAGAGTCTAAGTGAAAGGAGTCATCTATCTATCCCACTGGAGGCACCCGACCACACAATCTCGGCTCAGTCTCCCCAGCTCGCATGATCAACCCCGTCCTTTATAAAAAGATACTCAAAGTCCTGGTCACCTGTGGAGGGTGGTAGGGGGTGAGTGATAGGAGTCACTCGTAGGTTATCCGTCTCTCCTGAAAAGGGACTGTCACATACTGAGTCGGGTAGCACATAAAGCACATAAAGCATGAAGCAGGTAAATAAAGCAATGAAGCATAAACAAATAAATAATAAAGCAAATAAGCATGAATAAGGAAAATAACACATACCCGACCCGATCCGTATCCCAAAACGTAATGCTAAAACAACTTAATAACAAGACAAATAATCACAATAATAATAAATGCAATGCGCAAGTTCATGATGCATGCACTTCTATCTCCGTGTCACACGCAGTCATTTAATATCACAAGCTATGCTCATTCTTTATGCTATGCATGTCCCGGGTCCTATCGGATGAAGGTTGTAGGACCTCATGCGCTACCATCTCTCCCAAAACCAATTGGTGACAGGAGAGGCGCATACCCTAGCCTTATAGTGCATTCAGCACACAAGCGCCCACGGCATGCGACTGTGACTTGGCCTACACGACCTACGCCCACCGGCCTACGCCACGGGACAATTGATGCACCCAACAATCTCCCCCTCAGCAATTGCTCCCACTGGGAATCGAACCCGTGACCTCGCTCTGATACCAAATGTTGGACCGTGCACCTGCAATGAACACCACTAGAGGGGGTTGAATAGTGGTTAGCGGAAATTACACTATAACCCTTTGTTAAAATCCCCTTGAAAACAGAATCTGAGACCACCTCAGATTCAGAACCTGTTTTTCAAAAATTCAAAAATAATTGTACATAACTCCAAAAATTATGAAACTTTTCAGAATTGAACTTCAATGAGTTAAAAAGACTCTGTCCAAAAATCAGATAAAAATAAGATCGTTTGACCCTTCAAACAAATAAAAAGATTCAGATGATCAATCTGGACAGAATTGGACAGAATGTTGCTGATTTTGCAAAACGTGTTTCTCTTTGAATACTCAACCAAATAGGTTGATCTTTATATCAAAACACTCCTTAGGATGTGAACATGAAGTTTGAAAAAGGCCCTGACCTTAAACAATTCTTGAAAAATACATAATTTAATTTTTCTCAAAACTGGTCAGATTGCAGTCAGATTGGAGCAGTTATATTGCAAAGACTGAAAGACTAACTTTTACTTGCTCAAATCAAGTGATTCTTGTTGCAAATGAAAGCTAACAGTCTGAAGTATAACTCCACCAAAAATCACGAATTTTGAAAATGTTTAGCTATTTTTTCAAATTGTGTGAAGTTGGGTGAAAACTACAGTCAAAAACGGACAGAAAACAGAAATAAAGAAACAAGAGAAGAACACCGAGGATTTATCCTGGTTCGGTCAATGTGACCTACTCTAGTCCCAAGGAACACCTTTCCTTGGATTTCACTATGAAATGAGCACCTTACAACAAGAGCCAAGCTTGATCCTTGGGTTATACACCAACCCTACTCAAGACTTGGACAATCACCTTCTAAGCAACACTTAGTTGCAACTCCTCTAACACTTATTGATGTAGCCTTATAAAGATGGCTAATCAATCTTACAAATGAAGCTCAAGAGGCTTGTAGCACAACAAAAATATCAAGAACACCAATGCTACAACAAAATACAACAACAAGAACAAGAAGATGAATATGAAAGCTATAGAATGCTTGTGAGCTTCAAGTGTGTTTCATCTTATTCACCAATGCCTCTATTTATAGTGTGAAATGAGCCTTGAAGATAAGAATGCCAATGTGTCATCATCTTCATCATCAACTCCAAATGTCTTCTCATCATTGGTTGGCTTTGTACACTTGGCAAAATAATACATAATGATTGGTCCACCTTGGCAAAATAATGTTGGCTGAAATTTTCAACTAAAAGTGACTTGGAATTATCTTGAAAATGTGAAGATAATAGCACCATAACAACTCCATTATCTTCTCAACTTTTTGGCACAAGAATAGGCATGTGGGCATACCATTTCAATTTCAAAAATCTGCACCAAGAATGGGTAGTAGCCGTTGGCTACATTTTACTTTTTCCAAAAATTAATAAAATAAGAAAGGATAATACCACCAAATTATCCCCAACTTCAAGCACCATAATAGGACATGTGAGAGCTCCATTTGACTTTAAAAATTCTGCTGAAAATACCCAAGAAAACAATATAGCCGTTGGCTATTTTTAGTAAATTCCAAGTTGGCTATTTTGCCAACTAGCTCCTTTTTGGTTGGTCCACTTGTGTCCAACTCATAAAATGAATACACCATCACTTACACCTGATAAATCACGTTTTTCCACATATATATAAGTGTAACAACTCAGATTTTTGAAGAAGAAATAAATAGATAACACTAGACAAGATTATGCCAACGTGTAACACCGAAATTTCCCAATATTTCTTCTTATATGTTGAGATCATTTCCACACCTTTGACACCTTCAACATCTCTGAAAAATGATGACAAATGTTCTCTTATAACATATATAAGAGGGTCTTTGAGAAAAAATAGAATGTGACATCTCAAATCGTCACATATCTAGCTATAGTCAATAATACCATCGGTTGAGAGAATAAGATATAAGATCACCATATTATCTTCAAAATAACAATAACACAGCTCCAGAATGAAGATAATAATATTCTCAAGAGATTCCTTGAGTGAAAATACCAAAAATACCCTTGGGGGTGAAATGACCAAAATACCCATGGTGTGAGAAAACTCCAGAAATGACCCGGATGGTCATAAATACTCATGATATCACCTTTGTCATGATAAATAGGATGAGAATACATCCGTGAAATATTTCCACCATATCATGTTCCTACAATGCTCAAAATACCAATTTTGCCCTTTTTGGTAAGTTGTAGAAACTTCCAAGGCACGTTAGTCACAAGACAATAATAATCACCAAAAACACATAATAATCACATAATGAACATGTATAAATCATGTACAAATGAAAACAATCATTTTAACACATTTTAAAAAATTATTTCTAAAAACCCTAGACATCGATCGATGTGTAACACCCTGAGAGACCGATATCAAGTTTTTCAACTTTTACACATATTTCTTATGCCATGAATGCCATGTGTGACATTTTTAAGTATTCACCACTTAAAATCATGACTTTGAAAATTATCCAAACATATTTCTCAACAAAGGTAACCATTGTTACCAACACCCATCACACGCCTCGTCAGGCCACACGGCTCATAGGCCAAATGCAATGCTTATGCCATGAATGCGTCACGCTTTCACACTTCAGTTTCACCTATGATGCATGCTCCGTTCTATGTTGCGTATTACCTATATTGCGTAATTACCCTATGTTGCGTGGGGTTCATTACTGTATTTTATCTTCTACCGTTATTTTATCTTTTTAGACTTTATTTTAGGTTTCTACACTTTATTTTATTTTTCCTAGGCTCTCAAACACTTTAGTCTTTTATTTCCATATTTTTATCTTTCCCTACTATTTTTATTTCTTTCATTTTAATTTCTTAGTGGGTTTCTAAATTCCTTGTTTACATGACATTATTATTTTAATTAATTCAATATCCATATACATATATACATCTTAACTTTTTAATTTATTATATTATTTATTAATAGTTTATTATTTTTTTCGCACCCATCTTTTCTGTTCGAAGGTTTGTTATGAATTTTTATTTTATTTTATCTCAATTATTGCATTTATTTAATTAATAATCTTATTAGTTAACTAACAACTTTACTAAACTAAACTTCTGGCCCTTATTCTGGCCTTTTAAAGAAAACTGGTCCTTTTCCCTTTATTACACAGCCCGGCCCACTGGCCTCTTTAACCCCCTTTTTTTTTGATTCACGATTTGGGTCTGTCTATTCCAGCAGACTGGCCTGCCAACTGGTTGCCCTTTTTTTTATCTGCATCAATTTGGGCCGACACTTCTGGCCTACTAAGGCAGGAGCGGCCTGCTACCAAGACAGGTCTGGCCTGTTTTTATTTTTTTTCCTTTTCTTTAATTTCTTAGTTTCTACATTTCTTCAAAAATTCATAACTTCTTTGTTTTAACTCCGATTAACCCCAAACTAGTGGCATGACTCATTATAACGCGAAGAACACAACGGCACTGGACACGTCAGCACGTGTCCGGCACGCGCCGTCAGGGCCGCGTGTGGGCCCCACGCGCTGCCCTCTGCAGCCGCGCGTGTGCTACACGCGCCGCCTCTGGGTGCGTTTTTCGGTAACCCAAACCCATTCCAGCCTATTTCCGTGCTATGTGGTCTATATCTAAGGCCAAACACGCAATTCCCATACCAAAATATAAATAATTCGGGTTAAACATATAAAAGATAGACATGCTGTGATAATCAAATAATTCCCAAAATAGAATGCGAGTGAATCCAAAGGAATCCGACAAAGGGGAGGGTAACCTACCTCTCACACGGAGAATTTCCTTAGCACGGTGGTTGGATCCGGTGCAGGTGGCCAATTCTTTTTCCTTTATCTTTCTTTCTCTACCTTTCTCTTCCTCTCTTTTCCTTTTCTTCACCCCTGCTCTCCTTTCCCGCTGCCTCCCCCTCTTACCCCTTTGTCTCATTTTTTTTGGAAGTTATTGTTGTGTGTGGTGTGTGGATGGAAGAAATAAATTGGGGAGGGGTAATTAGTCAGGACCGGAATTTAGGGGGAGTGGGGTTTATGGAATGATTTGGGGAGTTAAGGGGGGAAATGATGGGTGAGTAGTTATGATAGGTAGGTTTTTTTTAATTCATACTTTAAATTTAATTTTTAATTTAATTAATTAAATTTCCTTTTCTTTTCCTTTAAATTTCACAGTTACAACAAATTATCACTATCAAACTTGTCCCTCCCCGTGACATTGTTGTAGATAGTCCTTGCTGCAAGTGAATGAGAGTGAGATTTTATGAATCTCTTAATGAAATTTATAGCCATATTTATTATGGTGTGAGTAGTACGCACTTGACGAATTTCACCTATATAAGGTAGAGGTGGTGCAGTTTCCTATGAGATCTTGGAATAACTCAGTAGAGCATTTATGAAAACGTGAGACTGAGTGCATGGCCAAATTCGCACCAAACTGCAAACTTGTATGAAGTAGACAATGATATGTCTTTTGGTTATCCATATAACAATAGTGAAATATGATTTGAGACACTACGCCATCTAATTTTGTTTTTATACTTCCATTTATACTAAGTGGTAATTCAACAAGTCATCATCTATTATGTATCATTGTCTTTGTTTAATATCAAAGAGGTTAATTTATAATTGTTTATGAATGTTCTTATATAAATATTGGATCATATGGGAGATTGTTGAAAAAAGCACATAAAAGTACTTTAGAAAGTGCTCCGAATCTATATAAAAATATGTAAGAAATGTTGATCGGAGAAACTTGGATTGGATTAGTTTGACCATACTCTGGATCTTGAGTTCGACCTATCATCATACTCAGAATCATGAGTTTGGTCTATCACCATACTCTGAATTATAAGTTCGGTATTAGAAGACAAACGTTCTGCAAGGATCTATGAGTTCGGTATGACTTTGACGTTTCGACTTTTTGACCGAATATAGCACCAAACATTTGGTAATCGAGTTTGTCAAATGCTCGGTCCTGAGTCTGGTATCAAGTGTTCGGTTGTAACTTTCAAAAATTTCAAAACCCTGAGATCGGTCAAAATGACTGAACGTTCGGGTGACTAAGACATCAGAAAATTTCTGTTGTCTTTTGATGAAGTGATGCAATTTTTACAACTTGAGACATCTCCTTTCGACCTTGAACAATCATAAGCTATTTCGGATGTTAAACTATGCATAAAGATGCTAAATTAACTATCTTTTTCGAATCAAAGTCTATAAATACAAGAATAATTAGATTTCTAAAGATACTTCTTGGGAGAAAAAAAACTTTCCAATATACACTTGTGAAAAAAATGAAGAATTTCTTCCTCCTCTTCCTAATTCTGATATTAAACACTTCAGCACATAAGTTCATCTTCTTATCGTAGATAAAACGAAAAGTAGAAGATGTAATATCCTATGAGGAATTTCCCGTGTAGTTTATCTTGTTCGCCTTGTGAAGACAATTTTGCTTTAAAGACAATAATATTGTCTGGCTCGACTATTCTTTCTTATTTTTTTTATGTTTTTCTGTTTGCTTACCATAAGTTGTCATGTTTTCTAGCAGCATGAGATAGATACGTTGTCATGATAGAATCTATGTTTCTGGAACACTAAACAAGTGATAAAGCGTTCAGTAATCTTTCTTTGCCTCTTGCATGTTCAAAAATGTTAGGCTGCATTTTGTTTTACTGACGTTTAATGTTGCATTCCTATTTCATAGGCACCTAATGGAACCAATTATAGCACTTTGAGAGCGTTTTGAAAGTGTTTCAACAAAGTAATAATTGGAGATTGAAGCAGAATTCCAAGTCATAATTCGAGTAACAATTTAGTGGATAGCAAAAGAATTCCAAGTCATAATTCGAGTGACAATTTATTGGATAGCAAATTACATTTTGGAGGTCAGAAAAAAGCCCGAATCTTTCCATAAACGACATGCTAGATAAGTATGAGACTAAATACTAAATATTAACTCGAAAAATTAACATTTATTTCAACTAAGTTCATATTAAGTACCATCCTCCCAAGGTTTGAGACATTACAATGTGTGTTTGTGTCTATATGTATGAAATAGTCTAATCGCCTATCGGAAACAAAGAAAAAGAAAGACTATATACAAGGAATGTCTAAAGTTACCATACATTTTGCTTTTGTGAAGTAGGTATGGGATGATCTTTTATAATAGTGAAGAATTCCAAGGGGAACAAAAGAAAAAAGAAAAAACCATTTTCGATCTATGGATGTTGTTGGCTATTTTCATTATAGATTATCGGAAAACGACCTCTGTGTATTTCTAACACATGGTATAGTTACGTACATCCCGTTCTCGTATCCTGTTACAGGCGGGAGCCTGTTAGTCAGTGGGACTAATGTTGTTGTTTTTGGCTATATTATGTTTTAATCTATTACATATACTGATCTGATAAAAATCAATAAGAAAAAACCTAGGAAATACTTTAACACCTAGAATAAGACATTTTTTATCGTCTAGAATAAGACATCTTATGTGAATCATAATGGATATAGTAGTTTTAAAGACCGAACATGCT
This sequence comes from Eustoma russellianum, assembly GCA_036186865.1. Classification (NCBI taxonomy): domain Eukaryota; kingdom Viridiplantae; phylum Streptophyta; class Magnoliopsida; order Gentianales; family Gentianaceae; genus Eustoma; species Eustoma russellianum. The sequence continues at coordinate 33,767,167 of AP025051.1, forward strand.
AAGTATTAAAGCCTTTGGGTACTTCAAAAATCAGGACAAATAAATAAGCATGTAAAAATAACCAACTAGCAGTTTTTGTCGATGTAGTTGTCTTAACATGATAAAATATGATGCATAATGAAACCTTTGAGTACTTATAAATCAGGATAATGAGAAAAAAACTTGTTTCAAAAAACAAATTGTGAAGATGTTTTACAGTGATACATACACAATGAAGATACACGCATAAGAAAATATCTATTGATAACAAGAACATAAAAACACACGAAGAACACGACTGAAACAAAGAGACAAACATGATAAAATAAGAAGGAAAGAAGAATAGGAAATTGATAGACGATTTGAAGAACGCGTCTCCACAAAAAATCTTGTTAGACCCTTCATTTTAACACGCATTGAGCAGCCTTTGATTTGATCAATCCTTCGAACCAAGAACCTTAGAAGACCCTTGAAAAAATATCTTAAACATAACTAGCGACGAATTCAGAATACAACTCTTACTCAAAATAATTGATTGAATTCAAAAGAAAGAACTTGAGTAAACAAACTCCTAACATGCGCACACGATATTGGTGAGCAAAAAAGCTCAATTTCTGAGACTTTATTGATGAAAAACTTGTGTGAAAAACATATAAAAGGGTGCCATATTTATATGCAAACAAAACTTAAGCTTAAAGGAAAAAAAACAAGATTCTATAACATACCTAACTTAACCTATAGGACTTAACTTATTCTAGCTGATCTAATCTATATAAAATCGATTGAGCACATACAAATTAGGGTTAAATGCTCTATAATGTTTATAAGGCATTTGACCCAAAATAAAGGCCATGCAAAGTCTAAATTCAACAATTAAGCTCCAATCGTCAAACCTAACCCATAGAGCAACTTGTGAACGTTTTTAGTCCAGCCCACCCACCTCTCATACTTCATTTAGGCTCTTTGCACTCTAATAATATTAATCCAATGTGGGCTTTCATGATCTAAAAAAAGATTCAATCCATTTCGACTTGAATTTTGTTAGAATCAGTCCAATTGATGCTTTGGATCCAATTGACTCTTGAATGAGTGATTAGACCATTATATGAAATGATTTGTGACCCTCCTTGAACATCAAAATCGCGCTCTTCATCAACCTCCATGATTGGACTTGATTCACTATTTGGATCAACTCCAATGCTCTTTGATCTTTTAGCGGATAGGTATAATGTCTTCAATACATTTAAGGTTGCCGATCTTTCTCTTTTTCGTACAGATTCAAGAGCGAATCCTTTTGAGGGGGAATGATACGCCGTTAAGGAGCATTAAAGTTGATCCAAATGGAACTGAATCAAGTCCAACCATAGAGACTGATGAGGAACACGATTTCAATGTTCAAGGAGGTCACTAATCGTTCCATATAATGGCCCAATTGCTCATGCTAGAACTAAGAGGATCCAAACATCGATTGGATTGGTTCTAGTAGAATTCAAGTCGAAATCGACCAAACCTATTCATGATGATGAAGATATGCATGAGGTTAATATTATTAGAGTCCAAGAAACCTACATAAAAACATGGGAGGCGGGTGGGTTGGACTAAAAACTTCCACAAGTTGCTATGTGGGCCAGGTTTGACTATCGGAGCTTAAATGTTGAATTTAGGTTTTGCATAGTTTTTATTTTGGGCCAAAGGCTTTGTAAACATTCTATAACATTTTTAATTCTAATTTGTATGTGGTCAACTAAATTAAAGGAAAACTTCTATAGGATGGCAGCGCGGCCGGCAATGTTATATGAAACAGACTGTTGGGCCATCAAAATGACACAATCGCATAAAATAGAAGTGGCAGAGATGAGGATGCTGGGGTGGATGTGTGGGCATACAAGGCTAGACAAGGTAAGAAATGAGGTATTTAGAGAAATGTTACGGGTGACTAGTATAGCAGGTAAGATAACATAGGAGATACTGAGATGGCTTGGACATGACAAGAGAAGACAGACAATGACGTTTGTCAGAGCAGTTGAAAGACTCATTGTAGAGGGGAAGAGGAGTAAAGGCAGACCCAAACTGACTTGAGATGAGCGGATTATGCATGACTTACTAAATTTACGCCTCTCTGAGGACATGGTCCAGGTTAGGAGTTCATGGAGGCAGATGATTAAGGTTAAGGAGGTGTATGTAGGATATAGGAGCACCTTAGAGTATACTTAGAGGATTAGATACTCTCTACATTTTAGGTTGACTTTGCACTTTTTTGTTTTTGTTTTTGACTTTGTCTTTCAATTATTTGTGGATATCCATTGTTATGACTATTTTAATATCAGAAGCTTTCTATTTGTGTTTATTAAAATCACTTCACTAGTACACTAGCACAATATGTTCATATTATTGTGTCATCTATGAAGGTACATATAGAGTCGGGGGTCTCAATGGAAGCAAACTCTCTATCCCTTGGGATGGAGGTATTGTTTGTCTGTCTCTCATCCTCCCCAGACCCTAACAATAGCTTTTGCTATCGTTGGAATGTACTGGAAATGATTGTTGTTATTGTTGTCGTATATGGTCAACTGACTTTATACAGATTAGAGAAGTTAGAATAACTTAAGTCTAGGTAAGTTCTAGAATCTTGTTTTTTTTTTCTTTTAGCTTAGATTTTGATTGCTTATAAATATGACACTCTTTTGTATGTTTTTCACACAAGTTTGTAATCAATAAAGTCTCAGAAAATTGAGCATCTTTTCTCACCAATTTAGAGTGTGCAAGTTAGGAGCTTGTTTACTCAAGTCCTTTTTTTTAATTCAATCAATTCTTTGAGTAAGAGTCGTGTTTTGAATTAATTCCTATTTGCATTCAAGATAGTTTGGTATTCTAAGCTTATTGGTTCGAAGGATTGATCAAATCAAGGGTTGTTCAACATGTGTCAAAACAAGGAGTTTAACAAGATTTTTCGCGGAGCTGCATTATTCTAAGGGTCTATGAAGCGTCTTTGCTATTCTTCCTTATTTCTTCTTTTGTCGAGTTTATCTCTTTGTTTCAAATGTGCTCTTTATTTGTTCTTTATGTTCTTCGTATTATTAATATAAAAAAAAAACCTTTTCAACGGCCTGTATCTTTGTTGTGCATACATCAAACAAGCAGCAATTGTTTTAGATTTATTTCTAGTCGGTTTGAGTTTAATTTTAGCTCGTGGCTTGAATAAGAAAAAGATTACATATTTAGGTGAACCGTTTGATGGGCTAGACTGATGGGCAGGAGATTTAGTACCTAAAAAACTGCTCTAAAACAATAAAAAAAAAAGATAATCTCGGTTTAAAAAAGACTAACCGTAATATACCAAGGAAAGGTGGGCATGAAGCATAGCTCAATTGGTTCTCGGATTAGAATATTGCAACTCCCAGGTTTGAACTGAAACACGCATAGCATTGGCGTAATACTGCTATCTGGGTTGGTAATAACTTATACCATTGTGTCCGGTATAATTGGGTTAAAGGGTTGCTGATCCAGTGTGTAATGGGTATTTTGTACAGGTTCTTAGTCACACCTTACCAAACTAAGAAGACTGTAATTTTAATTTACATCATTCACGTAACTCTATGAAGCTGGAACAATAAAAGTTTCCAAGACCAAGAATTTTGACCTTTAACAACTAGGAGAAATGTGGCATGATCCTTATAGGTTGGGCCAGACACGTGTTGCAATAACAAGACTGTAAAGCTATATGAATTTGGAAACATAGCTTCATTTTAGAATGTTTTCTACAACTCAAAAACAAAAAAGTTTTTGTAGAGATAGACGTGAAGAAAATTCACATGTCTCAACGAAGAATAACAAACTATTAGTAACTTTGCTTTATTTTCCTTTTCATTTTAGTTAGTAAGAGATTTAGTGATAACAACCTTAACGGTACGAAATTCCTTCATAAACACGATAGCACACTATATCACTATTAGTATATTAAGATATATATATATATATATATATATATATATATATATATATATATATATATATATAATTGGAAGTCTTACTGCGATCAAACTTTATATCCTTTGAAATGTAACTTTTATTCTCAGCATACCGTTTTATGTGTTGTGGTGTTGTTGTTGCAACTAAATCAACCGGTTTAATCGCTTTAATTCCTCGTGCCCATATGCAGTCTACTGTGACAGCTCCTGACTTCTTTCGGTTCGTGCTGATCGTAACCCCAAAAGACAATGGCTCTCCTCGGCGACGACGGCCGCGGTTATGAACTGGCCCGGAAGCTGGAGAGCCACGGCGTATGGCGGACATGGCTAGGCGATTCTCTTTACTCCAGCTTCATTCACTTCCTTTCTTCACCTTCCTCTTGGGATGCCTTTATGAGAGCTGACTTTGGCAGCTCCGGCACCGGTGTAAACCCCGACTATGTCAGAACTAGGGTTCAGCTTCAACTTCAACTCCGAGCCCGGGCTCTTCTATTCGATAAAGCCTCTGTTTCTCTGTATCTTCGATCTAATAATACTCAATTGTCTAATTCAATTTCCAAACTCAACCCCAATTGTGAGGAATATTGATGTTGATCATTTTACTCATTGTGGTTATTGAATTCATTATCCCTCTAGATTATTTACTGTACCTCTTTTTTTTGGTGGTTAAATGAAAAAGATTTGCAATTGCACGGGGATGATGTATACTTCACTTTGGAGGAAGCAGCTCAACCGCGAGAGAATGCTGGTGCCTGGCCGAGTAGAGCTTCGTCCAAGGTCAGAATTCGCTCGAAGATTTACTAATTTGAATATTTTCCTCCAAACCGAGGATTAATTTGCAATGTGGTAGCACTTAACTTTCTAACCCTTTTGGGAATTTCTTGGATGTAGAAATGGCGACAGTCTAATTTGAAGAAAATCACTATTATGTACATGATTGCAGAGTGGAAGGCTTGTAATTTTTTTTTTCCAATTTGATTCATTGATGTTGATGTTTATATCTAAATCTGGATTGTGAATGCTTTTTACCTCCATGGTTTCTTGAAAATTAAAGTATTTGCTTTATTCAAACATGTTGAACATCTGTCAGTTTTCCATTATATCATGAATTCAGGTTGACCTAGTTATCTTCAAATGGTTAGGTTTTTGGTTTCAGTTATATTAGTTTTGTCTCTGAGATTTTGCCGTTGATTCTCATGCACCGAGAATAGAATAACAGTGTCCTGCATATCAGCTTTATTATGCACATTGATCTTTCCTTCTACCTTTTCCATTTCAGTCCAATGTTTTGGGTATTGCTTATGCTCTGACATTTTACAGATCCAATCTAAATCATCCTTTGGTGTTGGACCAAGATATACTGAATCTGATGCTTTGCCTCAAAGGTTTAAGCTTGAGGATTTTCCAGAAACATGGTATGCACAGTTCTTTGAGACATATAGGACAACTGCATCTTATCGATTATCATTTGGGGATCAAGAAAATGAGAAAAGAACCCCAGAACAGATGTCAACATATCTTAGAGTTGCAGAGAAACACAAAAGAAAGAGAGCAGCTTTCAGCGAAGATCCAAGTACTGATGTGTGCAGTTCTACATTACAGAATGGAGTAAATATACTGTCAACCTCGTATGTGGACGACATCCACCCAGCTGATGAAGATATATTATTTTTCCCCGAAACCATGTTTTCCATGAACTCTGTTCCTGATGGTGCTGTCATGCAGATAAATAGAGGGCAATACAGTGGAAAGGTCGAGTACAATGGTGTTCTAGATAATTTACCACAGGTGGTCACAAAGAGGCCCATTATGATTGAGAGGCTTGGTATCAGACCTGAACACCTTAACTGTGATCAAGGAAGTAATCAATTTCGTGGAAGAAATGGATCAGAAGTCGGTAGGAAACTTCTTAGCCAAGAACAAGCGTCACTGTTGTCCCAGAAAGTGATAGCTCGTAGTCTTACTAAGCTCGGGTTTGATGGTTCCTCCGAACTCCCTTTAAAAGTTTTTGCTCAGTTGTTGGATTGCCATATCTCCAAATTGGGACGCACTTTAAAAGTACTTGCTGATAGCTATAGAAGACAATGCTCTGCCATGGAGTTGCTGAAAATGTTCCTTCATACAACTGGATACGGGTAAATGACAACTTATTTCAAATGTTACTCTTACATGTAGTTGGCCTTTTGAAGTAGAGCCTTGGCACAAGAGTACTCCCTCCATCTCATATTGGGTGTCATTTTTTCCTTTCTGAGGTGTCCTAAAAACATGTTCACTTTCTATTTTAATTCTTAAGAAATTTGCGGTCTTCCACAATTAACTTTATTAATATTAAGAGCAGATAAAACATTACTCTATCCAGCCCAAAAATATTGTTACAGTTGATTTTTTAACTGTATGATTTACACTATGTTATATCTTTGGGACGAAGGAAGTACATCCTAATTAACAATAGAGCAAAGGGTTAAAATGAGAACCTGTTGTAGTTTTACTGATCAGATTTAATGCATTAATTGATATTTTCTTAATAAGTTGGAGAACCTGAAGACTGCAAAATTCGGGACGGAGCCAGTAATTATTAGCTCGTTATGCATCTTCATTAATTTAAGTGACTGAAGCAGCCTCTGTAAGCGATTAAGTCTTTAGGATCTAGAAATCTATGTTTTCACATTCACAATCATTTCACAACTATAAGAGGATGTTTAGCAGTATCGTACCTTTCTCCATGGTCTGATGCGCGAAAGTGTCTTTGATGAGCGAAACTTCAACTTTGATGTAGACGATCCCGAACTTGAACGAAGGTTTCTCTCAATTGACCCTTAATTTAATGTTTGCTTTGATGGATAAGTAAAACCAATGAATAGGGTGAAGAGAGGACCTTCATCCATATTTATAGGCAACTAAAAGGTACTTCTATCATAACCTTTGGTATAACACCCCTTTGATAAATGGACATGTCCCTTTAATGAAGAATAGTGTCTCTTAACTTAAAAGACATAACCATTCGAGATAACTCTTCGTAAATAACCAATTAGGATTTAATTATAAATCATATAACAATTATATCACAAGGAACACAACCTTATAATCCCCCACTTGTTCCTTGTGACGTCTTATATGATCTATAAAACAATAATGTGTACTTTAGTATCTAGTTAAATTCTTTAACCATAATATTGGTCTCTTATAATGTTGTGAGTAAGTAAAGTCTAATGTGAGTCATGGCGGTTGTAAATAATCCATTTTGATAAACTCCCTTCCATGTACTACATCAATAAACTTGTCCTTACTACAACCTTTAATGAAGAGTAACATAAAACTTTAATAAACAATCATTCCCGTAACATAATTCTGACACACGTGTACACCATAGTCAGAAACAGGAAATGTCAGAAACAAATAACTTTTATTGAGCTCAGAGTGTCAATACATTAATGCATATCATTTATGACGTCTAACAGTACCCATACGTTCAACATGCTCATGAAATGTCTTTGGTGGCAATCCTTTCATTAATGAATCTGCTACCATAAGACCGGTGCTAATATGCTCAATTGACACTCTTTGTTTCTGAACTTCTTTAACGGCAAAGTACTTTATCTCCATGTGCTTAGCACCGTTAGAGTACTTATTGTTTTTAGAAAAGAAGACAACTACGGAATTGTCATAATAAATTTTCAGCGGCTTAGCTATACTGTCGACAATCATAAGCCCTGAAATAAAATTCTGCAACCATAAATCTTTAACAGTGGCTTCAAAACATGCCACAAACCCTCTATGGTAGAAGCAGTAATGACAGACTGCTTCACACTTTTTCACGAGATTGTTGAATCAGCCCATCCCGCATAATCTGAATCTAAATATCCAATTACCTCTAATTGATTCATTCTCCTATAAGTGAGCATGTAGTCCTTAATCCCTTGCAAGTATTTGAGAAATTTCTTTGTGGCTTTCCAATGTTCCATCCCAGGATTGCTTTGATATCTGCCTAGCATTCCGGCAGCAAAGCTAATATCTGGTCTGGTACAAGTCTGAGCATACATTAAGCTCCCAACGATTGATGCATAAGGAATACTTTTCATCTGTTCTCTTTCCAATTCACTTTGCGAACATTGTTTTAAACTAAATTTGTCCCCTTTCTGAAACGGAAAAATTCCTGCTGAACATTTTTCATATTAAATCTCTCAAGAACTTTATTGATATAGGGCTTTTGAGATAACCCTAATACTTTCTATAATCTATCACGGAAATTCCAATCCCGATCACATAAGTCGCTTCTCCCATATATTTCATTTCAAAGTTCTCGCAGAGAAATTACTTAGTCTCGTATAATAGACCAAAATCATTAGCGGCAAGCAAAATATCGCCAACATATAATATTAGAAAAATAAACTTGCTCCCACTGACCTTCATTTATATATACTGATCAGCGGTGTTCTCTTTATAACCAAACAAGGTCATAGTGTCATTAAATTTGAGGTACCACTCTTGAGAAGCTTGTTTAAGTCCATATATTCACTTCTTTAATTTTGTTGCCCAATTTCTCATTCCAAGAATGTGTTCTTGCATAGTACGTGAGTCATAATACTTCATAGTAGTCAGGCTACTCATTATGTACCAGCAAGCAACTTGTCAGCACTTTGAGAACATTCTTTCATATTCGCCATAAATTCCTTAGCACTCTTAGTTTTGGGAAGGGTAGGCTTAATGTTGCTTGCAATCGCCATTCGCATAAACATTAAACTCAATCGGTTTGATTTTTTCCAGGCTCTATAATGGTACTTATCATCATCACTGCTATCATCAGTGATGTCACCTGGTTTCTCCTCTTCGAGTCACAAATTCATGTCCAATGCATTTAAGTGAAACCGGATTTGTTCACTCCATTTCGAGAAATTCAAACCGTTGAATAAAGGAATGGACGCAACATGTGAAAGAAACGAAAAAGAAGTAGGTATTGCAAGTAATGGATCACAGAAATTCAAATTCTAATAGAGACTGACATAAAATGCATATCAAAACTCTCATTTAGGTGATATTAAGATATGCAAGTATAATAAACTCTAATTTGGTAAAAATATGCTACTTAGATTTATATGCTATCTTTGGATATGCAAATAAACTAAATAACATATACACCAACCAACATATTTATTATAGAACATTTTATCAACCTTGGCGATTACATAATTATTCTATAATAAATTAAACACATATCTATAATGTCATTCTTTAAAATTCTATAACTTTAATTTTATCATATTATATAACTTGATCACTTTGGTGACTAATAAATCATATAATATGATAAAACCCCTTATATGACATCAACAAAAGATGAAATCATAATGAAAGTGTGCAGTGAACCGATTCGGTAATACCCAGGAAAGATCACAATCATTTTCCTAGACAGTATTACCATTCTACGTAAAATCTCAGGTTGGACAGTGGGGTCACAAACGGTCCTGCTTAAGTACCGACTTTATAGAAAGAAATTCACGTTTTCGGTGTATTTATATCGACTTCATTGTATCAATAATTCACCTTTTGCATCCGCCACAAACTCTAATATGTCATCAACAAAAGTGCTCTTTTACCTGATAAAACAGAATCCAGCCATATGGATTTGGAATTCGAGGAGCAGGAAGATGTAGTCTTCTCTGTTCTTGGTTCACGAAGCATTTACTTGACTGGATACTATGTTGGCCACCATTCCAATGCAAATTTTGGAAGTGACATATTTCTTCATTCAATGTCATCTGCTGTGCCACAAAAAATATAGAATTTAGACAAAGTAATAAACGAACTCAGATTCTCATGAAATTAAATAGCACAACAGCGAAGAGTTGATGAGAAATCAAAAGATTTCACTTGCTTTCATTCTATGAGTCTTCGGTATATATATACATGTTGATCTTCAACGGTACCTAAGGTAGCCATTGGTTACCTAATAAACTAGCCGTTATTTACAATAAAAAATGAAATAAATAACTCATATTTTACAATCCTTATTTACATATTTCTACACTCCCCCTTAAGCTTGGAGTAGATATTTCTACAGCCAAGCTTGTCAACTAATGATAAGAAAACTTGGATTGATACTGGTTTGGTGAAGACATCAACAATTTGATTCTTTGAAGTTATGTGCTCTAGCTTGATAATCTTGTCTTCAATGTTTTCTCGTATGAAGTGTCGATCTATTTCAACATGTTTAGACTTGTCGTGTTGGATAGGGTTTTCGGCCATGCTGATGGCAGATATATTATCACAATAGATCATAACCGGCAGTTCTACCTCCATTTGTAATTCCTCTAGAACTCTCTTCAACCATAATCCTTCACATAATTCTAGAGCGAGTGCCCTCATTTCTGCTTCTACACTGCTTCGTGATACGACCGTTTGTTTTTTACTTCTCCAAGTCACTAGGTTCCCCCAGACAAACGTACCATATCCAGTTGTAGAAAGCATATCAGCCTTTGATCCTGCCCAGTCTGCATCAGTATAAACAATGATCTTTCTATCCATTTGTTTCTTGAATGACAAACCTTGCCCTGGAGCAGCCTTTAAATACCAACCAATTGTTGATACTGTAATTTGTCGGTTGGTGTCATGTCCCAAGCTTCCTTAGGCTTATGTCCTGGTTCAGTAGGTGTAGGAGCTGGCTTACACCCTAACATTCCTCGAATTCTTTGGACAACTGTCCTTTTATCAAGTCAATACCTAAAAGATCATTTTCAGTAAGTATAATGTCATCTACATATATAATGAGTATGGTAACAGCTCGAAAGTTAGAAAAACGCATAAACAGTGTGTGATCACAATGTGCTTGTTTCAATCCGAGATTTAACACTACATTAGTAAACCGTTTAAACCATGCACGTGGAGACTGTTTTAGACCATATAAGGACTTCCTCAGTTTACACACCATACCACTGTTTTTGCTATTTCTGAAACCTGGAGGAATGTCCATACACACAAGTTCTTGTAAATCACCATTTAAGAATGCGTTTTTTACATCTAATTGTAATAGACACCAATCTAGATTAATAGCTAAGGAAAAAATGACTCGTACCGTATTTAACTTTTTGCAACTGGAGCAAATGTTTCTAAGTAATCAATCCCCTATGTTTGGGTTTCGCAACCAACCTAGCTTTATAGCGGTTAACTGTCCCATTATCATTGTATTTTACTGAAAAAACCCATTTGCGACCAACGGTTTTGACCTCAGGTTCTTTAGCAACTAATTCCCATGTGTTATTCTTAAGTAATGCTTTCATTTCCTCATTTACATCTTCTCGCCACCTTGGTTGTTTTAAGGCATCTTCTATATTGTTTGGAATCTGTTGAGTATCTAGAGAACAAATAAAGGCTTTAAGTGAGGAGTTTAACCTGCTGTATGTAAGAAAGTTGTACAAAGGATGCTTAGTGCATTCCTTACCCCTTTTCGAAGAGCTATAGGCAGATCATCAGTAGTACTAGGAGTGTTCAGTACCTCGGTCTCAATTCTTTGGTTTTGGTTTGCTCTTCTCGTATAAACCTGTGTGATTGGTAACTCAATTCTACTTGAAGAATGGTTTCTCTCAGGTTCCTCACTTATTTCTTGTGGTGCCTGATCCGAAGCAGATCCAGTAGTTTTGTGATCTGTGGAGTCCTGTGTCATAACATCCAAAATACTCCAATATTGATCTATCGCAGTACTGTTTTCCTGTTCAATCAAGTTAGGAGAATAGAAAGCATTTTGCTCATCAAAAAATACATCAAGGGAAACAAATACTTTCTTGGTTATTGGACAATAACACTTATAACCTTTTTGTGTACTAGAATATCCTACAAATATACATCTGTGTGTCCGTTTATCCAATTTTGTTCGCATACTGGATTGAATATATACATATACCACACAACCGGAAATTTTAAGAGGCAAAGAGGATAGTAACCTGGTATTTGGAAATATAGCCATCAGTGACTCTTTTGGAGTTTTAAAAGATAAGACTCTTGAGGGCATCCTATTAACGAGGTATGTTGCCGTAAGGATTGCCTCACCCCAATAAAATTTAGGAACATGCATAGAAAACATAAGAGCTCTAGCAACTTCTAATAGATGCCTATTCTTACGTTCAGTAATACCATTTTGTTGAGGAGTATATACACATGATGTTTGGTGATGAATACCTAGACTACTTAAGTACTCTTTTACTCCTTTATCAAGATATTCCATTCCATTGTCACTCCTAAGGACTTTAATGGTAGTTTCAAATTGATTTTTGATGAGTGTCACAAAAGTACGAATTATGTGACCTACCTCTTTTTTACTCTTCATTAGATATACCCAAGTTATTCTCGTATGATCATCAACAAAAGTTATAAACCACCTAGCTCCACTAACATTTGCTACTCTAGATGATCCCCAAATATCTGAGTGTATTAGACTAAATGGATGGCTGGGTGCATACAGTTTTGGCAGATATGTGCTTTTAGTTTGCTTAGATAGTATACAAGTATCACACTTCAACATACGGATATTAACATTAGTAAATAAATGAGGCATTGACTTTTGTAAATACAGGAAATTGGAATGTCTCATCCTGTTATGCCATAACAAAATATGATCTAATTCACCATTGTTCTGGCCTGCATGTGATGTAAATTTAGAACTGTTACAAAATGAAGGTTTCAGATTATGAATCCTTCCAAAAACGGATTGTTTTCTGTCCTCCCAAATTACATAATGAAGTTTTCTGACTTGTACATCGCAAAATAAGATCAGATTGTTTTTCTTTTACTCGAAAGATGTACAACCCATTCAACTGTTTAGCATTGCCAATCATCTTCTTCGAATGTTTCTCCTGAAAGGGACATTCAGAGGATGAGAACAATGCCCAGCAGTTATTATCAACAGTTATCCTACTTATAGAAATCAAGTTAAAATTGAGGCAAGGAACATATAATACGTCGAATAATGTTAAACCATCAGTAAGTGTAACTGTTCCTTTTCCCATAACCTTTAAGCTAATCCCATTAGCTATTGTTACCATTTTAGGGATTGCAAAAAACTGATAAGATTAAAGAAGATGGAGATTATAGGTCATATGATCTGATGCCCCTGAATCAATGATCCAAGAACACCAGGCACCACCTGACCTAGTACCTGCAGCAGAAGCAACTGTTGCTTGAATAGGTGTAGCTTGTTGATGAGTGGGGGTTTGTCCAGCCAACTGTTGTTGAGTCAGAAGTTGTAGTAGAGCCTCCATCTGTTGTGACAGTTTCTAGTCTGGGCCCGTAACAGAATTGGAGGTAGAGAAATCTCTAGCAACAGTGTTGACTGCAGCACCAGCGTTGGCGATCGTTGTGTGATTTTTTCCACCCCATGATGGAGAATACCTCCCTTGATTACTTTGTTGCTGAGACTGCTTCAGTTTTTGAAGTTTGAAGCAGTCCTCAACCAAGTGCCCTGGTTTTTTTGCAGAATTTGCATGATTTGTATGGAGGACGATTTCCAGAGTGACGTTTTGCTACAAAACTAGCTCCTCCAGTGTGAGTTCCACACATCTCATGTTGAGATGAGCTGCATTTAGGAACAAAACAGCCAGTAGAAGGGTTAAATAAAATTTTTGTAGTAGAAGTAGTTACCAGTGCATATCCTTCGTGAGAAGAAGGATTTGTGGTGCCCATCATAACTTTAAGTCTGCTTTCCTCTTGACGGATCTCAGAGAAAGCTGCAGTTAAGTTTGGTAAGGGTTTCACCCCTAATATTCTGCTCCGGACGGCATCTAGGTTTTTGTTCAGACCATGCAAAAACCTAAAGACCCTTTTTTTCTCAATATAACTCTTAAAAGAGGCATCATCAACTGGAGAGGTCCAGTTGTGAGTCTCAAATACATCCAGCTGTTGCCACAACCGTGTGAGGTGAGAATAATACTCACTCACAGTCTGCTCTCCTTGGTGTACTTCATGCAGTTGAACTTCCAATTCATATATCTCAGAAACATTGTCCCGTTTGGAATAAAGCTCCCTTGCTACTTTCCAGATTGCAACAGCAGTTGGATATAAAATGAAGTTATTACCAACTTCTGGTGTCATATATCCTATGAGCCAGAACATTATCGTAGAGTTTTGTGACCTCCATTGTCTAAAACCAGTCTCAGTAGGAGCAGGACTAGGGAGATGACCATATAGATAATCATCCTTCCCTCTACCAATGATAAACATTTCTACTGCTTTACTCCATGAAAGGTAATTGTGTCCAGTTAGTTTATGGTTAGTCACCATGACAGAGGTGCCATCCATAGAACTAGGCAGTGGAATGGGTCGGTTTGTCGGAGTATCAGTTATCCCACCTGAAGGAGAAGGTGGAACAACAGTGGTAGACGAGGATTCTGGAATGTCATCCATGGTAAAGTGTTTAAGAGAAGGAGATTACACAAATGCAGTGGAAGGATGAAGAAGACACAATGTTCTTTGAGAGAAGATTTATTTGGCACGGAGAGGTGAAATGATACAGAGGTAGTTGAAATATACTCGAAATGAGGCAAAATGAATTTCAGGAGAGGAATTTCGATGTCATCGAGGAAGGATAAATGAAATTGATTGTAAATGAAAATTAAATGCGGATGAAATTGATGGAAATTAAATGCAGATGAAATTGAGACAAAAAATTAGGATAAAATTCTGTGAAGTGTTGGTATCCGTGCGAAGCTTCTTGGAGAAGCTAGGATTCTGAATTTAAAATTGATTTCCCTCACTTTCCAGTACCTTCCCTTCTCTCCACTAAGTTGCCTTTCCACGTGGTTAATTCAAGAAATACGTGTACCTCCGAAATTCTTAAAAAAACGTTTGGTGGTGTGAAGTCGTCTTCTTCCTTAAAACATAACCATTTTCATGGCAGAAAGTCCTTCTCCAGGAACGATTTAAGAGATGTTCCCAACAAGAATTTAGTATTCACAATAGAGAATCAACCAGAGCAACCTGGGCTCTGATACCATATAGAATTTAGACAAAGTAATAAACGAATTCAGATTCTCATGAAATTAAATAGCACAACAGAGAAGAGTTGATGAGAAATCAAAAGATTTCACTTGCTTTCATTCTATGAGTCTTCGGTATATATATACATGTTGATCTTCAACGGTAACTAAGGTAGTCGTTGGCTACCTAATAAACTAGCCGTTATTTACAATAAAAAATGAAATAAATAACTCCTATTTTACAATCCTTATTTACATATTTCTAAAAAAAAAATGATGACATGAAGTTTCTATATTACAAATGAAGTAGATTGAAAAAAAGCTTTAGGATCTAGAAATCTATGTTTTCACATACACAATCATTTTATAACTATAAGAAGATGTTTAGCGGAAGCGTACCTTTCTCTATGGTCCGATGCACAAAAGCGCCTTTGATGAACGAAACTTCAACTTTGATGTAGACGATCCCGAATTTGAATGGAGGTTTCTCTCTACTAACCCTTACTTCAGTGTTTACTTTGATGGATAAGTAAAACCAATGAACATGGTGAAGAGAGGAGTTTCATCCATTTTTACAGGCAACAAAAAGGTACTTCCATCATAACCTTTGGTATAACACCCTTTTGATAAATGGATATGTCCCTTTAATGAAGAATTGTCTCTTATCTTAAAAGACATGACCATTCGAGATAATTTTTCGAAAATAATTAGGATTTAATTATAAATCATATAACAATTATATCACAAGAGACACAACCTTACAACCTCTTATAGAAGTATTGTAATACTAAGTATGGGTTTACATATATGCCCAATGGGGCCCGAATTCTGTATGAATGATTTGACGTATTGTGCTGCCTTCTTCTCCCCCTTCTATTCTTCAAATTCCAGTAGCAGTGATTCCATCTGATATACAGGTAGCATTATGATCTAGAGACTACCCAGGGCTCCAGGTTCATTGCATAAACTGTTTTCAGTTGTGCCTGGCCAAAAGGGGGTGAGATCTGAGGAGGTTGGAAAGGAGGTAAAATATGAGGCCTCCAATCACGTCCCGCCACGTGTAAAAAACATTGTCAGTGGTCCCACCACATTCAAATTTTTTTTAGAAAAAAAGACAACTTTTTTACACGTGGCGGGACGTGATTGGAGGCCTCATATTTTACCTCCTTTCCAACCTCCTCTGATCTCACCCGGGCCAAAAGGGGAAGCTGCATGTCATAAGGGTCCACCTCTTCTCCAACTGTCTGCATTTTTGTTTTTTTGCCCGGAGTGTTACTCGACACATAGGGCCAATTCCTATCTATGACCTGTCTAGTAGCTTTGAGAAGAAGTAACTTTTTTGTATCCACAATACTCCATAAGTATTCTCACAGTTTCTATTTTAGTTTGTTCCAATAATATTGTCCATTTTTTAGAAGTAGTGATATTTAGTAGTCAAAACTTCCATACTATCATTTCAATTAACACTTACATGATTTCTCTATTTTACCTCAGTTAACCAATTAAGGGTAGAATAGAAATATTGATGGTTTGACTTCATTATATTATGTTCAAGTCAAACTATGACAATATTTTTGTGACAGAGCGAGTACTTTTTTTTTTTTTTTTTGCTCTATACGCAAACCTGGAAATTAGCAGTTTTTCCTTTGGTTGTCTTATCAATTAGTCTTCACCAGCATCTTCTTTGGTCAATCTTTGAATTAGTAATCCTCAGTTACAATAAAAAGAAAAGGTCAGGGGGTGGCAAAATTCACTTCAGTGCGAAGGTACTTTTTTTTTTAAAAAAAATTGAAAAAGCTCAAAAACGCTGTCCTAGGTATTATAATTGATTACATTGGTGGGTCCGGGATCTGTCAGATCACCAAGTAAAACTGCAACTGCTAGTGTCATTGGCTTATCTGGTTGGTTTGTAATTCGGGGGTTTCTATTTGAATATGTCTTCGTGATGTTATACAAACTCTAAAAAATCATTGAAGATAAGGATTATTAATCAAAGGTTTCCATTCTAATTTATCAACATTATCTCTCCTGACCAGTAATCTTGGAGCTTTGTCTGAGTTTGTGAAGAATACTTCCAGGAGTACTGTACAGCAACTTCAGCAACATGTACAGGGAGGCCAGTCACAGCATCAAACGCCCATTAGGCAGACTCAGCAGGTAGACAAATGCATGCTTCCTGTCATCTAAAGTTAACAATTTGGGAATAGCAAAATTGTCTTTGATAGTGGAGGGCTTCTTCAATTAAAGAGGGAGATGAGGAGAACGGGGTGGGGTGGTCCTCTTCTAGATGGATGGGGTTTGGGGTTGGGGATTTTGGGCCACATCACCTGCTGAATCGTTCATAGGCTTACGACTGTGGATCCTTATTTGAAGATGATGTCTAGGATTCTCTGTGTGATGGAGGGAGAAAAAAACAATATTGCTTGTCAAACAAGTGTACAACATATTGTCTCTCAAAATTGTTTTATAGGTCACTATTTTTATTCTGTTTTCAATTTGATTTTGTGATGCATCTTTCTTTTAATGGTCTTGCAGTATTTCATCATTTCTTGACATGGGTTTAGATTTGCTAATCATGCAGATTCCAAGGCAAATGCTTCCTCAAATCCAACAGATACTTAACTCCCAAAATTTAGCTTTTCAGCAACAACAACAGCAGCAACAGCAACAGCAACAGCAACAGTGGGAGAGGATGAAGAAGCACCAGCAGTCAGGACCTCGCCCGACTATGATTATGGACAAAGATCGACCTATGGTGCAAGTTAAGGTTGAAAATCCATCTGATTTTCCATTGGATAACAAGACATTTAACAGCATGAATTCAGGCCATCCACAATTGCAAGAGTTTAGGCAGCAACAACTAGCTGCAATGTCTCTTCGTGCTCAAAACAGCACTCAATTTAGGCCCATGTCTTCTCTACCGATTCCGCAAATGCCATCACCGTAAGGGTCTAAGTTGTGCCATGATTGATGCTAGCATTGATTAGTGTATCTAAAACTGGTGCACCTTGTTAACTTCTCTTGCTGATTGCAGGAACACGGGATTGGTGAGGGCTCCTCCAGTCAAGGTTGAAGGCTTTCATGACTTGATAGGTGGGGATACTAGTCTAAAGCACGGCACAGAAGAGAATAAGCTAACTTCGCCTCCTAAATAGACTGGCCGGTCAAAAGTTCTTTCCTCATGGAAGTAAATGGGTATCCTCTCGTAGCTTGTACAATTTTGTGCTTGTAACATACGTAGAGGGAACTTAATGAGACTTATTTAGAAAAAGTATCAGTTGCTGGGTTAATATAATTCTCTGGGGGTAATGTAGCTGACTTTCTTACTCCAACACCTTTAGGTAATGTATTCAATGAGTTCTAGATTTAATCAAGTGTATATTTAGTCATCATTCATGGTTTTTAAGGTTAAGGATAGGCAGATGATGTTTATTCTGCATTCGCGAGGGTATGGCAAAATGTTCTGCACATACTCTGATATCTGATTATCGGTGGGTTCCAGCAAAAGCTTGCATGAGGTTTACATGTGTGTTTACAAGTTGTATTCCAAAGTGTGTATCTTGCTTGATTAGAATCTTACATCAATATTGTGCACTATGGATCATGTTCCTTGTCAAGTATTATGTAATGATTACCAATTGATCTATGTGTTTCACTGGAAGCAAACTCTATATCCTTTGGGATAGAGGTACTTTTTGTCTGCTGTTCATCTTCCCTAGACCCTAGCGATAGCTTTTGCTGCCGTCGGGATATACTGGATATGATTGATTGATATGTGTTTCTGTTGACGGTGTTCATCATTTGGGTTGCTTCACTGCACATGATCATTGGTGCCATTATGTGGATCATTTAGCTCATGGCTCTTCAATACGTGTTGAAAAGATTATATACTAGTTATGATACATATACTTGAGATTGCAAAGAAGCATCTTTCTCATTTCCAGGAACAGCTTGTGATCTGTGACTGGTGCCTGCTGATTGAACTAGTAATGGTACAATGCATTGCCCTCAAAAAATCCCATCTTAACATGAGAAGATCAGAAAAAAGACGACATAAGTGTAGGAGGTAACAAACAAATGCATCTTGTTTTGGAAACCCTCCAGGGTTTTGAGAAACTCCGGCAGATGAAACTTCACTGCAATAGATTTCTTGGATATACTGGCCATGCGGGCATCTGTCTGCAAAATGTGTACTCAAACCTTTTGCTTTCTCTCTGGATTTCTTGCTCTCTTCTCCAGTCATTATCAACCGTATCGCGTTAGACTATCTGGTGCATGACCCGTCATGTTCGTTCCTTTGGACTTCCACACCCACTTGCTTGTCATCCAGCACCCTTGCATTCAGTCTTTGGTCCACTAAGAAGTGCAAGATAACCAGTGGATGAGCAAACGTTAGCCCTTCTATAGAAGAACTCAAACCACAATGAGTCAAGAATCCACCCATTGACTCATGTCTCAGTATCTTCAATTGAGGTGTCCAGGTCTTCCAAACAATTCCCCTGCCCTTAATCCTCTCCTGAAACCCATCAGGCACCTCGATTGACTCGGCCTAACTCGACCCTGGTGGCTTCCTTAGAGCCCAGAAAAACGGCAACTGATAATTCCAACCGTAGAGCTAGCTCAGTTGACCTGATCATGACTCAAGGACTCTTCACTCCCCAATGCAGCATACAACACTGAGCCCTTAGTTTGAGCATCAAGCCATTCCTTGATTGCAATCCATGACTCATTGTTGTCTTGGATGTTATTCCCCACAGGGGCTGGCATTAGCCCCCAATGGGATCACTTGCTTGTTATATATCTCTGCAAGCAAATTCAACCAGGCCCCTTCAAACTCATTGCACTCATTGCAATTTCTCACAATTATAGCATCTGAACCCTTAAAAGTTATTGCTGCCCGATAATTATCCAAACGCCTTCCAGACTAGGCCTACTTGCACCAAAAATCCAGCTGATGGTGTTTATACGCAATTTTGTCTCGAATGGTACCCATGAGGGTGGAACCATGAAATCCTCCGGCTTGATTCTTGGATCATTGCCATGTATCATGGTATCAGGTGTTCCCAGAAACACTAGGAACCATGCGTTGCTAATAGAATAGAAGGCTTAACAAACATTTAAGCCTAGCAGCCAATGGAGGTAGCCAATACTACAACAACAACAACATAATCTCATTGCCTTAGAGGCTCTCACCTATGACGGGGTATGGAGGGGTCGGATGTACGCAACCATACTCATGTATTAGAAACACACAGAGGTTGTTTCCTGATGACCCATAATGAAAATTGCGTCAAATTGTGCCGATCAACTTCTACTTTACAATATAAGAAGTGCAACCAATTTAGTTTGAGTCATTTTGTTTTATTCCATCATATTCCAAAGTCAAAGAAGAATGTGTGCTTGACTCCATTGGAAATGGAAACAAATGGAGGTAGGCAATATGAAGCAAAATCATGGATGATCGAATCTCTTAAGTGATTCCTCTGTGAAACTAGTTATCATTGGCCCAGGACATCGTAGGCTTCCTTCAGACAAGGCATGTCATCATTGTGGATGTCCGTGTTGGCCTCTGCATCTAGGGGAGGCCGTCGACTCGAGGCAGCTGAAGCTTGATGAAAGTTATGGAAGCAGCAAGCTCTTCAGGGAGTTTTGGAAGGCGGTCGATGTTTATGGGGGTGAAAATGAAGGATCTTTTGTGATCCTTTTGAGCTATGAGCTTGGAGAGCTCAAGAAATAGGATAATATGGCCAAAAGCTAACCATGGAAACATGGCTACATGAATCTTGGACTCCATTGCCACCAAAACCTCTAGTTTCAGAAAGAATAGGCAGATGCTTTGCATGTTAAGGCCGGCTGTGGGCTATATAAAAAGGTTTATGACCGGAAACCCAACCGGACCCCTATCAGTCTGTCCCACGGCGCGATAGGGATGAAAGTCAGATGTCCAAAGCTCGATATGGCAGAGTTTGGACTGCTCAGGCAGCCACACTAGGAGCTCACTGCAAGCAGTGGAGCTCTAATACCATGCGCTTACATGGAAAGGAAGTCGAAAATTTTGCTTTGGACAGGAATCGTACTCTCGCCACTCTCTTGATTCTTTGCCACCGGAACCATTGGGCCATGTCATGGGGACCGCTGTGGGCCATATATAGAATGTTGCTTGTGGGTTTAATATACAGGGCCATTCATTATGTCCATGATTCATTATTAATATTCATTTTTTTCATGATGTATACGTTCTTCGAGTATATTTTGAATGTTGTTTACCTTATGTTCACTAAAAAAAGAGGAAAATGTTCAAAATAACAAATGAAAAGGAACGACATACAATAGAATTTAAAATTATTAAAAAAGGTACAGATATGATACAAATAGAAAACCTAAAAAAGCAGATGGGATCCCCTCACCGTGCGGAGAGTCACCGCACTCTCCACCAAGCGACACGTGGCAGCGTGTGGGGTGGTAAGACTAGATGAGGGTAACATTCATCCAGCCTCACCACCTTCAACTGTTGTCACGTGTCGTGCGGTGATGTATTCGGTGAGAGAGGAGCGGTGAGGAGATCTGAACCCCTAAAAAAAGTCCCATTTCATGCGTTAAACAGATACGTATTTTTGTTTCTGTCGGTAGAACCAAAGGAACAGGGCGTCCGAGGGAGACAGGATCGTCCTAAGCTGGTGCGGTCACATCTACTAGTGCATGCGGATGTGGTTTTAGTCTTTAGGATAACAGTACTTCAGAAACACTTTATTGATGAATTTGTCAAGTATAACAACGAGTTGAGATTTGTTTTAAGGAATCAAGAGTTCGATTACATAGACAGATACACTGTGGGTGTTTCTCTGCTGCTAGACCAAATGCTTAATTTGTGGAGGACACCTTGTGTGGGTCACTGCGCAAGATCTCACCCAATCTAGGAGGCTGCTGGGCTCTTGATTTGTATCGTCCACACATACTCCTTGTAGCTGAGGCAGTAGGAGGCCTCCGGAACAACGGATTTCACCTTTTGCTCCAAGTCAAATATAACAACTGGCAAAATTGTATAAACGATTGTAACTACACGTGGCTATTTGATTAAGTGGGAAGAGAATAATTGGTACTCATGAACCAATTGGATTGTTCCGATGGTAAAGACCTTGAACAATGACTATGAAATTTCGAGTTTGAATATCTTCAAAAGATCACTGGAGATTTACATGGCTGATACTTCTGAGATCCGTATAATTAATCATAGTGGCTACAAAGTGGCCTAGCCGCTCTATATAAAAACAAAATAAAATAAAGTATTCATGTGAACATGTCATCATCGGTAACATACAAAAATTACTTATTGACAACAACAACACGTACTTAGTATATTTTAACGACAGTCAAAGCTATCGCTAGAATTTGGGGTGTCATATTAAAGTGAGAGGAGTGAAAATAAAATAAATGGTGTTTCTGACCGCGTTTATATCTTCTGTAATCAATCACATTGATTGATCATCGTTGATTGGTCCATGTACATGGATCGATTGATGTTAGAGATCCATGTATACGTGGATCTCTCAGTTTAATATGCGGATCGATCCATGTATACTATTTTCTGAAATTTGTAGTTTTGACCTCTTATACATTGTTTATCATCCATAATCTTGTTCTTCTAATTTAAATGCATCCGTAAGAAGTGGTTTCGTGATTATATCTTCTAATTGATCATTAGTTAGAACAAATTCAACACAAACCAAGTCTTTTTTGCACACAATCTCTTGTGAAGTGATGTCTAACTTCAACATACTTAGTTCTACTATTACGAACCTAATTTTGTGTTATATTTATGGTTGAGGTGTAATCAAATAAGTCTGGTAATTTGTCAAACTTAATATGTAATCATATACGGTGTATGTCATCCAAAGCAATTGTGCATAACACGAAGCGGCTGATACATATTTGGATGCCGCCGTAGAAAGTGACACACTATTTTGTCTTTTGACAAACCGATAAACCAAGCGATCTCCAAGAAATTGACACGTTAAGGATGTGCTTTTACCATAAACAAGATTTCCGACATAATTCGAATCGCTATACCCTAAGTCAAAACACTAATTCTTAGGATAAAACAATCCAAAGTTCAACGTACCATTTAAGTACTTAAAAATATGTTTTATAGTAACTAGATGTGATTCCTTAGGCATACTTCGAAATCTAGCATAAAAGCACACAAGATTTAATATATTTGGCCAGCTAACCATCAACTAAAGTAAACTGCCAATCGTACCCCTATACTTTGTTACCTCGACTGGTTTTTTAATCTTTATCAAGCTTTTCACTTGTGCTCCTTGATGTGCTTACAATACTTCCATCCTGAAGTTTGTATTTCTTGAGAAGATCATTGGCATAATTTGTTTAAGAGATGTACACTTCATCCTTCATTTGCTTTATTTGAAGCCCAAAGAAGTAGTTGAGCTCACTCATCATGCTCATCTCAAATTCTCCTTCCATTAGCTTAGCAAAGTGCTTACAAAGAGAATCATTAGCAGCACCAAATACAATATCATCCACATATATTAGAGAAAGTAAATGATTTCTTGCTTGGTTTTTAATAAACAAGGTATTATCAACATTTCCTCTTGAAAAGCCGTTTTCAAGAAGGAAATTGCTCAATTTCTCATACCAACCTCTAGTAGCTTGTTTAAGTCCATAAAGAAACTTTTTTTTAGTTTAAAGACATGATTTGGATAATCATAATCTTCAAAGCCGATGATTGAGCTGTATATACTTTCTCTTGAATATTGGCATTAAAAAAACTATTTTTACAATCATTTGATATCATCCTTTTCCTCTTTACCAAGTTTATGATTAGCCTTTATAATTATGTTCAAATAGTGTCTAAGTCTCCATGTAAACAAGTAATTTTTTGCACTTAGTTTGGGTCAATGAACTTCTTAGTTTGCATAGTATGAAATTCAAGAAGGTAATTGGGTTTTCTCATAATTCTCTTATCAAATTTATTATGCATTGACTTATGCAAACCTTTCATACCATATTTCTATACCAGACCCAAATGCAATATCAACTTGGATGTTGATTATAAAATGATCATTATTTAATCTATGGATGTCTAATTTTCTTTTTGATAAATCATTATCAGAAAGTGAATATCTTAACTTTCATGCCAAATAATAGGAGTATGGTTCAAGTTAAAAAAAACTTCTTTAATCATGAAGCATAATTTGAATGATCATGGCCTTCAATATTGAAAGATTAAACTCCATTAATTCATTCTTGAATATAGTTATCCAAGATGATCAACTTGACATATTGTTGATATACCTCAAAATTCCTACAAATATAGCTTAGAAGGCTTATTAGAACTTTCAACCTTACGAGGTAAAATGAAGGTTATATCCATGTGTAAATAATAGTCTAGAGCCATGATTTAAGATATCTTCCTTATTTGGTTTTTCTTATTCATCATTCTTTAAGTTAAAGCTTGGATGGTCTACCAAATTCTATGCCTTTCAAATTAATCTAAACTTAAAGTGATACATACAACTTAAGGGACTTTCTTTTTGATTTTGATTATCATGAATGTTCAAATAACATTTACCATGTAAATATTTGAGTCCTCAAGTACATATAAAAGTCATTCCTATGTGAATTGTTCAAGTTATTAAGAACTTGTTCACCTACATGATCTTATTAGTATATTCATATCCATTAAAGATCAAGTATTTCTAAGATATCCTTGATGTTAATTGTGAAGCATTTGTAACCAAACATCAGGAGATATTTTAGAGTAACGATTCTGTTATTTCAGAGCTATTAAGCAATCATATTAAAGTTATTCCTTAGGTACACTCTATTAGTAATCAACCAACGTTGAAAACCTCTTATTTAGAAGTGTTTGGACAATGAAACTCATAAAGAACTTATCTCTGAAAACATTATAATTTTACTTTCCTCTATCCAATTTACAAGTTTAGATACCAAGACGTGGTGAAAATATCCTCACATTTCCTAAATATCTTGGTATTTCTATTGAACTTTTAAATTTTATTTCTCCTAAAAGATTGATTCTATGGTGGTTATCATTCTCAGCCTCCAGTCCTTTTAGAGAATCATAATCACGCATTATGATCCCTGGCAAGAAACAAAATCAAGTAAATAAAATATGCTCAACTAGTTTCAAGAACTCGAGCCACATAACTCAATCCGCGTATAAAGCAACTGTTGGAATATAAATTGTTTTGATGAAGTTGATAGATATTTTAAAAGAGTTAAAAAAGGGTATTTTATACTTGAGAATTAAAGAAAAATGAGAAAAACACACTGTGAGACATCGATCTCTCACATGAATCGATTGATGTATACATCAGTCTCTCAAGAAGAAACATTGATCGATCTATGTTAGGATTGTTCAAGATTGGCACCTTACTGTGAGACATCGATCTCTCAGTTTAGGAGACATCGATCGGTCGATGTGACATCCGTCTCTAAGGTCAGAGACATCGATCAATTGATGTAGTGAAGGTTCAAAGTTAAAAACTTACTAGAAGACATCAATCTCTCAAATATAAGACATCGATCAATCGATGTATACATCATTCTCTCAGGAAGAGACATCGATCGATCAATGTATGTAAAGAATAAAACTGAAACCTTACTAGAAGACATCGATCTCTCAACGATGAGACATCGATCTATCGATGCGCATATCAGTCTCTCAAAGTAGAGACATCGATCAATCGATGTACGAAAGGTGCAAAAGTGGAACCTTACTGGAAGACATCGATCTCTCAAAATAGACACGTCGATCGATAGACGTCATCCAGGATTTAAATTTTTATGACTATTAGAACAAAATTCAAAGGAGAGTTAAGGTGTTTTCTCTTTCCAATCTTGTTTAAATTTTTTGTGGACTTTTCTCTGACATTAATCATGCTTCCTTGACTATTGTATCCATGTATAAGACTTACTAGTATGGCATTGGAGGATCAAATCAATCTATAGGGTGGCTAAATACTATTTAGAAATTGTCAAGACTAATTACTGCGTTGAAGACTTGAGGGAGGCTACAAAAACATGGCTTACACCCTCTATAAATTGAAGAAGCTCAGATGAAGGCAATATATACACTTTCATCCTCTTCAAGCTTCATTTTTCATCATTTTAAAAAGCTCTCGTTTGTGCAAAAGTGCTTAAAACTTGTCAAGCTCTTATTGCTTGTTCTTCATTGTTGTAATTTGTGAGAGTATAAGTCTAACACAAAAAGAAGCATATATATATTTGATCTCTTGCTTGGTTTAGACTAGTTAGAAAGTGTAATCCTCACTACTTCTCAAAACCCACTGTGAGAAAGTTCTTTGAGGGAACTTTGTTGAAGTTTTGAGGAAGCAAGGACTTGTTCTTACTTATAGCGGAGTTGTTATTGTTGCACAAAGTTTTTTTGTGTAAGAAGAATCTGTTGTTGTTGCTTACACTAAGTTGTTAGTGTAAGTATTGCTGTTGTTGTTCTTATTAAAAGTAATAAGAAGAGTTGCTGTTGAAAATCCACTTTGGAAACAAAGTGATAATGGAGTAGAATCATTTAATATTCGAACCACTCTATATCGTGTGCATTCATTCATTATCTCTCATCTCCTTTCTCTATGTTGATTTAGAGTTTATTTGAGTTTGAGTTGCCAAAAACGAGAAAAATTCCGCAAAATCATCCAGCACTCTATTCATCTTGCCCTCTAGAGTGATTGTCACGAACCTAATAGCAACCATAGACTACCATTAGTACAAAATGCTTCTATCAATTTCTCAATGAAACACATAGAGGACTGGTAGAGTGATTCCAATAGAGTATTTAAGTCTTTACTAATCAACACTTTAAACAATATATAAGTATCACATATAACACTGTGGTAGGTTGGCACTTTCAAAAGTTTCTAAAAACTTTGTAACCGACATATTCAATTCATCTATTCCACGTAATAGATAAACTCCAAAAACTTAGCATAAGAGCTTTCACAATAAATCTTTCTAAGCTAAACATTTGGGTTCTTTTCAAAAATCTTAAAGACATCAAACCACTATAATCCTTTTTGCAAATACTTTTACCATTTTCAAAAAGTTTAAATTTTATCATCATATCAATGAGTAACACTTATCAATTTAGCTCATGTTCATATTATAGGGCTAAAAGAAAAGTTAGAAGATTTTACCAACTTTTCCAACTCCAAAGTTCTAGCTTTTTCCATCGCCAAAATGGAAGTCTGTACCATCTTTTTTTTTATCTTGATAAGGCAATGATTGTTGCCGACTATATGGATTGAACATTTCATTTTCATAAGTTATTTGGTTTCTTTCAATTTGCTCTCTCCATTAATGCCAAGTTTCTACATATGACAAATCTCTATATATATGTGCTTGTTTATTGTTGGGTCTATTTTGGTTAGTTCTCATGTCTTTAGGCCTTCATTAACATTTTGAGCTATTCTTAGATCTATAAACACTTATCACATGACCCTTTTTGTTACAAAAGAAACAAGTAGGTACATGATGTGATTGTGTTGGAATTGGTAGGTTTAGTTACCTTCACAGGCTTAAAAATCTTATTAACCTTTTTATGCATATCTATTTGAAGTAAAGACTTGGCCTTAAATGAATCATATAGAGATACCTCTTTTATATTTGGCATTTTCATTTTGGTTGGAGAAGTAGAGGCTTCAAATCCTAATTTGGATTTTCCTTTAGCTACTTTTTGTTTACCAAGAGGTTTTTCATTAATAACCTTCTCACATATCATCTTATGACCTTTTTCAAGTTTGATATATTTATTCTTAATCTTAATTTTTCTAGAGTTAAGGATTTATGTATCTCTAAGGTTACATCATGCTCTAGATAAAGCAAAGCAAAGACTTATGCAAATTTTCATTTTCTAATTTGCATAAACTAAGTTCCTTTTAACATGCTTGTACTTTAGTGAAAGATTTTCAAATTCCTCATGTAAAATAATATATTTATCTTGTAGTTTGTCAAATGAAGAAGTTGAAAGAAATATCTCTTTGTCATCTACAAAAGCTATAAGGCACATTGTTTTTCTATCATCATGATTATCTTCATCTATGTTTGATGGATGACCATCAATTGTTAACTCCTCAACTTCTTTTATGTCTCATGTGGGGAAAAGATTAATTGTACCTTTATTAGCTCTTTGTATGAGAGGGAGAGATGAAGGATTTCAAGACCTTTTCCTTCTAGCTCAAAATTCTGCTTGTCGTTATCACTGTAGTCACCTAACTCTTTCATGGCTATTTTTCTATTTTCATCCAATCTAGTTAATGGAAGTATTCCCTCCATAACCATTCTTCGTATATCCTAACGATATCCATACAAATACGCACTCATTCTATGTTTCAATAAGGAATAGTTTTGAGTATCAAACAAGAGAAGTTAGGTGTTTGATGCTGTGAATATAGTAGATGGTTTGAAAGTTGAGCTATATGAAGTAGAGGTTGTCATTGCCATATTTTTCAATGATCTTTAATCTTTCTACTTGCAGAACTTGGCCAAGAAATCAAGGCTAAGCCCTGATACCAATTGTTAGGTCCATGACAATCACTATAGAAGGGGGTGTCTATAGTGTTGGGCTATTTTTCAGAATTTTCTCGGTTTAGTTCACACCAACTCAAATTCTCTCTAAAATAAGAAAGAAGAAGATGAGAAATAATGAATAGAGACATAAGATTTAGAGTGCTTGGAATCTCTTTGATTCTACTCTACTACCACTTTGTTTTTGAAGTGGATTTTTTAGCAACAGCTTTTCTTATTACATTTAACAAAGAACAAGAACAACAACAACACTTGTACTAACAACTAGTGCAAGCAACAACTACAGCAACAAAAACTTATTGCACAACCAACTTGTACAACATCAACTACAACAACAACAGCTTATTGCACAAACACTTTGTGCAACGTCATCAACAACACCTACAAGCATGAAACACTTCTTGCTTCTTCACAACTTCAATAACGTTCTGCTCAAGAACTTTCACCAAATGAGTTTTGGGAAAGAGGTTAAATTACACTTTCTAATAGGTCTAAAACACAATCAAGAGATCAAATATGTATAGTTACTCTTGTATTAGACTTCTGCTCTCACAATACAACAGTGAAAACAAGGAACACGAGCTCAATGAGCTTTCAACACTTTTGCACCTTTGAAAGCTTTTTACAACTCTGAGGGATGAAGCTTTGAAGAGGATGAAAGTGTGTAAATGTATCAGTTGAGCTTCTTCAATATATAAAGGGTGAGAGCTATGTTTTTGCAGTCTCCATAAAGTCTTCAACTCCATTAATGGTCTTGAAGATGTCGAAACAGTCTTTAACCACCCTATAGTTGGATTGATGCTTCATAGCCACTCTAGAATATCTTAGACATGTTTACAATAGTCAAGAAAATATTATAAATGTTGGAAAAAGTCCACAAAAGATTTTAGTAAGATTGGAGAAAGAAAACACTTTAAACTTTCCTTGCATTTTGTTATCATGGCTATAAAAATCTGAATTTTAGGTTACATCGATCAATCTATATCATATATTTTAGAGTCTGATGTCACATCAATCAATCAATGTCATTAGGCTGAGACATTGATGTGTCACAGTGTGGTTTCACTTTTTGCACCTTACCTACATCGATTGATCGATATCTTTTTCTTTTAGAGAGTGATGTCTAATCTATCCATCGATGTGTTTAGAATGAGAGATTGATGATGGGACACCGTGGTTTCAATTTTGAAGATTAACTACATTAATCGATCAATGTCTCTCTTTATAAAAACTGATGTCACATCGATCGATCGATGTGTTTCAACATGAGAGATCGATATTGGCCAGTGTGCTTTCATTCTTGTACAGACATGTCAGTCTCCAAAAGCCACATCCTGTGCAATTGCATCTACAAAATTATGTGCAAACTTAGAGATAAAATTACATCAAAACAAAGCCAAACCACCCTTTTCACTATCATAATGTACAGCAAAACCATACATGTCAAGCTGCGTACATACTTGGTCTCTTATTATTGTACATCAATTTATTTCAGACATGAAGATTACACTGGGTCTAGACTCCGAATCAAACATCGGAGTTCCCGAACTGTCCGAAGGTTCCCCACCCCCGGCTTATGACAGATATTGGTAGCCAATTATTTCCACAAGTTCCATCCATCTAGTTTTCTAGTATCAAATCCAATCCGAATAGCAATTAAGCTATATTCTAAAGACTTCCATCTAGTTTCCTGATACTAACATGGAACTGAATTTCTCTAAATAACTCTGATGAAGTTTCCTATCTCCAGAAATCTTACTGGTTTCAATCGCTTTCTCTCTATATTTTGCACCCTCTTTCTCCACCATAATCAATCTCACAGACTCAGCAACTGATTCTTTCGTATATGACCCATCTTCTTCATTTCTTGGCACCTCAATTCCCACTTCTTTATCTTCAAGAACCCTAGCATTCAGACCTTGGTCCACCAAAAATGGAAGCATTATAAATGGAAGCCCAAGCATCATTCCTTCTATAGTTGAACTCCACCCGCAATGAGTCAAGAACCCTCCAACCGATTCGTGACTCAGTATCTTCAACTGAGGTGCCCACGTCTTCCACACCACCCCTCTCCCTTTAACTCTCTCCTCAAATCCTTCCGGAATTTCAATTTCACTCGCTCCGGCCGGTCTCCTGAATACCCAAAAAAATGGGATCTCGGATAATTCCAACCCGAGAGCCAACTCGGTCAACTCTTGTTGACTCAGTGCCACCTCACTCCCTAGTGCTACATAAACCACGGACCCTTTCGTTTTGTTTTCCATAAACGATTTTATAGAGATCCAACTTTCGTTAGACTCATCGGTGGGATTAGCTTTCAATTCCGGCGGCATTAATCCCACCGGAATCACAGGTTTTTTGTAAATCTCGTTCAACAAATTCAACCACTCACCTTCGAATTCGTAGCAGTATCGAAAAATCATTGCGTCGGCGCCTTTTATCGTCATTCCGGCACGATAACCGTCCGAAACTCCGGACGGGTTCTTCTGACCCGGCCGGAAAATCCGGTAAATCTCGTACATACGATATGCGACCTTATTTTCAAAAGGGGCCCACGGCGCCGGAACTGTGAAATCTTCCGCCGTTTTCCTCGAACCTGTGCCGTTGATAATATCATCAACTGACCCGTAAAATCCGTGGAACCAAGCGGGCAAAATTGAGAAATGAACCCGGAAAATTCCGAGCTTCTCGGCGGCTTCCGGAAGCCAGTGAGAAGCAAAATCATAAATAATCATATCAGGGACTGAATTCTCCAAGAAAGAAGTCAACTCGGGCTCGAGTCCATCGTATGCTTTCTTGAGAAAAGGAACATCATCAGGGTGGACGTCCATAGTGGCCTCTGCATTTGGGGGAAGGCCTTCAGTTTGAGGGAGGTGAAGTTTTAGTAAGGTTATGGAAGAAGCTAAGTTTGGAGGGATTTTTGGGAGGCGGTCGATGTTTCTTGGGGTGGTTATGAAGGTGATTTTGTGACCCTTTTGAACTAAGAATTTGGAGAGTTCAAGGAATGGGATTATGTGGCCGAATCCTAGCCATGGAAAGACTGCAATATGAAGCTCAGATTTGTTGCCGTTGAAGGAGAAGATTGGGTTCTGAGCTTCAATCGCCATTGGTTATTGGGAGGAGGAATTATTGCAGTGTATTATGGAATAGACTAGGCCATTTTTTATAGACGAGATGAAGTGGTAGTTGCTATTAAAAATTATGCTAATTTTTCACTCTTCATTTAAGCAAAAGCCATAGTCTAGCCTCCATGATTTCACCCTCAAAAAACATTATAGATGGTGCAAATAAAAGGTTTACTGTCTCCTAAATTAGAAGAGGCCAACACATTAGGTGTTTGGCCTAGACAACAGTAATCCTAAAACCAAACTATTACCTCTTAGAGCAGCTCCCAAACTGGGCCTCTTCATTTGTTTCTCTTAATGAAATTTATGCATAGTTAAAAGAAAAATTTGTTTAAAAGCTCTATGTGTTTACTATTCATATTTTATATTCAAAAAAATATGTCTTTCTATATAATACATATAACTAAAAACATAATATAGTTATTTGATCATTTTTCTTTTATCATTAATTGAATGGATACAAACCTTTTAACACGTCCTAAAATAGGAAAATAAGTGATTTATTTGTGACGAAGAGCGGTTATAAAAATATAGAAATACTTGTGGCTGTTGGAAACTATAATAAATGCCTTCTCTGATGGTTTTCTTATTTTTTATTTGATAATATTTGTTGTAATATATGAACCTAAGACAATCATCTTATTATTAGTATATTTTTAAGAAATATTTTCTCAAAATTTCATACATCTAAAAGATATATATGATAAAGAGAAACAATAATAAACTATATAATAGCTGTGTTTTCTTTTATATAATTGACGTAATTATATCCGACACCTAGTCTTTAAAACAACAGAGTTAATGTTATTATTGTTGTACTAGGGTACAATGAACGAAATGAATGAAGGCTTCTAGATGATCGCGTTGCCACTTGCCATTGGCCCATTTGCCTGCTGCCTCAGCAGAATCAACTGCGATATCAAAGCTTTACTCTGAAATCCACATGAGGTCTGGGATCAAGTTACTTTTTTATTACTACTATTTGCAGTTTTGTTTATCGAATTTCCATGGTAAATATCAATCAATCATAAACATACTTATTATATTACAACGACATCAAAAGCTATCGTTAGGGTCTGGAGAGTGTGAGGGGCAGCCAAATAATACATCTATTCCATTATATTCCAACGACATCAAAAGCTATCGTTAGGGTCTAGGGAGGGTGAGCGGCAGACAAACAATACATCTATCCCAACTAGAGATTGAGAGTTTGTTTCCAGTGAGATCTCTGGCTCTATATGTACCTATATAAATGAAACAATAATGGAGGTATGATATGCTAGTGTGTTAGTTAGGGGATTTAGTAAATGTAAATAGCAATTGAAACTTTAGTATGTTTCATTGGAAACTTATTTCTAAAAATATAGCAAAGATGGAGTAATGCATGAGGTCATCCGACAATGCATTAAATGGTTTCAAAAAAGACAAACACATTAATTAATGTAACCTAAACTAATTCAAAATTCCTGAATTAGATAGTAAGAAGCTAAAAACTATACCAAGTACATAAATTTGGTTCTGGAATTATCTTGCATCATGTATGTATGTCATATATGTCTATGTAACCTTTTTTTCCCTAACCCACTTCTATAATCCTTTGTTTTTCTATAAAAAACAAATTATCTGTTCGTATATGCTATGAACTCTTTATTCTTATCACTTATTTATTTTTTTATAGTTTATGATTATCATTTTCTAAAAAAGTAGATATATCTAATTTTGAGAAAATCACAGTAAAGCCTTATTACATCTCCATCAAAGCGACAAAGGTAACGAAAAAAAAGTCCACAACACACAAGGATATAACAGCTATATTTTGTTGGGACAAAATTGCCTAGAATAAAATTAGCGATAAATCAGGCCCAACTATATTTTGTTGGGACAAAATTGCTCTGAGCTCAGGCGGTTAACTTAATTTGGTCCGGACTATAAAGATTTGTCGCTTTTTCTGAAAATGTGATTGACAGCGAACGAGTCGTCTATTGTGTCATTGTAGGTGATACAAATACACCAGAATGACGGTGTGATGGTAATTGCTGCATACACCGGGATCATAGTGAAGTATAAATTAATATCGCAAATTGGTTCATAGCACTGGGCCGATATGTCCATTCGACGATAGCTGATGAGAGACTTAAGATGATCAAGTTTGAGCGTGGTCTGAATTCACGCATCCGCACTTGGATTGTTAACGCAAATCCAAGGAACTTTGTTGAGCTGCTAGATGCCTACTACAGAGTGAAGCGGGACATTATGAGGAGAGATGAGGAGGCCAGAGGCAAGAGGCCTCGAGATGTTACTGATGATCGGTCCAGACAGCGGACCAAATTTCAGAAGAGGGCAAGCGGACGACCTCAGCAGCAACCACAGTTTCAGCGCCGACCGCAGCCTCAGCGACAACTGTTGCTCCAGCGTCAGCTGCTGCCCCAGCCCCAGCCACAACATCTACAGCAACCAGCTATTCCGAGATGCCAGACTTGTCATCGTCAACACACCGATGAGTATCGGATAAGGACCAGAGCATTTTTTTAGCGACAGTAAGATAGGACATCTGATGAGAGATTGCCCGGAGAAGAGAGATAGGCCATCGAGGGACGTGCAATAGCAGAGAGCGCGTCCACGGGCTAACACCCGAGTTCATATTATGACCAATGTAGAGGTTCAGGATGCTTCAGATGTCATGACAGGTATATTCATTTACGCTATTTAAATGCGATTGTTGTTACCTATTTTAGAAACACTAAATTGTGTTTAAGGTGTACTTGTTTTAGAAACCCTATACTTGAACTGTAAATTGTATCAGGTGCGATTTTAGTGAACAACATACCATCAAATGTGTTGTTCAATAGTGGCGCAAGCCACTCGTTTGTGTTTAAGAGGTTCGTAAGGAACCTTAGCAGCTGTCTTACCTGGTTGGAGACTCCTTATCGAGTTGAGGCAGCTGGTGACTAGGTTATTATCTCACACCATCTGTATAAAAATTGCGGCATCGATATGTGATGCGGATCAAGGATCCCATCATTATGTCACTGGTCCTATAACGAGAAGCAAAGCTAAACAACTTGATCTTAATGTTGCAAGCTTCTTGTTTAGGCATGTGCAAGATGAACCAAACGAGCATTGTGTTCATTTACTTGAAACCAAAGGCATTTAGCTTATCTTGCATATATGTGTGTGTGTGTGTGTGCGTTTCTATGTTTATTTTTTTTCCTTGTCTTTGCATTACTAATGGTTCTTGTCTTCAGGACCTTGCCTTGTAGGAGACATAATGGCGTGTAAAGAGAATGTTGTCTTGAAAGGAATGTTCAAGAGAATGATGTCCTAAAGAAAATGTTGTCTTGAGGAATGTTTGTCCTAATCCCTTCCCCAACAACTACATGACAACTTGAGGATCAACTTCACAACAAGATGAAGCCAAACATATCTACACACCAAGACAAAAGGGGCGGCCACTTTCAAGATAAAAATGAAGAAAGATTGAACTCAAATTCAAGACCAATCAAGATGAAATTTCAGCCACTTTTGAAAATATCTCCAAGCTTATCACAACTTCCAAGTTGAATCAAAAGTCTTCCAAATCCCCCTACAAGAAATCGGCTAAAGGCACAAGTGGAGACTAGATAACTACTTTTTCAAGATTAAATTTAAGTTCAAATTGTAATTTATTTCTTTTCAAACTTTTGATAGACTTTAAGATAGAATTTTCACACATTTAGGACTCTTGATTGTATAGGAAATTTCAGCATTAAGTAGGCCTTAGGGCTGGTTG
The DNA here is from genome assembly GCA_036186865.1 of Eustoma russellianum. Classification (NCBI taxonomy): domain Eukaryota; kingdom Viridiplantae; phylum Streptophyta; class Magnoliopsida; order Gentianales; family Gentianaceae; genus Eustoma; species Eustoma russellianum. The sequence continues at coordinate 33,802,550 of AP025051.1, forward strand.
TTTGGAAGACACACATATCAAAAGTAAAACGTTTTCTTTCATCTCCAAAATTACGAGACTTTGTTTTTTTGATTTTACACCAAAAATCAAGGCTAATAACTCTCAAAAGTGAGCTATTTGAGGGTGTTTGCCAAGACCAAAAAGTCACGTCTTGGAGGGTCTATTGAAGGTTTGCCTATTAGCGTACGCTTGAAGTATACCGTATTGCTTAAGGGTGACATTTTTCCACACAACGGAAGCAAGGAGAAGACCACTTCTTTGTACCTAACTTTTGTGAGAGGGATGTAGGTGGTAGAGTGGATCCGTCAGTGCGAGCTTGCATCAATATGGAAGGGCAGCAGTTTGAGGCGATGTTGTTTCCGATATAGATGGGAGATTTTGATGTGATTCTAGGCATGGATTAGTTGTTTCATAATCATGCCTATATCGACTGTTGGAGAAAGCGTGTAGTCATCAAGAATCCGACCCGAGAGGAAGTTGCCTACCAGGGTAACAATAAGCTGAAGAATGTGCCACAGAATGAATATTTGACTGCAGCGTAGGCTTACAGGCGTTGAGGAAGGGTGATCCAGATATTCCTATATACGCCCTCGATGCCGAGGTTGAGACGCCTTCACTCGACAACATTCCAGTAGTTCGAGAGTTTTCAGACGTTTTCCCAAATGATTTGCCAAGGTTGTCACCAGATAGGGAGATCGAGTTCGAGATTAATGTTGTGCCCGGAGCAGAGCCGATTTCTAAAGCTCCATATCGGATGGCTCCAGCTGAGTTAAAGGATTTAAAGGTACAATTGCAGGAATTGATCGATAAAAAGTTTATTCGCCCCAGTGTCTAACCTTGGAGAGCACCTGCACTGTTCGTGAAGAAAAAGGATGGCAGCATGCGGTTATGTATCGATTGTAGGGAGCTGAACAAGATCACCATTAAGAACAAGTATCCCTTGCCTCGGATTGGCGATCTCTTCGACCAGCTGAGAGTAAGCAATTTACCTTGTTAACGATTCGTTAGTAGTAATGTTATACCGAATATTAACTGTACACTTGAATGCAGGGAGCTAACGTGTTCAGTAAGATAGATCTTCGTTCTGGATATCACCAGTTGAAGAACAAGACAGATGATGTTGCGAAGACTGTCTTCCGGACTCGATATGATCATTACGAGTTTCTTGTGGTGCTATTCGGGTTAACTAATGCCCCAACCACTATTATGGATCTTATGAATACGGTGTTTCGCGAGCAGCTGGATAAGTTTGTTGTTGTATTCATCGATGATATTCTTGTTTATTCGCTAGACAAGGACGCCCATGCCGAGCACTTACGGATTTTACTAAGCATACTATAAGAGAAGCAGCTTTATGCCAAATTCAGCAAGTGCGAGTTCTGGTTGCGTAGCGTTGCATTCTTGGGGCATGTTGTTTCTGAGGCGGGCATACAAGTTGCTCCCAAGAAGATCGAAGATATCACAGAGTGGCGTGAGGTCAGAAGTTTTCTTGGACTGACAGGTTATTATCGAAAGTTCGTAGAGGGATTCTCTAGGATAGCAGTTCCACTGACCAGGCTGACACAGAAGAAGACGAAGTTTGAGTGGACTGCTGACAGCAAAAGGAGTTTCACTGAACTGAAGAAGAAGTTGACTTTAGCCTCAGTTTTAACGCAACCCGTATCCAGCAAGAGTTTTGTTGTCTATAGTGATGCCTCCAAAAATGGTCTAGGTAAATGAATAAACGATTTTCCCTTCGTCAACTTCTGTATTCGATAAGTGCGTTAACCTTTTCCTTGTAGGTTGCATTCTGATGCAGAAAGATCGGGTAATTGCGTATGCATCGAGACCGCTGAAAACATACAAGCAGAATTACCCGATACATGATCTCGCATTGGCAGCAGTAGTGTTGGCATTGAAGATTTAGAGACATTATCTGTATGGAAAACGATGGGAGGTGTACATTGACCACAAAAGTTTGAAGTATCTGTTCACCCATAAATAGTTGAAGATGAGGCAACGCTGATGGCTCAAGTTGATTAAAGATTATGACCTCACGATCAAGTACCATTCAGGTAAAGCAAATAAGGTGGCGGTTGCATTGAACATAAAATCCAGTCGTGCGAGGCAGACCCCTTTGGAGATAGAGTTAGCCGAGTTTTGATTGGATATGGTCAAGTCTACAGCTAATGTTCTGGCCGCATTTGTGATCTCTCTTACTTTGATTGATCGGATTAAGGATGCTCAGAGAGGTGATGCTGATTTGTTGAGGATTGCAGAGAAAGTTAAGGTGACACAGATGGATGATTTCCAGATCCAGAGTAACGGCAGTCTGTGGTTCAGAGGCAGATGCGTACCTGACGATGATGAGCTTAAGAGGGAGATTCTGATAGAAGCTCATAGTTCGCGACTGTCAATTCATCTAGGAGCCACTATGTATCGGGATCTGAAGCAGCATTATTGATGGAATGAGATGAAGCGTCACACTACCGAGTTTGTGGAGCAATGTTTGGTTTGTCAGCAGGTGAAGGCGAAACATTAACGACTCGCCTGACTCATGAAATTTCTTTGTCTATATTTCTTATGTGTCATTTAGTCTTTTCACATTTTTATATTCTTCTATGTAGAATGTTTGCTACTATTGAATAAATGACAAAACAAATAAGTATTTTAGAAGTTCCTTCTTATTAGTTATGTATCTTTGAAATTGAAATGTATTTTTAAAGGGCAACTTGAAAAATGCGAACATTAAATAAACATGTGATTACTTTTTTTTTCTCTAAATTCTGTAAATATCAAATATGAACACACAATTTTAGACATGATAAGTAGTTGAATTATCGATCAATCATCAGGACTCGTTCACAACCATAGCCACATATCAACCTAAGCTCTATAGTTTAAAAACTAGAGCTAGTGTACGTCATTCGTTTAATTTTTCAAAACGCTATATATAGATTCATTAATTTAATCAAACGTGACATACATTTAAGAACAAAATGAAAAGAAAAACTGCATCTTATTTTAAAGCAATTACGTGTATAAGCCATTTCCAACATATTGATTATTGATAGTCATTTTGCTATATATATGTCGTGTGCAGGTACATAAACTTCAGGGATTTGTCAACGTCCTTATCGTGATTGCGAAGTGCCTAACCCCACTTCCCCCACCCCGCACCCCCCCCAAAAGAAGCACCAATTATGCTTTGTCGCGCCTCCAAGACATAGTTCAGTTGATATTCGGGTTGGAGATTGTCAATAAGAGGTAATGAGTTGAATCAAAGGACGCGCACAGTGTGTGTATTCCTCTGCTGCCAGGCCAAACGTCCGGTTTGCAGGAGGCACCTTGTGTGGATAACTGTGTAATATCTCACTCAATCTAGGAGGCCGCTTGACTCCTGCTTTACATCCTCCACGCAGCTCATTGGGACTGGGACAGGGGCAGTGGAGGCCCTTTGTGTTGGGGTTCAACATTTTGCCAACAATTATGTTTTGCCGCTCCTGTGATATATTCTAGTTGGTACTCGTGTTGAGATTTACTCCAAGAGGTCAAGAGTTCGATTCGAAGGACACGCACAGTGTGGGTGTTCATCTGCTGCTAGACCGAATGTCTGGTTTGCTGGGAGACACCTTGTGTGGGTCACTGCGTAAGATCTCACCTAATATAGGAGGCCGTTGGGCTCCTGATTTGCATTCTCTACACATGAATCTTGAGGCTGGGGCGGTAGAATCTTCGGATAAGAGATTTCACCTTTTTACTCCAATTATGCTTTGCCGGTTCTTTATCTCCCTTTAATTTTCAGTATGAAATCTATACTTAGGGCTGTGAACAAGTCACATTCTAAACAAGCTATTTAAGTTTGGTTTGTTTTCGGCTTCGATTCAAGTTTGAATAACACGAGTCTAAGTTTAAATTAGAATGGCCCGTTTGATTATGCTTTATAACCATCAATTGTAATCATACGTATTTTGTAACATAACTTTGATTTTTTACGATATAAAAGAAATATTTTATTAAAAGCTAGCGATACTATTTGTAAATTCCGATTGAATCACATTAAAAATGGCATTACAATAATTAGATTGAGTATTATATTGTGTATTTTATATATCATAAATTGCTAACGTATTGTATCAATCATTTTCCAAATGACACCAATCGTGGTTTAAATCAAAGATTACTGTAATAACAAAATCATCACTATAATCGCTACACCAAACATAGTATTATTGATAGATTCAAGCATTTAAACGAATCAAACCCATTTAGTGATAAATTCTCGTGAGCTCATGAATCGGCTCATTTATATTCTAATTAAAATTTAATTTTATCTCTCGTTTGACAAAAGAAATCATGTTTAAATATTAGAATTATTTATTTCTTATTAAAAATTATGTTCGAGCTTTAATTGAATAAGAGCCTTCATCAAATCGCCAACGAATTCATATATTTTAAATCAAACTCAACTCAAACACGAGCTTGAACTTTATATAAATAAACTCAAAAATTCGAATCCAGTGATATTAGCTGGTTTCCTGCTGGTTTGCTGCCCTATCAATGTCATCCGTAAATCCGTTTCATGGAAAAACACGTGGTTGACTGTCACTATAATTACGAGAGGAACGTTTGCATTTATGGTAATTGAAGTCTTCAGCCTGGCTGGCAATACTATTTGTCATTTGTTGGTAACAAAAATTCGAAATCCGTCGTTCTGGTCCCTATCACTTCAACCCGAACATTATGGAGTATACGAATCAGGTGTCCAACAGACTTCTAGGTTAGTAAGAGCTACACAAGGTACCTTCACAAACTAGTAGAGGTGGAGCACCCTCCTCAAGATACCCCTACAAACTATTTGTCATTTGTTGAAAGTGTAGAGTAAATATTTGTACATCATATCGTAAATCTATCCGCTCTCTTTTGAGATCATGCACAAGCGCGAAAGTTTAATGGATCGGGAACGCACTTTATTTGTTCAATAAACACATCCAAATTAGAACACTACTACACCTAACATCTATATTTCTTAATTGGTAACATACGAATTATAACATATTAGAAAATATATAGATATTCGTTGAATCTAAAACATGTATATATTAGGTGATAAGCCAAAAATATTCATCTGTTAGTCAACAAACAGTCAAAGGCAAATCCATGTTTGGGACGACCAACTCTTGCAGCTCGGCAGAAATACACCTCTGCTCGGCCATACTACACTTCAGCTCAGCAAGGTATTACTTTACCAAAGCATCCACTTATTGGGAACAGCAAGCAGTACGCCAAGGGTTTCACCTCGGCTCCGGGCTCCAGCCTCGGCTTCTACCTAAAAGAGGCGTACTCTAAAACACTTCAGCCAGATCAGAGCAAGACTCCAGATCCATCTTTACACCTCGGCAAACCCTTGCCAGGGGTCAAGTGCAACTCAGCTTTATTGGGTGTCGAATCACCTGGCAGATGTACAGTATAAAGAAGGGATGCACATCAGACTTTCAACCTACACACGTCAAGGTCCCATCAGCAGACCTACTGGTTCTATCAGCAGACCTACTAGTTCCATCAGCAGACCTATAATGTCATAGCCCCTCTGCATAAGAAAACGTCCCCTCTGCCGTCAGAGGCAGAGGACGGAGGAGACCAATAAAAGCAAGACAATGGACACAAGAAAAGGATCTGAAAACATTTTCTCCACTCTAAGAGCTAATTCACAGAAATCTCCCTAACCAAAAATTGTGAGATCTTCTTAACTCTTCTAACATAAACATATCTCAGTGAGAATGGTCCAAACTGACTTGAGCGTCGGAGGATTTTACCCGGAGTCACACCCCCGGGACCTCTGATCTTTGCTTCCCTGTGCAGGTCATCAAGGAAGATATTCAAAATCCTGCAAGTTCAAACAAGCTTAACGACGTTATTTTGGATCATCTCTGATCCTTCGTGAAGATTCGGCTTCATCATTTGGCGCTAGAAGGAGGGCCTGAGTTCCCTTTATCCAGTAAAAACCTCAAAACAACTTTGAAACAGTCAACATTCTACCATGTCTAGAGGTAGGCGTGAGGGCCTGGGTGAGTCATCCAATCCACCCAGACGAATGGTTACTCGTTCAAGGATCCCAAAATAGAATTCTCGGGAACCTGAGCAACAATTTCCCACTCCCGAAATATCAATGGAGAACAGGGACAAAGCGATGAAATATGTCGCTGAAAACTCAAAGGTATTTGAGGCTGTAGTGGAACGGCTCAAAGGCAAACAAAAGGAGGTTGAAGATATGGATGAAGATCCCCCTCTTCATCCTAAAGAAATATCACAAAACCAATCCTTCAGGCCCCCTAGAGGTTTCATGGCAGATGCTAGAAGACGCAGCTTTAAAGCTCCAACGGTGGAGTCCGAGCCTATGGCCAGACAGCGTCTGAGCGTAAGGTCTCGATCCCTCAAAAGCATCCCGAAAGAAGAAGAAGTTCATCGCAGACCGAGAACTTACTATGAAGAGGACAGCAAGAGTTTGTGCAGGCAGTCCAGAAAAGTCATTTTTCCTGGGATATTGCAAAGTATTTGGCACCAGAAAGCTTCAAGGTGCCAAAGATGAATACTTATGATGGGACAACAGACCCTACAGATCATTTTTTCCAGTTCCAAACTGCGATGAGTCTGAAAAATGTCCCAGATCCCCTGCGTTGCAAAACTTTCCCAATGTATTTGCGGGGAAAACCAGAAGGTGGTTCCAAGAGCTCCCATCAAAGTCAGTGGGATCTTTCAAGCAGCCGGCGCAAACGTTTAAAACCTAGTTTGTTTCCAGCACACCCTTTGTGAAGAACTCATCACATTTGATGACCTTGAGGCAGGGTCCAGATGAGTCTGTGTTGAAGTATATGCAACGCTTATCAGATGATTTGTACAAAAGGCTAAGGACTTGCGATCGCGGTAAATTCTTGACTAGGCAAATGAGACATTGGAGCATGGACTTGGCATGCTTGACATTTCTTGACCAACTCTTCTGCATCATGACGCAGAGTGGGCCAATAATACCCAGAAAGGTAGCATTTCTACGCTAAAGACCGGGCACCAGAATGATTTCCACAGATTCCTTGGTGCATCTCCCAAAGGATGTAATCTCTTTCGTCTTCAGTTACGCATTTTAACCAAGGCTGTGAAGATGAATTTTTATAAAGGTGGTCGTTAAAAAGAGCATACCTTGCTGCCTTCAGCCGGAGACGCCGAGCTGCGCGTTTGTCCTCTGGTTGAATTCCATGCTGCAGGAAATTAACAATTTCATCCATCCAAGTGTTGCGATAATCGACCTGCAGCATCTCATTGGCATCATAAGCACGGTGCTTTACTAGCTGTACGACTATCTTTTTTCCCAAGGTGGTTGAAGTGGATGAAGCTAGCCGAGATAGTGCGTCAGCTCTCTTATTGGCCGACCTGGGGATATGCTCAATGCTGAAGTGCTCAAACGTCTGGCCGAGCTGCTGTACTTTGGCCAGATATTTCTTCATGTTTTCTTCCTTAGCTTCATAATCTCCGTTGATCTGAGAAACGACCAACTGCGAATCACTTCGAGAAATGATTCATTCTGCCCCCAACTTCCTTGTGAGGCCTAGCCCTGCTATTAAGGCCTCGTACTCTACCTCGTTGTTAGTTGCTTCGAAATCAAAACGTAACGCATACTCAAATTCTTCTTTGTTGGGGTTGATGATTAGGAGACTGCTCCACATCCATCCTTGGAGGAAGACCCATCAACATATAAAGTCCAATCAGCTGCTGGCTGAACATCTTCCTCCACGGATATCCCTTCAGCCAAGAAGTCTGCTAAAGCTTGGGCTTTGATAGAAGTCCTTGACTTGTATTGGATATCATACTCTGCAAGCTCCACAACCCATTTGGCGGCTCGGCCAGAAGTGTCTGGCCTTGGCAGAATTTGTTTCAAGGGCTGATCAGTAACTACTATGATAGGATGAGCTTGCAGGTAAGGCCTGAACTTCCTTGCAGCCACTATGAGTGTCAAGACCACCTTCTCAGCACTGGGATATCTCACTTTGGGCCCATGTAAAATTTTGCTTGCGAAATAGATGGGCCTCTGCACATTATCCTGCTCCCTGAGCAGGACTGCACTCACAGCTTCTTTACACGTAGAAAGATACACATAAAGGTCTTCTCCGGGCAGAGGTGAAGTTAGCATCGGTACCTCGGCCAAATGGGACTTCAGCTTGTTGGAAGCTTTTTGACATTGGTCGTCCCATTGGAAAGCTGTTTTCTTCTTTAAGATCTGAAAGAAAGGAAGAGATCTTTCAGCAGTCTTAGAGAGAAACCTGCTCAGCGCGGCGATTCTGCCTGTTAACCTCTACACTTCTTTCACATTCCTTGGGGGTGCATATTCTGTAGAGCTTCAATCTTGGCAGGGTTTGCCTGCACCCCTTCTTTGGAAACCATGTACCCCAGAAATTTTCCGGTGTGTACCCCAAACGTGCACTTCTTCGAATTCAGCCTCACGTGTGAGTCTCTCAGAACAGTAAAGACTTCTCTCAAGTTCTGAATGTACTGATCAAGAGACATGCTCTTGATGATCATATCATCAATATAAACTTCCATTATCTGGCTAATTTATTCACTGAACAAGGAATTGACTAGACACTGGTAGGTGGCCCCAGCATTATTTAATCCAAACGGCATGGTTACATAACAATAAGTACCTGACTCTGTTATGAATGCAGTTTTTTCTTGATCTTCTTTTGCCATGACAATCTGATGATAGCCTTTAATAGCATCCAAGAAATCGAAGATCTCATGTCCAAGTGTTGAATCCACTAGCCTATCAATCTTAGGAAGTGGGTAACAATCTTTTGGACATGCTTTGTTGAGGTCACTGTAATCTATACACATCCTCCATGCTTCGTCTTGCTTGGGGACCACCACTGGGTTAGCCAACCAGATTGGATAAAGGACCTCCATAATAAATTTCGCAGCTAAGAGCTTCTTGACTTCCTCTACAATGACCTTGATCCTTTCTGGAGCGAAATTTCGCTTCTTTTGCTTTATCGGCTTTACTTGAGGATCAACATTCAGCTTTTGCTCAACCAAATGTGAGAGAATCCTAGGCATATCTTCGGCAGTCCACGCGAAGATAATTGCAAACTTTCTCAGCAGATCCTGTAGCTGAGTTAGCAGCTCAGATGGCATCCATGTCCCGATTTTTATAACATTTTCCAGTCAGCTCAGATCAAGGACAAAGTCTTGCACTGCATCATTTGACTACAACCGTTCTTCATCTGAAGGTATAAGTTCATCAAGGCTGTCCTGTTGAACTGCCTCATTGCCTTGAGTAGCAATGATGTAGCAACTCTGTGCCACTTGTATATCACCTTGGATTGTCACCACCCCATCTGGAGTGGGGAACTTCATGCTAACGTGCAGAGGTGATACAATGGCCTCTAATGCCACTAAGGCCGGTCGACCTAACAAAATGTTGTATGCAGACATCTCCTTGATGACCACAAAGTCTATCCACAAACAACGGTAGGTCGGGGGTTTACCAAAGCTGCAATTGAGTGTGACCAGACCTGCTGGCCGAACTGCAGCACCAGTGAAACCATACAATGAAGAAGTGACATGCCTCATTAAAGAATCTGGTAGGCCCAGCTGCTGATATACACGGTAGTACATCACATTCACGGCACTGCCAGTATCCACGTAAACACGTCGGACCTCCACAATCTTATCTGGAGCTAAGTGTATACACAGATCTATTACTAAACCTGTGCTGTTGGAGTCAAGTGGAATGGGATCTTCTGGCCCATAAGTCAGCTCCTTAACCATCTTAGCTCTCTTAGCTGACGGACCAGATGAGGTTCCCGCAGAACTGGATTCATATCGGCCTATATAAGGTGGTCCTCCAGAGATGGTATAGATAATAGAATTGACTTGGCCTGACCTACAGCCCTTTGTCGACCTGGCTCTTCATCATCATCCATCCTGCAGTGCTGAGGTGGGGAGTCTGGTCGGCATTTGTCTTTCTTGGGGTTCCTATGGAAGCCCAAGCGATTATGCAGGCCAGAGCGTGGGTCATAAAACTGTTTTAAATGACCCTGTTCTATCAATTGCTTAATAGCCTGAGCCAGATGCATGCAATCTTCTGTGTCATGTCCGATGTCTCTGTGATATCGGCAGTATAACTTAGGGTCTCTTTTTTCCCTAGGTCCATTCATAGGCTGGGGATCAACTCTCAAGCCATCTTTCTCCATGACAGCTAAAATATTCTCCTTAGAGGCTAAAAGGGGTAAACCCTCTTTACCTCCTTTGCCTCTTTCACCCATGCGATCAAACACACTGTGCCGTTCGTGGTCCTTGCCTCCATTGCACTGATCTTCTTTTTTGAAGCTAGATCGGCTTTCTTGTCTAGCTCCCTGCTCGGCCTCTCTTTTCAGTCTGTTTGCCTCTTCACCTCGGGCAAACTGGTGAGCTTTCTCCAGACATTCTCTTAAGGTCGTAGGTCCCTTCTCATCAAGCTGAGAGAAGAGACGACCAGCTCGGAGCCCATTAATGAAAGCGGTTGCTTTAACATCCTTATTTCTGTCACTGACCTACTCTAGGTTCAATCAGGTTCTTGGTTGTTGCCATTGATTACTTCACCAAATAGGTGGAAGCAGAGCACTTAGCTACTATAACTGGGGGTCAAATAAAGAAGTTCTTGTGGAAAAACGTCATTTGCTGCTTCGGCCTTCCACAAGTTCTCATCTCGGATAACGGAAAGCAATTTGCTGATGACCCCGTTAAGAGTTGGTGTGCTGAGCTCAAAATTGAACAAAGATTCACTTCAGTAGCACACCCTCAAGCAAATGGGCAAGTCGAGTTGGCGAATAGAACAATCAAGGACGGCTTAAGGCAGCGTCTATACAAAACTGGGGCAAGTTGGGTGGATGAACTCCCAAGCATATTATGGACATATCGGACTACTCCTTCTACTTCTACTAAGGAAACACCTTTTTCCTTAGTTTACGGCACTGAAGCAGCCGTCCCAGCTAAAATTGGTTCCAGCTCTGCTCGGACATCTCATTACTCTGCTCATGCCAATGACCAAATGCTGCGGTTGAATTTGGATGAGTTGGAAAAGAAAAGGGAGCAAGCCCACGTTCGCATGGCTCAATACAAAAATCTAATTGCTCAGTACTATAATTCTCGAGTGCGACCAAGGTCTTATCAAGTGGGAGATTTAGTATTGTGCAATAACGAAGCAAGTCATGCAGCACCAACTGGGACTTTTAACCCCAAGAGGGAAGGTCCTTATCGAATAGTAGAGGTGCGACCAGCTGGAGCTTACAAATTACAAACCTTGGAAGGCAAGACTTTACCAAGGACTTGACATTCTACACATCTAAGACTCCTACATCAGTGATGTAGAAGTATTTCACCTCAGCAAGGCTGAGCCAGTTGAGCAGGACTCAACACATGATTTGGACAGGCTTTCCTACGAGTACCCTACCTCAGAAGGACTGAGTTGGCCAAGCAGGACTCGATCAAGCAAGACCTCAGTAGGCCTGAGACAGATGCCCATTAAAGGGTCAAAAGCTCTATGAACAGGATTACAATCAACAACTTAGCAGGACTGAGTTGGCCGAGCATGACTCGATAATCAAGACCTCAGCAGGCCTGAGGCAGATGCCCATTAAAGGGTCAAAAGTTCTGTGAACAGGATTCACAATCATCAACTACTAGCAGAACTAGAAAAAGTGTAAATCATTTATAAAGTTATCAGCAGTGCTGAAGCTTGAATAAAACAGTGTCTTATGGCAATGCCAGAATTAGGATTACGCAATGTTATCTTTCATCTTTCTTAACAGATCAAATGAAGTAACAGGTTTGCTTCATTTCAAAAGACTGGAATTATTTTCATAGTCCAGATATTAACTTGCGTCTCAACTATTGGCTAAATCGAAGCTCAATAGAGCTGCAGCCCAGCTAAGCAATATAAGACACTTGGCAGAGCTGAGGTCAAGAATTCACATTACGAAGCTAGCCAAGTATGGTGGATTAAGTCTTCGACAGAGCCGAAGTCAAATCCTTGAGCGGTATGGAAAAACTCAGCAAGATTGAGGTCAAAAGAAGGCAATACAAAAACCTTTGGCAGAGCCGAGGTCAAAAAATTGCATTATAAAGAATGATGTTTCATACCATTTGCAGAGCCAAGGGTGAACGTCGAAGTCAAAAACTTGCAAAAATTCAGAAAATAAGAACAAGGCAAGCTGAAGAGCACCAATTGAAAGAAATGATATTTTCATTCATGAAATACAACTATTACAACTACTGAAAAGTGCAAAAAGAAAGAGTCCTAGTCTAATCTTCATCCTCTGGGTCTCTGAGATCACCCCACTCTTGAACAATGCCAGGTTGATTATCAAACAAGCTCTCAGCTTCAGGGTTGTAGAGGTCAGCAATATGAGGATGATTCTTATCCACGGCTGGATAAAATTCGGAGCAGGTGTCTATTGCATAAGTCTGGCCAATAGCCAGCATATAGCCCTGCATCTTCAAGAGGTTGTCTGTAAAATATTCAGACTGTCTGAACTCAGCAACTGCAGTCTTCTTGATCTCTTCAGCTTGAAGCTCAAACTGTTGAGTGAGCGCAGCTTTACTTCTTCTTTCTGCTTCAAGTTTCTGAGCTAGTTCCTCTTTGCTCTTCCGCTCCTCTTCCACTTGTTTCCTTGAAAGATTTAATTCATTTTCACAAGTGGAAAGTTGACTCTGGCAGGAATCCAGATCAGCTTGAAATTTATGGGCAAATGCTCCGATGCTGGATACCATCTCCTTTGCTTCATCTAGCTCAGAGTGTGCGATGGCCAGCTGGGTGTCTGATTCCTCATTGCTTTCCTTAAGCTTGGAATTTTCAGAAGTCAAGGAGAGAACCTCGGATTTCAGGGTCTTCAGCTCTGCATTCATTTCTTCCAGCCTTGCTTTGTTGGGTTTTGTTGCCTCAGCCAACTCATCATTAGTTCTCCTCAAGTTGGCATTTCTCTCAGAAAGTTGGGTGACCATCTTGCGCATTTCTTCAGCCCGTATAACATGTTGTATTCTGGAACTCGATACTGCAGCAATCAGATTAGCCAGGGAAGAGACTTCAAGTAATCAAGCTGAAAAAGTTAGAAATTTTCAGAAAAGCTTACCAATGACATGTTGCTCATATATGAGTTCAGGGCTGTCTCCCACTCCGTGCGGCCGAAAATTTCCCAATCTTTGGGAAGCACCGACATCTCAGTCAGTTTTCTGGCTACCCCAGGATGAACAGCATAATCCGTATCAGAGAACTCCATTGTCCTCTTATCACGTCGATGCTGGTGGGAGGATTCTCTTTCCCAGGGGACGTTTCCACGATCATGTTGTTGGGAAGCCCCCCCAGCATCTCTTCTCTCTGAAGTATCCTCCCCAACTTCAACAAGAGGGAATGCCTCAGAGGAATCAGGCCTTGGCTGAGGCACATCTGCCTCATCTTCGGCCACAAGAGGAGGAAGGGATAAGATAGGAGCCTCAGACCCCCCATCCTCATTGGGAGCCTCAGATTCCCCATCTTCATCCACTGGCTGAGATGCAGCCTGAACAGGAACCAGAGCTGCAGCCTGGATGGGGCCAGTGGAAGTTTCATCTGCAACCAAAAAAGCAAAGGTCAAAGGGCTAAATGAAACCAGGAAAATACATTAATTTCAACCAACAAAAGATGAAGCCATACCTTGAGCTCCAACCTCAGCTAGAGCGGGTACAGTAGGAAGCACCTGCACCTCAGAAGAGGATTTGGCAGAGACCTGTTCTGAAGAGGAAGGCATTTCCTCAGTCCTCGTCCTCTTCTTGGGAGCCATTTTCTTCAATTGGGCAACGGCTTCAGACACCATGGCTCCTGCAAGATTCAACGATAAATTAAGCAAAACACATGGAAAATATCAAGAAGAATCAGAGATATTCAAGAAATCCCCCACATACCCATAACTATTTTCAAAGCTGTTTAGTTGAGGGTCCGAAAGTTGTGTTTTGGCCACAAGTGGTCCAGGTCGGCAGTTATTATAACCGACCTGTCCAGATTTTTCCAGTCAACGGCCATTGGCAGGTTCAACAATCTGGAGGCTTCATTGCATAATTTATCGCTTGGCCTCGTGTTATCTGTGTTGCCGGACTTCCAATAGTTTCTCTCGGGTAACCCTACATTCTTTATGAAAAAGAAACGACATTTCCAATTCTTAGTGAAGGTAGGGATGTTGATGGCGTGGTTAATTTCTTTATTAGGATATCTCCTACTAAAGTAAAACCAGCTATCTTTGTGCTTACACACAAACATCCCCCTAAAAACAGGGAGGTCGAATTCTTCCCCAACAGCTCTCAGGTAGAGCAAATAACTAAGGATTACCTTTAAGCCGTTGGGCATTATTTGGGGCAGCCTAAGGTTATAAAAATCTAGAATACAAGATAAAGGTACTGGAATGGGAAGGCTGAAACCAGATTTAAAGTATTCCTCATAAACTGCTTCATACCCTACGGGTGGGTCATAAGCAGTTTGATGAGGAAGAGGAAGAATGGGAAGAAAAGTACTCCTATCAACACTATACAACTGACATAAGCGGGAAAGATCAATGGCTTTTAAAGTGCACACTGAGCTTTGTACCGCCGAAGATGGAGAACCTCTGTCAACAGACGTTGATGGCACCATGGATTCTGGGACAACCATAGAGGGTTCACCAGTGCGGCGCAACCTCCTCAAAGGACGGTTGTCCCCACTGGAATCGGACTTCTCAGAGAAGTGAGATTGAACCTCATCGTTACCCTCAAGATCGGCGGGATAAGAATGGGCTGACCTATTCTGGGAGTCTGAAGAAGAAGATACAGTAAAAGCCATGGAAGTGAAGAGAAGAGCAGAGCTTACAGAGTTTCTGGGGGCTGAGGAAGAAGACTCGCCGGAGTTGGGTTGAAGAAGGCTTGACTGGAGTCGAAGAGTAGAAGGGAAGATAAAAGCAGCACTGACGAGGAAGGTGAAAAGGAAGAAGAAACAATGAGTGTGAGATATACCTTTTATAGACGGGAAACTGAAAAGTTGCAACTTTTCAGTTGAAATTCAAAAGGGGCGACGGATCAAATTTTCCCCCCTCTTCAATTATAGCAATCGCTGGAAAAGCAATTATGAAATACGTTGGAACTGGCGATGATATTAAATGAAGTGATAACGGCCTAATTATGAGGATAACGACCCAATTAATGATGGACACGTCACTGACTTATCAGAGCAGATTTGTCCGTCCTCGCTGGTCAGCTCGTCCACACTAAATCTGGGGGCAAAGTGATAAGCCAAAAATATTCATCTATTAGTCAAAAAACAGTCAACGGCAAATCCATGTTTGGGACGACCAACTCTTGCAGCTCGGCAGAAATACACCTCTGCTCGGCCATACTATACTTCAGCTCAGCAAGGTATTACTTTACCAAAGCATCCACTTATTGGAAAAAGCAAGCAGTACGCCAAGGGTTTCACCTCAGCCCCGGGCTCCAGCCTCGGCTTCTACCTAAAAGAGGCGTACTCTAAAACACTTCAGCCAGATTAGAGCAGGACTCCAGATCCATCTTTGCACCTCAGAAAACCCTTGCCAGGGGTCAAGTGCAACTCAGCTTTATCGGGTGTCGAATCACCTGGCAGATGTACAGTATAAAGAAGGGGCGCACATCAGACTTTTCAACCTACGCACGTCAAGGTCCCATCAGCAGACCTACTAGTTCCATCAGCAGACCTATAATGTCATAGCCTTTCTGCACAAGAAAACGTTCCCTCTGCCGTCAGAGGCAGAGGACGGAGGAAAACAATAAAAGCAAGACAGCAGACACAAGAAAAAGGATCTGAAAACATTTTCTCCACTCTAAGAGCTAATTCACAGAAATCTCCCTAACCAAAAATTGTGAGATCTTCTTAACTCTTCTAACATAAACATATCTCAGTGAGAATGGTCCAAACTGACTTGAGCGTCGGAGGGTTTTACCCGGGGTCACACCCCCGGGACCTCTGATTTTTGCTTCCCTGTGCAGGTCATCAAGGAAGATATTCAAATCCTGCAAGTTCAAACAAGTTTAACGACGTTATTTTGGATCATCTCTGATCTTTGGTGAAGATCCGGCTTCATCGTTAGGTATAACAATCGTCAAACTTTTATATAAGATATGTGAATAAGTTAAGTTTCCCTTTTCCTATTTTTTTCCTGTAAACTTGAATTCTCAACGGTTCCATAGTTTTCCTGGTAAAACTTTTAAGAGGGAGTAATTTTCTAAGATTTTCTTGCTTTTGAGTAAATTATTGAAAGCTTTGGGTGGGATCTTCAATCATGGTCCTCATCAGACATGTTTGGACTTCGGAAAACTCGCTTCCTAAATCGAATCATGGGTTAGGATCCCTTTATCTATTTTTCCTCACCCCACTCTCACCATACGACACGTGATAACAGGGATAGTGAGGCTAGATGAGAGTCACTTGCATCTAGTTTCACCGCTCCTACTGTCACGTGTCGTACAGTGAAGAGTGAGATAAAGAGAAATAGGTGAGAGGATCCCGTATCGAATCATCTTAACTTTAGATTGCCGGAGTAGCAATCCAATTTCTGTTTTTAGATTTGTTTGACTCTCTTTATATTTTAATGTTTTTGTCTTGGATATTTAATATTACATGTTTAGCACATCAGATGTATATATTTAGCATATTTATTCTTATATTGTGTTTGGATAAAGATATTTATCCTTATTCATGTTTAGACGTAAAGTATAAGGGCAAATTGCGGCAAAACTAACCACAATTATCGAAAAATGTAAATCATTTTTATTGTTGTTTATGTTCTCCTACCTTCATCTTACGTCTCCATTTATTTTTATTGTTTTTATTTTTTTCGCTTTAAAAAAAAAGAAAGTCATGACCAGGAAGAGAATGATACCACGTATAATAATGTTGTATTCATATATATAACCTGTTCTTTGTCTGAATCTATCAGTATACTTTCTAAAATCGGAGATAGCAAAGACGTTTAGTGATTCATGTAAAACCTTTAAAATAAAAATAGCCAAGCAGGATGAATTTCTTGCCCATTCCTCGTAAGTTTTCCAGAGACAGTCTAACCAATTTCATTGGTAAAAAGTCAAAGCACGTGCTCGCGAATATCAAGGTTTACAGAAAGGACAGTTCAAGAAACTTCATCCATTTTATTTACTAAGCAACTTGCGAAAACTAAACTATGGGATATCAAAAACTAAAAACAATAAATATTATTATGTAGAGTATAATATTGTGGATGTCCAAGATGACCTTGTAGGTAACCAATATGTTAGGAACATTAAAGGGTAATACTCCATTTATTTCATCTACCATCAAAATGTCCTATCAATAGGACATAACATTGTAATGTTATACACACTTGAAAATTAATAGAAACACTTCTCTTCCATCCTCTCTTATCTTGTCTACTTTATATTGCATTATCTGAAACTTGATTTTATAACACGTTATCAGCACAAATTACTCCAAAGAAACAAAAACAAGTAGTAAAGAAAAGTATTAGAGAAAGAAGAGAAAGAGGGATAATACTCTTAAAATTTCGTAGGTGCTGACAGCTTTGTGCAGGTCCGGAAAAAATGAATTCTCTGAGTCATCCATCGTTGGATCATCACTAAATTTTGACAAATTATTCTTAACACATAAAGGTACGTTTTGAACGGTGGAGATGTGTTTTAGACACTCCTAGGTCTGGCCGAAATGGTAATTTCCGAGACTGATTTTTCTGTCAAAGTTTTGTTTCAGAATTATGATTTGTTCATTTGTTGCGTTTCTCTTGTTACATATTTCTATCTTATATTCGAAATATTTATAAAACAACTAATCTAGCCTGAAGTCTAGATTTATTTTGAAAGAAGAAGAATGGTATATGGCTTGCAGCCATATGAATATACTTTTATCATGCCCGAAGCATGAATTGCCTGAAGCATTAATTGTTATCATGTCCGAAACATGAATCATTGACATAAGCATGAATCGTTTGACATTCCCGAAGCATGAATCATTGACATAAGCATGAATCATTTGACATACCCGAAGCATGAATTGTTGACACGCTCGAAGCGTGAATAATTAATATAATTAACATGCCTAAAAGCATGACTAGTTTATGTACCTAACGAATGAACAACTATCATGCCCGTAGCATGTATAGTTTACATGCCTGAAGCATGAATATTTTGACATGTAGTTGTTGTGTTATTTTTAATTACATATTGATTGTATTCTTATCATTGCATATGTAATAGTCTGCATTGTACTTATGCCTGAAGCATATTATGCCATAAGCATATAAGATTAGCTCAAACCTGTAGTTTTGAGTAAATCTATATTTTCTGAGATGAATTATTTTTGTATTCTCAGACCAATGGCAAATATCACAAAACTGGAGTTTGCTGCCTCTGATATTTCCAGAATAAATTATATGGCTTGGATCCTTGATGCCGAAATCCATTTGACCTCTATGAATCTTAGGCATACTATAAAAAAAGGAGGTGGGCAAGCGAACAAGATAAGGCGAAGGCAATGACATTCATTCGCCATCACCTCCATAACGGGTTAAAAACCGAGTATCTTAGTATCAAAGACCCGTATGGATTATGGAAAAATTTGGAGGAACGATATGATCATCAAAAGAGTGTGATCCTCCCAAAGGCTAGATATGACTGGTTGCACCTAAGGCTGCAAGAGTATAAGTCTTTAATCGAATATAATTCTGCAATGTTCTCCATAGTATCCCAATTGAGGTTGTGTGGAGACAAAGTAACTGATGCGGATATGTTAGAGAAAACATTCACAACTTTCCATGCATCAAATATGCTTCTATAGCAGCAATATCAAGAAAGAAAGTTTGAAAAATATTCTCAACTGATTTCATGTCTACTTGTTGCTGAACAAAACAATGAATTCTTAGTGAAAAACCACAACTCTCACCCGACTGGATCACAACCATTCCTAGAAGCGAATGCAAGTCATCATAACCATAATCGTGGTCGTGGTCAAGGTCGTAGTCGTGGTTGTGGTCGAGGTAAAGGTCGTGGTCGTGGTAGAAATTTTGCACCATACCACCTGAAGTGGGACAATAAGAAAAAGCCACAAGAAAATACAAAAAGTATGAAAATTGGTGCACCAGCTAAGAACCACGAAGACATTTGGTTGAACTTTATCAAGCATCCCAGAAGGATAACGGCAAGGGAAAACAAGTTCATTTTGCAAACTCTGGAAACATTGCAGATGATGGTCAAATGGATTCGAATGATTTTACTCATTTTGATATTGAAGATTTTCTTATAGAGCCAAACGTGGATAGCCATCGGGTCCAGTTTGTGAATGAGAATAATCAAGAATGATTGAGAAACATGTTTCGATGAATTTCATGTTTTAAGAATTGTTATAAATAAGTTGAATTTTTATGTGCTAGCATGTACTTTTATAAAAATTTACATTACTATATTTGCTTGATGAAATTCTTTAGAGTTGTTCTGCTTATTTTTCTTGTATACTTTCGATTTACAGTATAACTTGAAAAATAGATTTCATACATTCTAGTTGCCATATAAAGAGTTTTTCATCAAGCAACAAAATTCACTATTTTAACTTACTTATTTCAAATTCAATAATGAAAATTATCTATGTTATGCTAGAGTTTTATTCAAGATGAATGGTTGGGACATCTGTCTGGTTGACAGTGGAACGACACACACAATTCTTAGTGATCAAAAATATTTTTTGACGTTGCAATTGGCAAAAGCAAATGTGAGTACAATTTTTGGTACTATAACATTGAATGAAGGCTCCGGAAGAGCAACAATCATATTGCCCAATGGTACACATATCTTGGTTACTACGACATTATTTTCTACCAAGTCGAAAAGAAACTTATTAAGTTTCAAGGATATACGTCTGAATGGTTTTCATCTTGAAACCATGACTGAGGGGAATATGGAATTTTTTATGTATTACTTACAGTGATTCATGCCAGAAGCTTGTCAAAGAAAAATTCCCAATTTTCTCATTTGAATTGTATTATGTGACTATACATCCAGTAGAATCTAATATTGCGATGAACCAGAAGTTCCATGATCCAATTTATTTATGTTATGGCATGATCAACTTGGTCATCTGGGTTCGGTAATGATGCGTCGAATTGTACAAAACTCACATGGACACCCTTTAAAGAACCAGAAGATTCTTTTACCTCGTGATTGTGTGTGTGTCGCTTGTTCACGAGGGAAGCTAATCAAGAGACCATCCCCAATAAAGATTCATTTCGAATCTCCTACATTTTTACAAAGAATACAAATGGATATTTGTGGACCTATTGATCCCCTTTGTGGACCATTTCGTTATTTTATGGTCTTATTGGATGCCTCTTCACGATGGTCTCATGTGAGTTTGCTCTCAACAAGAATCGTAGCTTTTGCCAAGCTTCTTGCTCAGATTATACGATTAAGAGCACAATTTCCAGATTATCCGATTAATTCTATTTGTCTTGATAATGCCGGTGACTTTACTTCTCAAGCTTTAATGATTATTGTATGTCAATTGGGATTGAAGTTAGCATTCAGTGGCACATGTGCACACTCAAAATGGCCTGACAGAGTTATTTATGAAACGTTTACAACTGATTGCTCGACCTATGCTTTTAAGGTCAAATTTACCCACATCGGCTTGGGGACATGCCATTTTGCATGCGTCTGCTTTGGTCCGGCTCAGACCCAGTTTATTTCAACCATGCTCGCCACTACAGATAATATCGGGCCAGCAGCCTGATATTTCCCATTTAAAGATTTTTGGGTGTGCGATTTATGTTCCGATTGCTCTACCACAACGGACAAAACTGGGTCCTCAAAGACGTTTAGGAATATATGTGGGTTTTGATTCTCCTTCTATTGTGAGATATCATGAGCCCTTGACGGATGATTTATTTAAGGCAAGATATACAGATTGTCATTTTGATGAGAAAGTTTTCCCGCCATTAAGGGGAGAGGAAGTACCGTTTCCTGAAGAACGGCGTGAAATTATATGGAACGTTCCTTCACTTTCTCATCTTGACCCACGAACAAATCAATGCGAGCAAGAAGTAAGAAGGATACTCCATTTACAGGATATTGCAAATCAGTTGCCTGATGCATTTACTGATTGCAAAAAGGCAACCAAATCCCACGTCCCGGCGATGAATACGCCTGTTCAACTTGATGCCTCTGAAAGGCAAAATGATGGTATACCAAAAGCAAGTCTAAAACGTGCGCGTCTGGTTGGTGCAAAAGATAAAAACCCTCGGAAAAGAATTGTACAAGTTAATGCTCTAAAAGAGTATACTCCAGAAGAGAAAAGAAGTTCAAAACTTGAAAGCGCTATAGAAATCAAAACTAATCAGTTTAAAATTGATGAACAAGTTGCTCCTGGAGAAGCAAGTAAACAAAATTTTGAAGAGATCTCTTTGAATTATGTAAGTACAGGAGAAATTTGGGATAGACAAAAGGTTACTATTGATCATGTTTTTGCTTATACGATTGCATGTGAAATTCTAAATGAGGATCCTGAACCGAGATCCATTGAAGAATGTCGACATAGAATTGATTGGCCAAAATGAAAAGATGCAATCCAAGCAGAACTAAAATCGTTGGAAAGTCACAAAGTATTTGGGCATGTAGTCCAAACCACTGAAGAGATAAAACCTATTGGACATAAATAGGTTTTTGTACGAAGATGCGATTAATGGATGTGGTTACCGCATACTTATATGGATAATTAGATAATGATATTTACATGAAAATCCCAGAAGGATTTAAATTGCCTGAAGCATATAATCAAAGGACGCATGGGTTATACTCAATCAAATTACTAAGATCCTTGTATGGATTAAAACAATCTGGTAGAATGTTGTATAATCGCCTTAGTGAGTACCTGGTTAAAGAAGGATACATAAATAATCCAATTTGTCCTTGTGTATTTATCAAAAGATCTGATAGTGGATTCTCTATAATTGCGGTATATGTTGATGATTTAAATCTTATGGGAACTCCTGAAGAGCTCACTAAAACCGCTTATGGGAACTCGTGAAGAGCTCACTAAAACCTCTAATTATCTTATGAAAGAATTCGAGATAAAAGATCTTGGAAAGACCAAATTTTGCCTCGGCCTGCAGATCGAACATTTTCCTGATGGAATATTCTCCGTCAATCGTCATATACAGAGAAGATCTTGAAACGATTTTATATGGATAAAACTCATCCATTAAGTAATCTTATGGTGGTCCGATCGTTAGATATAAAGAAAGATCCATTTCGACCACCGGAAGAAAATGAAGAATTATTATGTCCAGAAGTACCGTATCTTAGTGCTATTGGTGCTCTTATGTATCTTGTCAATTGTTCAAGACCAGATATAGCATTTTCAGTAAATTTATTGGCAAGGTATAGCTCTACGCCAACACGAAGGCATTGGAGTGGGGTCAAACATATTTTACGCTATCTTCGAGGAACACTAGATATGGGTTTATTCTACTCAAAGAATTCTGAGCCACAATTAGTGGGTTATGCTGATGCTGGTTATCTATCTGACCCTCATAAGGGAAGATCACAGAGTGGATATGTATTTACATGTGGAGGTGCAGCCATTTCATGGAGATCAGTGAAGCAGACATTAAAAACCACCTCTTCCAACCATTCCGAGATTTTGGCATTATATGAAGCAAGTCGTGAATGCATATGGTTGAGATCGATGATTCAACATATTCAAGAGTCACGTGGATTATCTTCACTAAGGAAGACTCCGACAATTTTATTTGAAGATAATGCTGCATGTATTGCTCAAATTAAGAATGGCTACATCAAAGGAGATAGAACAAAGCATATATCAGCAAAATTTTTCTACACTCATGGTCTTGAGAAAAATGGTGAAATTGATATCCAGCAGATACAATCAAGCAAAAATTTTGCTGATTTGTTCACCAAAGCACTACCAACGGCTACATTTAAAAAGATGGTCTACAATATTGGAATGCGTCAACTTAAAGACCTCATGCCAGAATCAGGGAGAGTGTGATTGTCACATACACAATGTACTCTTTTTTCTCCGTCTAAGTTTTTATACCACTGGGTTTTTCTTGGCAAGGTTTTAACAAGGCAGTGTATCAAACAAACCAATTATATGAATGTGTACTCTTTTTCCTTCGTCCAAGTTTTTATCCCACTGGATTTTTCTTGGCAAGGTTTTAACGAGGCATATTCTATAATATTTAGACATCCAAGGGGGAGTATTATGTAGAGGATAATATTGTGGATGTCCAAGATGACTTTGTAGATGTCTAATACGTTGGGAACATTAAAGGGTACTACTCCATTTATTTCATCTACCCTCAAAATGTCATATAAATAGGACATAACATTGTAATGTTATACACACTTGAAAATTAATAGGAACACTTCTCTTCTATCCTCTCTTATCTTGTCTACTTCATATTGCATTATCTGAAACTTGATTTTATAACAAATATTACAACAACAATAAATATTACAACAATAACAAAACTTATCGTTAAAATCTGAAGAGCGTGAGAGACAAACAAATAATACATCTATCTCAAAGGATACAGAGTTTGCTTCTAGTGAGATCCCCTTGCTCTATATGTACCTGCATAGATGACATAATAATAGGAATATGGTGTGCTGGTGTGTTAGTGAAAGAATTTAGTAAACACAAATAGAAAGCTTCCAATATTAAATGTAGCTGGAAGCGCGACGTTTCCTTTGTTGGTTAGATGATCTAAAACTTTCCTAATAACTGTAATATCATTAATTTTTTCCATTGCGTATCCGTTTTTGATCACCAATTATTTGAAAACAATCTCCTTGTATTCTCAACCCATGGATAAGATTGCATATATTTGTCTCTTCCTTGTTCTATTGTAAACAAAAGTCTTTAACATAGTGGAGTAATATTGTTATTAATATTGTGTATAGTTAGACAGTGTCGGCTGCATGAAGGTCGTTGATGGGTCTT
Source organism: Eustoma russellianum (assembly GCA_036186865.1). Taxonomy (NCBI): domain Eukaryota; kingdom Viridiplantae; phylum Streptophyta; class Magnoliopsida; order Gentianales; family Gentianaceae; genus Eustoma; species Eustoma russellianum. Next base: position 33,826,590 of record AP025051.1, read on the forward strand.
GGGATAAAAAACATATAAAGCGTGTAGAAGTAATAATATGATAGCATTAATGGTTAATAAGATAAGAAATGTGAATCACATACATATGAGGTTGGTATCGCTATAAGTTTTAAAATAAGAAAGGCATTGGTATCAAAATATGTATACATGGTCGGTATAAGACTGAGCATATGCACTGTTACTTCAGCGGTGCAGACGAAGGTGTGAATCGCCAGCTCACTATCGAGGGTCAAGTGGTACCACATGTAAGTAAGTTCAAGTACCTAAGATCATTCGTAGAGCAGGATGGAGACATTGATAGTGATATAGAACATAGAGTTCAAGCAGGCTGGTGTAGGTGGAGGGCGGCCCCAGGGGTATTGTATGACAAGAATTTTTTAACTAAATGAAATGAAAAATTTTATAGGGTGGAAGCGCGGCCGGCAATGTTATATGGAACAGAGTGCTGGGCATCAAGATGACACAATCGCAGAAGATGGAAGTGACAGAGATGAGGATGATGAGGTGGATGTGCAGGTATACAAGGCTAGACCAGATCAGAAATGAGGTATTTAGGAAAAGGTTGGGGTGGCTAATATATCAGATAAGAAAAAGGAGGAAAGATTGAGATGGTTTGGGCATGTCAAGAGAAGACAAAGAACAACGTCTGTCAGAGCAGTTGAAAGCCTCATTGTAGAGGGGAAGAGGAGTAAAGGAAGGATAAAAAAGACTTGAGATGAGCAAATTAGACATGACCAACTAGATTTACACCTCTCTGAGAACATAGTCCATGATAGGAGTTCATGGAGACAGCAGATTAAGGTTGATGAGGTTTAGGCTGGGTATATAGGCACTTTATAGTATAGTTAGGAGCTTAGATATTCCCTACACCTAAAGTTGACTTTACACTTTTTGTATTTGTCTTTGTTTTTATCTTGCATTAATTGTGTATATACACGATTATGACTATTTTAATATTGGAAACTTGTCTATTTATATTCACTATATTGCCCCACTAACACTAACACACCACATTCCTATTATGGTATCATCTACGCAGGTACATGTAGAGTCGGGGGTCTCACTGGAAGCAAACTCTCTGTCCTTTGGGATGGAGGTATTGTTTGCCTGTCTCCCACTCTCCTCAGACCCTAGCGATAGCTTTTGCTGTTGGTGGGATATACTGGGTATGTGTTATTGTTGGTCGGTATAAGCTTCAAGGTATGGGATCAATCGTAATTGGAAATATGTATATGTAGGACCTCAGGCGCTACCATCTCTCCTAAAACCAATTGGTGACAGGAGATGCGCATACCCTAGCCTTATAGTGCATTCAGCACACAAGCACCCACGACATTTGACTGTGATTTGGCCCACACGGCCTACGTGCCACGGGACAATTGCTGCACCCAACAATCTCTCCCTCAGAAATTGCACCCGTTGGGAATTGAGCCCGTGACCTTGGCTCTGATACCACTTGTGGGACCTCAGGCACTACCATCTCTCCCAAAACCAATTAGTGACAGGAGATGCGCATACCCTAGCCTTATAGTGCATCCAGCACACAAGCGCCCATGACATTCGACTGTGACTTGGCCCACACGGCCTACGCGTCACGGGACAATTGCTGCACCCAACAGTTTGGCCCTTTTTGTCTTGTGCAAATAGCTAAAGAACCTTAAAAGCTCCTTGTGCACCTTAAACTGTAAGAGTTTCTCTCACATTTCCTCTCGGGTAGATAGGACTGCTAAAGAACTTGACGACCTACAGCTTAATCCTCCTTCAGAAATAAATTCCACACAATGGTCCCTAAAACTGTAAGAAAGCAAAAGATCTACTCGAATGCTTATGGAGTGTGAAAGAAGATACTTTGCTCAGCTAGCCAAAAACACTTACATACATCTTAGTAATAGGAACTCAAAATGTTTTCACTCAATCTCAAGAGAAACAGATCCAAGGCTTCCATCCCATCCATCTTAACACCTGATGGTTGCTACACAACCAATCTGAACCAACTAGGTCAGCAATTTGTAGATTACTATCAGAAACTACTTGGTTCAACAACGAATGTTCAACCCCCATCTCAGACTATTCTTAGCCTTGGTCCCAAACTCTCTGCAGCATCTGCTGAAGAGCTTATTCAACCTATCAATGACCTTGAAATCAAAGAAGCTGTCTTTTCCATTAGAAAAGACAAAGCCCCAAGTCCGGATGGCTACACATCTGATTTCTTTATTTCAGCCTGGGATATAGTTGCTAAGGATGTGTTGGCCGCTATTCATGAGGTTTTTAGGATTTGCTCCCTCCTCAAACAATTAAATCATGCCTTAATAACCCTCATTCCAAAGTCAAACAACGTCTCAAGGGTTGATGACTATATTGCTATAATGTAATATATAAAGTCATCTCTAAGGTTATGGTCAAAACTTTAGTTCCTGCACTAAATCAAGTAATGGACAAGGCCTAAGTAGGATTTCTGAAAGGAAGATCTATGGCTGAAAACATCTTTTTAGTACAGGAACTTTTAATAGAATACGGTAGGAAAAGAACATCTCTAAAATGTATGTTAAAGGTCGACATACGCAAAGCCTTTGACTCACAAGACTGGAATTTCTTGGAATCGGTTCTCATTGGCTTGGGTTTTCCCACAATCTTTGTAGGCTAGATTATGCAATGTGTCACAACAGCATCCTATCCTGTGCTAGTCAATGGGGTCCCTCATAGTTACTTCAAGGGAAAAAGGGGCTTACAACAAGGAGATCCTTTGTCCCCCTTCCTCTTTGTCCTAGCCATGGAATATTTTTCTCGTTCACTTGAGCAATTACATTCGGATCCCAACTTTTCGTTTCACCCAAAATGTAAGGATCTACTCATCATGCATCTCTGTTTTGCTGATGACCTGATAATCTTTCCCAAAGCTGATGCATCCTCCATTACAAAAATAATGAATAAACTTAACTCCTTTGGAGAATGCTCCGGTTTAGTTGCAAACCTTCAAAAATCAAGCCTGTTCATTTCGGGTGTCTCAGATTTTGCCCCCGTACAATCCATAACTGGCTTTTCTATGAGTTTTATGCAATTCCGTTACTTGGGTATACCCATAGCTGATTTCAAGCTACAAACTGCTCATTACTCAGCCTATATAGCAAAGCTCCTCCAAAAAGCTAACCATTGGAAAACAGCTTCTTTATCCTATGCAAGGAAGACTTGAATTGCTTAAGTCTGTCTTTCAAGGTGTGCACTGCTTTTGGCTTAGTGAACTACCAATACCCTTCCTGTGCTTAATCAAATTCAAAGAATAAGCATGCACTTTCTTTGTGGGCAAGCAAAAAAAAAAAACAGAAATAGGAAAGCCTTAGTTGCATCAAAAAAAGATCTGCTTACCTAAATCTGAAGGTGGATTGAGAGTTTTAACCTTCGGATTTAGAATTCAGCTCTTCTAGCTAAGCATTTTTGGAACCTCCAACAAGAGAAAGATACTCTATGGGTTCAATGTATCAACCATAAATACAAAATGCACAGCTCGCTTTGGACTAGAGCAGTTATGAAATCTGATTAACCGTTCCAAATTAGAGACCTCTTAGTGCACGCTTCTGGTTCGATCCAAGGATAACCTAATCGCAGGAAAAGCATATGAGTTCCTAAGACCTAAGGATGCCAAAGTCCCCTGGCAAAGAATTGGTTGGGATCCCATCATTACCCCTAAACATGCTTTCATTTTGTGGCTGGCTGCACTAGGCAAACTTCCAACTAAAGACCATTTGCCTTTTTTGCAAGATACTACATGCTCTGTTTGCAAAGGTCCCTTAGAAAATTAACATCATTTATTCTTTGAATGTCAACTAACAAAACAAGTTTGGGATGGGATCACCAATTGGAATGGCATGCCCCCCAACATCCGAAACCTAACTAGATTATTTGTTTGGACCCAAAAAAAAGTTAAAAAGCAAACACCCAAGGTTCAAGGCTGTAAAAATCTTGATTGCTGCAATAGTGTATTTTAGATTGCAAGACAGAAACAAATTGTTATTTGATGATCTTGCTTTTTTGCCATTAGATATCTCAAATAGAATACGGACTCATGTTTTTAGAGTTATGCATAAAACTTACCCAGCACTGTCCGACTTGTAGGTAAGTTTTATACTAACAATATTGCCTGCCAAATTTATGGCAGAATTTTTCCTTCTTGAGTTATTATATTCGATGCATCCTTTGGATTCCCTAAAAGCAGCCTGTTGCGTTTTGGAAGATAGACTAGAATTAAGTTTTACTTTACGCCTTATGCAGCCTGTTGCCTAGGGGCCGTATATATTTTGTATAGGCGCATTCATAAAGCAGCATGTTGCTTTACAACATCTCTACTTGTAAATCTTTTGCATTAGCTTTTGGCGTTGCAGCCTGTTGCTATACCAATTATGTCTAATGTACGGGTGGCACCCCATTTAGGTGTGTTTTGATGGGTCTTGGTGCTTTGCCAAGGGCATTTCTAGGTTTATGATATTTGTATTTTCCAAAAACAATATGTATGTGGGGCCGGTATAAGCTTTAAAGAAAGCTCTCGGTGTCAGATTGTGTGTGAGGGCTGGTATCAAGTAATGAGCAAGGTGCTGAAGTACATAAATGTTAGTACGGGTCTGTATAACCTAAATTTAAAAGAGACTGGAGCATTTATTTTTGAAGAAATTATACAACAGCTTTTATAAGTATTATGAAAAACTGTGAACTGCATGAAAAAGGAGCCCACATAGATCCAGGTCTAACCGATTTTTTTGAGTTTGTATTTCTTTGTTGTTGTCTGCTCTTACTTGTTTCATCTTGAAGGTCTACTGGTTGAGACCAAGGTGATCCTCTGTGGTCCAAAACGAGATGACACAGTTAATCCGAGCCAATAAGTATAATGGCGCACTGGTGACCGTTGAATCAAGCAGAGTGTCTGTTGACGATGAGCTCCTAGCTTAGAGGCAGAGAACAAAGAACAGGGGTGAAGATTTCTCGAGGTGCCCTCGTCTGAGGCGCCTTTTCCATAGCAGGAGCGGACCACTAGGGTGTACGCTGTGCTATTCACAGATAGAGACAATAGAGACACCACACGTCGGCTAAACAAGAATTACATTCTACCAATCACATAATTACCACGATCCTTAATGTGGGAGGGGTTGACCAACTCCTTTTATAGGAGTTGGCTCAAGTGATACTCCATCTTTTATCCACAATCTTGAACTAATGGGCTTGCACTTTTCTGTTTTTAGTTTCTCAGTCGCTTTTGGTTGCATTTCTCAGTTCAGGGCTCTATAAATGGTCTTGATGAAATGAACAAACGAGCTAAGGGACGTGGCCACCAAGGAGAACCATCAGAAGATTGATCTAGCCCAGCATAACTAGCAAAAAAAAAAATCCAAGGAACTTAAAGCGCTCAAGGCTGAACACGCAAAATTGTGGAAAGAGAAAGAAGAGGCAGAGGTGAGAATGACCACCTCGAACTCACGTACAGATGAGTTTCAGGAGAGGATCTCGAAGCTGGAGCTAACTTCACCCAAGCTCAGTCAAAGATGGAGGCTCTGTAGAAGGAGTTAGATTGCGTAAGAAAAAATAAGTCTGAATTTGAACATCAATTGACCCAGTTGTGGAAAGAAAATCAACAACTGAAGGAAGGATCTAGTCTCATTGAGCAACCACTAGCTGACTCCAACGCAGCACAGTAGCGCAGTTCAAAAATTTTGACTTTTTCTATGATAACCTGGCAATTCTGCAAAGCTTTATGTTAGAGATGGGGGTAGACTAAGGCTTTCGAATCTTATGTCGGGTGTATTGTCAATTAGAAAGGGAGGATCCCTGGATCTCCAACCTGTGCAATTCAGCCGTACAAGCATAGTAAGACCAGCAGCTTCAACTCTTATACGAAGGCACTGATCTGAGAGAAACCAAGGAATAGGCTAAATAGCTTTTGTGTATAGTTGCTTACGTTTCTGTCAGTAATCTTCCACTGTATTGTATTAAACAACATTTACATGGAATGAAAGTTGCTAATTCTCTTGAGTTTAACTTTATTTTGCTAACTTAATTCTAACTTGCTGACTGATGGCCAGAAAAACTATGAAGAATAATAACTTCACAAATATATTCCCATTATTCCCATTAGCCTTCTAAGCTTAACTGAACTGTGAATAAAACAATGGAGTACAAAAGTCTTTAACAAACTACGAGTAGATAGGCAAGATAATTGTTAGAAGAATGGGAAACCGAACTGTAGATCTTAAGCGATTTTCATATGTGCAATCACCTCGGATAATATAAGATAGATCTAAGGTTGAATAATAAGCCGCTTGATTTGAACCCGTAGTCAACTTCAAACTCCAAGTGTAATCACCTCAGATCTCCAAAGCTAGACTGAATAAAAAACACCAAAATTTACTTATTTTCTCATAAATGTATCCGCCTTGATGCCGCAAAGGTTTGTTGCGCCGCATTCTAATACAAATCTCTGAAACATAGTTTAATAACAAATTAAACTAGACTTCAAGTTCAAAAAACTTGCTATGTTGTCACGTCAAAAATCCGTCACATTATTGACTCTTGTTTGAGTTGAGAAAACTTGCTCTGATGTGATGCCAGAAACTTTTGTCTCGCTAACTCTTGTTTGAATTGTGAAGATTTGTTTCCTTGAGTCCCATTAATTACGGTTGTGTCCATCGTTGATGCATAATGACTACTCAGACCTGCCAATGTCAAGTCAAGGAAACTTGGTCCATCTTAATCCCTTTGTTGGTGGACAATCAGACCTGTTGAGTGTTGAGAAACCTATCACGTATCCACCATTGAGGCTAGACAAAACCTATTGCGGCTTAATCCCCTTGTTGAGGTCAACCATGCATGATGAGTATTGGAAACCTGTCCCACATCTGTCTTTAAGACGCTATGACCTCTTGGACCTACCGAAGTCATGTAGTTAAGGGGCATCCTTGAGTTCATTACATTGTGTTCAAGCTATTTCTACGTTGAAATAATGAAACGACAATGAATAAACAAACTATACTTGTTTTCTTGAAATAAAATTTACAAGTATTATATATGAAAGGGTTTCAGATTTGATACATGCCAGCTACACGGCAAAGTCCGACCAGCCAGGGTTTCTAACTTGTAACCTCTAGAGAGAAAAAAGTTAATCACGCGATACGTGCCTTTTCATTTTGGGTAAAGCTTGCCTGAAGAGCCTGTAGGATCTGCAAGGCACCACTAGAAGGGGGGGGTTGAATAGTGGGTGCGGAAAATGTGGTTTTTAAAATTTGTTTAAAACCAAAAACCCAACTTCTGAAAACAGTTTCTGTTTTCAGGACCAGTTTTAAAACGTTTTGAAAACTAGGTTGTAGGCCTTCAAAAATTCTGAAATTTGGAGAGAACTTAGACTCAGATGTTATGAATATCTCCTAAAAATTTCAGATTTAAATTCAACCTCTAACCCCTTGAAAATTCGTTGGTGGTCAGATTGCGCAAATCTGCCAGAACCGATACACTGATTTGAAAAATTAATTCCAATTTTTACACAACTCCAAATGCTTTGAAATTTTAACCACTAACCCCTTATATGTTATATTTAAATGGGTTGAAACAGTTTTGAAAAATTCTTTTGGGAAGTTAGTCAAATACGATCAAAGTCTCAACCTTTGCAAGCCTGGAAATCAGACTGCACTAGTCTCAGAACTTTGGACGTTTGAATGACTTATACTTGTCCAAAAGGGTTGAAACTTACGCCAAAAGAACCCTAGAACATGTGGTTATATTTTCTGAAAGTTTCGTGATTTTTGAAATTCGTTTACTATTTTTACGAGCGTAATTAAAAACAGTAAACAGTGCTGAAACAGAAAATCAGTGCTGAAAGTAAATGACACCAAGAATTTTATACTAGTTCGGTTATCAACAACCTACTCCAGTCTTCAAGGAACACCTTCCTTGGTTCACACTAATCACAAAACTCAAAAACACCTTACCACAGGGTTGATAGAGTTACACCTAACTCCAACCCTTTACAAACCTTGTATTGCGAGTACAATTCAAACGAACACCACCACCTCGCTAGAATGAAGATTGATCACACCTTGATCAATCTTTTACAAAGATGTATGAATGGTGGTTTATCTCAAGCCTATTCAAGATTGAAAGAATATGAATATAATAGGCTTTACAAAAAAAGAGAAAGAAAGAGAGAATGTGGAAGAAGAAGAACTAGGCTTTTTGATCACTTCGAATTTTGCAATGCTTGGCCTTGTTTTGTTTGCTCTCCTCTTCTCTTTTTAATTGCAGCCGTCCCCTCCTAGGGTTTTTCCCTCTTGAAAATTGTCTTTTAAGTCCTTGAGAGAGTGTAAGACATCATTGTGACAATGCCTTGGCTCAATGTTGTCATCAAGATGACATGGAAAAAATCTGAGATTAACACTTTAAACATGTGCCAATATCAATCATAAAATCATACCATAAGTCAAATATTTCATCATAAATTGCAAGACAAGAAATCTCTCCTTTTCAAGCTCAAAAAATCGGCCATTATCACCTTGCCATGCTGAATTTTTCAGCATGTGCATTATGAAATAAAATTCAGATTATTTACCATTTTTCTTTGAATTTTTGTCATAAAAATGAATCAACCATATATGGTAAGTCTTGCTATCAATTGATGAATGAACTTGGACACAAAAGGAGTGAAAAATTCGGCCACCACAACCTTCACACATGCTGAAAAATTTAGCATGTGTGATATGTAAAATATCACACTTAATTACCTTACATAATATTCAAATCATTTCCATAACATCTTCAATTAATCCTTTAATAAAAATTGACAAAATATGTTATCTTAACCATGAAGAAATCGGCCACATGTGTGTAGTATGCTGAAATTTTCAGCATGTGACATAAGAGAGGTATATGTTGAATACTTACCTTTTGTAGCTTCTCTCTTTGATTCATCAATATTGTATGATTGATCCTTGACCAATCAACATGCCAACAAGGCTCCACATATGCTCCAAATCAGCTGTAGTAACGTTTGAGTGTGTTTGTACATGTGCTGAAATTTATTTTTGCTAACTTTGTAAAATAGTGCACATTTAATAATACACACATGTAATATTCCAATCAGCCCTTAATTTAATTTTCTAGAACACTTTAAGATGTATATTATATGTAAAAAGTGTCTAGATACGTGTCACATGATGTTCAAGAAAAACGTTCCATGTTATGTGCGTAGAAAACCGAATTTTCGATATTTATCGATTACCCGATTTTTCTCTAATTTAAATTCCAACTTTTACAAATGATATATATATTATGTTATACATAATATATATATAATATATACTTTAAATTTCAGCACTTGGCTGATTTAAAGTGGTACCATAAACATGTGACAAAATTAAAATTGGAATCTTCACATTTTGGCCTAAATGTGGGGTGATTTGTGTGTGCCAACATGGAAAGTATTTTTGCCTGATTTTTCAGTGATGTGCACGAAATTTACATCAATTTTTGATGTATATGGGCTGGCCATTTATTTATGGCAAGTACGTGACACGTTGGCGAAGTTTCGGTATTCGCCCAATACGACAAATTTCGGTTTAGAACCTTTTATCGTGTCGTATTTAATTTGTCATCACCATATCTTATATCATATGATATAAGACCTGAATATACTCATAAATATGAGTTAAGTATAGTGGTGTGACGTTAACGTACGTACGTAAGATATATAACGTGTCGGTAGTACGTTGGAATACATGTGTATGTGCCTTTTATAAAAAAAAATCTGAGAATATAGTATATATATGTAGAAAAGGCGTGTTTAATAAGATGGGGAGGAGGAGAGAACTTTCCTTCCTTGGCCTTGTTGCCTTTGTGCCTTTTCCAAATGAATCTTCCTTTAATGAACTACTTAGTTTATTAAACTAAGTACTTCACTTAATGAACTACTTTAGTTCATTGATGGTGGCACCTGAAAATAGTATAAACTCAACAAATGTTCGCCATATTATGTAAGCTTTAATGCTTCATGGCTCGTTAGTACGGCAACATAATATATAAGCTAAATAAGGCAAGTAATGGCAAGTTATCATGCACACATGTACACTTATGCACGTTTATATCTTATGCTCGCTTTTGTGCACATTTAAATCATGCATTTGAAAATCACTCAAACTCCTTTTTCTCTACAATCTCCCCCTTTTGATGATTTTCAAAATAACTTATGCACATGATTTAAATCCTATCGCTCCCCCTTCAATTATGCATAAAAGTCTTTCTCTCTCCCCCTTAACCATGAAGAAATCGGCCACATGTGTGTAGTATGCTGAAATTTTCAGCATGTGACATAAGAGAGGTATATGTTGAATACTTACCTTTTGTAGCTTCTCTCTTTGATTCATCAACATTGTATGATTGATCCTTGACCAATCAACATGCCAACAAGGCTCCACATATGCTCCAAATCAGCTGTAGTAACGTTTGAGTGTGTTTGTACATGTGCTGAAATTTATTTTTTGCTAACTTTGTAAAATAGTGCACATTTAATAATACACACATGTAATATTCCAATCAGCCCTTAATTTAATTTTCTAGAACACTTTAAGATGTATATTATATGTAAAAAGTGTCTAGATACGTGTCACATGATGTTCAAGAAAAACGTTCCATGTTATGTGCGTAGAAAACCGAATTTTCGATATTTATCGATTACCTGATTTTTCTCTAATTTAAATTCCAACTTTTACAAATGATATATATATTATGTTATACATAATATATATATAATATATACTTTAAATTCCAGCACTTGGCTGATTTAAAGTGGTACCATAAACATGTGACAAAATTAAAATTGGAATCTTCACATTTTGGCCTAAATGTGGGGTGATTTGTGTGTGCCAACATGGAAAGTATTTTTGCCTGATTTTTCAGTGATGTGCACGAAATTTACATCAATTTTTGATGTATATGGGCTGGCCATTTATTTATGGCAAGTACGTGACACGTTGGCGAAGTTTCGGTATTCGCCCAATACGACAAATTTCGGTTTAGAACCTTTTATCGTGTCGTATTTAATTTGTCATCACCATATCTTATATCATATGATATAAGACCTGAATATACTCATAAATATGAGTTAAGTATAGTGGTGTGACGTTAACGTACGTACGTAAGATATATAACGTGTCGGTAGTACGTTGGAATACATGTGTATGTGCCTTTTATAAAAAAAATCTGAGAATATAGTATATATATGTAGAAAAGGCGTGTTTAATAAGATGGGGAGGAGGAGAGAACTTTCCTTCCTTGGCCTTGTTGCCTTTGTGCCTTTTCCAAATGAATCTTCCTTTAATGAACTACTTAGTTTATTAAACTAAGTACTTCACTTAATGAACTACTTTAGTTCATTGATGGTGGCACCTGAAAATAGTATAAACTCAACAAATGTTCGCCATATGATGTAAGCTTTAATGTTTCATGGCTCGTTAGTACGGCAACATAATATATAAGCTAAATAAGGCAAGTAATGGCAAGTTATCATGCACACATGTACACTTATGCACGTTTATATCTTATGCTCGCTTTTGTGCACATTTAAATCATGCATTTGAAAATCACTCAAACCCCTTTTTCTCTACAATCTCCCCCTTTTGATGATTTTCAAAATAACTTATGCACATGATTTAAATCCTATCGCTCCCCCTTCAATTATGCATAAAAGTCTTTCTCTCTCCCCCTTAATTTATGCAATTAGTCTTTCTCTCTCCCCCTTAAATCATGCTTTTTCTCCCCCTTTATTTTGAAAATTAAATCAAAAGATGCCTGAAAAAAATTATGCATTTCATATTACGTGCGTTCTTAAGGGTTATTTATTCAACCCTTTGAAAATGTCCCTTTTGGTACCCAAATTTGGGTGACCTTTCTAGGTCTTCCAAAAGATGAGAAAGGTGATGAGAACGCAACGTAATAAACTTTTGGTACGACTGTATCTGGCCTTTGGCCAAGAACTCCTTTATACGCATTATATGTAGGACGTTTTGGATATGTCCTTGTGTTTGTATGCGTAGTGCTTGGATGGATTGAATGCCGTGTATGCATCACTCTTTTCTTTTCATATCTATATGGTACAACATTGTATTTCGCATGATGTGAAGAAGAAGTACATTGAGATGTCATTAGAAAAGGCCTATGCGTCTTCTTAGATGCCACATATGTCTTTGATGCATCTATTTTCTTAGATGGGATGAATTTATTTTGTGGCTTACTTTTCTCAACATATCCTAGTCCGGTTTTGTCACCATCATGCTTTTGAGAAGAAATGATGTGATCTAGCATGTTCGATCCCGTATCAAATTGTTTCACCTTTTTATCTACATCCGCATTCCTTGATTTCAAGTTCGAAATTTCGGATTTCAATTCAGTGTTCTCGGATGTCAATGATGAAATCTCAGACTTTAATGAATTAATGATGCGTGACGACTCTTCTCTAGAATCGTTTAATTGAGCGACAAGATTTTCGTTAGAAGATTCTAACAATTTCTTGTCTTCAATTAACCGTTTCTTTTGTTTTGCAAGAGTTCTAGCAAACTTATGTAATTCAAGATATTCAACATATAAATCATCATAAGATAGTTCAGAATCCGAGTCAGAATCAGAATTTACCTCATTTTCAAATAGTGGAGGCATTTGGCTTGACATACCTTCTTGCTCAGTTTTGTTGCTAGTGGTTGCCATCTCACTTGAATCGTTGGATCCTTTGAAGTGAGTGTTCCTGCGCTCTGATACCAATTGTAGGATCTGCAAGGCACCACTAGAAGGGGGGGTTGAATAGTGGGTGCGGAAAATATGGTTTTTAAAATTTGTTTAAAACCAAAAACCCAACTTCTGAAAACAGTTTCTGTTTTCAGGACCAGTTTTAAAACGTTTTGAAAACTAGGTTGTAGGCCTTCAAAAATTCTGAAATTTGGAGAGAACTTAGACTCAGATGTTATGAGTATCTCCTAAAAATTTCAGATTTAAATTCAACCTCTAACCCCTTGAAAATGCGTTGGTGGTCAGATTGCGCAAATCTGCCAGAACCGATACACTGATTTGAAAAATTAATTCCAATTTTTACACAACTCCAAATGCTTTAAAATTTTAACCACTAACCCCTTATATGTTATATTTAAATGGGTTGAAACAGTTTTGAAAAATTCTTTTGGGAAGTTAGTCAAATACGATCAAAGTCTCAACCTTTGCAAGCCTGGAAATCAGACTGCACTAGTCTCAGAACTTTGGACGTTTGAATGACTTATACTTGTCAAAAAGGGTTGAAACTTACGCCAAAAGAACCCTAGAACGTGTGGTTATATTTTCTGAAAGTTTCGTGATTTTGGAAATTCGTTTACTATTTTTACGAACGTAATTAAAAACAGTAAACAGTGCTGAAACAGAAAATCAGTGCTGAAAGTAAATGACACCAAGAATTTTATACTAGTTCGGTTATCAACAACCTACTCCAGTCTTCAAGGAACACCTTCCTTGGTTCACACTAATCACAAAACTCAAAAACACCTTACCACAGGGTTGATAGAGTTACACCTAACTCCAACCCTTTACAAACCTTGTATTGCGAGTACAATTCACACGAACACCACCACCTCGCTAGAATGAAGATTGATCACACCTTGATCAATCTTTTACAAAGATGTATGAATGGTGGTTTATCTCAAGCCTATTCAAGATTGAAAGAATATGAATACAATAGGCTTTACAAGAAAAGAGAAAGAAAGAGAGAATGTGGAAGAAGAAGAACTAGGCTTTTTGATCACTTCGAATTTTGCAATGCTTGGCCTTGTTTTGTTTGCTCTCCTCTTCTCTTTTTAATTGCAGCCGTCCCCTCCTAGGGTTTTTCCCTCTTGAAAATTGTCTTTTAAGTCCTTGAGAGAGTGTAAGACATCATTGTGACAATGCCTTGGCTCAATGTTGTCATCAAGATGACATGGAAAAAATCTGAGATTAACACTTTAAACATGTGCCAATATCAATCATAAAATCATACCATAAGTCAAATATTTCATCATAAATTGCAAGACAAGAAATCTCTCCTTTTCAAGCTCAAAAAATCGGCCATTATCACCTTGCCATGCTGAATTTTTCAGCATGTGCATTATGAAATAAAATTCAGATTATTTACCATTTTTCTTTGAATTTTTGTCATAAAAATGAATCAACCATATATGGTAAGTCTTGCTATCAATTGATGAATGAACTTGGACACAAAAGGAGTGAAAAATTCGGCCACCACAACCTTCACACATGCTGAAAAATTTCAGCATGTGTGATATGTAAAATATCACACTTAATTACCTTACATAATATTCAAATCATTTCCATAACATCTTGAATTAATCCTTTAATAAAAATTGACAAAATATGTTATCTTAACCATGAAGAAATCGGCCACATGTGTGTAGTATGCTGAAATTTTCAGCATGTGACATAAGAGAGGTATATGTTGAATACTTACCTTTTGTAGCTTCTCTCTTTGATTCATCAACATTGTATGATTGATCCTTGACCAATCAACATGCCAACAAGGCTCCACATATGCTCCAAATCAGCTGTAGTAACGTTTGAGTGTGTTTGTACATGTGCTGAAATTTATTTTTGCTAACTTTGTAAAATAGTGCACATTTAATAATACACACATGTAATATTCCAATCAGCCCTTAATTTAATTTTCTAGAACACTTTAAGATGTATATTATATGTAAAAAGTGTCTAGATACGTGTCACATGATGTTCAAGAAAAACATTCCATGTTATGTGCGTAGAAAACCGAATTTTCGATATTTATCGATTACCCGATTTTTCTCTAATTTAAATTCCAAATTTTACAAATGATATATATATTGTGTTATACATAATATATATATAATATATACTTTAAATTTCAGCACTTGGCTGATTTAAAGTGGTACCATAAACATGTGACAAAATTAAAATTGGAATCTTCACATTTTGGCCTAAATGTGGGGTGATTTGTGTGTGCCAACATGGAAAGTATTTTTGCCTGATTTTTCAGTGATGTGCACGAAATTTACATCAATTTTTGATGTATATGGGCTGGCCATTTATTTATGGCAAGTACGTGACACGTTGGCGAAGTTTCGGTATTCGCCCAATACGACAAATTTCGGTTTAGAACCTTTTATCGTGTCGTATTTAATTTGTCATCACCATATCTTATATCATATGATATAAGACCTGAATATACTCATAAATATGAGTTAAGTATAGTGGTGTGACGTTAACGTACGTACGTAAGATATATAACGTGTCGGTAGTACGTTGGAATACAAGTGTATGTGCCTTTTATAAAAAAAAATCTGAGAATATAGTATATATATGTAGAAAAGGCGTGTTTAATAAGATGGGGAGGAGGAGAGAACTTTCCTTCCTTGGCCTTGTTGCCTTTGTGCCTTTTCCAAATGAATCTTCCTTTAATGAACTACTTAGTTTATTAAACTAAGTACTTCACTTAATGAACTACTTTAGTTCATTGATGGTGGCACCTGAAAATAGTATAAACTCAACAAATGTTCGCCATATTATGTAAGCTTTAATGCTTCATGGCTCGTTAGTACGGCAACATAATATATAAGCTAAATAAGGCAAGTAATGGCAAGTTATCATGCACACATGTACACTTATGCACGTTTATATCTTATGCTCGCTTTTGTGCACATTTAAATCATGCATTTGAAAATCACTCAAACTCCTTTTTCTCTACAATCTCCCCCTTTTGATGATTTTCAAAATAACTTATGCACATGATTTAAATCCTATCGCTCCCCCTTCAATTATGCATAAAAGTCTTTCTCTCTCCCCCTTAACCATGAAGAAATCGGCCACATGTGTGTAGTATGCTGAAATTTTCAGCATGTGACATAAGAGAGGTATATGTTGAATACTTACCTTTTGTAGCTTCTCTCTTTGATTCATCAACATTGTATGATTGATCCTTGACCAATCAACATGCCAACAAGGCTCCACATATGCTCCAAATCAGCTGTAGTAACGTTTGAGTGTGTTTGTACATGTGCTGAAATTTATTTTTTGCTAACTTTGTAAAATAGTGCACATTTAATAATACACACATGTAATATTCCAATCAGCCCTTAATTTAATTTTCTAGAACACTTTAAGATGTATATTATATGTAAAAAGTGTCTAGATACGTGTCACATGATGTTCAAGAAAAACGTTCCATGTTATGTGCGTAGAAAACCGAATTTTCGATATTTATCGATTACCCGATTTTTCTCTAATTTAAATTCCAACTTTTACAAATGATATATATATTATGTTATACATAATATATATATATAATATATACTTTAAATTTCAGCACTTGGCTGATTTAAAGTGGTACCATAAACATGTGACAAAATTAAAATTGGAATCTTCACATTTTGGCCTAAATGTGGGGTGATTTGTGTGTGCCAACATGGAAAGTATTTTTGTCTGATTTTTCAGTGATGTGCACGAAATTTACATCAATTTTTGATGTATATGGGCTGGCCATTTATTTATGGCAAGTACGTGACACGTTGGCGAAGTTTCGGTATTCGCCCAATACGACAAATTTCGGTTTAGAACCTTTTATCGTGTCGTATTTAATTTGTCATCACCATATCTTATATCATATGATATAAGACCTGAATATACTCATAAATATGAGTTAAGTATAGTGGTGTGACGTTAACGTACGTACGTAAGATATATAACGTGTCGGTAGTACGTTGGAATACATGTGTATGTGCCTTTTATAAAAAAAATCTGAGAATATAGTATATATATGTAGAAAAGGCGTGTTTAATAAGATGGGGAGGAGGAGAGAACTTTCCTTCCTTGGCCTTGTTGCCTTTGTGCCTTTTCCAAATGAATCTTCCTTTAATGAACTACTTAGTTTATTAAACTAAGTACTTCACTTAATGAACTACTTTAGTTCATTGATGGTGGCACCTGAAAATAGTATAAACTCAACAAATGTTCGCCATATGATGTAAGCTTTAATGTTTCATGGCTCGTTAGTACGGCAACATAATATATAAGCTAAATAAGGCAAGTAATGGCAAGTTATCGTGCACACATGTACACTTATGCACGTTTATATCTTATGCTCGCTTTTGTGCACATTTAAATCATGCATTTGAAAATCACTCAAACCCCTTTTTCTCTACAGAGCCGACCTGACTTGCAACATTTGGACGAGGTCTCTAATCTTGAAGAATTTGTGCCACATTCTCGTATTATAATATTGAGACGTCATTTTCTTGTACTGCGCCATTCTAACCTTGTTCTCTTTCCCCCCTAAGCAGTCAAGATTAAATAGAGGATTTCGAGCATTATTTTGGTCTAAATAATTCTTCACTCTAGCTGATGTAGAGCTAATCGCAGCTGGGATCACGTCTTCAAAGTCGTACACTAAGAAAAAAGGAGCTTCCGTGGTAGGGGCTGAAGGAGTTGTGCGATACGTTCACAGGATGCTGGGCTACTCATCTACCCAGCGTGCTCCGTATTTTTCAAGTCACTTCTTTAAACTTCCTTAAAGTTATGGTTGGCAGGTTCTGCTTGACCGTTAGTTTGAGGATAAGCCACCAAGGTGAAATTTTGTTTTATCTACAGCTCTGTGCACCAGCTTTTAATTGGATCTCAGTAAATAGCTTCTCGTTATCAAAGATCAAGACTCTGGGCGATCCAAAACAGAAAATGACGTGATTCTAGAGAAATTTTTTCACATGATTTTCTGTTATTATCACTAAAGGCCCATTTTCGATCTACTTTGTAAAGTAGTCTACGACAACAAGCAGATGGTGAATAGATCCTAGAACATGCTGTAGAGTCCAAAGAGATTAACTCTCTATGGAAAAAATGGCATTGGGTTGAGGATGAGAATCAATTGTTGATTGGGAACATGAGATAGAAGAGTATGCATCCGGTCACTGTAGCGCCCCAGCCCGGATAGCGGATCCGTACCGGTGCACCCGTCGTAGCTTACTGAGAAGACTACAAGACGTCTCATCTCTCGAATACACATCATCAATGACGTAAGAGAATAAGCACAGAGACACGTGCAAAATAAAATCCAATTCATACCAATCTGTATTCCCAAAAACATAAGTAAATAAAGTAGTTTATGGACGCAGCCATCTAAGTCTTCAAATGAATGAGAGAAACTGAAATAATATGAAACAGTTTGGAACAATTCCGAATATGAACACTAAACATCCCATTCCGCCCACTCGCCGTCGTCCTCTATGAATATCATGTCATAACTGGGCTCATCTGCAAAACAACGGTCTTACCCATAGCGGAAAACGCTAGCAAGTAACCCGCTTATAAGACATACGGGATCAACGCATGGCAAGACATGAGTAATATGTAAATCAAGGGGTTGATGGGGCACATGTCTTGTATAACCTCAAGAATATAAATTCATAGCATAACAGAATAAGAACAATAATTGATAAGCATTCGACAATTCAATAACGATCCAATTTCAATTCAATCGTACCGTAACGACTCATGTGATGCATGGCAGTTTCAAGTATGCACTAAACTACACAAACCCCAAATGCTTATGCTTCACTTTTCAAAACAGTGCAATGCATGTCATAAGGTCCAGTCACGTAACTTTATACCCTGTGGTGGGCCACAGCTTGTCTTTATACCCTGTGACGCACCACAGCTTAACTTTATACCCTGTAATGTGCCACAGCTTGTCTTTATACCCTATGACACATTACAACTCACTTTATACCCTGTGATGGTTACAGCTTGTCTTTATACCCTGAAACGCACCACAACTCATTTCGCAAACTTTATACCCTGTGCCGAGGCACAGCTCTTATCAAAACATAATGCAAATGCAAGTTCCATGATGCAAAAATGCACGACTTCTCATCATTCAATCACACTCAAATGTCAATCAATCATTTGAGACTCACCTCATTCACACACTCGAGCATATCCTTTCCGACAAGTCCACATCACCTAAACCTTCATTCTAGAACCCAAAGGACAACGTAGGAACCCTCACATTCTCCTTTTTGAATTCTGTAGAGCCTCATACGTTCATTCCTAACCCCTTAGGTCATTCACTTTGAAGTCCGATTCAAATACCCTACGAAGTCTCTACCGTTGACTCACCATCTTAAGTCATGTTCCCAAGACTTAGACTAACCTCAATCAGGTCCTAAGAAGTCCCTAAGGTCACCCGAAGGATCCCCTAGCTTCCCTCTTTCTTCCCTTATTTTCCCACAAAACAGATGGACGTCATACCCTGACGTCGATCGATCGACATCCATCTGAGGCACGTCGATCTCTCACTCATCCTACGTCGATCGATCCACGTACATCTAGAACACGTCAGTCTCTCACTTTCTATACATCGATCGATCGACGTACGTCAGCCTCTGACGTCGATCGATCGATATCAACGTTCTCCAGAATTTTCACTGCGATTTCTGCAGAAACTGCAGATCCGAATCTCCAAATCAAACTCAACTTCCTTCCAACCATTCCAAGCCTATTCCTCTCTAGAAATCCATCCTTAATTCATCCAAAACAACACCTTTCACGCACTCATCAAGGATTTAACCCTAACGCTTAAATCTTCGCCAAAACAAACCCAAAATCTCACCTTTTTGACTCCCCTCTCCCTCCATCCGAAAATAGCACAAAAATAGGGTTCATGGGGTTTGGGTTTTACATGTTCTCACATAATCAACAACATCAACAATGATTTCAACCAAATAGCGGCCAAATCTCAAAACCAAAACACATAAATCATATATAGATTCACGGAAAGAAACTACTGCATGGTGATCCAATTTGATATCAAAAATAGGCCTTTTTCTCTTTCGCAAAACGTAGGAACTCATAAGTAGATTACTTGCCTGTGATTACTCGAAGAAGATTTGAAGAACAAACGAAGAACGGATTGAAAATCTTGAAGAACCTTCACCTAGGGTTGCAAGAGAGAGCAAAATCGCCTATGGAGGGGAGGAGACGCCGGTTTCTCTGAATAAATAGAGAAACTGACGTTCCGTCAGTTTTAATATAGGAAGGGTGAAAATTGGAGTTTCTAAATTATATCCTATTATCTCATTTATCTTAAATAACTAAATTCTAATATTGAATTCCAAATTAGTTTCTAATTAATTCTAATATTTAAACCCACAATAAATACCAATTAATTATGATACTTAATTCTTAATTCATTATCATTAATTGCCCTTAATTACATTTAATTTCCTTTTTATCCTTTAATTACTCTACGGAGGGTGCGGGGCATAACATTCCACTCCCCTTACAAAAAATTTCTCTTATTGGAATAGGTGTGGATATAACTCTTTCATTTGCTCCTCAAGCTCCCACGTGGCTTCACGCTCCGTATGATTACTCCATTGAACTTTGACATACGGAATCACGCGCTTGCGTAGAACTTGATCAACCTTGTCCACAATCTTCACTGGATGTTCTTCATATGTGACATCTTCCTTAACATCCAATGGTTGAGCTTCAAGGACATGGCTCGGGTCCGATATGTATTTCCTCAGTTGAGACACATGAAATACATTGTGTACTTGTGATAAGATTGAAGGCAACGCTAGTTGGTAGGCTCTTTCTCCCACCTTGCCAAGCACCTCGTATGGACCAATATATCTAGGGCTTAATTTGCCATTCATTCCGAACCTCGCAACTCCCTTGGTGGGTGAAACTCGTAGATAAACCTTTTCACCTTCCTCAAACTCCAAGGGTCGTCTTTTCGTATCGGCCCAACTCTTACTGCGATCTTGTGCCACCCTTAGCCTCTCTCTTATGATTTTCACTTTCTCAATTGTCTGTTCGACCAACTCCGGCACTGTGATCGTTCTTGTCCCAACTTCGTCCCAACAAACCAGAGATCGGCACTTACGCCCGTATAGAGCCTCAAATGGAGCCATACCAATGGCACTGTGGTGGCTGTTGTTGTAAGAGAATTCCATCAGCTTCAACATGTTATCCCAGTTCCCCTTAAAATCCAATGCGCATGCTCTCAGCATGTCCTCCAAAGTTTGGATGGTCCTCTCAGACTGACCATTCGTTTGAGGATGATAGGCGGTACTCATTCTTAACTCGGCACCCATCGCTTTCTGGAAAGCCATCCAAAACTTAGAAGTGAACCTGGGATCACGGTCCGATACAATACTGACGGGAACTCCATGCAAGCTCACAATGTTATCCATATATATATTGGACTATGTGGCATAGCTATGAAATGAGCTGTCTTTGTCAAGCGATCGACATTTACCCAAATCATCTCATTTCCACTTCTGGTTTTGGGTAACCCCATCACGAAGTCCATTGTCACGTGTTCCTATTTCTATTCAGGAATTCCGAGTGGCATCATCAAACCACCAGGTCGTTGGTGTTCTGCTTTAACTTGTTGGCATACTAAACATTTCTCGACATACTCCGCGATAGTTCTTTTCATCCCTATCCACCAATAATTTCCTTTGAGGTCCTTGTACATTTTTGTGCTTCCAGGGTGAATAGATAGCCTTGAGTTATGAGCTTCACGTAGTAACTCCCTTCGAAGCTCATCGTTATTAGGTACACATAACCGAGCCTGAAACCATAGACTCCCATCTTCTCGCAACTGGAAATCCTTTACTGATCCCGTAGACAATTTATCGTGGATTTCTCTCAGTGCTGCATCCTCATACTGCGCTTCTTTGATTCTGTCTACCAAATCTGGGGTTATAGATAAGGCGGTAAGGACATTTGCCACTGAGTCTATAACATCCAAACCAAATTTCTCGATCTCTCGTTCCAACGAAGACTGTCTTGCATGGCTAGATTTTCTGCTCAACGCGTCTGCCACTCTGTTGGCTTTACCCGGATGATAATTTATGGTTAAATCATAGTCCTTAAGTAGTTCCAACCATCTCCTTTGTCTCATATTCAGCTCTTTCTGTGAGAATAAATATTTCAAACTCTTGTGATCCGTGAACACTGCACATTTCTCCCCATACAAATAGTGCCTCCAGATCTTAAGAGCAAATACTACAGCCGCGAGCTCTAAGTCATGCGTCGGGTAATTCTGTTCATATGGTTTCACTGTCTCGACGCGTACAAGATAACTCGTCTATTTTGCATCAAAACACAACCTAGTCCTTTCTTAGACGCATCGCTATGATCACGAAACCGTCAGTGCCGGAGGGTTGCGCCAACACTGGGGCAGTGGTTAATCTCTTCTTGAGCTCAGAAAAGCTCTGCTCGCATTCAGCAGTCCATTCAAACTTAGTCTTCTTCTGAGTAAGTCGACTCAATGGAACTGCTATTGTTGAGAATCCCTCAACAAACTTCCTATAGTAGCCTACCAAGCCTAGGAAGCTTCTGACTTCGGTCATGTTCGTAGGTCTTGGCCATTCAGTGATGGCTTCTATCTTCTTGGGATCCACAGAGATTCCATCCTCTGAAATTACATGACCAAGAAAGGCTACACTTCTTAGCCAAAATTCACACTTGCTGAATTTGGCATATAGCTTCTGTTGCCTCAAAATTCCCAACACCACTCTTAGGTGTTCTGCATGGGATTGTTCATCAGGGGAGTAAACTAAGATATCATCGATGAACACCACCACGAATTGATCTAACTGTTCTCGGAACACGGTGTTCATCAAGTCCATAAAAGCGGCTGTGGCATTAGTCAATCCAAAAGGCATCACCAAAAACTCATAATGCCCATATCGAGTCCGGAAAGCTGTTTTAGGGACGTCACTTGCTTTCACAAGCAACTGATGGTACCCCTGACGAAGGTCGTTCTTTGAGAACAATCGGTCACCTTTCAATTGGTCGAATAAATCCTCGATTCTTGGCAGTGGTACTTATTCTTGATGGTGACTTTGTTCAGCTCCCTGTAGTCAATGCACAATCTCAAACTGCCATCTTTCTTCTTGACAAACAAGACAGGGGCTCCCCAAGGTGATACACTCGGTCTGATTAACTTCTTGTCTAACAACTCCTGTAGTTGACCCATTAACTCCTTAAGTTTAGTTGGAGCCATTCTGTAGGGTGTCTTAGATATAGGCTCGGCTCCGGGGATCAAGTTGATCTCGAACTCCACTTCTCTTGATGGCGGAACTCCCGGAAAATCATCCGGAAATACGTCCTTAAATTCATTGATCACCGGAATCTGATCTATGGAGGGAACTTCTTGCTTCACGTCCAAAGTATACACCATAAGTCCCTCTGCTCCTTTCTTCAAAGCCTTGAAAGCCTTGATCGCCGTCAAGTATATCTTCTTCCGGGCTTTGGTTAACTTGACGTTCCCTTGTACTGTTATTTCATTCATTTCAGGGTCCTTAACGGTCACTTGCTTAAGTCTGCAGTCAATATTGGCATGATACTTGGTCAGCCAATCCATGCCCAATATCACATCAAAATCCTTCATCGTAATTGGAATCAACGTAACGGGAAACACCTTCCCATCCAACTCCAATTCACAGTCCTTATACTGGTGATGTGAAACCAATACTTGTTCACCAGCTGCCTGCACCCTGAAGGGGGTTTCAAGCCATTCGGGTGGATAGTCGAGTCCCTTGACGAATTTCTTAGATATGAATGAATGACTTGCACCACTATCAAACAACACATTCGCAGGCACCTTATTTACTAGAATAGCACCTAAACACAAAGAGTGTCATAAAATTTTCATGTATAGCACATTCAATTTCAACTTAAGCTACTAAAATTCAACTTAAACAACTAATATTTAACTTAGATCGTACCTGTCACAACGTCAGTGCTCCCCTGCACTTCAGCGTCAGCAATGACAAGTACTCTCGTGTTGGGTTTGAGTCTGCCCCTTTGCTACTGCGACGGCCCTGCTTCTCCCTGTGGCTTTTGTTTCCACCCGAGACAATCCTTTATCCTATGGCCTGTCTTCCCACACTTAAAACACGCTCCCATTTTCTTCCAACACTCCTCTACATGATTCTTCTGCCAACGGGGGCATACACCTGTCGCCTGACGCTCAGGTTGATTCTGTTGTGGCTCCCTCTGAATCTGTCCCGTCTGGCCTTTTCTAGGAATCTTGACCCAAAGTCCAGTTCTACCTCCACTCCTATCATCCTTCGGTCTCTTGCTTGTTTTGTCCCGAGCCTCTCTAGGCTGCGACCTGCGCATGTCACTCTCCACACGGTAACAAGCATCCAGCATCTCCTTAAATGTTTTCAGATTAGATCCTGCTATAGTCGTCCGAATGCCGGGGTTCAAACCTTGCTCAAACTTGAGCATTTTCCTCCTGTTGTTCTCC
Organism: Eustoma russellianum; assembly: GCA_036186865.1. Lineage (NCBI taxonomy): Eukaryota > Viridiplantae > Streptophyta > Magnoliopsida > Gentianales > Gentianaceae > Eustoma > Eustoma russellianum. The sequence continues at coordinate 33,850,936 of AP025051.1, forward strand.
AACACCATGGGCGTGAACTTCCCCAAGGCGTGGAATCGGTTAGCGTAATCAGAGATTGTCATCTGGTCTTGCTCTAACTTATCGAACTGCCTCATCTTCTCCAATATGGCAGTCTCAGGCACATAATAGTCTTTATAGGCCTCCACAAATTGTCTCCACAAGATGGGGGGAGTCATCTTAGGTAGCATACCATTCAACCAAGCGTTAGCCCGGCCACTCAGCAAGGGCGTGGCCACATCCACCTTAAGTTCTTCAGGCACCTGCACTAGCCTGAAGCACTTTTAAACTTCGTCCAACCAAAACTCGGCTACCTCTGGATCAGTGGTCCCTTCAAAGGTTGGGGCATGCATCTTTCACATCTTCCCAATGTAATACCTTATGCCATGTTGAGGTGGGGGTGGAGGAGGAGGTTGTTGCTGCTGCTGCGCAACACTTTGCGCAATCATCGTTATGGCGTCCATTAGAGCTTGAGGCATTACCATTTGTGGTGGCGGAGGATTGTCATTTCCATTACCGCCATTTCCCTGGTTTTCTCTTCTGGGAGGCATTGTCTGTAAAATCAACGCTTATTAGCATTCAGTAGTTTCAAAGATAAATACTGAAAGCCCATATGCATTGTACAGGATGAAACTCATAAACTAAAAAGAAAATAGCGCTTATTGCTTAATCTTATCGCGCTCGCACACACCCAACCCAAGTCATCTTATATCTAAAATCTGATGCTTAGACCTATGGATCAACTTAAGGTCAAAATCATAGCCTATGACTCTATATGGCATAACCTAGGTCTCCGAGGTAGATCTGAAGCCTAGGCTCTGATACCACCTGTAGCGCCCCAGCCCGGACAGCGGATCCGAACCGGTGCACCCCTCGTAGCTTACTGAGAAGACTACAAGACGTCTCATCTCTTGAATATACATCATCAATGACGTAAGAGAATTAGCACGGAGACACGTGCAAAATAAAATCCAATTCATACCAATCCGTATTCCCAAAAACATAAGTAAATAAAGTAGTTTAGGACGCAGCCATCTAAGTCTTCAAATGAATGAGAGAAACTGAAATAATATGAAACAGTTTGGAACAATTCCAAATATGAACACTAAACATCCCATTCCGCCCACTCGCCGTCGTCCTCTATGAATATCATGTCATAACTGGGCTCATCTGCAAAACAACGGTAGTACCCTTAATGAAAAACGCTAGCAAGTAACCCGCTTATAAGACATACGGGATCAACGTATGGCAAGACATGAGTAATATGTAAATCAAGGGGTTGATGGGGCACATGTCTTGTATAACCTCAAGAATATAAATTCATAGCATAACAGAATAAGAACAATAATTGATAAGCATTCGACAATTCAATAACGATCAAATTTCAATTCAATCGTACCGTAACGACTCACGTGATGCATGGCAGTTTCAAGTATGCACTAAACTACACAAACCCCAAATGCTTATGCTTCACTTTTCAAAACAGTGCAATGCATGTCATAATGTCCGGTCACATAACTTTATACCCTGTGGTGGGCCACAGCTTGTCTTTCTACCCTGTGACGCACCACAGCTTAACTTTATACCCTGTAATGTGCCACAGCTTGTCTTTATACACTATGACACATTACAGCTCACTTTATACCCTGTGATGGTTACAGCTTGTCTTTATACCTTGTAACGCACCACAACTCATTTCACAAAATTTAGATCTTAAGAGATTTTCATATGTGCAATCACCTCGGATAATATAAGATAGATCTAAGGTTGAATAATAAGCCGCTTGATTTGAACCCGTAGTCAACTTCAAACTCCAAGTGCAATCACCTCAGATCTCCAAAGCTAGACTGAATAAAAAACACCAAAATTTACTTATTTTCTCATAAATGTATCCGCCTTGATGCCGCAAAGGTTTGTTGCGCCGCATTCTAATACAAATCTCTGAAACATAGTTTAATAACAAATTAAACTAGACTTCAAGTTCAAAAAACTTGCTATGTTGTCACGTCAAAAATTCGTCACATTATTGACTCTTGTTTGAGTTGAGAAGACTTGCTCTGCTGCGATGCCAGAAACTTTTGTCTCGCTAACTCTTGTTTGAATTGTGAAGATTTGTTTCCTTGAGTCCCATTAATTACGGTTGTGTCCATCGTTGATGCATAACGACTACTCAGACCTGCCAATCTCAAGTCAAGGAAACTTGGTCCATCTTAATCCCTTTGTTAGTGGACAATCAGACCTGTTGAGTGCTGAGAAACCTATCACGTATCCACCATTGAGGCTAGACAAAACCTATTGCGGCTTAATCCCCTTGTTGAGGTCAACCATGCATGATGAGTATTGGAAACCTGTCCCACATCTGTCTTTAAGACGCTATGACCGCTTGGACCTACCGAAGTCATGTAGTTAAGGGCCATCCTTGAGTTCATTACATTGTGTTCAAGCTATTTCTACGTTGAAATAATGAAACGACAATGAATAAACAAACTATACTTGTTTTCTTGAAATAAAAATTTACAAGTATTATATGTGAAACGGTTTCAGATTTGATACATGCCAGCTACACGGCAAAGTCCGACCAGCCAGGGTTTCTAACTTGTAACCTCTAGAGAGAAAAAAGTTAATCACACGATACGTGCCTTTTCATTTTGGGTAAAGCTTGCCTGAAAGGCCGACCTGACTTGCAACATTAGGATGAGGTCTCTAATCTTGAAGAATTTGTGCCACACTCTCGTATAATAATATTGAGACGTCAGTTTCTTGTACTGCGCCATTCTAACCTTGTTCTCTTTTCCCCCCAAGCCGTTAAGATTAAACAGAGGATTTCGAGCATTATTCTGGTCTAAATAATTCTTCACTCTAGCTGACGTAGAGCTAATCGCAGCTGGGATCACGTCTTCAAAGTCGTACACTAAGAAAAAAGGAGCTTCCGTGGTAGGGGCTGAAGGAGTTGTGCGATACGTTCATAAGATGCTGGGCTACTCGTCTACCCAGCCTGCTCCGTATTTTTCAAGTCACTTCTTTAAACTTCCTTAAAGTTATGGTTGGCAGGTTCTGCTTGACCGTTAGCTTGAGGATAAGCCACCAAGGTGAAATTTTGTTTTATCTACAGCTCTGTGCACCAGCTTTTAATTGGATCTCAGTAAATAGCTTCTCGTTATCAAAGATCAAGACTCTGGGCGATCCAAAACAGAAAATGACGGATTCTAGAGAAATTTTTTCACATGATTTTCTGTTATTATCACTAAAGGCCCATCTTCGATCTACTTTGTAAAGTAGTCTACGACAACAAGCAGATGGTGAATAGATCCTAGAACACGCTGTAGAGTCCAAAGAGATTAACTCTCTATGGAAAAAATGGCATTGGGTTGAGGATGAGAATCAATTGTTGATTGGGAACATGAGATAGAAGAGTATGCATCCGGTCACTGTAGCGCCCCAGCCCGGACAGCGGATCCGTACCGGTGCACCCGTCGTAGCTTCCCTCTTTCTTCCCTTATTTTCCCACAAAACAGATGGACGTCATACCATGACGTCAATCGATCGACGTCCATCTGAGGCACGTTGATCTCTCACTCATCCTACGTCGATCGATCCACGTACATCTAGAACACGTCAGTCTCTCACTTTCTATAAATCGATCGATCGACGTACGTCAGCCTCTGACATCGATCGATTGATGTCAACGTTCTCCAGAATTTTTACTGCGATTTCTGCAGAAACTGCAGATCCGAATCTCCAAATCAAACCCAACTTCCTTCCAACCATTCCAAGCCTATTCCTCTCTAGAAATCCATCCTTAATTCACCCAAAACAACACCTTTCATGTACTCATCAAAGATTTAACCCTAACGCTTAATCTTCGCCAAAACAAACCCAAAATCTCACCTTTTTCACTCCCCTCTCCCTCCGTCCGAAAATAGCACAAAAATAGGGTTCATGGGGTTTGGGTTTTACATGTTCTCACATAATCAACAACATCAACAATGATTTCAACCAAATAGCGGCCAAATCTCAAAACCAAAACACATAAATCACATATAGATTCACGAAAAGAAACTACTGCATGGTGATCCAATTTGATATAAAAAATAGGCCTTTTTCTCTTTCGCAAAACGTAGGAACTCATAAGTAGATTACTTGCCTGTGATTACTCGAAGAAGATTTGAAGAACAAACGAAGAACGGATTGAAAATCTTGAAGAACCTTCACCTAGGGTTGCAAGAGAGAGCAAAATCGCCTATGGAGGGGAGGAGACGCCGGTTTCTCTGAATGAATAGAGAAACTGACGGTCCGTCAGTTTTAATATGGGAAGGATGAAATTTGGAGTTTCTAAATTATATCCTATTATCTCATTTATCTTAAATAACTAAATTCTAATATTGAATTCCAAATTAATTTCTAATTAATTCTAATATTTAAACCCACAATAAATACCAATTAATTATGATACTTAATTCTTAATTCATTATCATTAATTGCCCTTAATTACATTCAATTTCCTTTTTATCCTTTAATTACTCTACGGAGGGTGCGGGGCATAACAGTCAGTATAGTCAATACACATCCTCCAACTTTTATCAGGCTTTGGCACCAGTACGGGACTGGTTAACTAGACTGGATAGAGGACTTCCCGTATAAACTTGACTGCAAGAAGTTTGTTGACCTCTTCAATATCTTAATCTTCTTTGGAGCGAAGTTTCTTTCCTTATGTTTAACATGCTTAATTCTAGAATCAATGTCAAGATTGTGATCTGTAGGAGTTGTGCGAATCCCTGACATGTCTTCGGTTGTCCAGGCAAAGATTAATGCAAACTCTCTATGTAAATTTCGGAGTTGGCTTAGAAGCTTGGTCAAAATCCAAGTTTCAATCTTGATCATGTATTTTGGCTGTTTAGGTTACCAAGATGAAATCTTGGACCACATCACCTGACTCCAGTCTCTCCTCTGTTGAAGGAAAATATCGCCAATGCTGACCTTCGATATGGATAATTTACCTTTTACTACAACAAGATAGCAGTTTTAAGCCATCTACATGTCTCGGTGTATGGTTGCGGGGTGGGAACTTCAGGCTAACGTGTACTAGAGTGACGACTGTCTCCAAGTCAATCAGGATCGGCCTACCGAGGAGGATATTATTGACTGACCCTCTCCGTGATAGTGACAAAATCCACTCGTAGAGGATGGCACTTATGATGCTCGCCAAAGATAACCGACAATACCAGGTATGCTGGCTACACTACCGCACCAAAAAACTCCAAATAACGCAATTGATACGAGACGTAATGAGTTATTCTATAGCCCAAGTCCTTAGAAGATGTTGCAATACATAATGTTAGTGCAACATAAACTCACGGCACCTTCACAGTGTTATCCAATGCTAGAATGACTAGAATGTAAATCACCAAGCTTTCATTTCTATAACCAAAGAAAATTGGATCCTCAGGCCCATATGTTACCTTATGTGATACATTGGCCTTCTTTTTGAAGGATCTTTCTGAAGTTTCACCACCATAGAACTGGTTGTGACCTCAGAGAGCGGGCCCACTAGAAATCATATAAATGACTTACCAAGCGCTGACCTACATCGTCATGGCCATCCTACTCATCATCATCATCATCTTTGTGCATGTGCAGCTTATCTTCTCGGCACTTTTCTTTAGGTGGGGGTGGAGAAAAGTCTAACCGATTATGTAATCACGATCTTGGGTTATAAAACTATTATAAATGATCTCTTTCAATGAGGCGTCCGATTGCTCTTGCCATATGTCTACAATTTTCGATTTTGTAACCAATGTTTTTGTGGTACTTGTAGTACAGCTTAGGATCTCTTTTCGATTTCGGCCCCTATAGGTGTTGTGTGTCCTTTTTCAACCTGTCGTTCTCCATTACATCCAGAATCCTTTCTTTTGAGGCAAGCAAAGGCAAGCCTTTCTTACCTCGGCCTCCCAGACGATCCAACGCACTACGTTTGTCTCTATAGTTTGTGTGGGTTTTTCTTTTGTGGAATAGCATTGGCCTAGCTTGTGATAGACTGACTCATCATCTCTCTTTAATCTGTTCGTCTATTTACCATGGGCAAATCGATGCGCTTTCCCATACATGCCCTCAGAGATTTCGGGTTCTCCTCAGCTAATTAGGAGAAGAGGCAACCTGGCCTCAACCAATTGGTGAATGTAGGAACCACAACTCTATAATTACGATCCACGACCTGCTGTGACTCATCCGTGAAGCACTGCATGTATTATAAAACTGAATCATCCAGCTTCTACTCAAAGTCATCAAATGTGAAGAGTTTTTTAACAAAAGGTTTATAAAACACAAGTTGTGCCCTAAACTTTTGGGCCAGTCATCGGAGAGAATAGATCGACTGAGATGGTAACTCTTAAGATCATCTTCTGGCCTTTTCCCATAGATGCACCGGAAAAGCTTTACACCTTAGCAAATAATAAATATTCTTGAAATTCATCGAAATCTGGAACTGGAAGAGATGGTTCGTGGGGCCAGAGCCATCATAGGTTTCTATTTTGGGCACCTTGAAGTTGTCTGCAGCCATATATTTTGTGATATCTTCAGAAAAAAGACTTTCATATAGCACCATGGTATACTCTTAGCGGTCTGAAGATGTCTTATCCTAGTAACCGCCTCGGCCTTGATGAGATAGTAATGTCTGATGCGCGTACTTAGGATAAAGGACTAAACCCCTAGGGGCTTCCTCATGGGTTGCAAAAGCTCAGTATGCAATTTTCTAGCTTTTCCTCTTGCATCCACTATAAGTTTGCCCCTCGGACTAGAGAAACATTCTTGAGATTTTTTTTGCAGCCATGATAGCCTTGAGGAAAGTCTTTAATCACCTGGGTGGTCTCTAGGGTCTTGCCCTTAATGTGTTCAACCCAAGCTAGGAAGACACCCATGTTTTGAGCAACATATTTCACAGCTAGCACAAGTTTCTGATGGATGATTCTTGCTCTTTGAGGTGCCTAATCGGCTCGTTGAAGGCCTGATCTATTGACGATTGGTCTCTCTATTTTTTGACAGTTAAAAGGTTCCTCATCATCGTAATCAATGATTTTATCTATTTTTGAGTAACTTTAAATGAGCTTTAACATAAAAAGATACGAGTAAGGCCTTGGGGCGCCCTCCTTTTAGCACCAAACAACGAAGTTAGATTTTCACCTAAGACAACCGGATGATCCCAACATAGAGCTAACAGTCGTTGCCCTAGAATCTTGTAATATTCAACAACGTTAGAGGCCTAGGAGTGAAAACCCTCAGATGATCAAGTCAATTACAGGTATTTCTATCTTTGGAAGTGTTTATGATGGAATATTGGGAGAAATCTGTCTGTTGTCTAAGAAGAGTTGTGTAACATGCCTTCTGTTGGCGTTGTTTTTTTCCCATTTTGTATGCTTTGTACGACCAATGAATGCCTGAGATCTGTGGGGGAACGAAATCTGTCATGTCTTTCTTGCAAATGGCCGTCACATAGCGCCACGTGTTGAGTTGCATGGCCAATCCGCTGACGTGGTAGGCGTCTATTTGAGCTGCTTGTGTCGAGCTGACCAGAGAGGCAAGGTCAATAGCCGACTTGCTAATTGTGGCTGAGGTGCACGTTGTTGTCGAGGCAACACCTGCAGCCAAGGCAGAGACAATAGCTGAGGTGATCGGCTGAAGCTGAGATGACTGACCTTCAATGCCAATGTATGAGAAGGGTCAATGCTAACCTAAAACCCTAATCAGAGCCGAATGTAGCGTCTTACATCTCTTGGGACGCACCGACTTGACTGTATTAGAACTCGAGTAACCGATGTGAACTTTAAGTGGCCTACGTCCCTATAAAGGTCAGATGACGTTGACTATAACAGTACATGTTGATTACACCTGTCGTCTTTTCGACTAAAAATTTTGTCCTCATCACTTATCTTTATTGATTCACTTGGTCAAGTTTAGGTTTATGTTCATTATAAAGAACACAAGTTGGAATCATGAATATGGATCATAAGAAAGCATCAATTGTATCATCAATATGAATGATCATCGCAGGGAAGAAGATGATAACAAGATGAAAGGGTGTAAGCCTTAGAGAGTGCGTCGCTCGAAAGATAGGGAAGATGAACATATATCATGAAACTCTGCGATCCTCTTGTCTACGTGGCATTCGAAAGAACCAACACAAGGAAGAGAAAATGCTGGGAAAACGACGTCGATAAAATCGAAGACCAAAAGTGAATCCATATTTAATAGACTATTATTCATAACAAAAATCATACAATCTCAGCGAAGTACAATACTAATACTTTCTCATTCATTTTTACTCACCCTTATCATACATGCATTATTTTGAATCGTGATTAGATATAAAAGTACTCCTTAATATGGTTTTCGCAGTATAAATATATATTTCCTCCCTTGGCATACATCAATGTTCCAATTATTTCTGTGTCAACTTTACACTAAGATTTTCTAAATAATTTTGATGGAGCTTTCTATCTCCAAAAACAATGCTGGCCTCTTTGGCTTTCTCTCTAAATTTTTCCCCGTCCTTTTCTACCATCACCCTCCTCACTGACTCAGCAATTGATTCTCTAGTGTAGGACCCATCTTCTTCATTTCTTGGCACCTCAATTCCCACCTCTTTATCTTCAAGAACCCTAGCATTCAGACCTTGATCCACCAAAAATGGAAGCATTATAAATGGAAGCCCAAGCATCATTCCTTCTATAGTTGAACTCCACCCACAATGAGTCAAGAACCCTCCAACCGACTCGTGACTCAGTATCTTCAACTGAGGTGCCCACGTCTTCCACACCATCCCCCTACCTTTCACTCTCTCCTCAAATCCTTCCGGAATTTCAATTTCACTCGATCCGGTCGGTTTCCTGAATACCCAAAAAAATGGGATTTCGGATAATTCCAAACCCAGAGCCAATTCAGTCAACTCTCGTTGACTCAGTACTACTTCACTCCCTAGTGCTACATAAACCACTGAGCTTTTTGTTTGTTTCTCCAGAAACGATTTTTTGGAGATCCATATTTCGCTTGATTCATCGGCGGGATCAATTTTCAACTCCGGTGGCATTAGTCCGACCGGAATAACCGGCCGCTGATGAAGATTGCCGATTAGATTCAACCATTCACCTTCGAATTCGTAGCAGTGCCGGATAATTATCGCATCACATCCCTTTATCGCCATTCCGGCCCGATAAATATCCGAAACGCCGGAAACATTCTTCCTACCGGACTCGAGCATCCAGTTGATTTCGTAAAGCCGGTAGGCTACCTTATTTTCAAACGGGATCCACTTAGGCGGAACCGTGAAATCTACCGGGTTATTCCTCGGGTCCGACCCATTAACCATAACATCATTAGTCCCAAAGAAAGCCAAAAACCACGCATTAAAAACACAAAAATATCCCCGTGCAATCCCAAACTTAGCTGCAGTTTCGGGAAGCCAGTAGGGGATCATGGAATCGTAAATGATCAAATCGGGTACTGAAATCTCTAAGAAACGAGCCAATTGGGGCTCAAGTCCATCGTATGCTTTCTTGAGATAGGGAATATCATCAGGGTGGATATCCATGGCGGCCTCTGCATTTGGCGGCAGCCCTTCAACTTGAGGGAGTGGAAATTTTACAAAGGTAATTTTGGAACTTAAGTTTGGAGGGATTTTCGGGAGGCGATCGATGTTTCTTGGGGTGGTTAAGAATGTGATTTTGTGACCCTTTTGAGCTAAGAATTTGGAAAGTTCAAGGAATGGTATCATGTGGCCGAAAGCTAGCCATGGGAACATGGCAATATGAAGTTGACATGGCTTTGTGTTGTTCTTGAAGAAAATATTGTTTTGAGATTCAGTCGACATGGCTATATTTGCTGACTTATGAGTTATTGAAGGGTAGTGTTGGGTACTCTTATATAGAAGTTTCCACAGATCATGGAGTGGTCCGAGGATAATAATATCGATTAATATATTGTGAGAGCGGTTTGTGAATCTATCGAATTCGTTTTAGATTTTTGTTTGACTAGTTCGGTTAGATGAAGCTTGAAATCAAATTGAACTCGACTAAAATGTTTAGCGAATCAATCTTGAATGTTCGACTTGTTAACTTGTGAACGTACTCGAACTTGAGTTCGGAATTGAAATCATATAGCATTTAAAGATCGTATTTAAATTCAATTCCAAAAAAAAATTTAAAATTATTCCCTCTCGAATCAACTCAAATCGTTTACATCCTAACAGAAATAATGCTAAACGATACGAAAATGTTCAAAGGCGGCCTACCTACCCATGAATGATCGTGACACAGCAGAAAGGTATGTTTCAGTCTCCAGGACATAGCCTAAATGATTTCGGGTAGAGGTTCTCGAAAGAGAGGTCAGGGGTTCAATTCTTGCCAAAGGCAAGAAAGCCCCTTACCAGCAAGTGCATAGTGTGGGAGCTTCTTGGCCTATTGGCTCGCTTGCAGTGCTAGAGGGCTCCTTATGCAGACTACTGTGTAAATGATCAAGCTCCTGCTAGCGGGCCGTTAGGTACCTGATTTACCTCCCTACATTACCTTTGGGACTGGGTGTGACAGGGACCCTTACATGTTGGGGTCGACCTTTTTGTTCCCAAAAAAAAAAAGAGAGAAAGGTAAGTTTCATGTTCTTCCCTGCACATTCATTAATCTCTTTCTATCGCTGTAACGACAAACAATAACTATTTCCGGTATATATTTTGGCAACAATAAAAACTATTGTTATACTCTGAAAGGATGAGAAACGAACAAACAATATTTTCCATTCGAAGGAATAGAGAATTTAGTTCAATTGAGAACATAACCTAATTTCCCTTTTTCTTCATCTTCGCTTCTAGCCAAGCTATTTAATCAATTCTTACAAGCATTTGCTGCCCCTTACAGCTATATCTATCTATCATTTCATTGAAACTATTTAATGTGGTTAATGAAAGTGATGCCTTCCCTGCATAAGCAAATCACAATGGTGATTTTGGATTTATTTGGACCTGATTGTTTGATTTGTGGTGGAAGATGGATCATGGGTGACTATGTTTTGGTCTTGGTGCTGGTGTTTGATCTGATTAATTGATTTCATTCCGGTAGAATATTGAAAATTTAAAAAGATAATGAAAATTCGATAAAGCAAGAACATTGCAAAAGACCAGCTACACAGTTGAATATGTAGAATTCAGAAATTAAGGTCAGAAATTGGAGGAAACAACAAATTGAAAAAGAGGAGAAGAAAATAGGTACATTACTACCATAGATTCTACGAGGAACCAAATCGTTTCTTCATATGATATACGCAACCTTATAATACAATTTGTGCAAGAAACTGTTTCTGCGACTTAAACTCTTGATCTCAATGTTATAAAGTAACAAGCTTACAATTGTTCTAAGCTTCGCTTCAGTATCATAGATTATGGAAGAAAATGGCTGTTGCACAAAGAAAAGAAAAAGGAAGAAAAAGAGATGGGTTTTGTTTAATACAGTAGGTAAGCGATGTTTTCGCCTCCAGAGGCATAGTCCAGTGGTAAGTGGCAAAGGTGATTGGGGCTAGAACCCCGACGTCCCGAGTTCGAGTCCGTGTGGAGACAATCCTTGTTGAAATATTACAAGGGTTGCCTCTGGACTGGCTGAGTCTCGTGTGTCCTCTCCCTTTGCAGGGCTGCCGGTGGAACACATCCCTCGATTTATATCACACCTGGCTAAGAAGCCTCTGGTACAGGTGGGGTAGAACTCACCCCCTCATCAAAGGTAAGCGATGTTTTCTTTTCAAGTATTGTTTATTTTTTTTTTAACAAAATGAAGGAAAAACGTGGCAAACAATAAACAGCCACGTCATTCGTGTGTCCATTTCGTATGATCACATTCGCGTGATTTAGCTGTAACCCAAATTTGCTTGTCTTATTCCCTTAAGTGGGATCATCATCTAGAGAGAAGAAAATCCGTACTAAAAATATTATTTCTTTTATTACTGTTGTGTTCAATGAAAATCCATACTAAAAATAATTTTTTTTTATTATTGTTGGGTTCGATGCATCTTCCATTATTGTGTTAGAACTGTATTACGAGACAGCTTTTGTGATGAAAGAATAAATGATAATTTATTGATAAACTTAGACCAACCTCATTCAAAACCAGCCTTAGGATAAAGATGTAGCAGCGTAAGACATGAAAAAGAATTGGTGCATCATTTTAAAGGGATTTTAAGATCAAACTCGAGGAGTTCGATGACACTTCTAAAGATAGATGATACAATGGATAAGACGACGATAATACAGAGGAGTTTTATCATATAAATCATGTATATATGTACTCCATAATATTAAATAGTGCTATATTCTTTTGGGTCGAAAAAAATTTTTTGTTTGTCTTCGTAAGATGATATATACGTCGATGCTGTTGGAAAATATGTATATGGCACAAGAAAACCAAACAAGAAAGACAATGAAAGCCGAGACGAGTTTCGGGATAACTCTGTCCTTAAAGCAATTTAGCCTCTACCAGTGAGCAAGGTAGACTGCAATGGCTAATGCTTCCCAAGATATAACGGCTTACTCTCTTTAGTTTGCTCTACTAGAGAGAGTTTGAACTTGATGGTAGAAGAGATTGATAGTAGAGAGAATGTGAGAAGAAAGTACTGCAGAAAATTTTACAAGTTTTCAAGTATTTTTCATGTATGTTTTGAAGATAGCAAAGTCTGCTATTTATAGGCTTTAAGTTCACAAATTACAAGTTCAAAAGACCATTTTTCTGCAGATTTTTCTCCATGGATCGGTTATGGACGTTCAACATGAAAGGAGATGTCATTTGGAGGAGAAGATGCATCTTTTGTGAACAGTCGGGTCACATTAGGCGCCTAATGTCACTTCGAACGACTGTACAAAATGACATCGAACGACTGTACAAAATGACATAGGAGCTTCATGTGACATCGAACGACCCATTAGGCGCCTAATGTCACTTCGAACGACTGTACAAAATGACATTAGGCGCTTCATGTGACATTGAACGACTGTACAAAATCACATTAGACGCTTCATATGACATTGAACGCCTACAAGGCGTTCGAAGTGTTCTGGAAGTGTCCCCGAACACTTTGAACGCCACATGAGGCGTTTCAAGTGTTCTGGAAGTGTTCCAGAACACTTCGAACGCCTACATTAGGCGCTTAAAGTGTTTGGAACACCCTCATTTCCTTCCATTGTTCATAAAACACTCCAAACTTCATCCAATCTCCTATCAAAAGGTTACATAACATTATACAAGGTTGGATCACAAGATTTAAAGTACTTTTAAGTACTTTTTCCAACAATCCCCCACATGATCCAATCTTGTATAGTCACAAACGAACGACCATAAACCAACCTTTCTACTATCAATCAAAGATAATGATACATAACGGATACGATGACTTGTGGTCTTGAATCGCCGGTAGTACAACTTGAGTTATATAAACGGAAGTAAGATGAACTTCGTCTTGAATCTTACTCCACTATTGTTTATATGAACAACAAGAAGACATATCATTATCTACTTCTTCAAGTTCGCGGTTTTGGTGCGATATCGGCCATGCACCTATCTCGGGATTCATAAACTCTCTAGAGAGTTTTCCAAGCTCTCACAGGAAGCGGCACCACTTCCAAGCTTATATAGGTGAAATTCATCAAGTGTGCACTGTTCACACTACCATACAACATGGCTATGAATTTCCATTAAGAGATTCTCAAAATCTCACCCTCAAATTTTTACAGCGAGCACTATCGACAACAACACCTTAGGGAGGAACACTTTGATAGTGCAACATAGAACTCTTTCATGACTTGTTTTTACCACATTGAACCCCGTTTGTAGGATCTCTACTAATAGTGGGTTGGGTTCCCGTCATGAAGAATTCTCTACAGATGGAATAAGTCCCATCTCCCTCGATGTCTCATAGACTAACTTCTTATTTAGTCCTTTAGTTAAGGGGTCAGCAAGGTTAAACTTGGTTCTTACAAACTCCAAGTTTACCACCCCTGAACTTATCAACTCACGCACAATATTGTGCCTTAGACGGATATGCCGGCTCTTCCCATTATAAATCTTGTTCTTTGCACGTGCGATCGCAGCCTGAGAATCACAATGAATAGATACAGAAGGCATAGGTTTAGACCACAAAGGAATATCAACAAGTAAATTCCTTAACCACTCAGCCTCTGTACTAGCAAGTTCTAACGCAATAAATTCAGACTCCATTGTAGATTTAGCACTACAAGTTTGTTTACATGATTTCCAAGAGATAGCTCCACCACCCAATGTAAACACATAACCACTAGTGGAGTTTATCTCATCATTATCTGTCACCCAATTAGCATCACAATAGCCTTCTAAAACAGAGGGTGAACCACTAAACATGAGTCCTAAATTCATTGTACCTTTAAGATATCTCAATAACCGTCTTAATGCACACCAATGTTTCTCATTAGGATTATGAGTATATCTCGCAAGTCTATTTACGGCGTATGCAATGTCGGGTCTAGTACAATTCATCAAGTACATTACACTACCAATTATTCTAGCATATTCACATTGAGACACACTTTCAAATTTATTCTTCGTCAATGTCACATGTGAATCATAAGGAGAACTAACTGGTTTCACATCATAATGATTAAACTTTTTCAATATTTTCTCAACATAGTGTTCTTGAGAAAGTAGGTAACCCCCACATTTCTCCACTAACTTAAGTCCAAGAATCAAATCTGCCTTTTCCATATCTTTCATGTCAAACAAAGTAGATAACAATGATTTTGTATCATTAACAACATTTATGTTGGTTCCAAATATCAACATATCATCAACATAGAGGCAAATAATGACACCATCACAATCATTAAACTTACTATACACACAACTGTCACTTTCATTTACTATATAACCATTAGACACTAATGCGTTATCAATCTTCTCATGCCATTGTTTAGGTACTTGCTTAAGACCATACAAAGATTTCTTAATCCTACACACTTTGTGTTCTTGACCTTTAACTATCATACCCTCCGGTTGCTTCATATAGATCTCTTCTTCTAAGTCTCCATTCAAGAATGCTGTTTTCACATCCATTTGGTGAATAACAAGCTTGTGAATAGAGGCAAGTGCTACCAGGACTCTAATCGTAGTGATCCTAGCAACCGGTGAGTAAGTATCAAAGAAGTCTATACCTTCTTGTTGTGTGAACCCTATTGCGACAAGCCTAGCCTTAAACTTATCAATTGTTCCATCCGCCTTTAGTTTCTTCCTAAAGACCCACTTACAACTGATAGGTTTACACCCTCTAGGCAAGTCCACTAACTCCCAAGTATTGTTACTTAGTATATATTCAAGTTCACTATCTATGGCTTCCTTCCAAAACTTAGAATCTATCGATCTAATCGCTTCTCCGTAAGTTTTGGGATCATCCTCTAAAATGAAGGCTGTTATGAAATCACTTCCAAATGACTTCTCTGTTCTTTGTCTCTTACTTCGTCTAGGTTCATCGATCTCTCGTTCAACTACGGATTTACTTGACTCACCTGTCTCAAATTTAGACACACCAATAGATTGTTTGCTCATAGGAAATATATGCTCAAAAAACTCAGCATCTTTAGGTTCCAATATTGAACTATTATCTATAGTCATGAATCTATATGCTGCACTATTTTGATCATACCCGATGAACACACAATCTCTTGCCTTAGACCCGATTTTACTTTTCTTAAAATCAGGAATGCCAACTTTGGCTAGACACCCCCACACTTTCAAGTAATTTAAGTTAGGAGCATAGCCTTTCGACAACTCATAAGGAGTTTTATCTAACTTCTTATGAGGTAACCTGTTCAAAATATAACAAGCAGTCAAGATTGCCTCCCCCCACAAGTTGTCCGGCAATCCTGAACTAACCAACATGGCATTCATCATATTTTTGAGTGTTCTATTCTTTCTTTCGGCTACTCCGTTGGATTGAGGTGTATACGGAGGTGTGACCTCATGAACAATGCCATTTTCTTTACAAAACCTTTGTAAAGAATCTGTACTATATTCACCACCTCTATCAGTCCTAAGCCTTTTGATCTTTAAATCTAACTGATTTTCAACTTCATTTTTGTAACTTATAAACATAGACTCAGTCTCATCCTTATGACTTAACAGATATACCTTAGCATATCTAGAGTAATCATCAATAAAAGTAACATAATATCTTTTATCGCCTTTACTCATATGATTCTTAAAATCACCTAAGTCACTATGAATCAAACCAAGTTTTTGAGAAACTCTATCCACTTTCTTAAATGGTCTCTTATGATGTTTAGCCTCAACACAATGTTCACATTTATCAAAATTCTCACCATCATATGAAATCATATTCATGTTTTTGAGTTTCTTAATGATTCCTATGTTTGCATGTCCTAATCTAGCATGCCACATATCAAGAGACTCAGTAAAGTAAACAGAACTAGATGCTTCTTTATTGTTAGACAAACAAATAGCGTCAAGAACAAGCAGCCCCCCATTACAAAATCCCTTACCAACAAACTCTCCATTTCTAGATAAGACAAGTTTATCAGACTCAAGAACAAGTTTAATGTTGGCCTTGTTCAACAGCACTCCGGAGATCAGGTTCCTACACATGGCAGGAACATGCGACACATTGCTTAGCTCCAGTCTCTTCCCAGAAGTCAACTTGAGAAGCACCTTACCCTTTCCGAGGACTTGGGTACTATGTGCATCTCCCAAAAAGACCTGTTCATCACTGCCTATTTCTTTATATTCAGAGAATAGGTCTTTACTGGTAGCAATATGCCTGGTAGCACCCGTGTCTACCACCCATTCCGTAGTGCCACCAACAAGGTTTACCTCTGTTAAGACGACCGCTGCGATCATGTCGTCTGCTGCTCCCTTGGCCTCTATCAAATTCGCCTGGTTGCTTGGTTGACCCTTCTGTTTCCTGCAGTTGACAGCTCGGTGTCCTGGTTTTCCGCACACCCAGCATACTCCTTTCATCTTGTTGTGGCCCTGTACAACAACTTTCTTACCTTTACCTCCACCGTTGTAGCAGCCGTTGTTGTTGTGAAACTTGGGCTTCTTCGCAGCATGCTCCACAACATTGGCTTTGACGCCCTCTTCACGGTGAGACTCATCTTCCATCCTGTTATTCTCTTCGATGCGTATGTGTTTGATTACAGCATCTAGAGACAACTTGGCATCATCATGCTTTCCTCTCTTCTTGTATTTGCTCCAAGAAGGAGGAAGTTTCTCAAGTAACGCTGCAGCCTGGAAGGTCTCATCGATCTTGATTCCTTCTTGTTCCAGATTATCCACCAGTTGTTGGAAATGATGGATTTGATCATTGATTGAAACATGATCCACCATCTGGAACTTCAAAAATTCACTCACCACGTATTTGCGCTTACCGACATCCTCAGCACCATATTTGCTTTCAAGTGCTGACCATATCTCCTTAGCCGAAGTAAACTTGACATAGATATCAAACAATGAGTTTGACAAAAAGTGCAGAATATGACCTCTGCAAGTTGTATTGTCAGAATCATACTTGCGTGCCTCTGCTTCATCTGTAGGTTTGTCCATCTTGAGCACTTATGAAACAGAGAGCATCTCGAGAAAAAACAGCACCTTGGCCGCCCATCTCTTGTAGAACTTGCCATCAAATGGCTCCAACTTTGTCATATCCGGAAGAGCTTGTTTGGTTGCCATAGTAAATTGCTTTAAGAATGTTGGAAAATATGTATATGGCACAAGAAAACCAAACAAGAAAGACAATGAAAGCCGAGACGAGTTTCGGGATAACTCTGTCCTTAAAGCAATTTAGCCTCTATCGGTGAACAAGGCAGACTGCAATGACTAATGCTTCCCAAGATATAACGGCTTACTCTCTTTAGTTTGCTCTACTAGAGAGAGTTTGAACTTGATGGTAGAAGAGATTGATAGTAGAGAGAATGTGAGAAGAAAGTACTGCAGAAAATTTCACAAGTTTTCAAGTATTTTTCATGTATGTTTTGAAGATAGCAAAGTCTGCTATTTATAGGCTTTAAGTTCACAAATTACAAGTTCAAAAGACCATTTTCTGCAGATTTTTCTCCATGGATCGGTTATGGACGTTCAACATGAAAGGAGATGTCATTTGGAGGAGAAGATGCATCTTTTGTGAACAGTCGGGTCACATTAGGCGCCTAATGTCACTTCGAACGACTGTACAAAATGACATCGAACGACTGTACAAAATGACATAGGAGCTTCATGTGACATCGAACGACCCATTAGGCGCCTAATGTCACTTCGAACGACTGTACAAAGTGACATTAGGCGCTTCATGTGACATTGAACGACTGTACAAAATCACATTAGACGCTTCATGTGACATTGAACGCCTACAAGGCGTTCGAAGTGTTCTGGAAGTGTCCCCGAACACTTCGAACGCCACATGAGGCGTTTCAAGTGTTCTGGAAGTGTTCCAGAACACTTCGAACGCCTACATTAGGCGCTTAAAGTGTTTGGAACACCCTCATTTCCTTTCATTGTTCATAAAACACTCCAAACTTCATCCAATCTCCTATCAAAAGGTTACATAACATTATACAAGGTTGGATCACAAGATTTAAAGTACTTTTAAGTACTTTTTCCAACAGATGCAACAAATCTCCGTCACTGAAAGAGGATTTCATATATTGGCATTGCAAAAAATAATATTATAGCTTAAAAGATTACATAAGCTACTAAAAGAAGAAAATGTTAGATGATACATACATACTGGTTTGTAAGAACTAACCTATGGAAAAAATAAAAACTGATTTGAACAATTATTGGTTTTGTGAATCATGGATAAGAGAATACAAATATTTGGACAAACATTATCGTGGTCAATATAAGGGGTGTAAATGATCTGAACCAGTGTGAGTATTAAATTATTGAGTCGAACATTTTAAAAATGTTTTGAACTCACATACGATCTTTATAGTATATTCGACCTCAAGCACAAGTTCACACGCTTTCGAACTTGAGTCGAATTTAAGCAGTATTCAAGCATATGTCTAGCAAAAATAGAGATAGTTTTTTATTCTTAAATCGTATATAGGCAGGGACAATGAAGAAGAGTGTTTAAAGGACCTTGAATGTCTGATTATTTGAAGATTGTGGCCAGACAAAAGACATTGTAATTCATAGCGGGGTAGGATTAGGGAACGGTTATCAAAGAAGAGTAGACCAGATAAATTAGAGTTAAATATGTTGTTTAATACGTGGAGATTCAGATGAACAATTGAGAATAGCTAGCAATATTGAAAAGAGAGAAAAGATGTTATACAACAAAAGAGCAGAACAATCATGGAAAAGAATAAAGTGTATCTATGGTATGTAAATTCCATTTCATCTGGAGCAAGTCATGGTTCTCTTAGTAGCTGCGGATGCTAGTGAAGAAGGAAAAAATAAAAAGAGTAAGATGATCACTAATCCTTCTGATTATGGAGATAATCGTGTTTCTTGATCATTCTACGGAATGCAAATTACATACATGGCCCAAAAATTTAAACCCACCAAGCTGTTCTTCTCACCCATGAAATGCAAGGTCTTTTTATTAGTTTCTTGTTGTCAGATGGTCACTCACTGCTAGCACAGGTATATGGCTTGTTTTGGTTCGATAAAAAAAAAGGTTCCCGGTGTATTAGACTTTCGTGTTTGTACAGAGTCTGGGAAGGGGCCGGATCGCTGCGCGATCTGATGTATGCAGCCTTACCTTACACTTTGTGCAAGAGGCTGTTTTTGCGGGTCAAACCCATGATTTCAAGGTCACAAAACAGCAACCTAATCAAGTTGATCCAAGGCCCAAAAGGTCATGAAAATGGGGCTTTGTCTAGAATTGAGAAGTTTCATGACCTTTTTACTGTTATCTAGCATAATTGAATCAATTAATTGTATATTATGTTGAAACTTAGGCTTACATGAGGTGAGACCCATATCCACTCAAAATCTTAAGGCACTGGGTGGTGAAACCTCATCCTCATATAAGCCATGTATTTTTTCTCAAATTAGCCAATGTGGGATTCTCAACACCCGCCCTCGCGTGGCAACGTGGCTTGACATACACACGCGCCTTACAACTCGCCCTACAACTCGCCCTCAATCATAAACCACAAGCCAGGCATGAACATCTAGACTTAGTTGAGGGGAAACATTAAGTGGCCAACCATGGGCCAGGCAAGGGGTGAGTCCATGTTATGAAAATTATGAAGGAAACAAGACAGCAATAAGAGAGCAAGTAGAATGTAACTTGGCTTGAGGCGTGCAAAACACACTTTCCGTAAGGAATATTTGCCCCCACTAGATGCTGCAAGGCTATAGGCAAACTTACTCCTAGGATACAACAGCCAACAATCTCTAATCCTCAGCAAATAGGATTGAGAAAACAATGAACTTTCTAAACAAAAGTGTTTTAGAAGATGGAAGAAAGAAGTAGTATGCTTGAGAATTATATGAAGCAAGATTAGTCTTCAAAATGGGTGTTAATAGCCTATTTATAGGCTCTTAAACTCCAAGAAGACGTTGGAGGTGGTTGCATGGTGATTGGGTATGTCTCTTGGTGCAAAAGATGTGAATTTTCATGAAAAGTCACCTCTGTCAGGACATCGATCGATCGATGTGATCGATCGATGTCCTCAGTTCAACATCGAACCCTGCACTTTGGACACATCGATCGATCGATGTCACATCGATCGATCGATGTCATCGATCGAAGTCCCCAGTCAGACATCAGTCTCTGTATCCAGGACACATCGATCGATCGATGTGACATCGATCGATCGATGTCATCGATCTATGTCCGGCAGAATACTCAACTTCATTTCCAAACCACATACATCTATCCATTTGATACATGGATCGATCTAAGTCATGAATCAAGCTATTCTTGCTTATTCCAACACCATTTTACCTTCATCTTTGATCTCAAAACACACACTCTTCATTCCATTGCTTTTACAAACTATTATAACAATCCCCCACTTAGTTGTAAAGCAACTTATGACATTTCATGCATTTAAGAAGTATCTTCGATTTGAACCTCTATTAGTATAACATTTCAAAGTTCTAACGAAATCATGATAGCTAAAAAGCTTTGAATCAGATTCCTATGTGCTAGAACCGGAAACATTATACACATGAAACCACACTTTCAACCGAAGTCCATTTTAAACCGCACTTTATGGCCTTGTGCTACCCCTAGTATTCATGAACATTTCAAGATCATTGCTTGTCGAAGCGGCACCACTTCCTATGTTCATATAGGTGACAATTAAGATAAATCCTCTTAACTCGTCATTAAGAGTGTTTTAACACTCACCCTCCTTTAACACTAACATTCCAATTCTTTAAAGATCAATGTCGTGCGGCTTGATTCTTTAAAGATCAATCGTAGTGTTTTAATACCTCACTTTGTGACTTGTTGTTTCCCATTGAACCTTTGGCTAGTGGTATGCAAGACAAGGTCGGGTTTCTATCACAAGCGAACTTATCCCATACGTCTCAATCCCATCCCTAAAGATGTACTTTGTACCAAGTCTTTTGATAGACTCTTTGTTAACGGATCCGCCAGGTTATTGCAGGATCTGACGTATGCAATGGCTATTACACCATCCATTATTAATTGCCTTATATAATCATGCCTAAGGCTGACATGTCTAGATTTTCCATTATAGATTTTACTATAAGCTCTAGACATCGTTGCTTGGCTATCACAGTGTAAAGAAATGGCTGGCATCGGTTGTGGCCACAACTCTATATCCAATAAAAGATTTCTCAGCCATTCCGCTTCTTTACCTGCAGATCCCAGTGCTACGAATTCGGATTCCATTGTAGAATGAGTTATGCATGTCTGTTTCTTTGAAGCCCAAGAAACAGCACCACCACCTAATGTAAATATCCAACCCGTAGTAGATTTGTTATCACCAACACTAGTTATCCAACTAGCATCAGTATAACCTTCTAACACGGCTGGAAAGTTACTATAGAACAATCCAAGATCCATAGTCTTTTTCAAGTATCCAAGTACTCGCCCGATTGCCTTCCAATGATCTATACTAGGATTACTAGTATACCTTGATAATTTACACACCGCAAAGGCAATATCCGGTCTAGTGCAATGCATAGCATACATCAAACTACCAATTGCACTAGCATATTCTAATTGTGCCACCGCTCTACCGGTATAACCAGTCAATTTGTATGAGGCATCGAATGGTGTGTTTGCTTCTTTGATCTCCAAGTGTTGAACTTGTTCAACACTTTGTTTATGTAATGAGATTGACAAAGAGCAAAACCCCCCACTATGTTTGGACACCTTAATTCCTAAGATAGTATCTACCTCACCCAAATCTTTCATTTGGAATTGTGAAGTTAAATACTTCTTAGTTTCATTTACTCCTTCCATATTAGTACCGATAATAAGTATATCATCCACATACAAACAAATAATAACACCATATTTGTCTGTAAACTTGGAATATACACACTTATCTGCACCATTATGTCGGAAACCATCCTTCAAAATGATAGTGTCAAACTTTTCATGCCATTGTTTCGGTGCTTGTTTCAGTCCATACAACGACCTTATCAATTTGCACACTTTGTGCTCATTCCCCGGAAGTACAAAACCTTCCGGTTGTTCCATATAGACTTCCTCGTCTAAATCACCATTGAGAAATGCAGTCTTAACATCCATTTGATGAATAACCAAGTTATTAATGGATGCTAATGCCATCAACACTCTAATGGATGTTATTCTTGCTACAGGAGCATATGTGTCAAAATAGTCTATCCCTTCTCGTTGTCTAAAGCCTTTGGCTACTAATCTAGCCTTGAAAGTTTGAAGTGAACCATCCGTATTGTATTTCCTGCGAAATACCCATTTACATCCAATAGCTTTGGAACTTGGAGGCAAATCAGCGAGAATCCACGTATTGTTAGACAATAACGAATTCATCTCATCATCAATAGCTTCCTTCCAAAATGATGCATCTCTAGATTGCATCGCCTCCTTATAGGATTTTGGATCATCTTCAACGATTAGTACAATAGGTATTTGCTTAAACACCTTTGTCCTATTACCTTCAACTAAGAAAGTAATGGATTGCGAAGAAATGAAATCCGGATGTAAATGTTTTTTCTTTCTAGCACGTTGACTTCTCCTAACCTCAGTTGGAGAATCTTGATTTAGATCATCAACACTAGAAGGATCATTAGTAAAATCACCAACAATAGGATCATTCAAACTCTCACTTGTTGAACTTTGATTTGAATCTGTTCTTAAGAATTTATTCTCAAGAAATTCAACATCTCTAGACTCAACAACCACATTGGATTCTAAATCTAGAATCCTGTACGCTTTAGAGTTTTCGGCATATCCAATAAAGACGCCTTTAAGAGCTCTTGGCCCTAACTTAGTCCTCTTTGGATCCGGTACTCTATAATAGGCTAGACAACCCCAAACTCTAAGATAACTTAGATTTGGTTTTCGTTTCTTCCACAATTCATATGGAGAAACCTTAAACTTCTTAGAAGGAATTCTATTATGAATATGACAAGCCGTTAACAAGGCTTCTCCCCACAAATTCTTTGGCAAACCAGAGTTTATTAACATTGCATTTAGCATGTCAACTAAAACTTCTATTCTTTCTTTCATTTGTTGGGGTGTGTAGGGAGCACTTTTCTGGTGTATGATACCATTTTCCTCACAGAATTGATTAAATTCAAGAGGAAAGTATTCACCACCACGATCACTCCTTAGAACTTTG